>CM031235.1:706429976-707052476 GCA_018340775.1 Taxus wallichiana var. yunnanensis
CTTTCCTAATATCGACTAACTCGTGAGATTTAATCAAAGTGGTCAGCGAAATGCTTTCTTATGGATGGTTTCTCTCGATATAATCAAATCTCATCGCACTAAGACCAAAGATAAGACTTCCTTCATAACTCCTTGGGGACCTTTTGCTATCGTGGTCATGCCCTTCTGGGTCTTAACGCCGGAGCAACTTATCAACGCAGCAATGACCTACATCTTCCATGATCTTTACACAAATCAGGAGGATTACGTTGACGATCTCCTCGGGCAAATCCAAACGTAATTGTGCGAGCATCTTTTCATCCTTGCACCTCTCTTCGAGAGGCTTATCCGCTTTGTCTTCGCCTCAAATCCATCTAAATGCGTGTTTGGCGCCCTCACCGGGTAAACTTTTAGGTTTATCATTTCCATGTGTGTATTGAAGTGGACCTCATGCAAAATAAAAGCCATCCTTGAGATGCCTCCCCGTCTAACTTAAAGCAACTCCAGCCTCCAAGGACGCTTTCAATCGCTAAGCGCTGCTTTATCTCCCAATTGTCGGACCGTTGTCAACCTTTTCACCATCTTCTCCGTAAGAATGTTCATTTCAAATGGGATGAGTATCGCTAAAAGGCCTTTGATGATCTCAAAGCTTATCTTCTTTCTCCACCCGTGCTTACACCTCCACGCGAGGGGGAGCCTTTCTATCTTTATATCTCTCGGATCGACCATGCTCGGGAGCCATGATTTCGCATCGGGACACTTGTGGTAAAGAACAAGCCGTCTATTACATCAGTCGCACCCTCCATGAGTATGAGACACGCATACTCAGGGCCGAAAACTATGTTGCGCTCTCTTCGCAACTTCTAAGCTTCACATTATCTTCTTAATCACAAAACTTACATCGTCACAAATGTCAATCCCTCAAGACAATTCATGCAAAGCCTTATCACAATGATCGCATCACTACCGTTGGCTTATGCTCATGACAATTTGACCTCGAGTTTATCCCGCAAAAGGCTATCAGGGTCAAAGTTATTGCAGATCAACTAGCTAGTGCTCCTCTTCCGGACACTCAAGACCCCCTTGCTCAATTCCCCGATGAATTTATTCAACAAATCGATTTTGGTCTATCTCCATTTAAAGTAAAGCTCTTCTTTGATGGATCCAAATGCCAGCAAGGGGGAGGTGCGGGTTTCGTGATGATTCCTCCTTAGAATGTGTACGCTTATCCCAATGCATTGCACCAAATTGAACTTTGAGTGCACCAATAATATGGCTGAGTACGAAGCTCTTGTCTTAGGACTTCAAAATGCCATTAATCTCGGCGCTCGTCGTATTGACATCTTTGGTGATTCTGAACTCATCGTTAATCAGGTCACGGGTGTCTATCAATGCAAGAATGATATCCTTCAAAAATATCGCGACATTGTTCTTGCCCAACTCCAATCTTTCGATAAGTTCACCATCCAATCCATTCCTCGTACTGCAAATCGATTCGCGGATACCATGGCCTCATTAGCATCCCTTATCCCGCCTTTTACTGAAGACTCGCGTCTTTATGTGGCTGTGCAACGATTAGATCAACCATCTTATCTTCAACAGCTAACTTCGATCAATGCTGTCATAACCCATACTCAGGATGAGTGGTATCAACAGATAGTTGATTATCTATCTCATTCGGTGCTTCCTCCAGATCTGACTTCCAATGGTAGAAGGTCTTTTGTCCAACGCGCTAATCGCTATTCTATCCTAGGCGGGATTCTTTACAAACGCGGCTTTGATGGTATTTTGCTTCGATGCCTCAAAACCCATGAATCATCTAAAGCTATTCAGGAGGTCCATGACGGTATCTGTGGTGGACATTTTAGTGGTTTAGCTGTGGCTAAGCGCATCTTACGTTTGGGATATTATTGGCCTTCTCTTAATCAAGATTGTTGTGAATACACTAAGAAATGCGTCAAGTGTCAGCAACATTCCAATCTCACGCACGTCCCCCTAGTCAAAGCTTTGAACTGCGCGGCGGATTTGTGGCCTTTTTCACAATGGGGCCTTGATCTTATTGGTCTCATCAATCCCCGTTCTTCACAGCGTCATCATTCTATCATTACTGCCACTGAGTACTTTACTAAGTGGGTAGAAGCTATCCCTCTTTCTTCAACAAAGGCTAAACCCATAGTTGATTTTGTCTATCAACACATCATTTGTCGCTTTGGCGTTCCACACAAGCTCATCACAGATAATGGTAAATCCTTCAAGAACGTCGATTTGCAAAATCTCTGCAACGCTTTCAATATCAAGCTCAGTTTTTCTTCTCCATACTATCCTCAAGCTAATGGTCAGGCCGAAGCTTCCAATAAAACTTTGCGTAATATCCTCGCAAAGGTAACTAGTCGAGCTGGTAGGGATTGGCATCTACATATCCCTTTCGCTCTCTGGGCTTATCGGACTAGCATTCGTACTCCTACTGGTGCTACTCCCTTCTCTCTCGTCTATGGGTCTGAGGCCGTCCTTCCTTTGGAGGTCCAAATCCCATCTCTCCGTGTTTCTCTCAGAGAATTTGTCTCTGATGAGGATTATCGTCAAAATCGTCTAGCTCAACTTGAATTATTAGATGAGCGGCGTCTCAACGCTCTTGAGCATCATCAAGTCTATCTCGAGCGTGTCAAGCGTGCTTACAACAAGCATGTGCAACACCGTGACTTCAAAATTGGTGACCTTGTTCTTAAGGAAAATCAAAATGTCACTACACTCGAAAGGAGTCAACGTGGTAAGTTTGCTCCCAACTGGATGGGTCCCTACATTATCACTCATAAATATGGGTCTGGGGCTTATCGTTTGTCTTCCATGGATGGTATCCACAAAGCGAACCTCTTAATGCCTTGCATTTACGGCCCTTCTATTGTTAAAATCTCTCTTACACAAATCTAGTCGCAACTCAGATCTTCCATCTGTCCTAATAACCAGTCATCTACTTTCGTGGTGATTTGAAATTGTGTGGTTCTCCGCCTATTGCCTCGTTTACCTTAAATATGAGTATCGCGGCTCTACTCATTGCACGTTTCTTTTGGATATGTTCCTCCTCATGGTAGGAATACCTTAATCACCACTTCATCTGTCCCAAGTACTTATCTTAATCGGATCTGCTCGGGGCATGAGTACATGTTCTTCCATGTTCTCCTCCCCTTCATCTGATCTATCTAGGTCTAAACTCAGCTTCTTCCAAAGAGTTTCAAAAAAAAAAAAAAAAAAAAAAAAAAAAGATGCTATCCAAAAAGATAGACTGATCCCTCGAAGGACAGCTATCCATACATTGTCAAGTGAATCAAAAAGCAAATAGACCATACCCTCGAAGGATGGCTATCATACAAATTTCAAAATACAGACCGCTCCCTTGAAGGACGGCTGTTTCTCAAAGAAATATTCAAGGCTTCTTGTAATCAATCAGCCTTCCAGTCAGTTTATACACTTGTTAGCATCACTGAAAGACTTCCCGCATCGATCAGTCTTTCCATATCAAGCAAACTTCCCACATTGATCAGTTTGCTTTTCTGTCCAAATCATGAAGTTTGAGATTTTAGACCTTTTGTCGATCATATGGAGAATCCTATTTTCCTATCATGGACATGTATTGTCACTTGTAGGTTCCGACAAGATACTTACTTTCTTTTCTTTCCATTTCTATCCTAGATCCGGTTTTGCGACTAGTTAGTGTCAGGTTTATTTTAATCTTATATAGGGCCTTGTATGCTTGGTCTTTCGGTTTCTTATCTGGATCTTCTCTATGGTCGGTTGGAAGTCCGACTTATCATTTCCTTCTTTTCCGAGTGTCTTCTCTTCTAAGTCACGGTTATTTCGCTTTCATCTTTTGCTCTTACAATAAGCATTCTCCATTTCTTTGTCTTGCATCTGTTGAATTGACATTTCACATGTTAATTCAATCAAAATCTATCTTATCAACATTCCTCTTATCTATCAAAACATCTATCTTTATTCATTTCTCATTAAAATTACATCCATCTATACATCAAACGCATCTATCTATCTATCCATCAAAATATTTAAAAGCTATGTCCATCCAAGATACTTCCCATCATCTATCAAAATTAAATCAATCTATCTAATCACATCCATCTATCATCTATCAATCTATATCTATCCAATCACATCTATTCTATCCACATTTCAATCTATCTCATCACATCCATCTATCATCTATCAATCTATATCTATCCAATCACATCTATTCTATCCACATTTCAATCTATCTAATCACATCTATTTCTATCATCTATCAGTCTATATCTATCCAATCACATCTATCTATATCCATCTATCCATGTATATCAAAACCAAAAAGTATAAGTACAATTGTATGCCAAATCATATGATGAATCTATATATATACATGTGTGTTTATACAAAAATGGGTGGCTTTCCATCAAGCCATCTATACAATGCCTTCCAATCGAGGCTACATCACTATACAAATGCAAAAGTCTATCAAAACTCTATATAGTAAAATCCGAAGCATGGAGGACACTATCTCCTCCACCCTCCTCTCCACCTGGCTGTCTCTCCTGACCGCCACCGATCGAGCTCGATGCACCTGCTGCTGGAGGTCTCGGCCCACCTCGATCTCTCCCAGTGCTCCCTCCGCCTGAGGCTCCACTCGCTGTAGCCGTCCCTGCTCTCCTCCTCGCCCCATACCGAGGCACATCTGGGGCATGCTGCGCTAGGGCATCCTCATAATATCTCACCTCAGCAAGGAGAGACTGGTACGTGCTAAGGCTCACAGTACCCGGTGCTCGTAACGAGGCTGCTGGTGCTGCTGGCGCTGCTGGTGGCGCCCCTCCTAGGGTCGTGCCCTGTGTGCCAGACTCTGATGTGGCACCTGTCTCCCCATACTTGGCCCTGAGGGCCTCCCTATGCCGAAAATAGCGGTCCCGCTGCTGGATCACTGTATCTCGCTCCTGCCGAGCGGTGTCTCTCTCCGCAATCAGGGAATCCCTCTCCTCTGTCAAGGCCCTAATCTCCTCTAGAGCTACCTGATGTGTCTGTATCAGTGTGGCATGCTCTCCCTCTAATCTGTCCAGTATAGCAGCTATGTCCTCCTCCCCAGCATCTATCGAGGGCGGGAGATGTCGTGGAAGCTCTGTGTCATACCATGCTGCGTAGCCCTCATCCACCCCCGCGTCATCATCACTATCTATGGAGGGTGGAGCCTCTCTCAGTGGGTCTGCCGGGATCAAAATCGGCAGATCTGTCTCTCTGCCATCCCCTTTATATGGTGTGTATGTGGCCAGAGTGTGTATGCATGTACTAGACCAAACTGCCTCAGTATCCGCATGAATGGGACTCGCTCCCACATATCTGGTCTGCGACCTCTGACCACCCGACTCCGTCTCAATGCTACCAAGTGGGCATCCTGACCAACCCATATCGGAAATGCCCGATATGGCCTCCAGATAACCTGATCTGGTGTAAGCGTCCTGAAACGCTCAGAGTACCACTCGGCTGATCTGCCTGTATCTCCTGCGGCCATGTCAGCCCGCCATCTCCGAAATCCATAATCCACACCCCCCACTGCTGCTGGCATCCATGGAAGCCGGATGGCCTAATCACTGCTATGTGCTCATACGCCCAGCAATGGAGCACAAAGCTGACATCGATCCCTGTCCTCCGACCAGTAGTGTACATCCATAGCTCATAATAAATCTGAGCTATCAGGGCATCAGCGAAAGCAAAAATCTGTCTATACTGCAAGATGTCGCACACGCACTTCTGACCTAGCGATAGCAATGGGAATCTCCCACCTCCTGAGTCTGGCCGAGCAAAATAAGATATGGCCATCTGAATCAGGGCTATCCGCCTGCTCCGAGGGCTATCCTGTCTGTACTGTGAGGATATCCTCACTGCCCCAGATACTATCTCCGCATCATCTGCTCTGTCTGTCTGGCACACTGGGGCCTCTCTGCTGCTCTCGGGGTGTGATCTCAATCGGGTCCCCGTAGTCGGTAGTCGGAGGATCCTGTATACATCCTCATGGGTGATAGTCATCTCACCCGTCCTAAACCAAAATGTGCACGTGTGGCTGTCCCACCGTCGCACCAATGCTCGCATAAGCTCCACATCCCGTGGCACTCGTCTATAATATCTAAAGCCCCCGAGCCCAGCCAGCTCTAAATGCTGCCAGTCTGCATCTGTCACATCAGGCAGGATCGTCTCTAATAGCTCCGGGATGGCATCCCTCATGTGAAGGGTCTCTCGTGCCTGCATCCACGACATCAAAAGCATAATTAGTCTCTTATTTTCATAAATCACATCTTCCCAAATCATACAAATCAATGAACTTCCATCAGTCGGCGTCGATTTGATAAAATCGGCGTCGTTCATTTTAGTCGGCGCCGATTATTACCAATCGACGCCGATCCAAACCAGTCGACGCCGATTATACCAATCGGCGCCGACTTCCTGGCCAGACGTGAAACAGACCCTGGCCTCATATCCATCCAAATAAAAATCAAACAAAAAAAAAAAAAAAACAAAAAATAATAATAATATAACGAAGGGGTTCAAGAATGGTCACTTACCCCAGGTCGTGTCCTCCTGCGCTTCTGTCCGCTCCCAGAGGCTTCCATTGCGTTCAAATCTATCTCTGTCGGAATCAATCGTCACGTTGAAAATTAATCGTTCACGTTTTCCGTTCGCATATTTATATGCGTCTGGATTGGTCGGCGCCGATTTTTTGGGTCGACGCCGCTTTTACTAGTCGTCGCCGATTCGTTTGGTCGCCGCCGATTTTTCTTGTCTGTTTGCCATAGTGTTGATACTTGGCTTTCTCATCTATCTGATCATTGTTGTGTGCTAAATCTTGTCTTTTGGCACATCTTTTAGATGTCATTGTCTATTTCGAGTTTGTTCCCTTTGCGTGGAGCACTCGCTTTTTGTTTAGCCGCTTAGAGTTACGCGGGTCTGTAGGCACTAACGTCGTCTGATTCATAGACCGTCTAGTTGTCCCTACCAATGTGTCTCTCTTTCGATGCTGACTATTTTGCAGTTCTCCTTACACTCGCGGGTCTGTAGGCACTAACGTCGTCTCATGAGGAGACCGGCTAGTTTTCCCTACCAATGTGAGTTCCTTAGGTTGCTGCCCTTTTGTTTATTTTTAATGCATCCTCAATGATCAGCTCTACTCCAGCTATCATTTGGGGCATCTGCATTTTTCATCTACCTCTTTCAAACTCGGGATCATCTGTTTTATCATCCATCCCATCCCTAGTTTGAGGGGAGTCACATCACCACAATTCTTCCTTCTTCCATCCTTTGTTTTGTCTCATAACCTTGCTTATCGCAAGTTACTTGACAAAAAGGGGCAAAATGTAGACACCTAAAATTGGTTACTCAATTTAGTGTCCCTCTTACCCATTTACGTGCTTAGGTAACCTGGGGCACGTTTGCGTCACCAACTATCCCCTTGGGATATTATCCAATCTGTGATTTAATCACCTATCTCTAAATTTAATTCATCCCATCACATCTTACCCATGAGTAATTAAGTATTAAATATTTAATTACGCTTCTTCCCATGCATCTTAATCACTTATCCACCCCAAATTTATTCTACCCATGTATCACATCTATTTTTAATCTTCCCTAAGCGGGATATTTTCCCGTAGTCGGGATGAGTCTTATTTTTCTCGAATCGATCATTTTTAGCCATCTCGGGAGTCTTCTCCGCGATCGGCGCCGACCCATATGGTCGGCGCCGATTTTCTAGGAGCGGCGCCGATTATAAAAGCAAGTCCAGAACTCAGTTCTAAGCGCGGAAAAATCGAACCGAAAGAGATCGGAGCAAGAGCGAAAAAGCGAACAAGCGAAAAAAGGAGCACTTGCACACGAACAGAGAGCGAGAGAGATACAGTCTGAGAGATCTTCAGCATCAAGTGTATCAAATTAGGGCAGATCCTGTCGAATCAATCCCCGAGAGGAGCACCGTTACTCGTGTCCTGTCATATCAAGCATCGCACCACCATCTATCATCTGGTGACTCTGTTCAGTGTCTCGCCAACTCGGCTCATCCAGCAGACCACATTCGTCTTCTAATTCCCGAATCTTATCGATGCATCCCCGATCGATCGCCTCCGGGCCGACGCCGATTCAACCGGGGCCGACGCGATCGGTCTCAATCGACGCCGACCGTCCTCAATCGCGCCGATTTTAAAAAGCGGCGCCGATTTTCTCTGAGATAGGTAAAAGGATACGGAGTAACACAAATCCACTTTTATTTCATAGTTCCTGTTTTTCATGATCTTTATCTGTCTATTTGTTTAGATTCTGTCTTATTACTTGATCGAGAAAATCTAGTCTTTATTTACATCTTTTATCATGTATGCTTCCTTTCTTTATTGAAAATGTGGTGACATCCGCCGAGGAAGCTTATCGCTTCTGACCGCTTCTCGGGCGAGTCCACTAAAATATCTTTTAACGTGGTCTTTTACGTCAAGCATCGGTGTTTACACGAGGTTATTCGGATCTATTGTGCGAATTGCTTGTGTGCGCCGTCTTATCTACATTGGCTTCCTCATCCATCTACATCTTCATCAGGTATCAATTTCATTGGAGTTTTTCAGGGTTTTTGTGTTTAGTTTGGTACATTAACTTGGACAAGTATGTAACAAGCACGAAATTCTTGATCTACATTAGAGGCAGAGGAATAATTTCATCCGGAGGACGCAGAGAGATCAATCAAACTTAGTTAGAAGAGGACATAGTCAAGAGAACAATCATAATTATTTTTATGGTTAGAGACAGGATATGTCGCATATGCATGCCACTATTATAAGAGATATGAGAACTATGCTTATGATTTAAGGAAAAACTAGTATGATCAAAACATATATAATCAAAATAAGGTTGGAATCTCTAATCCAAGCTCCATGTTTGTTACATACAAAATATATTGCAAAAGAAACACCTTCTTTATCACCTATGAACATAATCTATCACAAGAGATTCCTTGTGATGTATGGTATTTGGATTCTAGTTGCATTAATCACATGTCAGGTAACTTATATTTATTTTCCAATTTGGATGAGTCAGTAAAGACATATGTTACCCTTGGGAATAATAATATAGTGTCTATAAAAGGAAAAGGAACAATCAACATTCTAACTAAAAAGGGGGAGAAAAAGATTATGTAGGATGTTTATTATGTTGTAGGTTTGAAGCAAAATATTATGAGCATTGGTCTATTAGTACAAAAAGGATACAAATTTTATATTAAAGAAAAAAATGTGTGATCGTGGGTAAAGATCCAAGTCCCGAGTTGATTTCTAAAGTGAAGATGATAAGCAATAAAATGTTTCCTTTGAATATTAGACCAACCACATCTAGAGCTTATACTATAGATCCGTATGGAGATAAATAAATTGAATCAACTTTTTAGTAAATTGAAAAATATGAATCATGGCTATGTAATCTCAAAATTTGTTCATTTGAATTCGGAGGTTTGAATTTTTACATAGAAAAATATGGAAAAAGGTTTGCATTTGATTCGAAATCGAGAGAGAGTTTGTGAAGGTTGTATTTTGGGGAAGAAAAACAAAGAATCCTTCCTAGTTAGAATAATAACAAGATCAAGTGCACCACTTAAAATTGTTCACTCATATTTAAGTGCAACTATGAAAAAATTCTCTTGCAGCTTGGTCATATTTTATGACATTCATTGATGACTATACAAATAATAAATTGATGTACTTTTTGAGACACAAATCATATGCTTTTGATATGTTTCAGAAGTTTAAGGGCTTAGTGGAAAAGTAAAGTGGGTACTACATCAAAGATCTGAGGATAGATAGAGGAGGTGAGTATGTTTCCAATGCTTTTATGAATTTTTGTAAATATCATGATATACAAAAGCAATTTACTACTAGGTATACACCACAACAAAATGGTGTGGAAGAGAGAGAGATTAAAACCATCATGGAGATGGTGAGAATTATGATGAAGGAAAATCATCTTTGAAACAAATATTGGGTAGAAACGGTGGCAACTTTTGTTTACATTTTAACGAGGCATCCAACGAAATTTTGTCGAAACATGGTTCCTCAACATGCTTGGACTAGTAGGAAACACAATTTTTCTCATTTTAGAATATTAGATTGTGTGGCATATGCACATGTGCCTAATGAGCTAAGGAAGATGTTAGATAACAAAGGAGAAAAGTACATATTTTTTTGGATATTTAGAGAATACAAAATATTACAAGTTGTTTAATCCAATCACAAGAAAATTCATAATCAACAGAGATGTACAGCTTTTTTTTTTTAAATGAGGGATGGGATGGAAGTATTAAGAGTAGAGTCATTATAGAAGAAGATATTCCTCATGATGATATGGTAGATGACACTATAGAGTAGAAATTTATTGTATCTTCTTCAAATCTTTGACATGCACCATAAGTTGTAGCACAATCTACACCTCCATCTACATCTAGGAGGTATTGAAGATTTCAATCATCTTCAACCATATAAGAGACACTATTGTGACAAAATCACAACACCCCCGATTTATTGCAAGTGAATGGTTGAGGTAGTCGGTGTGACTTTTTAAACATGGAGTTATCCTAAAGTGTAGGAATTTGTAATTGGGATAACCCTCAGGAGAAGGCCAACTTCCTACCCTATACCATTACCAACTACTCTAAAGTGTAGAGAGTTGCATATCTAACACTAATCTAATATTTCCAAGGAGACATAGATACATAATATGCATGAAAATTAAAATCTACTCTAAGGGAAGGTGATGCATGAAGAAGGATGTTGAACAACCTGCATAATAAACACAACACTACCAAAACCTTGTAATGAAAAAAACAACAATACACACTAACCTTGCATGCAATGAAAGATTAGAAATTTGTAATATAACACAAAAGAGGATTTGAAGCAACCACAGATATGATTTTATTGCTCTTAAAAATAATAGAATACATCACATTTAGGACCAAAGGCATAGATTTTACATTACAATGTTCAATAGGGAGGTTTGAAATCTCCACAAATATCTTATAGATAAGAAAGAAGTGAAGGGAATATACAAGTTTCCCAACCTTTTAAAATGAATCCCTCCTTACAATATATAGGAAGAATGAGAGAAAGAGAGAGTGAAGGAATTTTAAATCTTGCTTCAACCACCAAAAAATGCATTAAAATCAACTAGCAATAATGATGGGTGCCACTGCAAAACCCATACCTCCATGTACTTTTCCTTGTTGGGGAAGAAAGGAAGCCCATACCTTCATCATTTGGGTAGGTGAGAAATCTAGAACATTCCTATAAAATGGAGGAGTGTATTTGGGTAGAGGACACTGAGAGCTTTCTAGAAAGTCCTATTTTGTGCAAATCCAAGCTCTTAGTCAAAATTTATGGCCATCTTAAGATGCGGGTGTCATACTGCGATAAATGTAAGTGGTTGTTCTTGCATTTTTGGACTTCGAACCTGCATCACATCCTCTGAAATCCAAAATTTTGGACTTTCTCGGATTCAAATCTTCAAGCATTTTAACTTTGGAGGTTGTTATCACTATTCACCTTTTTGAACTCATGAAACCTTTGAAATTCCAAAACCCCAAAGTCTGAAATTTGAACTTCGAGTTTCAGACTTCAAGTCGTGATTTGTGTGCACTGGGGCTTCAACGTTTCGAAATGTTGAATTCTAAAATTTACACTTCGGGTTTTAGACCTTTTTCTTTTCGAGATTTTGGGATTTCGGGGTTTTGGGTTTTGGGATTTCAAGGGTTCAGGTTTTGGAGTTTCAGGGTTCTGGGTTTTGGGATTTCAGGGGTTTAGGTTTTAGGATTTCAAGGGTTCACCCATCCGATCTTTGCATATCTCTGAATCTCTGAAACCATGAAGTTAGAATTTCAGACTTCGAGGGTTTTAGACCTTTGCCCCTCCCCCGAGTGGCACCTTGTTCATCGCTTCTGAGCTCGTGAAACCTCTAAAACTCTGAAATCCCAAATTCTGAATTTCAGACTTTGGGTTTTGGACCTTCTACTCATTTTTCATGCTTCTTTCTACCCAAATTCCTAAATTTTGCTTCGGCCTACCTCCAAATGACCCCACCTCCAAAGTCCAAATTTTAGACTTCTTGAGCTTTTTTATTTCCCAAACTCCTCTCGTAATTTGCTCGCCTACTTCACTAACTTACTTGGCTCAAAACCTAAGCTCCCATAGTTGAATCTCTCCTCCTATTTTCTCTATGCAAAGTCATGTTTGTCCAATTTTTCCTGAGGGAAAAACTTGGATAATAGACACCACAATGAACACCATAACAAACTCCTTCAAGTAAAAAATAGGCCATCATCAAATAGCCCTTTGCAAAGTGGAAAATAGAGAGTCTTAGTGATATTTATGATGTTGATACAACTCACTTTTTTTAAGTTTTTGAAATGTTTTCTCAATCTATAGATAGAGTATATTTTGAAGAATCTATAAAAACTAAAGTTTGGGATCAATTCATGGATAATGAGATAGACTCCATAGAGAAGAATCGAGACACAAGAATTGGTAGATCTTCTAGAAGGAAAGGACATGATAGAAGTGAAGTGGGTCTAGAAGACCAAGTACAATGCTGATGGTAAATTATAGGAACATAAAAGAAGACTTGTTGCAAGAGGTTTTCAAAGGAATATGGAGTAGATTACAACAAAATTTTTGCACCAAAGTAGTAGGTTTGGGGACGATAATAATGGTTTTAGTAATTACAGCTCAAAACAAATGGCCTATTTATCTTATGGATGTAAAATCAACATTCTTGAATGGTTTTCTTGAAGAAGAAGTTTGTGTGAATTATCCAGAAGGTTATGAGATTTAAGGTCATGAAAGAATGGTATACATGTTAAGAAAAGCACCGTATGGTCTCAATAAATCACCTAGAGCATGCTATATCGAATTGATTCTTATTTGATTTAGAATGGTTTCTGCAAGAGCAACATCAAGCCTATCTTATAGATCAAGAAAAATGGGCAAGGTAAAATTTTGATTGTTTGTTTATATTTGGATAATTTAACTATTTCTGGAAATTTATCTACAGATTCATTCAAATCATCTACGAAATAATAATTTGAGATGACAGATCTAGGAATGATGCATTAGTTTTCAGGAATTTAAGTTCAACAATCGGAAGTAGTATTTATTTCATAAGAAAAGTATGCTAATGATGTTTTTAAGAGATTTAACATGTTGAATTGTAAGTCAGCACCAATACCAATTGCAATAGGTTTAAATTTAAGAAAAGATGGTAGTGCATCATGTTGGTGCTCAATTTAATTTCACCCTGTTTGTTTAAAATGTCTCAGTCTGCATGGTTTGAAGTTTTCTCTATCTCCTTGTATTGATTCATGAAAGATTTTTCCTTCATTTGGTTGTCATGGTCAGTCCTTTCCTTTGGTCGAAGGTCACATTGAGTCTAAATATTGTTTTTCGTTTCTCTGTCCATGAGAAAGAATTTGTAATTTGGGCGTGAATTTGGGGTTTCCCCTTCCTTCTATTTTTCCATAGTCATGTTTTCCTATCAATTTTTGTCCCAACATCCGTGGAAACATGGTCCTTTCTGGTTGGATGCGGCCTGAGGTCTTTTTGGTGAAACTTGTCACTTTTGTCACATTTGTAAAAAATACCAAATTGGCCCTACAACCCCGATAGCATCTAATTGGTTATTCAAGCAAATATGAAGCGGCAGGGAAAAAGTCTTACTTTGACCCCGAAGAAGGACATGTGGCAGTTTTTCAAGTTACAAGCGGGGAGGTGGGTCGCCAGAGCATTTTGTAATTTTTTTCCTTTTTGTACGAGGGAGAAAAGTTATGAAATAATCCACAACTCCACTGGGGCCCACATAAAAAGTTAGAAGTGAAGAGGTAGGTCATTGGGGAATTTTGAGACTCTCAGGCCTGCTTCAACTCAAAGCTTGTCCACATGGAGGGCCTACACTCATTTGAAAATTTTCCTCTCGGTTTGACCTTTAGAGTTGTGCAAGGAGACATGTGGAGGTTTCGTTGGCCCTGCCCATACTTAGACTTTTCTTCAAGTGGTTGGTGCAGCTTTGTCAGACCATGGACATGTGGAGGGATTGCACTCATTTGAGGATCCACCTCTGGGTCCTACCTTCACAGTTGCACCAAGGAGACACATGGAGGATTTCATTGGATCCTCTCTATACTTAGACTTCTCAAGAAAATTTCTAAGGCCTGGGACATGTGGTGAGCCTACACTTGTTTGGGGTCTCCGCTTTTGGGCTCCATATCAAAAATGCATTGAAGAGACACGTGGAGGCTTCTGCTGGCTCCTTTTTTATACTAAGACTTGTTCAATGGCTGAGGAAAATTTCTTGGGCCTAGGGCACATGGAGATCCTGCGCTCATTTGGGAACCCACCTCTAAACTTCATCTTTGAAGTTGCGCTGAACAAACACATGGAAGCTTCTGCTAGGCCTTCCCATACTCTGAATTTTCAATAACCGATGCAATTCTCTAGGGTCCTGAACATGTGGAAGGCCCGTACTCATTTGGGAACCTACCTCTAGACTTCACCTTTGCAGTTGCGCCAAGGAAACATGTGGAGGTTTCTGTTGACTCCTCTTTGCACTTGGCCGACTCAGACCCGTAGCACATGAATGCAGGCATCCATGCAAGGGCACTCATTTCTCAAGGTGTATTCTCGAGGGTGAAAAGGATTTCTTGTCAGATCCAACCATATGGAGCCACTTGAAAATGATTAAAAGGGGATTTCTCACATGACAGAATGAAATAATGATTAAGAATACTGTCAAAAATTATGATATGGCATCCCAGTCATAGTAGAGGGTCTGAGAAACATGATTAGTTCATGATTCATCCACCTGGCAGCTTTGGGTGTAAATTTGTTAAACATCACTTTCTGAGACAAATTTGTAACAAGAAAAGGATTCCTCAAATATTCTTATTTTTTGGGGAAAATTTGGGATGAGTGAGTGAGTGAATTTTTGAGAATACTCTTGCAAATGGTTGGGGTTTAATTTTTACGAGAAAATTTGAGAAAGCCCATCTTCCTGAGAGACCATCTGAGAAACCTGTTAATTTCTTGTGTTTTAGATTTCAATCACATCAAGATGGTTGCAAGTGTACAACCATTGACAAGCTCTGAGATTGTTCAAGAAACTTTCCCCTATTGATGAATCTAATAAATCTCGAATTAATCTATGTTGATCTTGGGAAAAATTGTGTTTGATTTTATTTCAGAATGTCTTTCAAATAGTTTTTCTTGTTCTTGTTGCAATCTTATATTAAAATCTCTCTGAATCACACAAGATCTCATCCATGTGTTAGTATTTTGGCATTTGTAATTTCATTATGAGAATATATTTCATTTGGTAATGAAATAAACAATTTAAAATCATTTTACTTCCACTATGTTGATAAAGATTGTTTGTAAGCCTATGAGTGTATCTTAGGTGTGATGAACCGGGGTTGTTAATGTTTAATTGAGTCTTTAGCTCGATCCTTTGTGTTGAATTCTTAAAGATTGTGTGAAACCATGCAGATATAGGCCTCCATTGATGCACACCTTCTAGTTGAAGGAATATTTTGGCTATTCTGAAGCATTATGTCTGTTAGTTTTCCAATTGTTGTAAAGGTTCTCAAAGATCTGGTGAAATCAAATTCATCTTGCTTAATTCCCCACCAAAATTTCAAATAACCATGAATCCTACTTGAAGTACCCTTGTTTGTGTTGTGTATCCACAAATGAACAAATTCTATTGCCAAAATATACAGAAGCAAGCAGGTTTTAAGTGTCTTTAGTAACTTGAACCTTGTTTAGAAAATATCTCCATTCTTTAGAAGTGACAACTCGTGAGAGTTAAATTGTGGTGTATTGATCATATTTTCTCAAGGTTCCCTAAAAAATTTTGCAAAGAAGGATCTCTTCATGTCCTTCACCAACAGAGGTTACAAAATGGGTCCTCTCACCCTGGTTGAAAGGCACGACCTAAAGTAGTGAGGATAGATCAAATCCTTAATGAAGGTGCTATCCATTTCTCCAACGCCTGAGTGAAAAAGAGTCAGTTGAATCCCCTCCCTAGCTACAAAACGACTTATACCATGATTTGTCTATCTCTAAGTATCTTGTTAAATCTGTGACGCTGCTCGGCTTCCAAGGGAGAATCAATTTGGATACCAACAAATCATTTATGGATCCAACATTGTTCAAAAGGCTAATTGGAAGTCTCATGTATCTGATGGCCACAAGGATTGATATTATGTATGGTGTGAGCCTCATGTCAAGGTTCATGGAATCTCTAAAATGTTCACATTGGCAAGGTGGAAAAATGATTTTGAGGTATGGATATGAAACTTAAAATCATATAATTTTGTATTCAACCTCGTATAAATTCAAACTCATAGGTTATACAGACAGTGATAGTGCAAAAGTTTATATGATAAAAAAGCACATCCGCTATGATATTCACTTTGGAATAGGAGTGGTTTCATAGGAATAAAAGAAGTAGCCCATAGTCACACTATCTTTATTAGAAGCAGAGTATGTAGCAGTAACATGAACAACATGTCAAAATGTGTGGATGAGAAGAGTGTTGAAATATTTGAGGCAGAATCAAGAGGACACTAAACATATTTTTTGTGACAACAACTCAGCAATAAAAATGTCAAAAAATCATGTTTTTCACAAGAGAAACAAGAATTTTGACACGACGTATCATTTTGTTAGGGAGTTGGTTAACAACTAGGAAATTTGTCTTGAATTTTTCAGATCCGAAGATCAATTTGCTGATATTTTTATAAAGGCTTTGGGAAATGAAGTTTTTGAGTATTTGAGAAGTTGTGATCAGAAATATGTCAGATCTGGAAACGTACACTCAACTCCATAATAATAAAAGTTTGAAGGTTGAAATTAAGGGGGAGTGTTGGAAATAGATAATTTATTTGCACATGCTCTTGCTATTTTTAGGAAATGTAAAAAGCAAGTTACTTTTCCATGCATAGGTTAGTTTTAATTAGATGTTTCTATTTTTAGGATAAAATCAAATAAAACAAATATATTTATTTGCATGAACAAAAGCATGCACTATTTGTAGATGATAGTTCTATTTTTAATATGTTATATTTTAAGATTTGAGTGTTGTATTGTTAAATGAAATACTTATATATAATAGAGACAATTATAATTTTTTTACACATGAATTGTATTGAGCTGAAGCTCGATATTGAAGAAGCCATATATGCATGAAGTGCTGATTTGAGTTTGGAATACTTTGTTTATTTATAGAATTCTTTATTTTATTTCATTTGTTGTTTGATATTTTATTTTCCTAATTTCTATGTATTCCTTTTATAGAAAGATACTCGCCCTTAGGCGTTCCATAATCTCTTGTGATTCATATAAGTTTTGACAACATATATCCATGCACTAATAAACAATGAGCATCCATATTGTGTTAATAAAATAGAAAAAAATCAATGAAAAATAATATGGAATTACAAAGCAAGTGATAATCCTTAATATTAAAATTTGTATCCAATTGATCATCTATACAAGGGTACAAAGTAGGATACTTGATGTCATAAAATAAAATCGAGATCCCAAAAAAGATAAAATAGTGCATGGAAACATAATGGTTTGTCAAATGAAATATACATTAATGAATTATCCCAAACTCTCATTATTACGCTGAAGGTGTTACCCTATGGGAAAAGGATTTGCAGACATTCATGGGAATGTGTCAAATTTGATGGCTTAAATGATGGTTTTGCTATTTTTAACAATTTTGCTTTTGCTATTTTTAACAATTGTGCTTTTGCTATTTTTAACAACTCTGTTTTTCTAATTTTGCATGTTGCTTTGGATTTACTATTTTTAAATTTTATTTTATATCTTTTACATGCATTAACCTTTAAATACTGGTCACTAACATTATAATTTCATTCTTCATGATCTCCAAGTTGTAGTCAATCCCCTGCGTTAAATTGAATTCTACAGGTATACATTTAAATTATGTTTATACTTATATGTAGTAGTAGAACTATATTTCTTAGCCTCCTCTTATGACCAATTCTACAGATTTGGTTCTTGGTCACAAAAACTCATCTTCCAGAATTGCCAAAGGAAACTTGCTCATCCTTTGAAGGTTCATAGGCTGCCACATTTTCCAGTAGCTTCATGCCCCTGTCATCATAGACAATACCAGTTACTTTAGGAAGGTGTGGATGGTTCTTCACTAAGACTGTTGTTTGAAATTTTTCACATGTTTTAACTATTTCTCCATCAACCAGATCCTTTGTTGGATTTATACGGTACTCTATTTACAATTTTGTAATGTTTTTGTGTTACTCTATTTTTCTTCTTTCTTTTTATTTTAGACAATTGGGTTATTATTTCTTGGGTGAAGGTAGGAGATATCGCATAAGGAAAATCTATGGAAAAAGGGTTATCTATTGAGATGTGGTGTTGGAATTGTAAGTGTTTTCCAGTTTTTGGTTTAAATTTTAAAATAGGATTTTTTCTTTTATTTATTTTTTAATTCTTGATTTAGGTCGGGATATTTGTATTTTGAAGGGCTTGCGAAGCCAAGATCATGGTTTTGTTAATTCTTTCCTTATTTTTTTTGTGTAAAGCTTGGCATAGGTGCGTAGGAGAATTAATGTGATTGTTAAAATTTAGAAGCCATTTAATACTCTAGTTTTTGTTAGGGTAAGATTCTATTTATTCCTATTTTTTTTAGAAATTCATATTGAGGGTTATATAATTGAATAATATAAATAAAGATGAGAAAGGGTAGACTTCATACAGAATTGACATTTTAAAAATTTATTTGCTTTATAAATAATTTTTATTACAATTGAATCCCAAATTTCTACTGATTATGTGCACAACCCTTTTTAAATATTGAGAATTACTAAATGGAAATAAGAGTCCAATCAAAATAGATTTTAATAGATATATTTAATGTTACGGATCATTAAAATACAAATCTTAGGAGATATTCAAAAAGGTTGAGGCTCAGTTAGAATTCTAGATGAATATGATTTAGCCAATGCCCTTTAATCTTTGAAATTAAATTGAAGGAAATAAATTATTCCTACACGACTAAAAATACTAAAACAAAGAAGCTCAATAATTCATTCACCCATACTTGTAATATTGTAATCTTAGTACTTAACACTAAGCATTAGAAGTCCCCACTACAAAATTTCAGCTCCCTCTCTAGCTGTTGAAATTCTCCTTCCTAAAATATGATAAAGATCCCAAACTTGACATATATGGAGTAATACTCTTTAATGGGATTGGATGGACTATCCTTATATCATTTGTATTTTGACCCTCCAATTACAATAGCTTTTGGACTGACTATTAATTGTCCCAATTTTGTATTCCTTACTACTTGATGCTCCTCACCTTTACTACTTTGTAAAATCTCTCCATTTGACTTAGTTTTTCAAATTGATTAATATCCAATAGGGTTTGGATTTCCTTTAGATGTCTAGTCAATGTTTAACTTCTACACTCTCATTCTTGTGAATCCAATCCCAAATAAGTTTATGATTAATGTGGTGATGTGGGTTCTTGCAAACATGTTTGTCAAAAAACCTAAAAGTCATCGATTTTAGGGGTTTGTCTCGATTTATGGATCACAAAAGGTTAGAATACAATACATACATTTAGACCCCTTGCCCAAGAATGTTGAGGGCTACAATAGTGTTCTTAAAGGATTTTTCCCCATTTTAGACTATGAAAATTCATTCAACACAAGACAAGTAATATGAGTTTAGGGAATGAGGATAGGATTTGCTTGTATCACTTCTTATATAATGCTTTATGAGTGATGACATATTTTTTCAGTAACCTATTAAAAGTGAGGGAAATTTTGTTAGGTGAATGGACAAGTGCAAACACATATAGTGTCTATTTACGAGAATAATAGAAGTTATATCTTGTGCATATCTTTTGTAGTCCTATATAATGAATTTTCCTATAAAAAATTTTAGGCAATGTTTATGCAAGATGATATTTCAATTTAACATAAATCGGGAATATGCAAAGCCTTGGAATCTTGATTAATGAGATTTGGGCTCATGGGTGTGAAAATATTGTAAAATTAACTCTATATTAATTTTTACCTTTTAAAATTGGTGCTCATCTATTCATTGATCAATTTATAATCTCGTCAAAAATAGGTCAAAAATAGGGTTGTTTTTATGTAACTAATTAAATAAGCATAGATATATTTAGTTTTATTAAACTTCTTTTTCACTTTTTGTAGGGTATTTGTGATTCTTATTCTCATGCAAAAAGAAGAGAGTGTCATCTCTAAATAAAATTAAGGCGGGTTTCAATATTGATTGAAGTATTTATTCATTTGTTTTGTTTATTGCATGTTATAGATTAAAAAATTATCGT
The DNA here is from genome assembly GCA_018340775.1 of Taxus wallichiana var. yunnanensis. Classification (NCBI taxonomy): domain Eukaryota; kingdom Viridiplantae; phylum Streptophyta; class Pinopsida; order Cupressales; family Taxaceae; genus Taxus; species Taxus wallichiana. The sequence goes on from CM031235.1 coordinate 706,450,406, forward strand.
AGAGTGCTTTCATGTTATTTTATTTTGATTGCTACATTTATATCTAGACTCCAATATTTTTTCCAAAGTGACATATGGGGGCATGTGCCTTTTCAATGGAAGGATTTGTTATGTCTTGAGGGCTTGTTCTCCAATGAGGCCATTTGAAGCATCCCAAGTTGGAAATTAGACTAATCATTGATGAGGCATTTTAAGCTTCCCGTAATACCTAAAAACAACTTAGAACTGAAATACTTCTTTTCCCTCTCTAGTTTAATATGATGTAGACTAGAAAAAAAATTCCCCTCCCTACAATGGGACTGACATTAACTATGCATCACTTGCAGAGAGAAGAAGATTTTAAATGTCTTCAATGTGTTGTTAATGTGGTGATGTGGGTTCTTTGCAGACATGTTTTTCAAACAACCTAAAAGACATAGTTTTCATGGTTTTGTTTGATTTGGATGGATCTAAGGGTGAGAATGTAATACATACATTTGGACCCCTTACAGCCAAGAATTCTGTGATGGCTACAATAGTGTTCTTAATAGAGTTTTCCTCATTTTAGACTCTAGAAATTCATTAAGCACAAGACAAGTAATATGAGTTTTGGGAATGAGGATAGGATTTTCTTGTATCACTTCTTATATATTGATTTATGAGTGATGATACATTTTGATTGTACCCTATTAAACGTGAGGGAAAAATTTGTTAAGGCGAATGGACAAGTGCAATGACAAAGACATAGTGACTATTTCCGAGAATCATAGATTTGTATAATATTTTTATGCAGTGTAATGTTTCGACAAATCGCCACTACTTTGTAGAATTTACTCCTCCTCTCTAACTACCATCTCCTGCGATACTTATGCATTTTAGGCTAGGAAGTTGGAAATAGGTTCTGTGAGTGGGTTATTTATAGAAACTTGTAGTAACAAATTTTTCTTTATAAGGAGTACTAAGTGTTTACTTGATCCAATGCCATAAATTCCCAGCTCAAAGGGAAGGGAGATTATCTTCCATTTTCCTGTGATGAAGCAAAAGGAATAAAATTCACATTCCCTTAGTTTTAAGTCATTTATCGATTAACAATTGTAGAGGGATCTTTTATGCAATTGACACCATGAAATCGAGAATTCAATAGAAGATAACAGATCGCTCCATTGTTATCATACCATGTGGAAACGGTGAACTGCTTCCAATGGAAGGCACAACAATATCTTCTCTATTATTTCATCCAGTAGTGAGATAGACTTCTATGCAAGTAAATTTTTGAAGAACCCAAGAAAAGCAAGAAACCCCATTTCTTCTTCGATGGAAGAGATCCAATCCATCCATGTTCTTATCACATAAATTTGCATGGTAAAATCAAAAGTATATATCATAATTAACACGCAAAAAAATATCTAGTGCTGAAATATCCCATGGTTAAATCTCTACTCTAGGTCCATTGGTAGATCTATAAATGGTTTTCAATTTACAAGTCCAGTAAGAACTCCATTCTACAAGGTTTTGGATTAGAAGTTTACCAATAGACGCTTTTAAATTTTTGTTTTTTTGGGTTATAAATTGGAATGAATCGATATAATAACCATTTTGTAGAATGGAAACACTTAATTAGTGACCTCAGTCCTTATTAGCTAACATTAAAAATTATGTACATGTAATCTTTTTTGAACTCAATCAATATATAGATTACCAGAAAATTAATAAAAATGATAACAATTAGAGCTTCGATTTAAACTTTTTGAAATGACATTAAATTGGTATTTAAAGGTTTTCATCATTAATATTCCTTTACTTAGTTATATTTTGTGCATAGCTTTTGTAGTCCTATATAATGAATTTGCCTATCAAACATGTTTATGTTTATATCCAGATGATATGTCAATTTAACATAAATCGGGAAGATGTAAAGCCTTGGAATCTTGATTAATGATATTTGGGCTTGTGGGTGTGAAAATATTATAAAATTACCTCTATATCAATTTATACCTTTGAAAATTGGTGCTCATCTATTTATTGATCAATTTATAATATCATCGAAAATAGGGTTGTTTTTATGTAACTAATTGAATATATATATATATATATATATATATATATATATATATATATATATATATATATATATATATATAGTTTTATATAACTTAGTTTTATTCACTTTTTTGTCAGGGTAGGGTATTTTTATTCTCTTTCTCCTGCAGTAAAGAAGAGAGTGTTGTCTCTAAACGAAATTCAAGTGGGTTTCAATATTGATTGAAGTATTTATTCATTTGTTTTGTTTATTGCATGTTATGGATTAAAAAATTATTGTAGAGTGCTTTCATGTTATTTGCTTTTGATTGTTATATTTATATTTAGACTCCAATCCTTTTTCCAAAGTGACATGTGGGGGCATGTGCCTTCGTCAATGACAGGATTCGTTATGTGTTGAGGGGCTTGTTCTCCAATGAGGTCATTTCGAAGCATCCCAAGTTGGATGTTAGACTAATCATTGACGAGGCTTTTTAAGCTTCCTTTCATACCTAAAAACATCTTCTAGAACTAACATACTTATTTTCCCTCTCTAGTTTAGTATGATGCAAACTAGAAACACAATTCCCCTCCCTACAATGGGACTGACATTAACTACACATCGCTTGTAGAGGGAAGAAGAGTTTAAACCTCTTCAATGTGTTGTTAATGTGGTGATGTGGGTTCTTGCAGACATGTTTGTCAAGCAACCTAAAAGTCATAGTTTTCAGGGGTTTGTCTGATTTGGCTGGATCACAGAAGGGTGAGAATGCAATACATACATTTGGAACCCTTGCAGCCAAGAATGTTGTGAGGGCTACAATAGTGTTCTTAAAGGATTTTCCCCCATTTTAGACTATGAAAATTCATTCAGCATAAGATAAGTAATGTGAGTTTCGGGAATGAGGATAGGATTTTTTGTATCACTTCTTATATAGTGCTTTATGGGTGATGATACATTTTGATTATACCCTATTAAAAGTGAGGGAAAACTTTGTTAGGCGAATGGACAAGTGCATCGTGTGACACACACAATATATGTCTATCTCGAGAATTATAGATTTGTATAATATTTTTATGCATGCTCCATACAAATACATCATTTGTAGAATTCCCCCTCCTCTCTAACTACCATGCCCGCCATACTTATGCATGGTAGGCTAGGAAGTTTGAAATAGGTTCCTGTGAGTGGATTATTTAAGTGCAACAAATATTCCTCTATAAGGAGTACTAAGTGTTTACCTGATCCAATGCCATAAATTCCCGGCTCAAAGGGAAGTGAGATTATATTCCATTTTCTTGTGACGAAATATAAGGAATGGAATTCACATTCCATTTGTTTTTCGGTCATTAAAAACAACCTGGGATCCATCTTGTGTAATTGACACCATGAAATCAAGAATTTAGTAGAAGACAATGATCACTCGATTGTTACATTTTTCATACCATGCGGAAATGGTGAACTGTTTCCAATGGAAGGCTCAACAATATATTCTCTATTATTGCATCCGGAAGTGAGATGGAATTCTGTTCAAGTAAAGTTTTGAAGAACCCAAGAAAAGCAAGAAACCCCATTTCTTTCCGATGGAAGAGATCCAATCCATCCTGTTTTCTATATCAGAAAAAATTGCATGGTGAAATTGGAAGTATATATCGGAATTAACATGCAACAAAATATTTAGTGCCGGAATATCCTATGGTTAATTCTCTACTCCGGGTCCATTGGTAGATCTATAAATGGTTTTCAATTTCAAAGTCCAATAAGAAATCCACTCTACAACGTTTTTTATTAGAAGTTTACCGATAGAAGCATTTTAAAGTTTTGTTTTTGGGTTATAAATTGGAATGACTCAATATAATAACCATTTTGTAGAATGGAAACACTTCAGGTGACCTCAGTCCTTAGCAGCTAACATTAAAAATTATGTACATGTAATCTTTTTTGAACTCAATCAATATATAGATTACCAGAAAATTAATACAAATGATAACAATTAGAGCTTCGATTTAAACTTTTTGAAATGATATTAAGGTCATATTTAAAGGTTGTCATCGTTAAGATTCCTTTACTTAGTTATATCTTGTGCATAGCTTTTGTAGTCCTATATAATGAATTTTCCTATGTAATTTTTTAGGCAATGTTTATGCAAATGATATGTCAATTTAACATAAATCAGGAAGATGTAAATCTTGGAAGCTTGATTAATGAGATTTGGGCTTGTGGGTGTGAAAATATTGTAAAATTACCTCTATATTAATTTGTACATTTGAAAATTGGTGCTCATCTATTCATTGATGAATTTAAAATCTCATTAAAAATAGGGTTGTTTTTTATGTAACTAATTGAATAAGTATAGGTATAGATATATTTAGTTTTATTAACTTATTTTTTCACTTTTTGTAGGGTATTTGTGATTCTCATTCTCCCGCAGTAAAGAAGAGAGTATCGTTTCTAAACGAAATTCAAGTGAGTTTTAATATTGATTGAAGTATTTATTCATTTGTTTTGTTTATTGCATGTTATGGATTAAAAAATTATTCTAGAGTGCTTTCATGTTATTTGCTTTTGATTGTTACATTTATATTTAGACTCCAATCCTTTTTCTGAAGTGACATGTGGGGGCATGTGCCTTCGTCAATGACAGGATTCATTATGTACTGAGGGGATTGTTCTCTAATGAGGCCATTTTGAAGCGTCCCAAGTTGGACGTTAGATTAATCATTGAAAAAGATTTTTAAGCTTCCCGTCATACCTAAAAACATCTTCTAGAACTAACATACTTATTTTCCCTCTCCAGTTTAATATGATGCAGACTAGAAACACAATTCCCCTCCCTACAATGGGATTGACATTAACTACGCCTCGCTTGCAGAGGGAAGAAGAGTTTAAACGTATTTAATGTGTTGTTAATGTTTTACATTGTAGGAAACCAAAACCACCTAAAATAGTGATAGCCGAAATGATCAAAGATCACCTCCACCTGATGCCAACATCCCCAATTTTTCTCTCCAAAATTTGAATGATTGGAGATCATTCACGAGGCTTCTGCTTGATTTATGATTCTAACGAAGATGCACTAAAATATGAACCACCCCAAAAATTGAGGAGAATGGGAATTCCAATCGAGGCATCTCGCAATCGCACAAAAATACAAGAAACATGCAAAGAAAATTGAACAAGAAAAAAGAAAGAAATTTGATTTTAAAAATAGCTTGTAGTGGTTAGTTTATAAGTGTTTTTGAAACAAACTATAACTCGTTCCAAATAATTCCATGTATGTATTGTGGTAGTATATATCCGATAGAGAATCAAACTTATCAAACACATGTTCATTTTTTATTATCCAACAAAAACAAATTCCTAATTTCTTTATCATCGTGTCTCCATACAAATACCTATAGTTTTCTCACTTCAAGTGTACATATTGTTCTTATTGTTTTCCATTCTATTTTCTTAACACAATAATTTTAAATTCTTTTCAAATAAATGCATGTATATATTGCGGTGGAACATATGGAACACATAATCTAACTTTTCAACAAACGTGTTCAATTTTTCCTTTATACAATTGCAAGCTACTTTATGTAAACCAACAACAACACATTTTTAATGTGTTCTTCATTATATATTTCCTTTATACAATATCTCACTTATTTATGTAAACCAACAACAACCATTTTTATTGTGTTCCTCGTTATCTGCACACAAATACATATAGTTTTAAAATGTCGAGAAAGAATCATGTAATTTTTAGTTATTTTCATGTAAAGCTTTGTACATTATATCACTTTTTTGCATATTAAATTGTTAAAGGGGTAGACCTCATGTTTGCGATTTTAAGAAAATATAAATGAAAAAGGAAGAAAAATTTAAAGGTTCTCATTTCTTACAAATGCATACTTTCCCAAACACATCCTTCATTTCATCTTTGACTGCACTACAAGTTTACATTTTCCACCATACATTTGTAGAAATCTTACTATCTCGAGCATCTTTTAGCTTCCATGGAAATAAATTTGACACATGAAGGCATTTCTCAATTGATTGAGGGTGGTTCCATTATTGACCCCACATTTCAGATACTGCACTTTTCCTCCTTAAGGTCTATTCTCAACATGGCTGCCCCACATCGTGTTGACCTTTTAGATGGGAAACAATTTCAGAAAACACTTCTACCCTCCAAATTTGCAAGTCGTGTAACCGAAAAATCAATACAAGAAGGCTCCATTGTGTGCTTACACAAATCCCACGTTAGAATAATCAAAAGTGAATTGTAAGATTCATCTCATACTCGATCACCAATGTATATAAACTCCCTATATTAATTATAATTTCTTTATGTTTATTTTTTTCATCCATTGCTCAATTCTAATTCTATCATGATTTTCTTTTCCACAACAGGACCGTTCTTATCATTGAAATTGATTTTCTTATAGAAAAACATTTGATAATTAGTGCTCCAACCCGACTACCAAAAATGCTCTCCAAGATAGTTAGTTGTCTCAAATAGATGCAAGTGCCAATCAGGTTAACAAATATTTTGTGAGAACACCAACTAAAATAAGTGGATTGAATACATCTATGCACATGTGGTTCGTAGAGGGTCATCGTGCCCTAAAAAAAATGCCCTTTGTGAATATCAAAATGCAAGGGGAGATGGTTTCATGTTTGGGTTTGATTTTGTGGATCGGGAAGGAGGGGAAATCCACATCACCTATTTCAATGAGGTCATGGAGGCATTCTATGAGAAGATTGAAAATGGGAAGCTATATACAATTTCTAATGGGAGGATTGTGAGGATTGTTGATGGAAAGCTATGTTACAACCATTTAAACAATGCTTTGAAGGTTTTCCCGCAACCTTCCTAAACCATATCTCCACTCGATAGTAAATGAGGATACAATACCTTCCCATCACTTTCACTTCACCAAAATCGAAGGACATACCTGCAAGTGTTGAAGGTTCTATGGTTGATTTGATTGGCATTGTACTTAGGATGTCACCATGCTCAACAATTCCTCAGCATGACAAGTCTGAAACAAAGAGAAGAACACTATAATTAAAGGACATGTTGGGATTCAGTGTAAGTGTCACATTGTGGGGACAATACTTAGCTGAGATAAGCAATGAACTTGAAGACATTCTTTCTATACCACCTCTTCTGGTCCTTGCCTTGAAATCTGCTCGCATCTCCAGTTTCAGTGGAAGCTCAGTTGACACTGTTTCAAGAACTAACTATTATGTCAGCCCTCTAATTTCAGAAAAAAATACACTTCATGGCTAGGTTGATTATGATGACTACTCCCTTCCGGTACCCTCTATCGCAAGCTAATTTATGGGCCCTCCAAAAATATTGACCTCTATAACAATGATTTCAGAGGTACTACATATGGGGAACACAGAGAGAAATGAATGGGCCATGGTTACTGGAGAAATAAAAAATATCAACATAGACAACTTTTTTTTACAAGGCATGTCCTCTTCGAAAAGGTGACAAACAATACGGGGAAAAAGGTGAGAGAGAATGGTAATAGTTCATGGTTATGTTCGATTTACAACGTACAAGTTCATAACTATGGTTATAGATATGCACTCAGGATCAATCTAAAGGACCCAACAGGAGAACTCCAGTCAGTTATCACTTTTGATGAGACAACTGAGTCAATCATAGGTGTTGAAGCTAGCGATATCCACCTATTGTTCATAGACGAAGATGCAAACATTGAAATTACAAGCAATGTTATCGGCAACAAATATTGCTTCACACTTTCCCTGAAAAAGAGACATACTACGGAAAGAACAGATTGAAATGTGTCATTCTCGGTTCTAAGAAAGTGGATAATAGTGCAACTCCTCCATAAATTTTTTTATGCAAATACTTCTAATGTATTCGTCCCTACAAACTTTACACCCTCTTCCATCCCATTCGATCCTTTGAACTATCACCGCTATGTTGCTTATTTCATATCTATGTTTAGCCCTTTTCCCCTGCTTCAAAAGGAAAATTTTGTGGTTCCTTATAAACCGACATACTATTGTCACCTACTACTATGTGGATTGTAAGTAATTTTAAGAAAATAAATGCATTTAACTTGCACTTTTATTATGTACATATTTTCATCCTTGTATAGTATTAGAATGTATTGTATCTTTCCATATAACAAAAATTCTTTTCCTTAGGCAACACATAAAAGTTTTTTATCCTCAAATTGTTACCTCTTATGATTAGTTCCCATTAGAACTCCACATGCATTTCAAATGTATATAGTTTATTGATTCTAACATACTATTGCCTCCTACTACTATGTGGATTGAAAGATATTTTAAGAAAATAAATGATAATTACTTGCACTTATATTATGTATGTATTTGCATCATTGTATACTATTGGAACGTACTATATCTTTCCATATAACTAATATTATTTTCCTTAAGCAACAAATGCAGATTTTTAATCCTCAAAATGATACCTCTTACATGTAGTTCCCATTGGAACTCCACATGCATTACAATTGTACATAGTTTATTGTAGAAATTTTTTTAATATGTCAACAAACAATGCATCATTCATTACTAAGCAACACATTTTTTTCCCAAAGAAGTGGTAATTAATAGGTGTGTCACTTCACAATCATGTCAACTCTTGCAAAACAAGCACAACGAAGAGAGAACTATGCAAAAATAAAGTTCACATAAGTTCTGATAAGAGACGTCGTCACCTAGAGCGTAGAACAATAGAAATCTCAAATATCTATCAACTTACATCGACCGACAACCTATAATTCCTTTTTATTCAAAAATTATACGACAAATAACTTCCAACCAACATTTCGCAAGTAACTTCCATGGAAACAAATTTGCACGAATATATCAATTCCTTACGTACGAACCAATATTTGCTAACTACTTCCACACCTCACCATTTTCTTGTGCCGCCACAAGAAACCTGTCTCAATACCGGCTTTGCTTTTCTTCCTCGCACATATAAAACCAATTCCTTATCTCCTTCTATCTACTTTCCACCTTGCAATCCATAATCGACCCAAGCAGAACACTCTACCCCTCCTCATACATAAGGACTTCCCATATTTTCGCCCTCATCGCAGACTATTGAAGTCCAACATCGGTTTCACAAAAGAATAGATTTGTTGGCAAACATTCAAACTTGCTCAATCCATAGTGCCCACTTCCCTTTCATACCTTTTTGATACTAATCATGATACTACTGATTATATTATGAACATGATTATGGACTTTATTATAGTATGATGTTAAATGTTAGATCATGGATTATTGTTGACTTGATTTAGTTATGATGCATGATGATTATTAGAGACATTTTATATGTTGATGATGATATACTGTTGGACATGGTTATATGATGGATGTTGTTCGGACTTGTGATATTTGGATATTGTGAGTAGACCTAGAAATGGAAAATTATTAGATGATGATATAGTTGTTGATAAAACTATAAATGATATTGTTAGATTGCTTTGATGTTGTTGTGATTCATATATCTAGATGATTTTGGAATTTTAATTATATTTATATTATTTTAGACGTTCTGATATGGCCACGAGGCCGAAGGAGGTATTTGTGTTTTGCAGGTTAAAATATCACAACAAACACCGGGGATTGGAGACCAACCACATTGGAATTCTAGATGAATTCAACAAGGTCACCATGGCAACTGCATTTGTTTGTGTATTGTTTGTGTTAGGGATTCCCATGAGGGGGATCACCTTTAAATGTGACCAAGGGATTTTATGTTTTTCTTTTATTTGGTCCCTTTTGTTTAAACTTTTCATGTGGTGCACTTACCCTTTCATTATTTATTTAATGTGGTGTTAATATTGTGAGTAATCATATTGTTTAGTTAATTAATTAAAAGATGTCATAAGAATGTAATTAATAGAGTTGTTGGCCATGTTTTAAAGTGTTGTAAGAATGTGTAAGTGACCTTGTAAGTGATGTGTAAGTTAACTCTTGAGTGTGAAACACTCCACCTTCTTAGAAATTCAAATTTGTCCTTGGAGGCTATTTTGGAGGCTTGTGGGACAAGTTAAACTTGTCCCATACCTCTTAAATTTATTTACCAACCATACCTATGGTTGGGGAGTTGAAATTAGACTTTTATTATGCATTTTGGGAAGACTTATTGTAGGTTTTAATTGCACTTTTCTTACATGTTTTAATTTCAGTCCTTTGGGGTGTGGGTTGGATTTGAGTGTGTAAGTAAACTGTCATATTATTCACCCACTTATTTATTATGCATTGGAGAATGAAGTTGAATTTTGGGGGTTGGGGTTGAGGATGTGTGATGTGGCATCCTACATGGATCCACCTCATCCTCTTCTCTTCCCTCTTCTATAAAATTTGAATTGTTTGCCTTGTTTTGGGTTGCTTCACTTTTATCACTTCATTTTGGGAGACTTCCTTTTGGTTTTGGAGAGCTCTTGCTTTTGGAGAAGTTGGGAAGTTTGTTGGATACTTGTGTTGGGTTGATTTTTGGATTGCTTGCATTGGAAGGAGCTTGTTGTTTTGAACTTGGAACAAACTCCATCATGGAGAGGTAAGAGCTTGGCTCTTGGAAATGCTCTTCTTTTCCCTTTTATGAATATGTAAATGCTGGTATGTTTGTTATTGTTATGGGTTGTTGGGTAGATAGCGTAGGGATAGTGTAGGAGACGACTATGGGGTACTCTTGAGGAAGACATAAATGTTTTAGGGAGGTATAAGTGTGGAGGGAGTTGGGTTTTGGGTTCCACCTTGTAAAAAGAAATAGCCTTCATTTCTTTACTCATTATGGGGTGCCATAAGAGGTTGGGGAGGCATAAGGAAATGTGAGGAATAAGGGGTACTTGGGGGAGGCATAAGGGTATGTCAGGGATTTGAATGATAAGTGTTTTGGTGGTTTGTTCTCAGGTGGTGATACCCATTTCCCCTTTGGGAGGCATAAGTAGCATCCCCCATAGTTTCTTGCTCCTTTGGCTTGCATGATGAAGCTTGAGTTTTGTGTGATGTCTTTCATGTGGTTGTAAAACTGCTGTTTTGTTTTGGACTGTGTTTTTAATTTGAAATGTGCATGTTGAAAGATTGCATTGTGATGTGGAAGCCTGTTGTTGCCATGAGTTGAAACACATTTCTTATTGCATTGTGGTTGGGGCTCGGGGGCCAATGAAGAAGGATGGATTCTCCTTTCATTGGATGTCTTGGTTGGGTGGAGAGCATTGCCTTTCCCCTACCTTTGTTGTGATCAAAATCAGAGTATGATGGTTGGCATGTTGTTGTTCTAGAGCAAAGGAAAAGACAGTTGTGACAGTCCCTTGTGAGAGTTCTTTTTGTAAAGCCCTTGTTCCCACTTGAAGTGGATGATAATGTAATACATTTGGTGATGGAAAGATGCTTGTATTTGGATATGAAAGTTGTAATTTGAAATGTGAAAGTGATGCACTTTGTTCTCTATTTTTGAATGAAAGAAAAGAAATATTATATCTTTGTAAGTTGTATTTGATCATTGTAAATGAAGAAGTTGTAAAAGAAATCATTCCAACTAAATATATGTTGTTTTACCTTTACAAAAGACGTTACTATTGTTTAAAATCTGCTTTGAAATGTATTTGAAATCTCTGTTTGAAAGGAAGAAATGCGTGTGAGGAAAATACGAACTCTGTCTTTTGAAATGTGTAAAATTGGAAATCAGAATTGCATTTTGGTTTAGAATAGTTTGATTTGAATCAACTAAATGTGTTAGATTAGAATTGGAATGAATTTTAATACTTAGAAGATGAAAATGGCAAATAGATCCTTTAAAATTTGATCCCTTTTTTTTGTAATTTCAAACTGGCAATTATCAAAACAAAAAAATGCACAGTTTCGAACTGTAATAATAAAATAAAAAATTAAATGATTAAATTGAAGTAGTAGGCCCTAAATGAATTCAAATAGACAAAAAAACTTAAAGGAAATATTTCAAAACTTAGCCAAATCGGGCTCAACCGTTTTACAGTCATTTTGCTGTCAAAATGGTAAATTTTCAATTGGAATTCAATCAAACAGATCTACCTCAAAAAATTATCCTAAATCCATCTAAGAACAATTCTCCATGTCTATTTGACATGTAGAGAGTGGAAGAAGATCAAATTGAATAAATCTCACAAGTTAAAATTTACCAGTTCGCACTGTGAAAGCTTGCAGGCCATTTTCTTAAAATTGACCCCTTAAACTTTATCAAAATCAAAAATTAATGATCTCTGTGCAAAGAGGACATCGAGAGCTTTCCAAAAGTCCTCGTTTGTCCAAAACTAAGCTCTCTATCAAAATTTATGGCCTTATGAAGTTTTCTTCACTTAGCATTAAAATTTTGGAAACATTTCCTTCAAGGGTTCCTTGCCCAAATTTTTCCCTTAAGAACTTAGGAAAAATTTTGGGAAAATTTTCTAAATTTTCCCCACCGCCCCTGGCCACCACAGCCAATAAGAGGCTGCCACATGGCACCATGAGGTGTCAGTGGTGGGATGGATCTCCTTTTAACTTAGCACTCTCAAATTTTTTTGGGAAAAATTTCCAAATTTTCCCCGCCGGCCCGTGACCAATCAAGTGATGCCACGTGGTGTCACGAGGCGTCGGCGGTGGAACACCTCCATTTTTCCTCTTTGTGCTTCAAAAATTTTGGGAAAATTTTCCATGTTTTCCCGCCATCCCGTTGGCCCGCAGCCAATCCAGAGTTGCCACGTGGCATCGTGAGGTGTCGGTGGAGGCACGGGTCCTTGTTATCCTCTTAGCCCTTCGGGGCGTTAAGCAAATTTTCTCCCCGCCGCTCCGCTTTCCCCACATTGGCTTAGGTGATGCCACGTGTCCCTTGTGGCTTGCGGACTTGCAGTGCAATGTTAACTTTTCACCCCGCGCGGGAAAGTTTTCAAAATATCTCCTGCCACCTTGTTTCTCCCCGCGTTGGTTTGAGAAGCACCACATGTCCCTTGTGGACTTGCGGACTGCTTGGGGCATGGCGCAAAGTCATTTTTTTGCCCCGTGTGGGAAATGATCCAAAAGTCTCCCTGCGGCCCACCAACCCACCCTTTGGGCAAATTTTCACCCCTAGGCCCGCAGGCCCGCTCTTGGGGAAAATTTTCACCCCAAGGCCCGCCGGCCCATAACTTGAGAAATATGAGGAGTTAGGAGGACTTATTTATATCAATGGAAAGGTGAGGAAATTTCCTATCCAATGGAAATGATTTAGAGAATTTTTAATGCGTTAAGTGTGAGAAAAATCAAGTTAAAACTTTAAGCCTATTAGAGAGTGGGTATGGTGAGGAATTACCCTCTGAACCTAATTGAACCTTCTAACCCTAAATTTTGGATCTTATGACCTCTAATAATTGTTAATAAAAGAAAATTATGTTCTAGTGGGTTAGAATTGTTTTGGAACTTGTTAGTGATAGCTATTACCTTGTAACCTGGTTGTAGACTCTTTTAAACAAAAAAGAAATATTCCATAAATTTTCCTAACTAATCCTAGGTTGTTTCTTGGGTCTCAAGTGGGTTTTTTTAGCAGGTGTTACACAATTTGTTTGGAAAATTATCCTTTGAAGTATTTCCCTCCTGTAGCATATGCAAATCTGAAAAACACTGACCATTTCTTCTCTTCATGGAACAACATGAACCCTAAAAAGTAGCCTACCATTCTTAATGCCGAGAAAGAACCATGCAATTTATAGTAGTTTCCATCCAAAGCTTTGTACATTATATCACTTTTTTACATTTTGAATAGTTTTAAGGGTTACACCTCATGTTTGCGCTTTTTAAATGAAGTGACTCATCTATATTTCTACACATACAAAATCAATCACCCATAGTTTAAACAAACACACCTCCAAAAGTAAAAACTATCCCTATAACACAAATAACATATATCATTTTTTTTTTTGGAAAATGCCTCAAAGAAATGTGGTCTCATGGAATGCTATGATTGTAAGATATGCAAAAATAGCTCTAACAATGATGCACTCAAACTCATTGAGGTAATAAAGAAATTTGGAATGTACCATAACCATTTTAGATTTGTTTATATATAATTGCATATTCTGTCTCATTTTAGTTTCATGGAGAGATAATATGTTAAAGCACTTAGTCATTCTTTCAATCTACTTTGACAACAACACTTCACATTCACAACATTCTTGAGAGTGAGTATTAGCAAACTTACATGTCTCACTTGCATTTGCAACATTTGTTTTGGCTTTAATAGAAAATCAATATTGTCAATCACACCCCTTATCAACAACTACAAAAGTAATAATTGTCTTTCTAAATCGAATAACAAATACCATTCGGTGTTCACATTGCATTGTACACATGTGATTGCTAATAAGTTAAACATGGCTAGATAATCTATTAATATCATGTGAACATAGACTTAATCTATTGTGTAGAGGCAATACTTTCTACAGGATTAGCAATGCATATGAACCTCGCCATAATCACTGGAATAGTACTATTAAAAGCATGCATTACAAACATAATATATGAGTCGAAGATAATTAAGGTCGTTTTCACAGATGTTATACTTTATTTCAATTAGGGTCAACAATTGAAACAGTTCACAAAATAGCCTAAACCATAACAAATGCCTATAATCTAAACTAGGTCAAAGAACTTTCTTAGCGTGGACATGGTCACTACAAAGCACATCAAAAGAGAAATAGTAAGTGCTCAGAACTGCACAAACATAAGAGGATGCAAAAACCGGGTATGACAAGGATTATGTAATATTATTAATGAAAGACGAAAAACATGAGTTTGAAACGTTTTTAACATGAAAAGAAAAGATTAAAACATCGTTAGTTTTAATCTGAACAATCAATCTGCACAAATCAGTTTGACCAGATATGCACCATTCCCAGTGTATTGCCTGTGTAAATTTCATTATATTCTTCGTTATAGCACAATCTAGTAACATTTTCAAGAGCTTCCTCAACACTGCTTTTGATTGTTGGTGCATTATCGTCATTAGAACTAATCATGAAAAAACGTTTCCCACTCACCACGTTGCATATATTTATTGACCGATTTCCTCTATCAACTCCACTAGAATCGACCTTGCAGAAAGATATTATATAATTTTGGTCACCAGTAACGCAGATATTACTGGAATTAGAATACGGTTGCCAAATTAGGTGCTCGTCGAATGATGCTACTAGTTCTCCTTGGAAATTCCGAACATTAAGAGACCTGTTATGGAATGTTAAAAATAATTGTTTGTCATTCAAGACAATAAAAGGAGATGTTGTCATAATGTCTGTATCGCTCACTTCAATCAGCCGGTCATCAACAACATCAATTATTTGTATGTTATTATTCTCTTGTTTTATGAAAAGCTTCTCCTGGAATTGCCCAATGAAATCGAGTTTCTTTTGGGAATGCAACACATGTCTAAAGGATTTCAAAACATTGCCATTTTCCATGGATAAGATTCTGAAATCAAGGTGGTCTTCAATCGGAGATTTTCTAAATATTAACAGGATCATACCTTTAGTGATCTGAATGTCCATAATATTTGTATCGGTTATGGAGAATAACAGTGCATAATTCTTTAAGTCAAACACCTTGTAAATCCCATTTTGAGGGGAGAAAATGAGAATCCTTCCGTTAAAATTGTCAAACACTATGTAACCTGGCCAGTAGAAAGACTCGGACTGAAATAGAGGATAACCAGCCTCAGGTTGACCTCTTATAATATACTCAATTGGTGTTGTTCTGCATTTCAGTGAGGTATCAAATGGATAAAGTGAGACTGTGATAAGAGAGTTGTTTTCCTTGTTATAGAAGATGCTACGAATTGTCTGGCCTGGAGTTGTGTTCAACAAGCAAAGCTTTTTGTTTGCTTCTCTGCTAAACGCTGCACAAGTACCACAGCTTGTTAATGCAAATATAATACGTCGAGCATAAACTATTTGTACGATCATTGATCTATGGCAGTTACATATCTCCAAGGCTGCCTGGAACTGAAAATTCCGGAATTTCATATGAAAATTGCTGTTTTGGAACACCGTGTTTGTTATGCTTCCCATTTCTCTCCTATGAAGCATTTTAACAAAATTATCAGACTTAGAGGAGCGCTTCGTCTTGTCAAACATATTGTTTAAAAAAACTTATCGCAAATTTGTTCTTCTTATTTTGGTAGCTGTTACTATTTCATTGGTATTGGTATTGGTATTGGTATTGGTATTGTTATATATCCCATTTGACATCTGAATCGCAATAACGGTCACACATAGTATACACGACGTTTTAATTTAAAAATCGAGGCGACTCTATAACGACAGAATTGTTTGTGGTGTTGTCATAAAGCTTAGGAAGTTAAAAGGACTTTTAACTTTAAATATTAAAGAAAGTGTAAGAAATCTCCGTCTCTCACATATGTTCCTCTTTTTGGGTAGATTATTATATAGGGTAACAATGTAATGTGTTGTATTCTTATGTGAATTAATTTGAGTTTGTATATGGTTTATTGTATAAAAGATTATCTAAGGTTGTCATTATAAATGAGATATTTAAGTATAATTCAAATATTAAACATGCATATCCTACTCCTACAATATTCTAAATTATAACGTATTTATGATAAACATAAATTCTAAAATAAATTTGTAAGGTAGGTTATTGCAATTACCTATTTATGGGATACATACGTAGTCAATGGATTGCACAAATTCAATCAAATGATAACAAAGACCTTGATTATGGGTTTTAATTTATTTGTTTTGCTATTATAGTTTTACCTCAATACATATTAGGAAGGATGATTAAATAGGTTTAAAATATGAATGTCAAAAGATAGATTAAACCTAATTATAGATATAAGGAGAACATGCAAACATGTCGATGCTCAAGTACCTCAACACTTACCTTAGGAAACAAGTGAGATCTAATATCCAATATAATTGTACCTAAAGTGACAAAAGAACTCAAAAAAAGACTCAAAAAGTAAAAATTGCAAGGATAAAAAGATGGAAAGAAACTATAATGCGAATCTATTACATGTATAGGGAAAACATAGAGAGTGAACATATCTAAGTGGAACATAAGATCATAATTTGTGGATAACGTTCTAAAATATCAAAGAAGACACAAATGACATAAATAAATGTAAACAAAATCTCACAAGAAGACTATTAAACATTACAATCAATTATTCTTCTTAAGTAATTCAAGTAAGAAATCAATGGTTGTGCACACTAAGGAGGGGTGAGATGTCACATAGATTATTGGAAGCATAGAAATAAGATTTCAAGGTGTAGGGTCAATACATGTGGACTAACCAACCTACAAAAAATAGATTATAAAGGATTTTTAAGGGATAGGTAAGAAAATTGTATTAATCAACCTTTGTGTTAAAAGAATGTAATGGGTGGCCGGAAATTTCATACTAAGTATCTTGTGCTAAAATTAAGGATGTACGAGTATCTAAAACATTAAAACTAACTTATGTGTGCTAAAGCAAAATATGTTAATGGGTAGATGAAATATTTGGATTGAGTGGGACAAACACATATTGTTGGAATATATGTAGTAAATTCTTGAATGTAAAAAGTAGTATGGGAAGAGGTAAAAATGATCTTAGAGGTGTGATATGAAAATATAAGAATTGTTAATAACCTCATAAACTTTTTACGAATAATACATAATGTGTGAAGATCATGATCTATCCTTAATGTATATGAGGAACAAACACACCTTTTGATGGTTCTTGACCTATAGGAACAATGACACCATTTGTGCCCTTATGGAAACTCAATATAACATATGCTAGCATAGGTCCATCATAGATGGAGGGAGGATGTGTATAATAATATAAGGGATATTCACATTAAAAAGGATAGAATTGAGAAATTGGTGCGTCATCTAGTTGAAATGATGTCTATAGTGATGGGAAATACATATTAGATAGGACTAGCATAGATAATAAAGAGGCAAACCAACTCCTCTTCTTAAGGTGGAGTCAAGGTAGCCATTATTGATGTTGGTTATGCTAGAGTATTTCACAATTAGGAGATGAATGGTTGAAAACAACATGATGGGATAGAAAATCTTGAGGATAAGAGTGACGTGTATATGGTTGAAAGGAATAAAAATTAATATCACTCTCATATTCTTCATGTCGTCCATAATATGATAGATGTTGTTCTAGGAAATATGTAGTTTCTAGAGTAGGAGGTAAGGGTGCAAATGTTGAGGGAGGCAAGGTAATGTTAAGAGATATAATTGATGGAGTCAAAGTCTAATTTGTGTATGGATATAGGTCATTGGTAGGTTGAATAATAGGTTAATTAGTTATAGAATTAGATGGGGTTGTATTTAATCCCTTAATTTGTGGATAGGATCAATAATTAATGAGAATATTAGATGAAGAAATATTTTTATTAGATCGGGTAATAAATGACATTGTGGCTCCTAGAAGCCTTACAAAGGAAGAGGCATTATGAAAGCACCCAAAGAGGGACCAAAAGAAGAAATATGACCCCAAAGAGAGCTAAATAGACTTAACTCAAGAAATCCAAGGTCAAAAAGAGACACCCAAAAAGAAACAAACAAAAATAACAACGGCCCGCCCCAAAAGTTTGTAAATAGTCAGTTCCACCACTTAAAATTTTTGGATTGCATAGTGTGCCACCTAGTATCAACATCAAGAACACCCCCAAATGTGTCCTTGATGTAGTCTTTATATTGCTCACCCTCCCAAAAAGAAAGAACCTTTAGGGAGTCCAAATTGATTTGGGGTTTCGATATCTCTTTGTCCTCTTTGTTGATCTTCAAAACCACCTCCAATTTACCCGAAGGGGTTTCCACCACACTTGGATTTATCTTTCAAATTTGGTGCTAATGATATTTTCCAAAAAAAATGAGTCCCTGTTTTTTTTGTTTCATAATGCTTCCATCTTGCTTCTTCAAATGAATCCTCCCTTTCCAGTGATTTCTCCATCAAAACTAGAGATACCCTAGCCGAATTGATCACTTTGAATCCTCTGTTTCATACCCCTAATCCTCCTCTTCTTGACCCATCAATGGTCTCACTATCATCCTTGATACTACCCACCGGAACAAAGGGATAAGACTAAAGACTGTCATATCTATTATATTGTCATTGGAATCATCTGGGCCCCATGCCAGTCAAAAAATCATGTTTTTGCAAAGAACCAACCATAGAGACCTGGACAAAAAGGTTTCCGGGGATCATAATTTGGAATGTCCATGCAGATTTAACGCGGCGGTGGCTTCAATCGCCATTCTGCGGCCGGGCATTTGCAAGAACTAGCCCCGTGCCCAATAGTCCTACATTTCACATAATAAACAAGGGAATGTTCATACACTAACTCATGTTCAACAACCCCATAGTTTGAGCTCGACGGATAAAATGAGACCAATTTTTCCTTGGTGATACATTAACACACATTTTCATAGAGACCATTCTTGTTCCGGCGAGATTTGTCAAATCTATCACAAGCATATTCCCTATGGCTTTGGCTATCCTTCCCAACACTTCAACTTCCCATAACTCTAAATAAAAATCATGGAGCTTCAACCAAAATAGGAAAGCATTGGGTTCAAAATTCTTCATGTCTAAATGAGGACACCATTTGGCCAGATGCAATAGTGTCTTCCCATAAAGTCAGGGTCCACCATTAATGGTATTAAGGTATTCCTCCTCTATGTTGAACTAAAACAAGAAATATTTATTTGATTTGGCCACCATAGAGATATTTCCTTTGGAGCCCATTTTCTCCTAGCCTAGGCCCTAACAAGGTCAATATTTGGCCTAATGCCAACAAAACTACCAAATAATGAAATCCCGTACCTATTACTATCCCTTTTACCAATTCCTATGGCGAGAAAAAGCCTTTGTTCATTCTGTCTCCAAGTCGATGAAGGGGAGGAAGGGAAGATACAAAATCAATCCTTCCGTAACACGCCCATCCCTAGATTACAATGATATATCCCCAACTTCCTTAGGGGGAGAGCTCGAGCGCAAGAGAAACCCCAACAAGAATTTTAAAAAAATTCTCCCACTCATTCTGTCCATCCCACTCGTTTCGTCCATCCCTTACAAGGTCATTTATAATCACCTTAATATTATGATTCAAATTCTACGTAATTTGGAGGTGTGAATTCAAATGGACAACTTAAGATTATTTTTGAGTGATGAATAGAATATATATATATATATATATCATCCTACACAATATCATCCCTACTTGTCTTGAATTATTTTTCTTGAAACCTAAATGGGATATGAAGCAGATGGTATCAATGTTATAGTTAAAATATGTTTATGTGGATTCTCAAGAAGATGCACAAGCGGAGGATTTTTTTGTTCGTAGAATCATGTAATTCTATAGAGGAACATAATGAATTTTGGTATGATAAAACCATGGATTATTTCATTGGGGTTAACTAAATAAGAAGGTACCATTAAGAGCATATCCATTTCCATAGTTGGTGTAATAGTATCGATGTTAAAGGATTCAATGATAATATCACTATGCGGTGCAGAAGGAGGATCTTTCAAGGGAAATTGGTATTGCATCAATTTACTTATTTTGAAAACATGAGATCACAAAAATGGGGCAAGGGAAATATTATTTGAGTCAAGAAGGTTAGGTTAGATTTTCCTCAAAAGCTTAATGTGTTGACCATATCATCTTAGGGATTTAATGGAGTAATTAATTAATTGGTATAATTGAAATTGAACATAATGTAGTGCCTCTAAGCAAGTAAATTTAAGTACCCTATGTTATTATAAGTATTCACTAGTCAATGGGGTTGTGTCACAATGAATATTGTGCATGGAGCTCAAATAGGGAATATTATGCTCTAGCATTTAATAGGGTGATGGAATGCATTTTATAGGTCCATGGTCCTAACCTTGACACATGTTACTTGACGGATTATAGGATATAAGTATAATATTATAATTATTTAATGAAAAAATAACGTAAAACATGTACATGAACCATTATCTATTATAGCAAACTTGACTTCAGTTTGTTTGATGCAGATCATCACCTAAAATGCTTCCTTCTTATAAAATTTCATCATGAGCATATTGTGAGGGTTTTAATAGGGTCTTAGGTGTTTTGATTAGCCTTAAAGTTCTCTATGAATTCAAATTTTGGGATTTTTCTATTTTCCCACCCAAAAGAGCAATTTTGAATTTTTAAATAAGGATGGGCAATTTTGGGCTTGTTTGTATGCTTGTAGGGGGTCAAGATGGTTAAAGGGTCTATTTTAGGTGTTGAATTTCAAAATAAAAATTGATACATTCCTTGTTGGTCATTAGAAACCATATCTAATGAACATTTTAACATAAGGATGTGATTTTTAAATAACTCAAGTTAGTGACTCTAGTGAATGTCTAGTTAGGTTAAATAACTAATAAGAAGTAGCTATGAGTGAGGAAGAATTTTAAAGAAGGAGAGAGAGGGTTAGGAAGTTGGAGAGAATAATATTGGAGAAGAACACCCTCTTTTCGGGAAAAGGGACTGTATTTTGTGTAAATTATCCAATAAGGATGATATATGAATGATAAATTTCAATATTTTGTTTGCAAGTAGTGAATATTATGTTCCCTAAGTTTGTTCAATGTGAACGAGGAATGTTAAATTTTATTTTTTAGAGGTTAAAATTTTGTAAAACGTGTATAATTGCCCAAAATTATGCACAAACCTTTGTCAATAAGGAAAACATTGTTTTGGTAAGGAAAATTTTGTATTTTGTGAAATGGATTTTGTATTTCTACATAATTCTTGCTCAAGAATATGGATATTGATTAAACAGGCCCAAAAATATAATTTGAGCTTGAAATTTCTATTTGCATTAATTTTTGTACCCTACATAGGGTTTAGGAAAAAGCTTGTTTGGAGGACTAAATTAGTGTTTCACAAAGCTAAAACTTGTAGGGACACATTTAACAAGTCCATACATTCAAAATTTTAAGGATTTTAGCATTAGAGAGAATCCTTTTGTTGGGAAACAATGATAGTTTGCATCTAAGAGTATGACTATACCAAACAAAGGCCTAATTTCTAGAGACCAAGTAGTGGAAAAAGGGGTTTGTCTCTAGAGTTGGCCAATTAAAATTTATAGGCACACAAAACAAGGAAATGGGTATTATAAAATAACTTCATTAAGTTTTGCAACTCACTAAAATAAATTTGATGCTTGTAACACCCTAGTTATAGGGCTAATGGGATAGGCCTAGTTGAGAAGGATATGTGGAGAAAGGAGACGTTTCCCTGGGATTCAAGGATACAATTTTGTATTGAGTTTGGGAAGCCAAATGGGTGTCTAAAATATATTTTGTTTTGGGTCATAACAGTTTTCTCTTAACAATAAACCATTGTTAACATTGGTTATAGAAGCAAAACATGATAGTTTATGAAGTACTTGAATAAATTTTTATGTTTCTTTTTTATCAACGCTTGATATGGTTTCCTAGCTGAAAAGGACATGGACACAAAGTTCTGAAGTTTTAAACCTAAATAAGGTTAAAATGGATATTTTTTCATAGTTTGAGTTCCAATAGAATCTTAAGAAGCATTGATACTTTCGTAAGGTAAGGACGGTTTTGGTGTGATTAAACTGGAATTAGTTCATTGATTTGATAATATTACTATAGTGCTCTCCATAATTTTGGTATCATTGATGGTTAGATATTTAAAAGAGGAAGTTTTTTTATTGTAAAAAGTTTTTATATAAGTGCATGTGAAGTTTTGAAAGATGGTAAGGAAGCAATAAGGTAAAAGGGGATAAAGAAAATGCATAGTCGAGTTGCTTTGTGATAAGAGAAAAGGATAAAGAGACTCTTGATGAGTATAAATAGCATAGAAGATAAAAATTTTAAGAAGAGCTCACTTTGAAAGCTTACATAAAAAAAAGAATCCAAGGTGAAAAAGACTTGGATAGCGGTGATTTAATTTAATTTGATTTAAATATAATATTGCAGAGTCACTAGAGATATAAATAATGTATAGATACTCAAATATATAAATGACACAAGAAGGATAAGATTTAGAATATGAAACCCCAAGAAAAGAAGAATGAGAAAGGACTTAGTTGATTTCAAGCTAGATTGAAGGTGATTTGGGTAAGGAGAAGTGATGACTAGATGGGAAGAGTGTCGTTTTGCTCATTGTAAATTATGTGATGCATGGATGAGGTCGACATGGGCTCTTGTGATAGGGAAAGGTCATCCGGGGTCTTTGTCAAGACTGCTTCTAGGCATTGGTGACTTCTCAAGAGCTCAAATTATGATCTCTTATCTGTTGTAACTATGTCACAATTACTTTTCGTTGATCATCCGATGGTCGCTCCTTGATCGCCAAAGGTATCTTTAACTTGTAAGAAAAAAATTCACTTGCACAATGACACAAACCACATCAAACCTAAAAGGAAATATGAAAAATGGGGAAGAAGATTGACCCGTCGGTCACCCTAAGAGTGAACTTATGGTCGATCGTTGCATTACATCCGAGACTACATGTAGTTCTTGTGAGTGTATGTAGAAATTGTGTCCTATGATGCCCTTCTACAATTTCAAAAATGATAGCAGGCTAGATCTAGAATATATAAATGTATAGTATGTGTGTGGATGGAATAGAATATACTTCCCCTTCCTACGATGTGTATGGATAATATATAATCTTTTTCCCTTAAATGGATGGTAGATGGATGTCTTTGGTATTCTCTAGTGCCTTTGGATGTAAGCTTAGTTTGTGATAAAATATGCTTAGTGCCCAGTACTTAATTTTAAACACATACCTATGTATTTATATGATTCGCTTGTTTTAATTTCGTAATACACACTAAAAGGTTGATCCATAAGTGAAAAAGATTCCCAAAAGATAAAAGAGAACTAGAATAAGTGAGTAAGGTGATAATGGGTAGGGCGCCCGGAGGGGACATGGACACCTCAACAGTTCATTCTTGGTTGGGTGTTGGTGTATGGAGACATAAAATATAAATCAATAAAACTACGATTGGGCTATAGGGTGTGCAAGACCAAATAGAAAACAAGAAACAAAGAAAAAACGCCAAAGGTAGTTGTCAATTACAAGTTTTTTTGCTCAAGAATGATATGAATGCTAGTATGCTTTTAGGAGGTAGAAATGTACTCAAGTGGGTTATTTTGAGTCTACATTTACCCCCAATTTATATTGTTAAGTGAATAATCAATCACATAAAGTAAATAAAATATGCATACCTTATGATCCTATAGAGCATGTGGCTAAAATTTTGTCGATTGGACAAGTGAAGCATGTAATGATTACAAAATGAAGTGTTAATGAGACTAGGAAAGGAAAGTGACCCTAGGTTGAAGCGTGTGTGATAGTTTTACCTATTATTTTGCTTGTATTTTCTATTGTAAGTTTCTCCTTCTTGTGTGTTAAGGACAGACCTACAAAAGAAGAGAAAAAGAGTAGTTAAAAATATGTAAAAGTTGTAGTAACTTGAAAAGTGTGTACCGATGTATAAGAGTGTAAATGATAGACATATGTCCTTAAATGTTTTGAAAATTTATTTTTTTAGGTGATATGATGCCGAGATTGAGTTTTTTTGGGCCATCTCACTCTGTAGACACTAAATCATGCACTTGGGTATATTTATAGGTCATGATCACATACCACTATTCATATGATTCCTAAGTGAGAAAAGTTCTAATTGACCACTATGTTTGGCCTCTTTGCTTTCCTTATTGTTTCCTTCTTGGAATTTCAAACCCTATTGTCTAGTCTAACTTTTGATACTTCATCTTTTCTCGATCTGGACAAGATTCCAACATCAAGGCACCCTCGTCCCTTCCGGGCGCCCCAACCTCTTTCTATCTTGTTCACATATTCTAGTTCTTTTCTAGCCGTTGAGCATCTTGTTTTCTTATGGGTCAGCCTTTTAGTGGTTAATTATGAATTTGAACAAGGTAATCATATAAATACAAAGCTATGTGACCATAATAAAGGATTAAGCTCTAAGCATCTACTACTATCACCTAAGGTTGCATGCAAAGGAACTCTAAGAGCATAAAAGCATCCATCCAACTATCATTCAAGGGACAAGGGACTGCATTCTTTTTCATACAATTCATAAGAGGGGAAGTTCATTTTTTCATGCACATAGCTACTTACATTTGCTACATCTAGCTACTTCTCGATATTTAGTGCATCTTGCACAAGAGCCACCTAGGGCATGATTCTACACATAAACACACATAACTACATGGAGTCTAAAATGTAGTGTAGCACCCGGATCATAAGTTCACTCAGTTGGGTGACCATCAAGGTCAGTATGACTCCCCATTTGCATCTTTTTATTTTTAGGATTTGATGTGTTTTGGGGTTTTGTAGGTGCTCTTTCTCTTTGCAAGTTTTAAACAACATCTCGTGATCTTACAACACACAAGTGTTTAAAATCGAGGTCTAGTGACACTTGTGCGACATTGAAAAAATCACTTTTTGAAATTTTTCACACGGTCACATGCGCCTATAGAAGGTCCTTAATGGGGATTGGTAGAGGTGGAAATTCAGGTATCAACTATGTTCAAATTTTTTAGGAATCTTATATTTATTAAGAAACAACTTAAACTTTGGAAATTATCCAAAACTTTTAGGAGCATTAGAGAAAGGAAGCAACAACTATCCTTTAATATAGTTGAGTTCAATTCACATATTGACCTAATTGGTAGAACCCCTTCCCTTCATCAACAAGAGCTAAAGTTGTTGAGTGAATTTCATAATACTCTTGTTGAAGAAGAAATCTATTGGAGGCAAATATCTAGGGCTCTTTGGCTGCAAAATGGGGATCACAACACTAAATTTTCCATGCTACTACCAGTAAGCATAAGAGAAGAGATAAGATTAAGGAACTCTTAACTATGGAGGGGAACCACTTGACTTCTAAGGATGATATATCGGCAGAGCTGGTTAATTTCTATACTAACATTCTTAAGGAGGAAGGTCCCATAAATGATGAGGATGCTACGGAAATGTTGCAACACATCTTGAGGCTGATTACTGATGAAATTAATGAGAATATTACTAATCCTTTCTCCCTTGACGAAGTTCAAAACACATTGTTTTCCATGAAAGAAGATAAATCAACGTGTCTGGTGGATTCCACACATCTTTTTATTAGGCATTTTGGAACATTATCCAATAAGACATGATGGATGTGATTAATGAGTTCCAAGGAAATGAATCTCTTATAAAAGAATGGAACAATACTTTTTTTTGCTTCGAACCTAAATCTATTGGTTCTAAGGCCGTTTCTAACTTTCAGCCTATTAGTCTTTGTAATACTTCCTAAAAAATCATTTCTAAGATGCTAGCTACTAGTTTGAATCCATATATGGATTGTTTGATTTTTTATCAAGTAGAATTTGTTTATTTTGGGCTGCATCATTCAAGGTAAAGTGATCAATATTCATGAATCCATTCACTCAATTACATTGTATATGTAAATAGCTCTCCGGGAGATGAGAAGATGACTTGAGTGGGATTTCTTGTAGAGAGTTATGAAAAGTGAATATTTCTTATCATTGATAGCCGGGGATGTTTTCACCACTCAACTCAATGAATCAAAGAAAAAGGTGATCGAAGGGGAACCTTCACAAAGGATATGGATTTACCCTGTTACTTATGGCTCTTCCTAGACTAAGGTGAGAGGACGTATTTAGGGATTTGAATAAATGAAAGGAATTAAATGCTTGGTTTCCTTTATGGTTTGTGTAAATAAACTTGAATCAAGTCTATCCACAAATACAATAATTCTCTCAAAAGAGTTGTTATTTGATTTAATGTAAGCACTTGTAAATCAAACGAGAGATCCAAGGGGCGATAATAAACAATCTTTAGATATTGCATTTACATAACATTTTGTACCAAGAATGCTTTAAATAATATTGGATTACAGACTTGGTGAGATTTTAAGCAAATCTTACTTGTAATGGATAACTTTAAGCTCATTTGCAGAATAACCATATGTATGTTTTCGTGTATGATATGTTCGGTATTTATGAATATCACTAGTTTTTAATTATTGAGATTTAAAGGGGGAGTTGCTTTTATGACCTTAGTGCCTTAATTTTCCCATGGAATGAGTCCATCCCTAACTGAAATGCTTGCAAAGAACAATCAAGTTAACACAATCTATGAAATGACATTTGCATTCATTAATACTCAATGTGAAAAAAGTCATCTACAATATTCACAATCCTAACTACAAATCATGGAGTTAAAGCTAAGATAAAGCACTTGTTGTATTTTTCTTATACACCCAAAATACCCTTAAGGGAATAACAAGAAATCTTCAAAAGTGATGCTGCCTATAGGATTTTACAACTGATTTTAACCATTACAAAGTATACACTATTCTATACTAATATCACAGTAACCAGAACAATACAAAAACTAGGAAATACCCTTGTGTACTTAACAATGTAAATCTAATGCAAGATAGTAACATAATTATATTTCTCCATTCATTCATTCAAAACAAGATAAAGGGAAAGTATAGTTTGATCAAAATAGTCATAAATTATTCATGTATGTTTTGACTAGGGTACATAAAAAATGCCTTCAAAACCTACTAATGGTTGTACAGTGCAACCACTTTAGGTCTTCCTTAGAAATTTAGACACATACAATTTTGCAAGAAATTAGAAACTAGAACTAAAAACTGAACTAAATCGAAAATTATACAACTACCCCATAATCCACCTCTTCGCAAAAATTGTAGAATGTTATGATATATAGAAGATGAGAAGGAGAGAGAGAAAGAAGAAAAATATGATTTCCATGTACAAACATTAAAAGGTGCATTAAAATTCTGCAAAGGAGCATGGGCACCTTGCCAAAGTCATTCATTCCTTCTGTCTTGTGTGTTTAGAGAAGAAACAGGCACCATACTCCATCAATTTGAGTGGTTGACCAACACTACGAAAAAACCTTGAATGCTAAACACATTTTCCTCTTTTTCTCTCACCAAACATCATTAATTTATCAATCTAATGATTCCAAAGTGAAGGACTCAAAGATACCTTTCCAACAATTTTTTTTTTTTAAGATTTAGAGCTATGGATCGAAAGATATGGCCCTCTAAATAGTTGCATGTTAGGATGAACAAGAGAATGAAAAATGGCAATATTTTATTGGTCATGGAGATTGCCTTTTCCTATGTGTGTATGCTTTGAATCTTTTTTTGTGCCACATGTTTGTTCTTAATTGGTTACGGGTTCGGGAAGACCCATAATACCATATGTTTCAGCTCATTTTCGTGGTTTGGAGTCCTCCGAGGTCCGTTACCTTAAAATGTAATGGAATGCCGCCACATGTCCTCTTGGGACCATTGATCTATCGCCATCTCGGTTCCTTTTAACTGGACCATTTGTGCTTTCATGTTCCACCGTGTACGCCAACCAACCATCCGGACTGAAATATTATGGAGCTTGGTTTATTCCATGGGTTTGAGATCCGCGAATCCCAAATGCTATGAAGAACGTCATAATGGAGACAAGTGTCCTTCTTGTCCCATTGGATCTAGCCATGTGTCATTTCCTTCACCCATCATATGTTCATTGACCAGCCTTGACCTAAACCTAGACACAATAGACTTACCTATTTTTATTGAATCGGAGCTATGAGGTCCATCGGGTCCATCCTTTGTGAAAATATTTGGAATGACGGCATGTGCCCTGTCATGATCCATTTATCTATTGCCACGTGGCCTCTGCAGATACTAGTGTTGAACTTTGATGGCCAAAGGAGCATCAAAAGACATTTAAAATTAACTTGTTAATGAATTAGCCTTAGTCTCCAAAGTGTGTTTTCAAAGGCCAACAACCAATGTTTTTCAAAGGTTGATTTTGATGGTGTATGGATGCTTCAGTCTTCATTAAAATGGATAAGTCCTTTTTAACTAATCCTTCTTAATTGGTTTTGTATCCTTTTCTTCGTGATCAAGTGCGCATGAGTTTAAACCTTCATAGCTTCATATTTTAGGAGTAGTTTGGATCATTTTGTGCTATTTACAAGGTCTTTGAGAAAAATGTAAACATAGCCGCTATCACCAGCTTTTCTTGAGCCTTTACTTTGAATAACTAGACCATTAAACAAGTCCCCCGATATTTTTACTAAATCTTCTAATTTATTTTTCTAAGGCACAAGATTTATCACAAACTAAAGCTCCTTCTTAACTCAGACCGGTCTTTATAACACGGGGGACAATATGAAGCACATAAAAATATTTAAATGAATATGGAGTTCATGAAAGAGACTTGTTCAAAGATGTTTTCGCTTTCCTACTTTAACCTATTGAAGTGAAATAAGAAAAAAAACTGACCTAGGAAGATGGCGGGGTTTCCGATACCCGCTAAGATGAATTTTTATATTTGATGGATGAACGATGTCGATGGATCCAAGCGTGCACACAAATCCTTATTTCTAAGGGGATAATTTACCTACAATACACATATACTTAGAAAAATATGGTATTAGATGTGTGTGTGTGTGTGTGTGTGTGTGTGTGTGTGTGTGTGTGTGTGTGTGTGTGTGTGTGTGTGTGTGTGTGTGTGTGTGTGTGTGTATGGTAGATTTCTAGCAAAGGCCGGTCCCTATAAATCAATGGATTTCTTGCAAGGATGCCAATCCGTGTTCAAGAAATTAATCTGATAATGATAATATAAAATGATATAACAAATGATATAACAAACAATGAAAATTAAAATGGATTGACATGGTCCATGGCTATATGATGGTCTGATGGTGATACCTGATCCAAAGGGAGTCTAGGGATCACAAAATGGCTCAAAGGAGTAAGGATGTAGATCAATTTGTACTCACAAAGGAAAGATGAATAATATGTTGGATTTAAAATAGTTGATTGAGTGATGTAGATGGCTCAAGGGAGCTTGATAAGGTTTGACACGAACCTACATAGGAAAAGTGGTAATGAGATGACGTGATATGTATGTTTAAAGGATGAGATTTGGGCTTAAATGATCTAATAGATAGGGATCGCCGATGATTAGGGTGAATCATTAGTGATTGGGGCAGATCATTGACAATTAGGGGAATTACATAAAATTTATGTGAAAATGTGTAGGCTGATAATAAATGTGATAATTTTGATTGAAGGTTGCAAATGATGAATAAATGAGATAATAATACAAAAGGAAAGGTACTTACCTTGTGTGAGTTGATAAATGAAGACAAGGGGGTGATGTTACCCGAGACTAAGAGGTCGTAGATGCACAAATATTGTTGAATTGATTCCTTGACATTTGAATGGCCTCCAAAGGCTTTGAAGAAGATATAGTGATGCCTTTGAATGTTGTCGTGTTGATTTGTGATTCGAGAGAGGGCTATGATATGAAGAATATAAAACATAAATTCTCCAAGAGCTATCAACACGAAGCGATTTCTAGCTAACAAGAAATGAAGTTCTATAGCTCCTTTATATAGGACTGAAAAAATAGGGGGAATCATTGGCAATTTGTAGAATCACCGACGATCCGGGTTCTATGGGAAAATGGTTCAAACTACTTCCCAATTTGAGATTTTTGTTTGTTTTAACGAAGGACGTGTGTTAGAAAGAGGTTATACGGTCGGGGGATTGTGAAATAGTTTAAGAAGTTATGATATTGTTTGTTTTATTTGAGTTTTTCTAAGTGGTTTGAGTGGTTTTTAAGGGGTAAAATATGACTTTACAATTGTAGGATAATATTTATAAGGAGTAAATATAGGGGAAAAATAAGACTTAGGATAGAGGATTTAATATATAATATAATTGTGACGTGATAATGAAGGGGTGCTAGCGGACATGAATATAAGGATTAGCGGTGATAATTTTAGGTCTCTACATTTTCCTCTTTTTTTGAGTGGTTTGGTGTAGGAAAACTGCAAGACAAAAACGAGATGGGATAGATAAATGATTCAAACTTATATGATGAGGTGTTCCCCTAAAACTTGGGATTGATTACTTAAAAGGGAATTAGTCGCGAGTTTAAAAGAGATAGATGGAAAAATACGAGGATGGAAAGATGAGAGATGATTCCCCAAGATGAGTTATAGAAACAAGATGGGTTTCGTCAGAAAATAAAGTGATATGGGAACCAAAGGGTTCATGTCCTATAGACATATGAATTAATGACAAAAAGGGAGAATAAAAATGATGTTTTGATGAGGTCAAAGGACCAAAGATCGATGTTTCCATAAAGGTGGGCTTATCAGGCCAAGAAGTCAAGTGATAAGGGAACTAAAGAGTTTGTGTCCTATATACATATGAATTTAACAACAAAAATATGATGGTTTGATGAGGTTAAGGAACCAAAAATTGATGGTTACATAAAGGTTGCTTATGAGGCTAGGTAGTCAAGGTCTAGGGGAATCAAAGGGCTCATGTCCTATGGACACATGGCTTTAATGATGGTAAGATGATATCAAAAGGATGTTTTGACAAGGTCGAAGACTGAAGATTGATGTTTCCACAAAGGTGAGCTTACAAGGCCAAGTATTCTAGTAATAGGGGAACCAAAGGGTTTTTGTCCTATAGACATATGACTTTAACAATGACAAGATGATGGTTTGATGAGGTCAAGGGACCAAAAATTGATGTTGCCACAAAGGTAGTCTTACGAGGCTATGAAGTCAAGTTATAGGGGAACCAAATGGATCGTGTCCTATAGACATTTGACTTAACAAAATTTTGGTTTAAAGTGATGATTTAATGAGGTCAAAGGACCATAATTTGATGTTGCCACAAAGTTGAGATTATGAGGACTAGACGGGGTTTAAACGGTGGTCGGGAGCGGTGCAGGAGGAGGAAGTCAGTTGACAAATGTGAATTTTACTGATTAGATATGACATTTTTATGTATATTTTTGATACACAGATATTTTGAGACTCTAGATGATGCATAATGATACACTGATATGATTGATTTATGATTGTTGATTTTATTTTTATGTGATGATA
The DNA here is from genome assembly GCA_018340775.1 of Taxus wallichiana var. yunnanensis. Taxonomy (NCBI): domain Eukaryota; kingdom Viridiplantae; phylum Streptophyta; class Pinopsida; order Cupressales; family Taxaceae; genus Taxus; species Taxus wallichiana. The sequence continues at coordinate 706,482,428 of CM031235.1, forward strand.
TAATATTGAGATGTGATCATGATTGTATGGATATTGATAGATGTTGATAGAGGTTAATATTAGGTCTGAGAGATGTTGATGGATGTTTTGGATGTGATGTGTCATTGATATTGATTTTAAAGTGACTAAATGTTTATCGAATATGCCTTAACCATTATTAAGAATAAAACATGGAATGATTGATTTATACTAGATTTGATACATATGTGATGGGGATAGATATGGTGAAGGCACTTGCACTCTTGGCCTTATAACAAATGTTAACACATGACTAACAATGGGTAGTCACACATAGGATCTTGGATATAGAGATGAAGTGATAAGATGTACCTTCCTAGAACGTGAAAGGGTTAACATATGTAGGTTGTGTGGGGGAGTAAGGTTCTCCTTTCAACAGTTTCATAGAGAGATGCCTCAACTATACATTTATTTTTGATGCAAACTAATCGATGTGGGAAGTTTTATTTGATGGGAAAGTTGATCGATGTGGGAATCTTTCTGGGATGCTTTCATATTTGATTTTTTCAAGGTTGATAGATGCGGGAAACCTTTTTACATGGGTAACTATCCTTCGAGGGAGTGGTATACAATTTTTTAATTTTGATTTTTCTTTTTACAAATATTTGTCCTTTGAGGGATCGGTCTATGATTGAATGATAGCTATCCATTAAGGGATTAGTCTAATTTTATTTTTGATAATATTGTTGTTATACTTGAATAGTTTTCCTTCGAGGGGTTAGTTGATTATTTTTGATAAGATGTATCCATAGATATTTTTACTATCTTTTGAGTTGAGGGGAAAACCCTAATAGACCGTTTCGAGGAGGGGAGAAGAAAATGTGTACACGACCTACACATATGTGCCCAATGACATGTATTTGGTTAGTACACAATGGATATGGATGTAATTATTGTGGGGTTCTAGCTAAGGAGGAACTTGTCCATGTGAAAGAGGTGATGAACAAAGTCATAGTGCTCATCTTTATGGTGTTGAGCATAGTGAAAAAAATCACATACATTCAAATAGCTACGATGATAACATGATCTGGTTGATGGAAGTATCAAATATTTGATATGACTATTGTAATGAAGGTTGATTTGTTAATAGTAGAAAGGAAACCATTACAAAACATTTAGAGGTTCCTTTTTCAGGTGTACCATCAAGGGAGGATAGATGTTAAGCTCCCAACCCATACTATAAAGACTGATCTAGTTAGGGAAAAATTTCCATGTTTACTCCTTTCCAGAGTAATGACATTTTGATTTGATTGAGAGGATAGGTTTGGTGAATATTAACTAGGGATGTGTGTAAGATAATTCTTTCAAGTCTCGAGAGAGGAGACCCCCTCGTGTGACAATGTTGCTAAGGATAACATGCGCTGAAAAGAATGATATATTTCATCTTAGAATGATGAAATTTTTGATGTTGATTGATTGATTATATGGTAAATAAAGGAGGATGTGAAACCTTTGACAAAGGAGCCGTTGAAAATCTAGATGGGATATGAGAGGATGATTGATTAGGACAGGTAGATGAGGAAGATTTGGTTTTTCCTTTCCTTCGTGTATGTTGAATTTGGGTTCACATAGGTGGGTGAACCATACTAATTTGAGACAAAGAAACTTCAATGGAAGGTGATGAGAAAACGTATGACAAATATTTTTACAGATCTAATTAAGGGTGACCCCTGGTCCTACAGATGTCGATGAGGATACTATTAGTGACTTGGTTGTATATTTTGATGAGATTGAAAGAAATTTAATGGAAGGTGTGGACATTAACAAGATTTAGAGAATTTCAATCGAAGGTGCTGATGTTAATGTGATTGAGAGACATTCAATGGAAAGCATCGAAGACATGTCTGACAAAGGTTTGTTAATACTATATTGAGGATGTCCCCTTGAACTACGAGATGTTGTTGTAGATAATGACAAGGGTGGAGGTGTGATGATATCAATGATGGCTTTGGATTTTTTGATTCCGAGAGAATATCATTGATGCGGACGATTCATTGGATTATGTCTTTAAGAAATTTACAACTCTCTCGTGTTATGACTGGGCTTCTATCATTGTAGGCACAAGTTTTATTCATATCTTATGATGTAGGTTTCAGTATGTGTATTGGGTATCTGTATGGCTGGTAATGTGATAAGAGAAGTGTGCATGAGCCTCTCGATGATTTCAATGTAAGTCCATTTTGGGGATTTGGATTAATGGATTTTGATTTTGATTAACAAGAATGCTTGGTACGTCATGCCTTATTTTTGGATGTGAGTGGATGGGTAGATGTCATATGGTGTTGAAACATCATAGGGGTGTTGTGAGGTTGATAAGAGAGAGGATATGATTCAAGGATGGGATAGGATGTGGGATTGATAAAATTGGATGATGGATGAGGTCCCAAAATGGATGAGGAGGGATGGATTATGGATGAGATATGGTTTATTTGTGTACTATGATATTGAGATAAAGGATGGGGTCCTAAAACAAATGATGAGGATGGAATTATAGATGTAATATTTTTGGATTCGATAAAGGATGGGGCCCTAGAATGGATGGTAAAGGTGGAACTGTAAATGTGATAGATTTGGATTGTGATAAATGATGGGCTCCAAGAATAGATGGTAAGGGTGAGACCCTAGATGACATGTGTTTTTAGTTTGTAATGTCAACCTTAGGTAAAGAATATGATCTTACGATATATGATGAGGATGAGGTCATGGATGTGATGGGATTTGATTGTGTAGTGTTTGATTTAGATAAAGGAGAGGGTCTCACATTAGATAATAAGTGTGATACCATGAATATGATGGGATTTTATTGTATAGAATTTTCTTCAGAAAAGGTTCCAGATGGATGACAAATGAAAAAATGAGGATAGGATTGGGTTTGATTCATATGAGGGAGATTTTTTCAGACATGATTGAAGTGGGTTAAATTTATCCGAGCTACCTAAGTATTTGATTGATTTACAATATGGTTGGATGTTGAGATCTTTCATTATAGGTTCCCTCTTTATAATGGTCTCGATGTGGCTTCTAATGGTTGTACGGAGGTAGTAGGTAATTTAATAATAAGCGAAGGTGACGTTGATGCCTCGGGAATTATCAAAAGGAGGATCCGGGGACTCCAAGTTTTCAAGGGGAAGCATTCATGCTAAAAGGGTCTCCTCACGGGAAGATCATAACTAATAGTGTTGATGATGTGACTCGAAGGATGTGTAGTGTCTATATGGACTAAATATATCAAGTGTGTTGGGTCGGAAGGAAAGTAATGAGAGATATATGTGGCAATCTCATTTAGTTTATAGTAATACCGTTGATGCAAAATCACAACATCACTAAATGTTTGCAACTCGATAGATTGAAATTGTCAGTTTGATTGCATAACATGCAAATTTTCCTAAAGTATTGGAATTTTCAATTGGCAAAGCTCTGGATGAAGGCCGGTTCCTATTCCTCTATTATGATACACACACTCAAATTTTAGAGGATATATCCTAAAATCTACTCTAACTTGCCAAGGAGATAGGGTAAAAAGGTGTAAGAAATTGAACCTAAGCTAATGGAGGTGATGCACCAAGAGGAATGTTGAATAAATTTCCTTGCATGGGAATAAAATTGAACAAGATTGAAGAGGATGAGCATCAACACAGATCAGTTTCTTGTCACAAATTTATTCACCATTAAACACAAAACACCAAAACATGTAACACAACCTAAAATGCACTGATTAACCAAAGTTGTAATGAGAGATCAGAAAGATGCAATGAACACAAGAGAGGGTTGAAATTCATCCACAAACTTATATTATTGCTCCACATATTTTATACAAAGTACATTACAATGTCCAAGAGGTAAAACTTACATTTACAGATTCGAATGGGATGTTTAAACTCCATAAGATAAATTACAGGACAAGAGAAGAAGGGAGGGTGTGTTGGTATCAAAATTGATTCTCCCTTGGAAACCGAGTAGCATCAAAGATTTAGCAAGACACTAAGAGACAGAAATATCATATTATGATTCATTTTGTAGCTGGGGAGGGGATTCGTCTGACTCTTTATCACTCAAGCATCAGAGAAATGGATAACACCTTCATTAAGGATTTGATCTATCCTCACTACTTTAGGCCATGCCTTTTGACCAGCTAAGAGGACCCATTTTGTAACCTCTATCGGTGAAGGATAATGAAGATATCCTTCTTTGCACAAATTTGAAAGGAGACCTTGAGAAAATATGATCAATGCACCACAATTTAACTCTCACGAGTTGTCACTTCTAAAGAATGGTGATATTTTCTAAACAGGGCTAAGGTTACTAGAGACATTATGGAATCCTGATTGCTTCTGCATATTTGGCAAGTAGAATTTATACATTTGTGGACATATAGGGAAAATAGGGGTAGTTTAGGTAGGATTCATTGTTTTGAATAATTTTGGTGGGAGATTAAGCAAGATAAAATTGATTATGCCAAATCTTTGAGAACCTTCACAACATTTGGAAAACTAAATGACAGAATGCTTCAGAATAGCTAAAATATTCCTTCAACCAGAAGGTGTGCATCAATGGAGGCCCAGAGTTGCACAATGCAGTTTTAAAAATCTCCAATAATTTAACACGAAGGCTCAAGCTAAGACTCAATTAAACATTAAGAGACCCATGGTTCCTCATGCCTAAGATACACTCAAAGGCTTACAGATAATCTTTATCAACAAATGACAAGTAAAGTGATTTTAAATTGTTTATCTCATTATAGGATGAAGGCTCTTCTCATAATGAAATTTAAAATGCCACTAAACTATCACAGGGATGAGATCCTATGTGATTCGGAGGGACTTTAACACAAGATTGCAATAGCAACAAGAAAAACTACTTATAGACATTCTAAAATAAAGCAGACACAAATTTGCCCAAGATTTTACATAGATTAATTTGAAGTTGATTAGATTCATCAGTAGGGGAAAGTTTCTTTGAACAGTCTCAAAGCTTGTCAATGGCTATACATTTGCAACCAACTTGACATGATTGAAAATCTCAAACACAGGAAATTAACGGTTTCTCAGATGGTCTCTTAGGAAGATGGGATTTCTCAAATTTTCTCTTAAAAATTCAACCCCGACCCTTTGCAAGAGTATTATCATTGTATCTATACATTTCACTCGCTCACTCATCCCAAATTTTCCCCCAAAAAAAGAAGAATATTAAAGTAACCTTTACTTGTTACCAATTTGTCTTAGAAAGTGACGTTTAATGATTTACACCCGTAGTGTCAGTGGACAAATCATGAACTCGATCACATTTCTCATACCCTTGAATAATGACTAGGATGTCATGCAAAAATTTTGACCATTCCTTCTAATCATTCTTTTTATTCTCGTTATGCAATAAATCCCCATTTTAATCATTTTTTAGTGGCTCTGTATATGGATCTCGACAGCAATCCTTTTCACCCTTGAGGTAACACCTTTTTCATCCTTTGTGCCTACAACCTTCATCATTTCATCCTTTTCCCATTCTTTCCTCTGCAACTCTGCTCTGCATCCAACTTCTCTGGTAATTCATGTTTTTGCAAGTGCCCGAGAAATTCCAATCTTCAAAATATCAACCTTTACATTCCTTGGACTCATAAATTAAGCTCTTAATCCATTCAATTGTACTTTGCAGACAAAAAAAGACAAGGAATTTCATCAAAAATGATGAAAAACAATGTGTATTTACATCTCCAAGAGTCTTGGAGCAAAAATAGCAGCAAAATCAAATGTAATGCATAACAACCGTTGATTCTTGTCCCTTCTCAACTTTAGATTAGAGTCATCCATGTGTTTCCTTGCAACTGCAAAGGTGAGGTACAGAGGCAAGTTTCCAAAAAATCACGGGCCTTCCACATGCCCTAGGCCCAAGTAAAATGCCATTTGGCCTTTGGAAAGTTTCAAAGAGAAAAGGAGCCAGCAGAAGCCTCCACATGTCTCACTGGTGCACTTTTGATATGGTTCCCAAAAGCGGAGACCCTAAACAAGTGCGGGCTCACCACGTGTCTCAGTTCGATAGAGTTGTTGAAAATGTTTAAGGACCAACGGAAGGCGCCATGTTTCTAAGGTCTCGAGAAAGTTTTCCTTGGCCATTGAAAAGTCCAAGAAAGGGTAGAGTGAGTGGAAAATTCCACGTGTCTTCATGGCGCTCTTTCAAAAATAAAATTAGGGGGAGTCCCCAAATAGGCACGGGCCCTCCACATGTCCCATGCCTTTAGAAAGTTTCTTGAAAATTTTAAGTATAGAAAGGAGCCGGTGGAAGCCTCCACATGTCTCCTTGGCACAATTTTGAGATGGTGCCCAAAAGCGGAGACCCCGAACAAGTGCGGGCTCACCACGTGTCTCCTTGGCACAACTACTAAGGTAGGACCTAGAGGTGGATCCTCAAATGAGCGTCGGTCCTCCATGTGTCCATGGTCCGTCAAAGCTGCATCGACCACATAAAAAATGTCTAAGTGTGGGCGGGGCAGCAAAAACCTCCACATGTCTCCCTGGCGCAACTCCAAAGGTCAAACCGAGAGGTGAATTTTTAAATGAGCTCAAGCCCTCCACATGGACAAGACTTGAGTTGAAGTGGGCCTTAGAGTTTCAAAGTGCCCCGCCAAGCCACATCCAATCATAAAGGACCACGTTTCCACAGATATTGGGACAAAATTTGATAGGGAAAACAAAACATGACTATGGAAAAAAATAGAAGGAGAAAAACCTGAGTTTACGCCCAAGTTACAAATTCTTTCACATGGACAGAGGAATGGAAAACAAATTCTAGATTTAAAGTGATCCTCGACCAAAGGAAAGGATTGATCATGGAAACCAAATGAAGGATAGAGCTTTCACGCATCAACACGGGGAGATAGAAAATATGACAAAGCCCGCAAAATGAAGAATTTCAAGGAAAAACGGGTGAGATCAAATTAAGCACCAACATTGGCTTCGAATCAAGGATGGACACTCCTATGAGTGCCACAAGAACAAATAGCAGACCAAGTGCCAAAAATAAACCATTGGGAAACGGAGTCAAAGAACAAGCTTGTAGAGTAGAACAATAATAACCAACTCCCCCAAGGACAAACCGAGAAACCAAAAAAATGGCTACCAAGGACCAGGATGAAACAAAATAGAAAAACATGAAAGTAGAAAGAAACCAAAAGACTATACACTGTACAATGGTGTATACCTTGATTCTGAGAAATCAATCAAGGAAATGTTTCAAATGCCTTCCATTAACAGGAAATTCAAGCAATTCCCCATCTAAGTATTTTAAGAAGAAGGTATGTTCACCAATTTGAATGTCAATTGAATAAGGGCCCATCCATAATGCATCAAACTTTCCATGTTTTCCCTTATCCTTATGCCTACTATCCCATAATAGCACAAGATCTCCCACACTGAAAGCTCTTGGAGTCACCTTCTTATCAAACAACTTCTTCAATTTCTCTCTGAATTTTACATGCCTTTGATGGGATGCCCTTCTTTCTTCATCTAACTCAACAATCTAATTTATGCAAGCATCATAGGGACTAACCTCTTGATCTTCCATTTGTTGAAGAAATTGAAATGAAGACAATTGCATATGCAGGGGCAACAGAGCTTGAGTTCCATACACCAACTCAAATGGTATTTTTCCAGTAGCTCGTTTAATAGTGATTCGATCAGCCCAAACAACAAACTTCAACTACTCACCCCACTTCCTTTTGTTCAACTCCAAATTTCTTCTAATTATCTTCAACATATTTTTATTGTTGGACTCTGCTTGTCCATTTCCTTGGGGATTATAATTAGAATCATATGTAAAATTGATCCCATATTCATGGCACATGGCCACCAAAGGTTTATCCTAGAAGCTCATGGCATTATCAACAACTATTTTGGCAAGTACTCCAAATCTGCGAGATAATACGATTTAGAATAAAATCCATGACAATTTGGTAGGTTGCCTTCGTAGTGGGGATTGCCTCCACCCACTTGGTGAAGTAATCAGTGGCTACTAAAATCCACTTATGGCCAGCACTTGAAGGATCTGAAATCTCACCAATGAATTCCATTCCCCATTGCCTAAATGGGGCTTCAATTGATACAAGGCTATAAAGGAAGGGAGCCTGAAGCTTTCAGTCTTCCAGAAAAGTGTTGGCAACTTTCACATTTTTTTACCAACAGAGTTGCATCTTTTAAAAGAGTTGGCCACCAATAACTAGCCCTTAAAATTTTATGAGTTGTGACTCTTCTAGAAAAATGCCCCCGAAACTCCTCCACGGAGATCAACAATTATTTTAGGGGCTTCATCTTTTGTAATGCATCTTAAGAGAACTCCCTTAGGGTTCTTCTAAGCTAACCCAAAATCAGTAATGACATATTTTTGGGAAGCTAACTTAAGTGCTCTTTTCTTATTCTTGCTCAAATGTTCAAGGCATTGTAAATGTTTGAGATAAAAAATTATGTCCTTGTACCATTCAAAATTTATCAGTTTTCAAGGACATTCATCCTTTCTTCTTCAACTTCATTTACCTCAATTTTTGTAGATTTCTCTCTACCATAAGTTTTGCCAGGCCCAAACCTCTGACCAATTTTGTTGTTTGGATATCCATATCATACTCTTGCAATTTTTTTACCCATCAACATCTTTTGCTTAAAACCTCCATTTCTGATAGGATATCTTTCACCATGGTGTGGGAACATAAACAATGACTTTGGAACTCAGAATATATGGCGAAGACATTTGCTTCTTTTACCAAAGAAAATACCACCTTCTCCATGATAGAATACTTTAGCTCGGCTCCTTGTAATGCCTTACTAAAAAAATTAATTTCTCTTCAAGCTCACTCATCATCCTCATCCGCAACAACAACAGATGCAATAGTACTTTCTGAAGAAAAAGAAAACATTTGGAAATCCTTCTTATAATCTAGAGATGCTAAAATAGGGGAATTCTTTAATGCTTCTTTGATCCCAAAAAAATCTTGAACAACTTCTTCTTCCCATTTGATACTTTGGTTGTTCTTCAAACATGCTATGTATTGGGATAGTTAGTTCAAGCAAAGTTGGAGATAAATCTCCTAATAAAATTAATCTTCCCAAAAAAGGATTGAATTCCATTCTTGGTTCTTGGAATAGGGACTTTGTTGATGGCTTCTACCCTTTCAGGATCAATCATGACCCCTTCCTTTTACACAATGTGCCCAAGCAACTTTGCTTTCTCGAACTTTAAAATGGCACTTCTTGGGATTTAGTGAAATACTATACTCCCTGCATCTTAACAACATGTTTTCTAAGTGTTGCGGTGGTCACTCTTTTTCTAGAGAAAACAGTCACATCATCTTGATATACAACATCGAAATCATTAATATAGCCGAGAGAATGCTACATCCATTGCTCTTTGGAAAGTGGCTCCAACATTCATTAGACTAAAAGGCATTCTGACATATACATATGTTCCCAAGGAGTGGTAAAGGCAAGTCTTGATTCGCTTTGATTCCTTCATAACTACCTAGTTATATCTAGAAAAACCATCCAAGGTGGATAATAATTCTGAACCAGTAACCAATTGTAACATATTGTCCATATTTGGCAGAGGGTAGTTATCCTTCATTGATGCTCTATTCAAGTTTCTAAAGTCAACACATAGCCTTATATCTCCGTTATTCTTTCTGACATGTACCAAATTTGCAACCCATGATGAGTACCTTTGGGCTATATGATTCCTCCATCACTCAATTTTTTCAATTCTTCTTACATCTTCGGGAAAGGAATGGATTGATCAGCCTCTATTTTTTTCTAAACATGTTGGTAGAAGCTTCTAAAGGAATTTCGTGCTAGAAAAGATCCTCTTTATATGCTTTCAATTCAGAATAAGACCATGCTAAGCAATCCTGGTATTTCTTCAACAATTGTACATATGACTACTTTTCTTCCTTACTCAGATTGCTACCTAACCAAATCTTACATGGTTTATCCCTCGTGACCAGGTTGTGCTCTTCAACATCCCTCGAGGCTGACATGTGTCTCTTGACAATGCAATCAGCATTATCAAATTTTTATTCAAGTGCTACCTGTTGGTTGGATATTTTTCCAAGATAAAATATGAGGTTCAACCACAGTACATGGGATTGAATCCCTCCTCAAAGATAGGTGAGGCTGCCTGTTTATTACTAATCTAAAACACAATAGAAATAATGCGTACAATATTCACACTAATCTAACCATTGGGGTTAGGACGAATCCTGAAAGCCACATCCACAATAATTGGAAATATTGCTGCTTTGGAAGTAAAATGGATTAGAAAGAACACATCACGGAAAGGAAATAATGGGAACGTACTTTCTTTCGAGCAAACACAGATCACAAAATAATCATACGAGTTCTAGATAACAAATGTAATGTAATGTTTGAAACAATTTAAAATGATTGAGAACACTAAACCAAGAACAACTTAAGATCCTGAACATAAGAGCAATATCTTAAGAGAGATGAATCTCACAACACAAAGTTTGCAAAAATGACATCGATTTCTATTCTTTGAATGATTGAAAGAAAATACAAAGTTCTTCTTCTGCACAAAGGTTCTCAATATTCCAAAAATCTCAACCCTTTGGAATGCATGAGCATCCCTTATTTATAATAAAAAGAGTAGAGAGAAAATAGGATAAATCCTAGAAAAAAGGTGTTTTAACAAGAGTCCTATTTCGCTTGACTCTCACGCAGGAGACCAAGTCAAAATTTACTTCCTATGTGATGAAACAGAAATGAAAAAGACATGTCAATTTCAAGATTGAAATGACATGTTGCATCGTGACTTAGTCTGAATCGTCATCTTTCTCTTCCTCATCTTTCTCTCCTTCCAACAGAGCCTGTTTGTCCTGAAATTCTTGGAATTTCGGATTATACCTTGCATCTCATTCTCATCAGGTGTAGTGGAATGATCACTCAAGACTTCACATGTTTCATGAGTGTCACTGGCATTGCTGGGGAGCTTTCTCAATCTTTTGTTGAGTTTTCTCAGGGTCTCCAAAGAATGTTCAATCTTTACAAACCTGTCAATGATTTCCATGCCAAATCCGTGAGTTGGTTCATGCTGAATTGATTCTTGGATTTGTTTGAAAAGATCATCAACTGGTAGGATACCCAAGTCTCCACCCAACACTTTTACACAAATTTTGATCAGTTCTTCTTCCAAGTCGCTCTTGCCATCAATCAATTGATCTCTTGATTCTCTCAATTTTCCGCAAGCTTTGTTGAGAATCTTTTTATTACGAATCGATGGCCTTGGTCATTTGGAAATGCTTATCCACATGTGGGATGATGCCCTCTTTGACCAAGATGTGTGATGGGATTTGCTTCAGCACCTGGAGAGCTTCGAAAGTCAACTCCAGGTGTCCGATCTCTTGAGAGAAATCATCATCCATATTTTCCCCATCACTCTGTATATTCTCCAAAGATTGATAGACTTCTACAGTGTCTTGGATTACTTCTTTCCCCTGTAGGAGCAGCCTTTGGGTCCATTCATCGACCACTCTCCCCTTTTCATTAATCTTTTCAATTATGGGTACCGACGAGAAATTGAACCCGATAGGAACAGAGGATGATGGTATAGACTCAAGGGGTTTTGAGAGCTTAAGTAATACCTCAGTCAACTACTCCACCTTTTCTTTAAGCTCATCCCTACTGTCCTTTGTTTCCTTTAATTTCTGGCATAGCACGTTCATAGCATCTCATGCATCTTGTTGTGCTCCTTCTACCATCACCTCTCCTAGAGCAACCCTGGTTATCTGATAGTCAGAGGCCACTATGTCCTCTTTGGTCTTGTCAGTCACGGGAGTGGCGATCTCTGCAAACTTATGTCCCGAAGCATCCACTAAAACCCTTGAAATTGTTTTGGGTTTCTTGGCTGATTTAGCAGTAGAAGCCTTGAGTGAACTAAAATCAAAGGCTGGTATGGGTACAACCACCTTCCTTTTCCTTGGAGTTTGCTCAAGTAACCATTGAGGCATGCCAGAAGGAGTTGTCACTATTGTATAAGTTGGTGTCATACTTTCAGGTGGAGAGGGATTCACTGGTGGAGTGGGAATAGTCACCAGTGTGGTAGTAGATTCGGTGAAAAGACGTGTAGGAGGAAGCATATCTATAGTTACTTTGGTCCCAGAGAGAGAGGTGAGAGTCTGGAGAAAATGCTAGCCATGGCTAATGAAGTGGATGGGGAAAGAGGAGGTGGAAGTGGTTGTGAAGTAAGAAGTGTAGATCCTGACGCCAAACCCTGGGATGTAAGGGATAGAGTTACTTCTATTGGGTAGTCAGCAAATGGTGAAATTAAGGGCTGACTCACCTCTCCTTCCAAAGAAATTTCCCCTATTTCTGGTGGTGTTGGTGACTGCAGCACGTTCATCGTTTCAACGGGAGTAGTGATTGAAGGGGTTTCTTCTTCTCTTCTCTTCTTGACAAATTTGACCTTTATAGGTCCCTTGGAAGAGATTTTGTCCTTTTCCTTTTTGGAGGGCCCCGCCTCCAAAGTAACCAACTTTGAAAAACTATCTTCTTTGAAACTCATCCCCCAAGAGGTAAGCCATGCCTTGGTGCGTGTGAGAATCGGGGCCGATCTATCTGTAATAGAGGCTTTTTCACCGATAGACCAATCAATAGGTGGGAAAACATATTGATCTTCATTCAGTCCGTCATAGGAAGGATCCAGAACACTTTCATTATCGCCAATACCCATTGGAATGTCAACGAGCTCGAGTGTCTGAATCTCTACAAGTGTCAGCCTGTTGTGATCTTTTCTTTGAACAACAAATTCATCCCGTAAATCAATCCAGATGTCTTCTATGCTTGGTACGTGGAGGTACAGAGTTCCATATGACTTGAGGACTCCTCGAAATTCAAACCCATCTCTAGGCTTCATGTGCTTTTTCAACTTATCTTGAAGCTCGTGTACAACGTTCTTGGCTTTTACCACCGTTGAGCAGGTATACCTTCCAATAGAAATTGGGAAGGATATGGCGGCCTTGTGTTTACTCTGTTGGAACTTGTGAAAATCCAACAATTACCTAACTAACTCCATCAAGATTAGTTTGTCTCCTAGATATCTGGGAAAATGGAAAGGATCACCTGGGTACATGACCACCCGAAGGTATGTGAACTTCTTGAATTGTAAGAAGACACAACCCCATTTTGAAACTTCAGCCCATGCCTCATCAGAGACCCTTGTTTTCCTCAGTTCGAGGTTTAACCTGTAGATGTTCTTGTAAAAGAAGGCATCATTTACCCTTCTGAATTGGTCTTCGGACCCTTTTCTTGTTAACTGAGGAAAATACCGATAAATGTGTTTCCTTTGTCTTGTTCACCTTTGTGTACAATCCAGGATAACTCCTCATGCCGGTTCTTTACATAGGTGACATACGAGGACATATAAAACTTCCCAGTAGACAAGATTGTTGTCATCTGAGAATCTATCTCGTTACTGATAAGGCTACCCCAATCAATCCCCTGTTGATTCTTCTTAATGATGACCATGAATTGGTACATCCATCCTTGGAAAACATTTGATTCGGGAACCCAAAAACCCGGCTCAGCAAAGTAATGATATCATTGATTTCCTGAATGAAATCACTTCTAGGAACAAGTCTTGGGAACCTAGAAACAATCGGCTTGGCTTTGATTAGGAACTTCTTATTCACGTGTTTGATACAATCTTCCTAATCATTGTCCCAAGCTTTTTGGGCTGACTTGAGATCTACGTCCCCATACTCCTCAAAGTTAGGCAGCTTGAGAAGGTCATCGAAGTAACCTCCGTCTAACTTGATTATGACCTCTCCCACCTAATTTTTCATAGAACGAGAAGCAAAGTCATAATTTGAAGCATAGGATAAGATGAACTCGGGGCACTGAGCAGACATGGGGAAACCTGCTGCAAGAGGGAGACCACTACCAACTATTGATTTCATCCATGGGGTTTGGGAAGAACTCTTGACTCTATTCCAAAAGTCTTCCATATCTATGTTTCTGAGTTCTGTATCCCGGATGTCATAATTACAATCAATGTAGGAAGGAGACTCCACCTTCCTAAATTTGTACTTCATCCTCCCTGATTTTTCCGTCTTATCCTGTGATGAACTAGGATCGACATGAGGAATTTCAAAGGAGGAGTGAACTGATTGCTTCTGATTTAGACACTTCGGGTTTGAGGACCTGCTCAGCAATCCCAGAGGCTCGAAACACTACAAAGAGTATCAGAGAATAGTAGGTGTTGAACACTCGGAAAGTCCCGACAATTAGTTGAACCTGTCGGAAGGTATGAGATGTCCGCCACTCTAAAAAACCCACAACACTTGGAGGATGTCGGAGGGCTTGAAAAACCCGCACTTTTGTTAGATGCCGGGAGGTTTGAAATATCCGACAACTTAGAGGATGCCGGGAACTTTGGAGTGTCTGACAAGTTGGATTTCCCGATAGATTGCGGGATTTGGAAACTGTAAAACACCCTGTGAAACTCAAAAAGAGGGAATCAGGTTTTTTTCAGGTCAAAACATGCAAATTCCTCTCCATTGTTATGATTTTTATACATTCTTCTATTTTCATTACAATGGCATATTCTAAGGAATAAAACTAAGTAAGCATTCCAAGGGTGAACCCTTAAAACATAAACTTGATTGGAACACAACCCAAAAAGGAATAAATAATCAAAACCACAAAACCCTAACAGAAAGAAAGAGGGATTTAAAAAGATCATAACGCAATTCTTCCACAAATTTCAAAACAAAGAACAAAGGGAAATACCTTCAATGAGATTGAAAAATGATAAAAAATGAGCAAGTGTAATCGAGTACGAAGTCGAGTCGGGTTTTGGGGTTGAAGATGCATGCACGAAAATCCATGAGGTAAAAATTTACATCTAGTAAAAATGACGTGGAAATCCAAGTATTTATAAAAAATTTCACATTTAATACACTTCAGTTGACACGTGTTTCAACCACCCGACAACTCGGCATTAATGCCATGTCAGCATGTTCGGGATGTCCGAAACCCAACACAAAGGATTTCATATCAATTCGGGTTTTAGGTTGCGGGAAGCAAGTGACATGAAGCATGATGCTTGATGGTTCTAAAAACCCAATACAAAGGAGTGAATCGGGTTTCGGGAATCGAAAGACATGCGACATGAAGCATGTTTTGACTAAGGCATGTTCCGATGCTTGATGGTTCGAAAACCCGATACAAAGGAGTGAGTCGGGTTTTAGGAATCGGAAGACATGCGACATGAAGCATGTTTTGACTAAGGCATGTTCCGATGCTTGATGGTTCCAAAAACCCGATACAAAAGAGTGAATCGGGTTTCAGAATCAAAAGACATGCGACATGAAGCATGTTTTGACTAAGGCATGTTCGATGCTTGGTGAACCCGAAAACCCGAAAGACTTACTTGATGTGGGTTTTGGGTTTCGGGGAACATACAACATGAAGCATCCAAAACTCATGTTGTCTTGCTATGGAAACCGAAAACCCAATTATCTCTCTGAAAGGGCATTCTTAGGAAACCAGCTCAAAAATTTCCTAGGGTTATCACTAAATTTTGGTGTAAACACAAAAATGAGATAACAATTGGCTCTAGTTGGGGACTTTCTTTGTGACATCAAAGGAAGAGAACTCAGAATCTCTAGCTTTATCCATTGGGCTATGGAGTCAGAAAAGAAGAAAACTGAAAACAAAACAAAGAAAGAAAGAAGATAAAAAGCAAACACACGACAAAAAACAAAGTATGTACAATGCAAGAGAGCATCTCACATTAATGATGGAACAACTTCAGATGTTGGCCACTGAAAGGTAAGGGGAGTGACTCTCCATCAAGATATGATAGACAGAAACTATTTTCACCATTCAGCTGATGAATCTTAAAAGGTCCTTTCCACAAAGAATCAAACTTTCCGTGCATTCCTTTCTGCTCCCTTCTCTTATCCCAAAGCAACACCAGATCTCCAATTTGGAAATTACGTTGCCTTGATTTCTTATCAAAAAATTTCTTTACTTTTCTCGATGATCTGCAATGTGATCAACCACCTTGCTTCGTTCCTCTTCTAGCCTGGCTAGGTACATAACCCTTTTTTCAATAGAATCTTGAAAAGTCACATATTCGACTGCTTTGGCCAACTGTAAGGCTGACAACTCTACTGAGATAGGAATCTCAGCATCAATCCCATACAATAATTTGAAAGGGGAAATTCCTATAGCTTGCTTTGGGGTAATCTGATCCACCCATAACGCATCATACAATGCTTTGTGCCATGTCCTCTGGTTTTCATCTACTAGCTTTCTAATTATGGTAACTAGGTTCTTGTTGCTGGACTCAGCTTGCCCATTGCCTTGGGGATAATAGTCAGATGAGTGAGCTAGGGTGATGCCAAATCCATAAAAAAATTCTGTCAACTCATGCGACAAGAAATTAGAGGTGTTATCAGCAATAATCTTGTGAGGCACACCGAATCTAACAATTATATTTTCTTTAAGGAATTTACACACGGCTTTTGAGGTGGCCTGCTTGATTGGTGCAGCTTCCACCCACTTGGTAAAATAGTCTATAGCAGTAAGTATGTAATTGTATCCGGCTCTAGAGACAGGATTCAACATTCTAATGAAGTCAATTCCCCCTGCGAAAAGGTTCTTCGATCACTATAAGCTTGAGGAAGAGCTGCTAGCTTAGGGCGACCAACGAAATGTTGACAAGCTTCACACTTGGATACCCATTCTGTTGAATCTTAAAAGAGTGGGCCAATAGTACTTGGCCCGTAATATCTTATCTGCTTTTCTGAGAGGATGAGAAATTTCCTCCGTATGTTAGACTATGGAAGGACTCTAGTAACTTCACCTGCTGTGACTTATCAACACAACGCAGGAATACACCATCAATGCCTTTCTTATATATTCCATTATCCCACAGGAGGTATCTTGCAGATCTTAACTTAACCATCCTCTTCTCCTTTTGTCTTAAATGCGGGGGGCATTCACCATAAGTCAGAAAGAAATTAATATCTGTGTATCATTCATCAATTGTGCTCACAAAAAGCACCATGGGAAATCTGAAGAAGTATCTTGTCCTTTCGCATTCTGTTTCAACATGATTTTCCACGATCAATTGGCACAGGCCCCTTCCTCATACCAACTTGGTAGGTCTAATGTCCAAGTCATACTCCTAAACTTTAGCTATCCAGTTACCTCATTGACTACCCAGCTCTTGTTGAGTCAAAATGGATTTAACGGCGGTGTCGAGAATGAGGAAGAGGGTATGAGAGTTCAACACATAGTACCTGAAATGTTTCACCGCTCGTACCACTGCATAAGCATGCTTTTCAATCTATGACATTTTTAGTTCATGTTCCTTTAATGGGCAGCTCATGAAAGTGATGGGAGCTTTAATGCCCTCTTCGTTCTCCTACATCAGGATGGCTGACACTGTGTGTGCGGAGGCGTAGCTATACATGATGAAATATTTTTGAAATCTGGACATACTAGGATAGGAGCGCAAGAAATTTCCCTTTTGACTTCATCAAATGCAAGCTTCCCTTCAATACTCCATCGAAATGGAATTTTTCCTTTCATCATCCCAAGGATATCATTGGTTTTATCAGCAATGAAATCAGTACGAACCTTCTTAAGAAATTGACCTTTTCAAAGAAGGAATGAACTCGGTTTTACTTATGGGTAAGGTAAGGCTCGAATGGCCTTCACCTCTCTCGGGTCATTCTTGGTTCCTTCTCTAGTAAAAATATGACCTAGCAACTTTCCTTCGGTCACTCCAAACATGGACTTCTTGGGATTTAATGAAATCCCGTGATGCCTACATCTCAACAAAGACTTGTTCTAAATGATCATAATGATCACTCCGTTTTTTAGAAAGCAGTCAAGTCATCCAAATATACCACTATGATTTTTCCCATCAGGTCTCTGAATGCCAAGTCCATAGCTCTTTGAAAGGTGGCTCCGGCGTTGATCAAGCCGAAAGGCATCCTTCTGTAAGTAAAGGTCCCCCATGGGGTTATGAAGGTCATCTTGTGTTGAACCTCCGCAGCTACCTCAACTTACTTATATCCTAAAAATCCATCGAGCATGGATAAAATTTCCAATCCAGTAATAGTCTGTAACACCTGATCCATGATAGGCAAGGGATAGTTGTCTTTTAATGAAGACTGATTTAGGTTCCAGAAATCAACACAAATCCGGATTTCGCCATTCTTCTTCCTGACATGGATGATGTTAGCAACCCAGGTGGAATGATGGATTGGAAAAATAATCCTTGCATCTAACATTTTCTAAATTTATGCAAGAATAGTCCCTGAGATCTTGGGATTGTAATGTCTTTGCTTTTTCTGTAGGGTTTTACATCGGGCTTCAAAGGAATATTGTGCTATACATCTTTGGGCTTGAAGTATTTTAAATCTGCATAGGACTAGGCTAAGACATCCATGTATCTCTTTAGGAGTGAAGTGAATTTTTCTTTCTCCTCAGGGGAACAAAATTTCCCAATATTCACCATTTGAGGTTGATCAGATGAACCTAGATTGACTTGATCTACTTCCAAGGAAGAAGCTCCTTCAGTTTGTCTCTTGTTTTGAATGAAACGGTCATGCTTGTCAAACAAACCCTCCAGAGAAACCAACCCTTTGGGAATCTTGTTTCCTTTAAGCTAAATAAACTCACCATCAACCTCTTGATATGGATTTGAAATAGATTCACGGAAAGCTGATTCCAAACCTTCAAAGTATAGCTCACTAAAATTGTCAGCTTTTTTCTAGAAAAGACAACACCTGTTGATCATCGTTGAACACTTGCCAATGAGCCACATTATCGGAATACTGGGATGATACACAATCTCAATGGTGTATGTATCTTGTTTGAACTGGGGATGAGGGAGAAGGAGGGATGCAGACACGGCTAAAGAATCAGCCTTGTCGTTATAATCTCTCAAAACTACTTTGATGGAGAATGCGTCAAAGCATTCTATATTATCCCAAACTTTGTTCCTGTAATGTCTCAGGTGATCATTTTTCACTTGATAGATCCCTTTGACCTGGTTGAAAATCAGCTCTGCGTCTCCTTGAACCTTGAGATTTGAATTCCCTTTTGTCTGGCCATTTCTAATCCTAATAACAAAGCTTCATATTCAGTCGTGTTATTAGTATTATCAAACTGCAACTTGAAGGCAGAGGGAAAGATCTCAGAATCAGGAGATATAAGAACTACACCAGCACCTGATCTAGTGGTTGAACAGCTACCATCAAATTCAAGGTTCCAAATAGCATTAAAATCTTATTTCTTGACATCTACAGCTAGTACCTCTGATGTCATGAAGTAATTTCCAAAACTAGCGTCTTGAAAAGGATTTGAGTCTTAGGTTCATCTAATTTAGTTACCAAATACTTTGCTCGAGGCTCAGGATGGAGAACACGATAGACCCCATTGACTGGGATTTTGGCCTTAGTCCAATCCATATTAATCTCTCCTCCGATGTCTTTACAAAAACCTCTACCCAAGAGGATATCGTAAGCTGCAGGAATGTAAACAACTAGAATGGTCATTTTCACTCTCTTCTCTGAGAAGGCAACAAATACAAACCGTTGTGCATCTTTGATTTGACCAATCAAGGGAACTTTCTTGGTTTCCATGGAGTAACACTTGTCCATATGACTTAGTTTGCGGGCATAACATTGTCGAGGCCCCTGAGTCAATGATGTAATTGCTGAGTTTAAACCCGTTTATAAGCAAAGAAAAATAAAATGGTTCAATATTTCCTGAAGAAGAAGCAAAGGTTAGATTTTTCTAAGGTGGGGATTGAGTAGGATTTGGCAAAAGACCTTTTGAAGGTGGGGGAACAAGCAGCTTTACTTCTAATGAATTTGGTGAGTTTTTCAAACTGTTCAGGATTTGACTGAAGGTATTCTGCTTCTGACATTTGGATCTTGGTTCTTTTTGCATGGTCAATAATGTCAAAAGTAGTATAAGAAGGAGTGATAGTAGGTTTGGTTCTAATCACATGAGCTTGAGCTGAGGTTGACCTTGGGAGAAGGAGAATGAGGGGAATTTGTTACCTTTTTGGTGACTTCTCTTTCAATTTGTGCTGAGATAGGGGTACCTCTCTTAACTATGGCTATGGGAGCTTCCTTGTTCTTCTCCTTGGGGCTTTCAAGAGGTTTTCTTGGATTCTAAGATTGGGATCGAGTGAAGACAAAGCAAATGACTGACCATCCGGTGCACATTCATCTTCCTCGTATTCCAAATACCCAATGCTGGAGTCACCAGCCGAATCGTCATAAGACTCATCAGTGTATCCTAAAGCTTCAAAAGCTTCGGAGGAATCCTGTTCTTCTAGTTCTTCCTCTTCTTCAACTATCTCTACTGCTGCGTTAACGGGAGGAGCTTTGATTGCCAGCCTCGGTTGAGCAGGAGTTAACCACGGCTGTCTCTTGCAGGTGCACCATTGGTGTTATTGAAATTCCGTCTAGGGATATCCCGATACGGAACGTTGCTCACCTGTTGGGACATCTGCTTTTTCAAAGCAATCAAATCATTAGCCATCTTTTGAATCATAGGGTCAGTGTTACCTTAAGAGGAACCTTGATTTTTAGGCTTGGGTGCATCTTTCCTAATTCTTCCCACCAGAATGAGATCATCCTCTATTTCAATAGCCGTTGACTAAGCGGTATCCAAATCAAGGATAGCCGACCTTCTTAATAGGAAGCTCACATCGGGGGGCTGAGCATTAATGAAGAAGCATTTCTAATTTTTCGGAGTAGGTACAGCTAGTTCCAGAATCTTTTTATTAGCTTTTGAACTTTGCCACGAAGTCCCACATGGGTTCATGAGATTCCTTTTCATATGGGTAAGTTGTGCTAACAAAGCATGAGAATCTTCAGCCAGTTTGAATCATGCTTTGAATCTGGTCCTCATGGTAGCCCAGTTTGTGATGCATGTGTTTGGAAGGTGGTAAAACCACTCGGCTGCTGCACCGTGCAATGTTTCAATGAAGAGTCAAATGGAGACATCTTCATGAGCTACTCCAAGGACACCGCATGCTATAAAGAAAGATGCAATGTGTTCATCAGGATGTTGCTTCCCATCACCATTGAACTTGGGAATGTTCTTACATGATCCATGTGGTAACTCGTGCAATGGTGGAGTTAAAGAAAGAGGACCAATAGCTGCGCCCCAGGGCACAGGTTGTGCTGCCATCCTTCTGAAAAGAGTGTGTATAGGGATCCAAGTGTCGGACAAGAATAACGCACGACAAGTTGCAGACACTTCTCATTCTACGGGGATCTGGTTTCTCCGAATAGGTGAAGAACTTCTAGTTCGGTTAGAAATAACGTTGTTGGGGGAAAGACTGAAATTATGTTGTTGCAGCAAATCAAAGAGTGGATCAATTTCACCCCAAGCTAGACAGACGGAGTGAAGATTTTTTTGCCGGCTTGAACCGAGAAAGAGATCTTATTGAAAATAAGGAAAATACGGAATTGCCAGACACCAATAGGATAAGCTTTATACTATTGATCCGTATTCCTCAGTGGAGTCACCAAAAACTGTTGGTTGGATATTTTTCCAAGATGAAATATGAGGTTCAACCACAGTACATGGGATTGAATCCCTCCTCAAAGATAGGTGAGGCTGCTTGTTTATTACTAATCTAAAACACAATAGAAATAATGCATACAATATTCACACTAATCTAACCATTGGAATTAAAATGGATTAGAAAGAACACATCACGCAAAGGAAATAATGGGAACGTACTTTCTTTCGAGCAAACACAGATCACGAAATAATCATACGAGTTCTAGATAACAAATGCAATGTAATGTTTGAAACAATTTAAAATGATTGAGAACACTAAACCAAGAATAGCTTAAGATCCTGAACATAAGAGCAATATCTTAAGAGAGATGAATCTCACAACACAAAGTTTGCAAAAATGACATCGATTTCTATTCTTTGAATGATTGAAAGAAAATACAAAGTTCTTCTTCTGCACAAAGGTTCTCAATATTCCAAAAATCTCAACCCTTTGGAATGCATGAGCATCCCTTATTTATAATAAAAAGAGCAGAGAGAAAATAGGATAAATCCTAGAAAAAATGTGTTTTAACAAGAGTCCTATTCCGCTTGACTCTCATTCAGGAGACCAAGTCAAAATTTACTTCCTATGTGACGAAACAAAAATGAAAAAGACATGTCAATTTCAAGATTGAAATGACATGTTGCATCATGACTTAGTCTGAATCGTCATCTTTCTCTTCCTCATCTTTCTCTCCTTCCAATAGATCCTATTTGTTCGAAATTCTTGGAATTTCTGGATTATACCTTGCATCTCATTCTCATCAGGTGCGGTGGAATGATCACTCAAGACTTCACATGTTTCATGAGTGTCATTGGCATTCCTGGGAGATTTTTCAATATTTTGTTGAGTTTTCTCAGGGTCTCCAAATAATGTTCAATCTTTACAAACCTATCAATGATTTCCATGCCAAATCCATGAGTTGGTTCATGCTGAATTGATTCTTGGATTTGTTTGAAAAGATCATCAACTGGTAGGATACCCGAGTCTCCACCTAACACTTTTGCACAGATTTTGATCAGTTCTTCTTCCAGGTCACTCTTGCCATCAATCAATTGATCTCTTGATTCTCTCAATTTGCTGCAAGCTTCATTGAGAATCTTTATTCTGAATTCGATGGCCTTGGTCAGCTGGAAATGCTTATCCACATGTGGGATGATGCCCTCTTCGACCAAGATGTGTGATGGGATTTGCTTCAGCACTTAGAGAGCTTTGAAATTCAACTCCAGGTGTCCGATCTCTTGAGAGAAATCATCATCCATCTTTTCCCCATCACTGTATATTCTCCAAAGATTGATAGACTTCTACAGTGTCTTGGATTACTTCTTTCCCCTGTAGGAGCAGCCTTTGGGTCCATTCATCGACCACTCTCCCTTTTTCATTAATCTTTTCAATTATGGGTACCGATGAGAAATCAAACCCGATAGGAATAGAGGATGATGGTATGGACTCAAGGGGTTTTGAGAGCTTAAGTAATACCTTAGTCAACTGCTCCACCTTTTCTTTAAGCTCATCCCTGTTGTCCTTTGTTTCCTTTAATTTCTAACATAGCACATTCATAGCATCTCATGCATCTTGTTGTGCTCCTTCTACCATCACCTCTCCTAGAGCAACCCTGGTTATCTGATAGTCAAAGGCCACTATGTCCTCTTTGGTCTTTTCAATCACGGGAGTGGCGATCTTTGCGAACTTATGTCCCAAAGCATCCACTAAAACCCTTGAAACTGTTTTGGGTTTCTTGGTTTATTTAGTAGTAGAAGCCTTGAGTGAACTAAAATCAAAGGCTAGTATGGGTACAAGCACTGGCTTTTCCTTTGATTTTCTCAAGTAACCATTGAGGCATGCCAGAAGGAGTTTCCACTATTGTAGAATTTGGTGTCATACTTTCAGGTGGAGGGGGATTCACTGGTGGAGTGGGAACAGTCACCAGTGTGGTAGTAGATTCGGTGAAAAGAGGTGTAGGAGGAGGCATATCTATAGTTACTTTGGTCCCAGCAGAGAGAGGTGAGAGTCCAGAGAAAATGTTGGCCATGGCTAATGAAGTGGATGGGGAAAGAGGAGGTGGAAGTGGTTGTGAAGTAGGAAGTGTGGATCCTGACGCCAAAGCTTGGGATGCAAGGGATAGAGTTACTTCTGTTGGGCAGTCAGCAAATGGTGAAATTAGGGGTTGACTCACCTCTCCTTCCAAAGAAATTTCCCCTATTTTCGTGTCTTTGTTGGTGACTTTGGCACATTCACCGTTTCGACTGGAGTAGAAGTAGCTTGATTGAAGGGGTTTCTTCTTCTCTTCTCTTCTTGACAAATTTGACCTTTATAGGTCCCTTGGAAGAGCTTTTGTCCTTTTCCTTTTAGAGGACCCCACCTCCAAAGCAACCAACTTTGAAAAACTATCTTCTTTAAAACTCATCCCCCAAGAGGTAAGCCATGCCTTCGTGCGTGTGAGAATCTATCTATAAGAGAGGATTTTTCACCGATAGACCAATCAATAGGTGGGAAAACATATTGATCTTAATTTAGTCTATCATAGGAAGGATCCAGAACACTTTCATTATCACCAGTACCCTTTGGAATGTCAGTGAGCTCGAGTGTCTGAATCTCTACAAGTGTTAGCATGCTGTGATCTTTTCTTCAGACAGCAACTTCATCCCGTAAATCAATCCAGATGTCTTCTATGCTTGGTATGTGTAGGTACAAAGTTCTATATGACTTGAGGACTCCTCAAAAGTTGAACCTGTCTCTAGACTTCATGTGTTTTTTCAACTTATCTTGAAGCTTGTGTGTAATGTTCTTGGATTTTACCACCGTTGAGCGGGTATACCTTCCAATAGAAATTCGGAAGGAATCTCATAGGCACGAAACACTACGAGAGAGTATCAAAGAATAGTAGGTGTCGAACACTCGGAAAGTCCCGACAATCAGTTGAACCTGTCGGAAGGTATGAGATGTCCGCCACTCTGAAAAACCCATGCAACACTGGAAGATGTCGGAGGGCTCGAAAAACCCACACTTTTGTTAGATGCGAGAGGTTTGAAATATCCGAAAACTTAGAGGATGCCGGAGATTTTGGAGTGTCCAACACCTTGGATTTCTCGATAGACTGCGGGATTTGGAAACTGCAAAACACCCTGCGAAACCCGAAAAGAGGGAATTGGTTTTGTTAGGTCAAAACATGCAAATTCCTCTCCATTGTTATGATTTTTATACATTCTTCTATTGTCATTACAACGGCATATTCCAAGGAATAAAACTAAGTAAGCATTCCAAGGGTGAACCCTAAAACACAAACTTGATTGGAACACAACCCAAAAAGGAATAAATAATCAAAACCCAAAACCCTAACAAGAAAGAAAGAGGGATTTAGAAAGATCATCACACAATTCTTCCACAAATTTCACAAACAAAGAACAAAGGGAAATACCTTCAATCAGATCGAAAAATGATAAAAAACGAGCAATGCAATCGAGCACAAAGGCGAGTCGGGTTTCGGGGTTGAAGACGCATGCACGAAAATCCACGAGGTAAAAAGTATGTCTGGTAAAAATGACGTGGAAATCTGAGTATTTATAAAAAAATTGCATTTAATACACTTCAGTTGACACGTGTGTCAACCACCTGACAACTCAGCATTAATGCCATGTCAACATGTTCGGGATGTCCGAACACGACACAAAGGATTTCATATCAATTCGGGTTTCAGGTTGTGGGAAGCAAGCGACATGAAGCATGATGCTTGATGGTTCTGAAAACCCGATACAAAGGAGTGAATCGGGTTTCGGGAATCGGAAGACATGCGACATGAAGCATGTTTTGACTAAGGCATGTTCGATGCTTGATGGTTCCAAAACTCGATACAAAGGAGCGAGTCAGGTTTGGGAATCGAAGACATGCGACAAAATCATATTTTGACTAAGGCATGTTCCGATGCTTGATGGTTCCGAAAACCCGATACAAAGGAGCGAATCGGGTTTCGGGAATCGAAAGACATGCGACATGAAGCATGTTTTGACTAAAGCATGTTCGATGCTCGGTGAACCCGAAAACCTGAAAGACTTACTTGATGCGGGTTTCGGGTTTCGGGGAACATACAACATGAAGCATCCAAAACTCATGTTGTCTTGCTATGGAAACCCAAAACCCGATTATCTCTCTGAAAGGGCATTTTTAGGAAACCAGCTCAAAAATTTCCTAGGGTTATCACTAAATTTTGGTGTAAGCAAAAAAATGAGATAACACTACCAAACCTCGGGAATATTATTAGTCTTCAACTAAATGATGTCTTTTTCAAATAAAGTATCCTTTCCATTAGCCACACAAACCATTGGCTCCCAATCTATATGTTGATCGGCAAATTCTCCTTGGTTCTACAAAAACCTTTGCACAGGCGTTGTCTTTGAACACTTGCCAGTGTTTAACATTGTCAGGAACATATGGCCTAGTCAATACCTCAATATTATACTCACAATAGGGGAAACATTACACTTTTCAAATTTGGACCCCAATATGGCCAATTTATCTCGCTAAAGTATCATACTTCCTATCGTGATGTATTATGTTGAAGAGTCAAACATCTCAATGAAATCCAAGGCTGCGTGCTTATGCTACTTCATTCTCTAATTTTTTGTTGCATACAACTTTCTAACTTGCTTGAAAATTATCTCTAAATCTCCTTTAAAAATAATTTCTCTAATACCATATTTCCAAGCAATTGTTAAACCCAATATGATTGCTTCATATTCAACAATATTGTTAGTGTACTCAAAGTTGAGTTTAAAAGAGAAAACAAACTCTTCTGGCCTACAAATATTAGAACAATACCAACACCATTTCCAAATTTAGAGCAAGCTCCATCAAACAAATAAATTCAAGGAGAACCTACTTCATTAAGAGACTTGCATTGATCAATATTTTGCTCTTTACCATCAGCAAATCCAACAAAGTTATCTCGCATCGGTGTCGAGTGTATAACACTTCATAGGAAGCATTATTGGGATCCTCAATTAGATGTAGCATCTTCTTTTCACCATGCAACTTTACAAGAGTTCCCTCAATAGGTATAGTGGAAAAATACATATCCATTTGCAAACTACCACCCACACTAGCAGCCCATTTTCTTGATAACAACATTCCCCATTTGGTGGGGCAATCAACAATAGCAACATCTAGTTTTGAGTTCTCGATTTGGGTAGGTGTGAGTTGCACTATCAAACCCTTGACACATCCAACCACTGGAACCAATTTGGAATCCATGACAGTGCACTTCCCATAAGCTACTGTCACTTTGATATCTAATTCATTCATGACCTCAAGAGGCATAACATTGTATGATTCTCTAGAATCAAACATGCAGTTGTGTAACTTTGTCCCTAATAATCAAAGTACTGAAAAATGGATCTACAATCAGTTGGGACTCAACTAAGGATGTTCCCAAATATACTTCACTCACTTAGTTCTTCCAGCACTTGGGATTTTTCCAACTCTGTAATGGTAAGAGGGGTCTCAACATTGTTTACATTTCTGCCTTGGGTAATCTTTTCTTCCTTCAATCCCAAATACTCAAAGGCCCTTTTCTTGTGCTCAAGAATACTAAGCAACTCAACAATTGGAACAAAAATCTTGATCGATGAAGACTTGGACAATGTCATAAGGAATGTATTTGGGAAAGGCATCATTTGGAGGAATATTTAGAAAGCTGTTAGGAATCAATAATATCTAATGCGGAATAATTCCTCGAATCGCAATAGTAAAAGTATGAATAGAATTACAAAAATGAAATATGCACAACATGAAGACAATATTTAATGTGGTTCACCCAATGTGGGCTACATCCACCAAGAACACTTGCTCAGATTTTATTACAAGCCAACAGTCTTCATAGTTACAATAATCAGATCTTGTTTGGAGTTGCGCTCAACAAACCCTCCCGAATTCGCACTTGAATTCACACACACTATTCACCTTCACAAAAACACTCATATAAATCCTATTGTATGTCCATCTATTTATAAGTACATCAATAGGTAGCTAAAGAGGTGGTTTTACAAAACAATGGGTACCGAAAAACCATGGGCCCAAAAACAACCCATAATGGTTACCCATTACCCATGGGTTAATAAACCACCCATGAAAATTTTCTTTGGGGGCTTCACCCCCGAACCCCCTTGACCCACTCACCGGCGAGCGGGACCACCGTAAAAATATCCGAGTGTAACACATGGAAGGTGTACCAAACTCTAACATGAAAACAGGCTCCACAAACATAACAATCTCCCACTTGGAGACTGATTTCCACTGAGCAAGCTTCTCAACCCTTCACAACTAAACATAGCTTTAGTTTATCCCTTATGACCACCTTGGTCATCATGTCTATAGGATTCTGACTGGTATGAATCTTCTCCAACTTCAACTTATCTTCCTCCAAAGTTGTCTTGATGAAGTGATATCTCAACTGTATATGCTTCATCCTAGAGTGGAAAGCAGAGTTCTTAGCTAGGTGTATAGCACTCTGACTATCACTATGCAACTTACATTCCTCCTGCTTATGCCCCAACTCCTCAAGCAATTTTTGTAACCAAATCATCTCTTTTCTTTCCTCTATGGCAGCAACATACTCAGCCTCCGTGGTTGACAAAGCCACCAGCTTCTGTAGTCGTGAAATCCAGCTCACTATTGTCCCACCTACAATGTAAACATAACTTGTCATGCACCTCCTACTGTCAACATCTCCAGCCATGTTTGAATCTACATAACCACGTAAAGTGGTGTCTGATCCATTGTAGCACAAAACTGTCCCCATGGTCCCTCTCAAATACCAAAGGATCCACTTTACTACCTGCCAATGCTCTTTACCTGGATCACTCATAAATCTACTCGTATATCCCACTGCATGGGAAATATCAGGCCTAGTGCACACCATAGCATACATCAAACTATCAACCACTGATGAGTAAGGTACCTTAGACATCTGGTTTCTTTCTTGCTCTGTCTTGGGACACTGCTCCTTTGATAACTTAAAATGGCCTACCAAAGGAGTCCCAACCGGTTTAGCATCATGCATGTTAAACCTATCCAATACCTTCTTAATGTACTCTTCCTGAGATAAAGTCAGCTTTCCTTCCTATCCCGAGTTATCCTCATACCAAGGATTTGTCTGGCTACCCCCAAATCCTTCATATCAAAGGATTCACTTAGCTATTTCTTGAGTACTTTTATTTCCTACATGTTTTTACCTACAACCAACATGTCATCAACATACAAACACAGGATAATATAACTTCCATCCTCAAATTTCTTTGTATACACGCAATGGTCAGAATGACATCTAATATAACCTTGCTCCATCATGAAGCTATCAAACTTCTTATACCATTGATGTGGAGCTTGTTTCAGGCCATACAAGCTCTTCTTTAGTTTACACACCATCTCCTCTTTACCTTTGACTTCATATCCTTCTAGTCTGCTGCATATATAGCTCCTCCAAATCACTATGGAGAAATGCAGTCTTTACATCTAACTGTTCTAAGTGCAAGTCTTCTGCTGCCACTATTCCAAGAACGATTCCGATAGAAGTCATTTTTACTTGACCACCAACCGGGCCTTATATCTTTTCTTTCCTCCTTCTTCATCTTTAACTTTGTACACCCACTTGTTCTGCAATGCTCTTTTACCTTCCGGTAGCTTCACCAAATCCCAAGTCTGGTTCTCCATGAGAGACTTATGCTCCTCATCCATGGCTTGCTCCCACTTCTTCGGCATCTACCCGCATTGCTTCATCAAATCTCTCTATCTCTCCACTATCGTAAGTAATAAATAATAAAGAGAAGGAGAAAAAGTTTAGGTTCTTTTCTTACCCTAGAAGACCTCCTCACTGTAGGAGTTTGGTGTTCCTATTGAGTAGGTTCCTGAACTAATTCATGGGTCACTATCCAATCCAGAAGATCTTCTACCAGTGTATATTCTTTCTTGGATTCTTCCCTATTTTCCTGCAATTGTTTCTTATACATGACTTTCTCATTAAAGACCACATCCCTAGACTGAATGATTTTCTTGTCCTTAATACTCCAACATTTAAATCCAAAGTCATCACTACCATAACCAATAAAAATAAATTTTTTTGATTTAGCCTCTAGCTTGGTCCTATCATCCTTGTCAATATGAACAAACACCTCACATCCAAAGACTCTAAGAAATGAGTAATCAACTTTCTTACCGTACCAAGCCTCCTCAGGTATGCCTCCATCCAAGGCACTTGAGGGTCCTCTGTTTATTAAGTACACAGTTGTGCTCACCACTTCTACCCAAAAATAAAGAGGTAGTCCTGCATGTATCCTCATGCTCCTAGCATGTTCCATTATTGTTCTGTTCATCCTTTTTGACACCCCATTTTGCTGCGGGGTTCCTGGAACCGTCTTTTTCCTGCAGATTCCATTCTTAGAACAATAATCATCAAATTCATTGCTGCAATACTCCCCTCCATTATCTGACTTGAGACATTTTAACTTAAGACCTGTTTCATTCTCTACCAAGGCTTTCCATTTAACAAAAGTATCAAATACATCAGATTTGTTTCTAATACAATAAACCCAAACTTTCCTTGTTGCATCATCAATAAAAGTAACATAATAACTTGAACCCCAAGAGATGATACCTGAGCTGGCCCCCACACATCAGAATGTACCAGCTCTAACTTACTCTTTCTTCGTAGGTCCAACCTTGAGAAACCTTACTCACTTTTGTTTCCCATATATGCAGTTCTCACAGTAAATCCAAACATGTTTCTGTATATCCAGGAAAATTCTTCTTTATGATGTCCATGCCCTTATGGCTCATATGACCAAGCCTATAGTGCCATAATGTTGTATCTACATCTGAAGCCACAAGATTACAATCATTAGTACTATCAATGGATAAATACAAGGTTCTAACCTTCTTACCTCTTTCCACCACAAGAGCACCCTTGGTAACCTTCCAAGAGTCAGTTGTAAATATCACAGTACAACCATCACTTACCAATTGCCCAGCCAATATCAAATTTCTTCTTAATGTAGGCACATGTTTGACATCCTTCAATAGCCATGTATTCCCATTCTGCATCTTAACATGAACAAAAGCTTTTCCAACTATACTGCAAGGCTCATCATCACCAAGAAAAACATGCCCAAAACCCCCTTGAACATAATCAACAAAATAATGCCTATGTGGAGTAGCATGAAAAGAAGCCCCTGAATCTAAAACCCAAGATTCAGTAATATTATACAAAGAAAGAATCAAATCATCCTGGCATACATTACCCGATGCCACATTTACCTCCTTGTTTTCTTCCTGTTGTTTCTTCTTATCCTCGAAGCTCCCAACAATCCTTCTTTACATGCCCAGACTTTCCACAATTCCAACATACAATCTTGCTCTTGGATTTTGACCTTTCCCGATCTTTCAATTTTCCATGGTTTCCTCTATTCTTTTGTCTCCCTCTAGTTTCCACTATCAAAGCATTCCCTGAAGTAGAAGATTCCCCAGAGATTTTTCTTCGCATTTCCTCGCTTAGAATCACCCCTACAACATCCTCAAACTTCAACTTCGAGTTAGTTGGAACTGAGTTTCTTACCGCCATTACTAGGCTATTCCAACTTTCAGGTAAAGAGCACAAAATTAATAAAGCCCTAACTTCTTCATCAAATTCTATTGTAACCGAAGCTAGCATATTCACAATCGTATTGAAATCATTTAAATGATCTGCTATTGAACTATTCTCAGACATCTTCATATTAAACAACTTTTTCATTAAAAATATCTTGTTAGAGGCAGAGGGTTTTTCATACAACTTCCCTAATGCATCCATTAGATCTTTTGTAGTATTTTCCTTTGAAACATTAAATAATACCGAAGATGCAAGACATAACCAATTGTCCCAAGTGCCTTCCTATCTAGCAAATCCCATTCCGCATCTGTCATGCTCAAGGGTTTGTTCACCTTCTCAAAAACGTAGTATAAAGATCCTTCGATAAAGGTAATCTTCCATCAAGCATCTTCCAAAGACTAAAATTCTGCCCGTTGAATTTATCAACCCTATATCTTCCATCATCTACCATAGCTCCCACTCAAGCTAAAAATTTCCCTACGATTCAACACTTCAAAGCAAACCAAACCAGGCTCTGATACCAATTGTTAGGAATCAATAATATCTAATGCGGAATAATTCCTTAGAATCGCAATAATAAGAAGTATGAATAGAATTACAGAAATGAAATATGCACAACATGAAGACAATATTTAACGTGGTTCACCCAATGTGGGCTACATCCACCAAGAACACTTGCTCAGATTTTATTACAAGCCAACAGTCTTCACAATTATAATAATCAGATCTTGTTTGGAGTTGTGCTCAACAAACCCTCCCGAATTCACACTTGAATTCGCACACACTATTCACCTTCACAAAACACACTCATATAAATCCTATTGTATGTCCATCTATTTATAAGTACATCAATAGGTAGCCGAAGAGGCGGTTTTACAAAACAATGGGTACCGAAAAACCATGGGCCCAAAAATAGCCCATAACGGTTACCCATTACCCATGGGTTAATAAACCACCCATGAAAATTTGCTTTGGGGTTTCACCCCGAACCCCTTGACCCGCTCACCGGCGAGCGGGACCGCCGTAAAAATATTCGAGTGTAACACATGGAAGGTGTAGCAAACTCTAACGTGAAAACAGGCTCCAAAAACATAACGAAACTCATCTCGATAGCAAAGGATTTTTCATGGTCTGAGCATGGGTAGGGATACCAGTTCTGCTTGGGGACACAAGGATTTTTTTATATGTATCTTTCGTAGGAGTTTCTTTTGAGATATTGGTGAGAACAAGAGTTTTTGGTTTGGCCTGAGGCCCTGCCCCTTTGAAAAATTTACTCCAAGTTTTATATTCCTTTTCATGGCTAACTACAACATTCATTAAAAACTACCTATCCCCGAGAAGGGATTCCTCCATCATAATTTTTAATCATTAATGCCCTTAAGTATTCAAAATCATTACTAGGTAATTCAAAAGCATGAAAGGGAGGAAGGGGTAATACTCGGTGAATGCAATCCCAAAATCTGCAGAGATTCGCACTAACTAATTCATCAAATTTCTTCCTTCTTTGCAAACTCAGAGAGCACCCCATCATGCACACATCATCATCAGTTTCATCATCAACTTCCTCAACTTCTTTGTCTTCATCACATGGGGCATATGGAAAGAAAAATCTATCACACCACTCAATTTCATTGGCTTCTTCCACAGCTAGCCTACTCGATACCAAAGGATCAGGCACCAATTTGTTTTCTTGGGGTTGGGGCTGTCTATTTCCTGATCCCACAAGTCCTTTTCCTCTGTCATCAGATATTTGATCACCCCTAGGATGATTTTCAAATCTTTCTTGACCTTGTGCTTTATGATGACCTTGGGAACTTTGTCCAATCCCCTTCTCTGCTCTGGCTAGTTTATAGGATATTTCCTTAACAGCTCCATCCAAAGTTTTTAGAACCTCCTCCAGATCCACAATTTTACTTGACTGAGGCTTCTCTGGATTGATTAGCTTGATGCCTTCTCTCGTAGGAGGTTTACCACTTTCCTTGATGTTATTTTCAATCTGCAAGGCCATGGTGAGGGCCCACCTCAATTTTGTTGGGTTCTTATCCCTCAAATAATAGGTAGCCTTCTTATCAAAAGCATCAGAGTACTTTATCAAATAGGAAACATCACTTGGCCTTAGGATCACAAGTAGCCAATTCATGGTCTTATTGAACCTTGTATTGAAGTCATGAACAAACTCATTAGGATTCTTTTTTATATTTTCAAATTTTGATAAAAGAAACCTAGGGTCTGTTTTATCTCCATACTGTAATCTAAAAGCATTCTTCATTTCTGTCCATGAATCAATGGAGTTGTCTAGCAAAGATTTATACTAGTCCCATGCATCCTCCTCTAGAGTATGAATAAACAATTTTATGTACACATCCTCAAATTTGATCTCAAAGTCTTCCATCATATTGAAAAAAATCTTTAAGTGTTGATCACAGTAATAGCATTATTTCCTTGAAATTTAGGCAGTCTATTTCTAACATCTTGGGGCACAACATTTGGATATCTAGCCATACCTCTGAAATCTATAGGACAAAAGTGTTTACAACAAACGGAGGTCTGGGTGGGGGTTGGGCCATATTGTTTTGGGGAGGTGATCTTATAGGAGAAATAGAATGATGGGGAGTGAGGGGTCTGTGGGGCATAGGAATACAATTCTCAAAATGAATGTTCTCTAAAAACTCTATTTCTTGGAAGATCCTATCAGCTTTGGAGAACATAGGGACAGAATGAAACACAAATTTTTGAAATACAAAAGAAGGCCCCTCTCCAGATGGAGAATTTAGATTTACAAAAATACTACCTGATTCAGAAGAACTTGAGGAAGTATGGAAATATTCAATGAAAAGATGATCAGTTTCCACAATTGATAACTCTTTTCTTGATTCCTGATCTCCAAAAATTTTCCAGATTCTTCTTCCTTTAGAATTTTTCTTTTCCAGCTCTGGAAACAACCTTCTAGCAGGGTCTTTAATGAAGAAAGATCTTCTTCCTTCTAGCTTTGTAGAGATTAGTGATAATTTTCAATTGATAGAGGTTAAGACATTGGCATTTATTAAAAGTTAATTCAAAATGGAGTCGCCACTAAGGATTTTCACCTTAGTTGTGCAAATCCACTAAAATTGTTCTCACAAATGTCCTGTCAACACTAAATTCATGCAAATAATCACAGATCGACCTTCCTTTACCCGTAGTTAACATTGTTGATGTAAACTTAGTGTAAAAACCAACAAAAACTAGAAATATTACATGTAAAAAATTGTAACTTTGCTCAATTCTTACAAATTGGGACATAGGATGACGTTTCAACAACGTATTTGCACTTTAAAAATTTTAAGAAGCATTTACCAAGGTCTATATGCATTGTTGATGGTGTTCAAACTTTACACACACATTCATGTCCCCAATAATGACGCCAATCTAGTGTTGGTATCCAAATCGATTCTCCCTTGGAAACTGAGTAGCATCATTAATTTAGCAAGACACCAAGAGACAGACAGATCATATTATGAGTCGTTTTGTAGCTAGGGAGGAGATTCATTTGACTCTTTGTCACTCGGGCATAAGAGAAATGGATAGCACCTTCATCAAGAATTTGATTTATCCTCACTACTTTAGGCCGTACCTTTCGACCAGGGTGAGAGGACCCATTTTGTAACCTCTGTTAGTGAAGGAGAATGAAGATGTCCTTCTTTGCACAAATTTTAAAGGAGACCCTGAGAAAATATGATCAATGCACTACAATTTAAATCTCACGAGTTGTCACTTCTAAAGAATGGTGATATTTTATAAATAGGGCTAAGGTTACCAAAGACATTATGGAATCCCGATTGCTTCTGTATATTTTGGTAGTATAATTTATACATTTGTTAACATACGGGAAAATAGGGGTAGTTCAGGTAGGATTCATTATTTTGAATAATTTTGGTGGGAGATTAAGCAGGATAAAATTGATTATGCCAAATCTTTGAGAACCTTCACAACATTTGGAAAACTAAATGACAGAATGCTTCAAAATAGCTAAAATATTCCTTCAACCAGAAGGTGCATCAATGGAGGCCCGAGTTACACGGTTTCAAAAATCTCCAAGAATTTAACACAAAGGCTTAAGCTACATACTCAATTAAACATTAAGAGACCCCGGTTCCTCATGCCTAAGATACACTCAAAGGCTTACAGATAATCTTTATCAATAAATGATAGTAAAGTGATTTTAAATTGTTTATCTCATTACAAGATGAAGGATATTCTCGTATTGAAATTGAAAATGCCACTAAACTATCATAGGGACGAGATCTTGTGTGAATCAGAGGGACTTTAAGACAAGATTGCAATAGGAACAAGAAAAACTACTTGCAGACATCTCGAAATAAAGGACACAAATGTACCCAAGATTTGACATAGATTAATCCAAAGTTGATTAGATTCATTAGTAGGGAAAGTTTCTTTGAAACAGTCTCGAGCATGTCAATGGTCAGTACACTTGCAACCAACTTGACATGATTGAAAATCTAAAACACAGGAAATTAACAGGTTTCTCAGATGGTCTCTTAGGAAGATGGGAATTCTCAAATTTTCTCTTAAAAATTCAACCCCGACCCTTTTCAAAAATATTCTCATTGAATTTATACATTTCACTCACTCACTCATCCCAAATTTTTCCCCAAAAAAGAAGAATATTCAAGGAACCTTTGTTTGTTACCAATTTGTCTCAGAAAGTGATGTTTAACAAATTTACACCCGCAACTACTAGGTGGACAAATCATGAATTGATCACATTTCTCAAACGCTTGACTAATGACTAGGATGCCATGCCACAACTTTTTGACAGTCCTTCTAATCATTCCTTTTATTCTGTCATGTGAGAAATCCTCATTTTAATCATTTTCGGTGGCTCATACCGGATGGATCGATAGGTAATCCTTTTCACCCTTGAGGTAACACCTTTTTTATCCTTTGCACCTACAACCTTCATCATTTCATCCTTTTCCCATTCTTTCCTCAAGAACTATGCTTGCAGATCCAGCTTCTCTAGTAATTCATGTTTTTGAAAGTGCCCAAGTAATTCCAATCTTCAAAATATCAACCTTTACATTCCTTGGAATCATAAATTACACTCTTTAATCCATTCAATTACACTTTGCAGACAAAACTCAAGGAATTTCATCAAAAAATGATGAAAAGCAATGTATATTTGCATCTCCTGGAGTCTTGGAGCAGAAATAATAGAAAAATCAAATGCAATGCACAACAACCGTTGATTCTTCCTCTCCTCAACTTTAGATTAGAACCATCAACGTGTTTCCTTAGCGCAATTGCAAAGGTGAGGTACATAGGAAAGTTTTCAAACAAGCGCGGGCCTTCCACGTGCCCTGCGCCCAAGAAAATGACTTTTGGCCTTTGAAAAGTCTCAGTATAAAAGGAGCTAGTAGAATCCTCCACGTGTCTCACTAGCGCACTTTTGATATGGTGCCCAAAAGTGGAGACCCTAAACAAGTGCGGGCTCACCACGTGTCTCATTCCGGTAGAGTTTTTGAAAAAATTTAAGGACCAGTGAAAGGTGCCATATGTCTAGGGTCCGAGATAGTTTTCCTTGGCCATTGAAAATTCTAAGCAAAGGTAGAGTGAGCAAAAACTTCCACGTGTCTTCATGGTGATCTTTCAAAAATAAAATTCAGGGGCAGGTCCCCAAATAGGCGCGGGCCCTCCACATGTCCCAGGCCTTTAGAAAGTTGTTTGAAAATTTTAAGTATAGAAAGGAGCCGGTGGAAGCCTCCACGTGTCTCCTTGGCACAATTTTGAGATGGTGCCCAAAAGTGGAGACCCGAACAAGCGCAGGATCACCACATGTCTCCTTGGTGCAACTGCTAAGGTAGGACCCAGAGGCGGATCCTCAAATGAGTGTCGGTCCTCCACGTGTCCATGGTCTGTCAAAGCTTCACCACCACATAAAAAATGTCTAAGTCTGGGTAGGGCCAGTGGAAACCTCCACATGTCTCCCTGGCGCAACTCCAAAGGTCAAACCAAGAGGAAAATTTTTAGATGAGCACAGCCCTCCACGTGGACAAGATTTGAGTTGAAGTAGGCCTTAGAGTTTCAAATTTCCCCGTCGAGTCACATCCAATCGAATGGACCACATTTCCACATATATTAGGAAAAATTTGATAGGATAAAAAAACATGACTGTAGAAAAAAATAGAAGGAAGGAGAAAAACTCGAGTTTATGCCCAAGTTACAAATTCTTTCACATGGACAGAGGAATAGAAAAAAAATTCTAGATTTAAAGTGATCCTCAACCAAAGGAAAGGACTGATCATGGCAACCAAATGAAGGACAGATCTTTCACGCATCAACACGAGGAGATAGAAAATACGACATAACCCACAAACTAAAGAATTTCAAGGACAAACGAGGTGAGATCAAATTGAGCACCAACAAGGTGCAAAGAAATATTATCTAACTCTTTGAAATGAGACCCTCTTTATAATATATAGGAAGAATGAGAGAAGGGAGACATAAGGAATTCAAAATCTTGCTTCAATCACCAAAAATGCAAAGTAAACTCACATGTAACAATGATCGATGCCACTATAAACACCATTCCTCCATATAATTTTCCTTGTTTGAGAAGAAAGGAAGCCCATACCTTCATCATTTGGGTAAGTGAGAAATTTGGAACCAATCCTCTAAAATGGTGAACTTTAGAGGACATTGAGAGATTTCCAAAAAGTCCTATTTTTTGCAAATCTGAGCTCTCAATCAAAATTTATTGCCATTTGAAGATGAGAGTGTAATATTGTAATAAATGCAAGTGATTAATCTACCTTTTTGGAATTTGAAGGTACATCATACCCTTCAAAATAAAAAATTTTAGACTTTTGGGATCTAGAACTTCGGTCTTTTACTTCAAAGGTTGATGTCACAGCTTCTTGCGGTGAGACGGCTCAAAGGTTCCAAAATGTCGAACCTCCGAAGTCCAAAATTTGGACTTCAGAGTTTGGAGTCTCGACCTCATATTGTACACACTGGCCTTTGTTTAACCACCTAAGCCCTAAAATATTCCAAAATTTTGAAACCCCAAATACCAAAATTTAGACTTCGGGTTTCAAACCTTTTTCTTTCCAGGCTTGTGGCACTATTCATCCACCCAACTCGTCGAAACCTCCAAACCTTTGAAATCCTTAATTCTGAAATTTGGATTTCAAGTTTCAAAATTTACCTTTTCTATTTTCGACTCCATTCCATTGAGTCCCCAAAATTCACCTTTTAGGATAGACCCCGAAATGGTTGACCCCGAAAAGGCGTTGACCTCTGAAAATCCCAAACCCTTTCGGACATCAAGCTTTTGGGCCTTTTGAGCTCGCCAATTCAGAATTCTCCAATGCCAAGCTCAAGTTCATGCACCATTGACCTTGAAATGGGATTGGACCCCGAAAACCCCTCGAGCCCTTTCGTACTTCGATCCTTTCATTCGCGAATTACTTGCTCGGCCCACTTTGTTATTTGGCCGACATGGCCGCCCAACTTTGGTGAGTCCCTTTTCGAGCTCTCCTCCATAGCTTGGCCACTTTTACACTGCCAAATCCTAATTACTTTTGGCTTAATGAGTCATTACTGACCTAATCCCAACCCCTTGTGATCATTTAATGTCATTCTCTCATTGATCCAAGCCTTGACTTGCCAATGCAAGATCCCATAACCAAATTGATCCTTCCATTTTCTCTCTTTGTGAGGTGCTATTTGTCCAATTTTACAAAAGGGGAAAAATTGGATAACAAATACCTAGGGAATCACATGGGCCATGTATGGATTGAGTATTGAGAGTTCCTTCTTCAAGGGATTGGATTTCTAACTTTCTAGCCATAGTGAAGGCTTCATCAAAATTTTGGAATGTTTGGATCTTAAGAGTGGATAATATGTGATGGTAACATGATCGAGTACAAAAATCAATTATTTATGACTGAGGGAGTGAGAAGGTCAATTGATTGATAATGCTCTACCACTTATTGACAAAGTCAACAATGGATTTGTTTTCAGATTGATTGATGGTAGAGAGATCAGATATGGTTTTTTTTTTTAGTAATATTGATAGCAAAGTACTCAAAAAATAACAAGGCTAACTGTGTGAAAGAAAATAAAGAGTGTTGAGGGAGGAAGTTGCACCAATCTAAGGAAAGTCCTGTCAGTGACATAGGAAAGGTTCTAAGAATGAGATATTGATTTTGGATGATGAGATAACATGAGTTTCTAAAGGCTAGTATGTACTATTGAGGATCCTCCTCACCATGGAACATATTAAACTTAGGTAATTTCGAATGTGGAGGATATTATTTATACAAGATCTTGATAGATGAATGGGTTTATTACAAACTTGATCATACACCAAGACATGTTTTGGTCCCATTGTAGTGGAATCTAAATTTTCTAATATTTTCAATAAATCTTGCACATAATCATTTGAAGGATTAGGCATGGGGGAATTAACACGTGATTGTGGTTGAATTGGTGATGATAGTGGAAAGTATGAGGGTTTTTTTATTGATGGGCTTGATGTGAAGATTGATAAGGGGTAGTTTGAGAAGATATTGTTTGTAAAGTAGGTTGTGATAAAGGGATATTAGGAGACATGTAGCTATGATGGATAGTTGTTGTTGTTGGATGAGAGGGGTTGATTGGACTGAGTAGGGATGTGTGTATGGGTTTGGGATGTATGGGGTATTGAAGTTAAGATAGGTTGATTGGATAAAAGGTTGGGGATGTTAATATTTTTGATATTGAGATGAAGGAGGGATGCAAAGTGAGGATTGATTGATGGGATACACTTGACATGGGATGAGGAGTGATAGTTCAAAAGTCACTTGAGTATAAAGGATAGTCGTAGGGTTGT
Organism: Taxus wallichiana var. yunnanensis; assembly: GCA_018340775.1. Classification (NCBI taxonomy): domain Eukaryota; kingdom Viridiplantae; phylum Streptophyta; class Pinopsida; order Cupressales; family Taxaceae; genus Taxus; species Taxus wallichiana. The sequence goes on from CM031235.1 coordinate 706,522,552, forward strand.
TGTAGCGTTGCAGGATTGGATGAAAGGTAGAGTTTGCATAGGGGAGGAAATATGGTCTAGATGTCATTGGGAACATGCAAGAGATAAATCAATTTGAGTAGGGTGTGATAGGTTGATAAGGGATAGATCCCATGTAGGGGATGTTTTAAAATTTATTGCGATGAAAATTTGTAGACGACACAATCGAAGATGATTGTAAAAATTAAACAGAAGGGGTAAAATAATATTAATATGTAGATGGTTGGTCCATATTAAATGATGGTCAACTAAAAATGATACAAAAATCCCTAAGAGAGCTATAAATGTAATAAAAAAGTCAAGTAGAAGAATTTTAATTATCTTGATTAAAATTTAGATGTGGAGGAAGAGGCTCAAAGGGAACCTAATGATATGGTCATTCTAAGGATAGTTTAAGCTTTTTTAAAGGATGGATTCCTCGATATAAGCTGAAGGTATATGAGTCCCGAATATGTGCTAGTATTGGTACCGAGCTTAGGATTAGGGCCCACCCCCTCACTTTATGGTCTCGCAGCAATAAGGGAGTTAGATTTTTATCCAATATATGGATAACAAGTTGTTTAGACTCGGACATAACACCAAGTTAGCTTCCCTATTGGGTGATGAAATCCCAATAGTTTCACCTAGGTAGATTTTTTTTTATGCAAATTTGATATTCGATGTGGTTTGGCTATGTGTGAGGGAAGATTATGTGAATGTAATAAATTAATCCTTTAATTAATCTATGTGATCAAGAAGGATGCAAGGTTATTTTTAAGCCCAAAATAATGATTGATTTTGATGAGGAAAAATAGAAAAATGCAATGCTTGGAAGTGAAAAGAAAAGAAGATAACTCACCTGTAAAATGCTTACTTTTTAATTTTTAATTTTTTGATATTTATTTTAGCAATGCAATAGTGTAGCAAGTGAAAGCCACTAAAGTACAAACCTACAAGAAGGGTTAGGGTTAGAAGACAAGACAACAATAGACAATTTTTTTAGAGGTTGACTGAATGAGTAATCAAAATTACTCATAGAGATCATTAGTTATTGATATATTCACTAGTGATTCAGCCAATCCCTAGAGATTTGACCAAATTGCTGGAAATTACAAAGTAGAAGGCCTAAAAATGAATTCTTAATGAAATCAATAATGGTCCAACTCGGCGTCCCATAATATTCAAAGATATTTTTCCTTTCCTACTTTAACTTAATCAAGTGAAACAATAATAAAAAACTGACCTCGGAAGATGGCAGAGTTTACTAATACCTAGTAAGATGAATGTTGATATTTGATGGATGAATGGAGTTGACAGATCCAAGCCTATGCATAACTCCTTTTTCCAAGGCAATAAGCTACATGTAATCCACATACACTTAGAAAAATATGGGATTAGATAGATATATGGAAGATTGCCTAGAAAAGGCCAGTCCCAAAATTCAATGGAATTCCTTGCAAGGATGTCAATCCACGTTCAAGAAATTAATCTGATAATGATAAGATAAAATGATAAAACAGATGATATAACCAACAATGTAAAGGAAAATAGATTGACGTGGTCCATGGTTATATGATGGTCTAATGGTGATACCTGATCCAAATGGAGTCTAGGGATCACAAAATGGATCAAAGGAGAAAGGATGTAGATTAGTATGTGCTCACAAAGGAGAGATGAATAATATGTTTGATTTAAAATAGTTGATAGAGTGATGTAGATGGATCAAGGGAGCTTGATAGGGCTTGATACTCACCTACAAAGGAAAATTATCAACTAATGATGGGATCTAAATTTCGAAGGACTATATTTTGGCTTAAATGATCTAACGGAAATGGATCACCAAAAATTAAGGTGAATCGCTAACAATTGGGGCCTATCATCGGTGATTAGGGGAATTTCCTACGATTTTCGTGAAAATGTGCAAGCTGATAATGAACATGATAATTTTTATTTAATTTTGCAAATGATGAATAAACAAGATAATAATACAAAAGGAAAGATACTTACCTTGTGTGAGTTAATAAATGAAGACAAGGGGGTGATGTTACCCAAGACTAAGAGGTCGTAGATGCACAAAGGTTGTTGAATTGACTCTTGGAAAATTGAATAACCTCTAAAGGATGAAGAATACATAGTGACACCTTTGAATGTTTTCATGATTAATTGTGATTTTGAGAGAGAGGGATATGATACAAAGAATATACAACACAAAGTCTCCAAGAGTGAGAAGCACAAATCCATGGTCTATCTAACTTGAAAGGAAGGCCAACAACTCGTTTATATATGACTAAAAACAAACAATGAGAAACTAGGACCATTGGCGAATCGAGAATCGGCGGCGATCTAGGTTTTATGGGTAAATGGTTGAAACTATTTCCCAATTTGAGATTTTTGTTTATTTTGATGAAGGATATGTGTTTGAAAGAGGTTATACGAGATCAAGGGGTTATTAAATAGTTTAGAAATTTGTTGATTTTTTTGTTTTATTTGATTTTGGTTTCTAAGTGGTTTAAACTATTTAGGATGGGGTAAAATAACACTTTAGAGTTATAGGATAATATTTATGGGGATTAAATATAAAGGGTGGAGAAATACAACTTAGGATATTGGATTTAATGTATGATATGATTATGATGTGATAATGAAGGGGTGCTAGTGTATGTGGATATGGAGATTAATGGTGTTAATTTTAGGTGTCTACAAGACCATCTCAATCCAAGGAACTAGATTGAGCACTAATTGTGGCTCTTTCTCGGGGATGGGCAACCCCTGTGGGTGCCATAAGAACAAATACTAGATTCCTAGTCCATTGGGAAAGGAGTCACAATATTAAAACACACGAGAGCTTAAATTAGATGTAAAATAGCTTAGGGGAAAAATAGATAACTACATAATCCTAGTCATTGTAGATCAAATCACAAAAAGGGAAACAACAACACAAAAAAACAAAATAAAGCAACAAGATTATACACATTTAAAATCATACCTGACCTTCCAGCTTAGTCCAAGAAATGTTTGAGATTCCTTCCATTAACAGGAAACTCTAACTAGTGTCCTTCCACGTCTTTAAGAAAGAAAGTATGTTCTCAACCCCGATGTCATTATAATATGGTCCCATCTAGAAGGCATCAAATTTTCCATGTTTTCCCTTATCTTCATGTTTGTTGTCCCATAACAAGACCAAGTCTCCAACATTAAAGACTCTTGGAATGACCTTATTTTCAATAATTTTCTAATTTTTTTCTATGAATTTGACAATTATTTTATAGGACTCTCTTCTTTCCTCATCTAATTCCATAATCTGATTAATCCTTGTCTCATATGGACTTACTTCTTCTCCATCCTCAAATTTCTGCATGAATTGATATGTAGAAAGTTGCAAGTGCAATGGTAAAAGGGCTTGAAGTCCATAAACTAACTCAAAAGGACTCTTTCTAGTAGACCTCTTGGTTGTAACTCTATCTTCCCATAGTGCAAATTTCAATTGCTCTCCCATTTCCTTTTGTTTGTTTCCAATGTTCTTTTAAGGATCTTAAGCAAATTCTTATTTCTTGATTTTTTGGCCATTTTCTTGAGGATTATAATTTGCTGCATAAGCAAAATTAATTCAATATTCCTTGCACACTTTTCCCAATAGATTAGCTCTAAAGTTCATGACATTATCAGTAACTATATTGGCAGGCACTCCAAATCTACAAATTATATTATTAAGAATGAATTCCATGACAACTAAGTGGTGAGTTACCCTTCTGGTAGGAATGGCTTCAACCCATTTGGTAAAGTATTCAGTAGCTGCTAATATCCATTTATGAGAAGCACTTGAAGAGTCTGATATCTCACAAATAAATTCCAATCCACATTGTTTAAATGGAGATTCTATAGACACGGGCTATAAGGGCAGGGCCCCAGATGCTTTCAATCTTCCAAAAAAATCATTGAAAACTCTCACACCTTCTAACCAACAAGGTAGTATCTTTAAAAATGAAGGCCACCAATAACCTGCCCTCAAAATCTTATGAGCAGTGACTCTCCCAAAAAAATGACCTCCACATACTCCCCATGGAATTCTGTAATTATCATAGGTCCTTATTCTTTGATGCATCTCAACGAAAATCCCTTTGGGTTCTTCCAAGATAGCCCATGATTAGTCAAAATATACTTTTAGGAAACTAACTTGAGTTTCCTCCTTTGATTTTTATCTAAGTGCAAATGACAATTTAAGTTCATCATGTAATAGAAAATATCTCTATACCAAGCTAAAGTGCTTACCTTTTCATGAGGGTGTAGCCCATCTTCTTCAACATTGTGTATGTTAACTACCTATAGATTTCTTTCTACCATTAATTTTGCAAGGCCTAGACCCTGCACCAAATTGGTAGTTTTTATGTCCATATCATATTCTTGTAATTTTTGACCCAACGACATATTTTACTTGATACCTCAATCTAAGACAATATGTCCATTAACATTTTTGAGGTACATATGCTACTATCTTTGAGCTAAGAATATAAGGTCTGAAGATCTTGGTTGTTTTGACAAGAGAAAAATATTACTTTTCCATGATAGAATAATTCAACTCAGATCCTTGTAAATATTTTCTAAAGAAGGAAATAGGATTTTCATAACCTTCTTCATTCTTTTGTAATAACACAAAGGCAATAGTGAATTCAGAAGAAATTGAAAACATCTAAAATTCCTTTCTATAATCAAGGTTAGGTAATATAGGGAAGTTTTGAGTGCCTCCTTTATTATATTAAATGATTGGATTTCCTTTCTTCCCACTTAATGATCTGATCCCTTTTTAGCATACCAGTGATGGGAATAGTGATCTCTACAAAATTAGAGATGAACATTCTCACATATTTTATCTGTCAAAAGAAAGACTAAATTCCTTTCTTGGACATAAGGATGTGAACCTTACTAATTAATTCTACTCTTTCTAGATCAATCATGACTCCTTGTGACACAATGTGTCCTATCGCTTTACATGCCAAAGAGGTACTTCTTAGGATTTAAGGAGATTCCATACTCCCTACATCTGAGCAACATTTTTTCAAGGTGCCCCAAGTGGTCACCCCTTTTCTTAGAGAAAACAGTTATATCATCTGATATACTACAATAAATTCATTGATAATACTAGAGAAATCCACATCCATGGCCCTTTGAAAAGTCTATCCATTGTTCATTAATCCAAATGGAATCCTGACATAGATATACATTCCCCATGGGGTAGTGAAGGAAATTTTAAATTGTTTTGATTGTTTCACTACCACTTGGTTATATCTAGAAAAGCCATCTAATGTAGATAAAAACTCTAATCATGTTACCTTTTGCAATAAATTGTCCATGTTTGGAAATGGATAATTATCTTTAAGTGAGGCTTTGTTGATATTTTTGAAATCCACACAAAGCCTTATGTCTCTATTCTTCTTTCTAACTAGTACCAAATTTTCTACCCATGAAGAATATCTAGTGGGTTGGATTATCCCACCATCCCTTAGCTTTGTCAATTATTCTTGCATCTTGGTTGCAAGAATAGGATTAATAGGTCTCTACTTCTATCTAAAAGGCTTAGTTTGGGGTGTCAAGGGTATCTCATGCTGAAAAAAATCCTCCCTGTAATCTTTCAACTCATAATAAGAACAGAAAGGAAGTCTTGATACTTTCTTAAAAACTTAGTATAAGCATCTCTTTCATTCTTATTCAAATTACTCCCTAAAACTACATTTCTAGGATCTTTTCCTGAACATAAATTACACTCCATAACATCTCTTGGCAAAGTAGTAGATTTACAAACTGCTTTGTCATTATTATCAAAGGAATATTCTAAACTAACTAATAATTTTGGAATCAAATTAGTTTTTATTGAATTACATGTTTACTAAAGAGAGTCTTTTTTCCCTCACTCACCTCTAGCAGAGGTTCCAAATAAATGATATGGTCGGTGAACTCATCCTGGAAATTCAGAAATCCATGGATGTGTGAATGATTATAAAATACTTGTTAGTGTTGTATATTATCGATCTGAGATGTTCAAATCAACATTTCCACTTCAAACTTACAATAAGGGGATGAATCTTGATTGTCACACTATGAACCCAAAAATACTAATCTATCAGTAGTTATATTTTGTCTTCTCTCATGGTATTAAATATTAAATGAATGAAGATAGTCAATGCGATCCAAAATTACATTCATGTATTGTTTTAATCTCTGATTTTTTTACATATAGCTTCCTTATTTTCTTAATCACTAACTCAGAATCTCCTTTAACTATGAGGTATTTTATTCCATGTCTCCAATAAATTATTAATCCTAGCAATATTTCTTCACGCTTAGCCATGTTATTGGTGCATTCAAAATTCAATTTAAAAGAAAAATTGAAAAACTCATTGTTTGGAGAACTTAACACCACTCCTGCACCATTACCATTAATTGAGAAATCTCCATAAAATTTCATGGTCCATGGAACTGCAGGTCTTCAAACTGAGCATTCTTATCCATACTACGATATTCAAAATCAGCATTGCATATAAAATTCTCCATGTCTACATCAGTAAAAAGCACTTCAAAAGAAGTGATTAGGATCTTTAATGAGGGTAGCATCTTATCTTCTCAGTAGAACTTGAAAAATTTCATGTCCAATGGTATAGAATCATATGAAATATCCATTTGGAAATTTCCTCACACGCTATCTTCCCACTTTTTGACAACAACATTCCCCACTTAGTAGGGTAGTCAAAAATGAAAACATTCATAGTCAATTACTTTCTGGATTTTTGCCATTTGTAAAATCAATCCTTTCACATATCCCACCAAAAGCACTTCTATAGAATCCATAGAATAACACATGTCAAAAGCATCATTTATCTTTAGGTTTAACTCATTCATAACCACAAGAGGCATAATGTTACATGAAGCTCTTGAATCAAACATATAATTGTTTAAGATTCACCCAATTGTAATAAGTGATGTGAAAAAGGGGTCAACATCCAATTTTTTTTCTACTAAAGAAGTTCCTAGATATACCTAAGGAGGATTTTCCATATCTTCTTTAGTTTCTTATACCTCATCTTGTAATGGTGGGGAGGATTTCTCATTTATAGGCTCTCTGCTTGTAACAATCTCATCTTCTTTAAAGCCCAAATACTCACAAGACCATTTCCTATGCTCATGGATCATTAAAAGTTCTACAATGGGAATTGTAATATTTATTTGACTTAAAATATGAGCCATATCACATACATTATACTTGGGAATGAGTGCATTAGAAGGCACAATTATAGTTTTATCGAGATGGCAAAAGGTACTTCTTAGTGGGGTTTGGGGAGAACTTCTTGATTCGGGATGAATCACAATAGATCTATTTAATACATTTTCCTAAGGACTACCTTTGGAGATATTAGAGAGAATAGACATAATTTCTTTGGTTCCAGGAGTTTCTCCCTTAACTTGTCTATTTCAGAGATTTTACTCCTTTTCTTGAGCAAGCTCGCAACATTAATCAATAATTTCCTATCATCACTAGAAATAACATCAACATCATACTTATTGGTCATCAAATCTCTTAAATACAAAAAATAATATTTAGGAAACTCAAAATATTGAGCCATATCATCCTCAACATTAATTTCAATAGGGGGAGATCTAATCTTCTCAACACAAGTCTAGAAATTAACCATAGTTTGGGAAGGAAGGAGGTCAGTATAAGATACATCCTACTCACATTCTCGTTGAAATTATAGCATTCATACATCACTAAAATCATATTCATCAATTTCATCATCTGCATGTGGATCACAATGTGCATGGGGTACGAAACACTTATCACACTAATTAATTGCACGTTCCTCTTCAATAACAACTACTCTTCCCACTAAAGGGTCAGGGACTACTTTGTTATCTCTACAATTTTATTTCATGCTACATGAACCCATATGTCCTTTTCCTCTATCTTTATCCCGGTGTTATCCTCTAGATTGATTGCTAAATCTATTATGTCTAGTGTTCTAATGTTGATTCTAAGGTTTTGGAGACAACTCGTTTTATGATCTTGATAACTTATAAGAAATTTATTTAACATACCTTACCAAAATGTTAACAACTTCTTAAAGGTTAATCGTCTTGCTAGTCTAAGGATTTTTTGGGTTAAGAAATTTCACACCCTCCCTCTTTGATGGATTTTCAGTAGCTTTAATATTATTTTCAATCTGGATAGCCATGATAAAATCTTGTCTCAGAGTTCTAGGATTTTTATCTCTTAAGTAGTATGAATCTTTCTTATCAAATGCATTTGAATACTTAATAAGACAAGATTCATCGCTAGGTCTTATGATTTTGGGAAATCTTATAAAAATTTTATTGAATCTTGTATTGAAGTCTTGGACACACTCATTGGGATTCTTCTTAATGTTCTCAAACTTAGACAATAGAAACCTTGGATCAGTTATATCACCATATGAAACTCTGAATGAATTTTGCATCTCCTTTCATGAATCAATTGATCCATCAATTTAAACCTATCACAAGAATATTATTTTAGAGTGTTCACAAACAAATTTACACATACATATTAAAACTCAACTTCATAGTCCTCCATTAGATTTTGAAATGAATTTAATCGATTATCACACGATAACATTATTTCATTTAAACGTGGGAAATATCATTCTAATCGATTAGGGATTTTATTAGGATAACCTTTTTGTCATCAACATTAATAGGTTTATATGTGTAAATTTTGAAAGTTTCTTTACGAGGTGGGTCAACCATGTTATTCTTCACATGAATTATAGGTAAAGGATGGTGTAGCCAATTCTAAACAAGAGCTTGCTTTGATAAAATAGATCTTTAAATTTTTGATGAAAATTTTGAGGAAGGAACAAATTCTAGATCAAATTCCTGGTTCTCCTTAATAAATGAAATAATAGAATCATATTTACCAGATGCTTCAAAAATGTCAAATGTGCTAGAGCAATCCTCAACCAGTGGAATATCAATCTTATTATATTGACTATAACTACTCTTTGAACTTTGATCAATTACAGTGGTTCCATGTTTTTTCTCTTTTCAAATAGAATCGACTTGGGAAGTAAATTCTTTGTTGAATCAGACTTGAAAAAAGACAAGTAATCCTTTCAGTGTGAAAAAATAGAAATTAAATCAATTTTTACAATAGGATGAAACCAGTATGTCTCGGCTATTCCTTATGGATTCACCACTATATTATCAAATTCTAGAAATAGGTAAAAACTCTAAACATGTAAAATGTATGTAAATAACTAGAGTAAACAAAACTCAACTATAGCAATGAAATCCCTGACAACAACGCCAATATGGTATTGGCTCCCAAAATAGCACCCCTGGGAGATGAGAAGATGACTTGAGTGGGTTGCTTTAAGAGAGTTATGAACAATGAAAATTTCTTGTCATTGATAACCGGGGATTTTTTCAGCACTAAACTCAATGTCTCAAATCAAAGATATGATCCGGAGGAACCTTCACAAAGGGGATGGATTTACCTAGTTACTTCGGATCTTCCTGGACCAAAGTGAGAGGACCTATTTGGGAGATTTGAATAAAGGAAATGATTTCACGGATTAGTTTCCTTTATCGTTTATGTAAATCAATTTGAATAAATTGCAACCACATATACAACACTTCTCTTAAATGAGTTGTCAATTGATTTATTGTAAGAGCTTGACAATTAAACACAAATCCAAGAGGCATATAATAAACAATCTTTTGATATTGCATTTATATAACATTTTTGACTAAGAATGCTTTAAATAATATTGGATTATAGACTTCGTGGGATTTTTAGCAAAGCTTACTTGGTAATGGATAAATTTTAAGCTCGTCTTTGAAGAATAAACATATGTATGTTTTTCAGGTATGATATGATTTGTAGGTATGAAGATCTTTGGTTTTTGTTATTGAGATTTGAAGGGGGAATGATATTTTCTTTTATGACCTTAGTGTCTTAACATTCCCATATAATGAGTCCATCTTTAAGCTGAAAGGCTTGGAAATAAAAATCAAGTTAACACAAATTTTGAAATTACATTCGCATTGATGATACTCAATGTCCACAAATGTAATCTACATTATTCACAATCTTAACTACAAATCATGCGAGTTAGATATGATATAAAGCACTTGTTGTATTTGTCTTATACACCCAAAATACCTTTAGAGGAATAATAAGAACTCTTCAAAAGTGATGCTGCTTATAGGATTTTAGTATTGATTTTAGCCATTGCAAAGTATACACTATTCTGTAATAATTTCACAATAACCTAAAGAATGCAGAAACTAGGAAATACTCTTTTGTACTTAACAAAGTAAAGATAATGCAAGATAGTAACATAATTATATTGCCTCATTCATTCATTCGAAAGAAGAAAAAGGGAAAGTATATTTTGATCAAAATATTCATAATCTATTCATGTAAGTTTTGGCTAGGGGACATAAACAAATGCCTTCAAAACCTACTAATGGTTGTACAATGCAACCACCTTAGCTCTTCCTTACAGATTTAGACACATACAATCTTGTAAGAAACTAGAAAATAGGACTAAAAAATAAACTAAATATAAAATTCTACAACTACCCCTTGATCTACCTCTTCAAACAAATGGTAGACTATTACAATATATAGAAGATGAGAAAGAGAAAGAGAAAGAAGAAAATTATGATTTCCCTCTATAACCACCAACAAGGTGCATTAAAATTCTATAAAGGAGCATATGAATCTTGACAAAGTCATTCGTTTATTCTGTCTTGCTTGTTTAGAGAAGAAACAAACACCATACTCCATCAAGACGAGTGTTTGAGCAACACTGGGACTGCAACTTAAATGCTAAAGACATTTTCCTATTTTTCTCCCACCAACTATCATTAATTTATGAATTTGGTCACGGAAAAGTGAATGAATCAAACATACCTTTCTAATGATATAAATTTTGCAAGATATTGAGCTATGGATCAAAAGATATGGCCCTTTCAATATTTGCATGTAGGAAAGAAAAAGAGAATGACAAGTGGCAATATTTGATTGGTCATAGAGATTTCTCTGTCTACGTGTGTGTGCTTTGACTATTTTTTTTCACCATGTTTTGGTTCTTCATCAATTGTGGGGGTTGGGTGGACTGAAATACCATATGTTTCAACTCATTCGAGGGTTTCGAGTCCACATGGTCCATCACCTTAAAAAATGATGCGATGCCACCACAATCCTTGACAAGACTTGTTATGATCCATGGTCCGGAGAATATTGCTTTTACAAGTTAACTAACTCGAGATCAAACCCTTTTTTTTTAAATGACATATTTATGCCAAGAAAATATTATCCCTTGTTTGAGAGGAGGATATCCTAAGACAAAATTCATTTGCTTCTTGTTGATATTTATAATTTAGGTTTTACTCTAAATGTTGTGTGTAAATTCAGCTGTAATCATATTAATTTCGAATGAGAAACATTATATTACTTGTTAAATAATTATAACTGAACTAATTGATAAGAAAATTTAAGAATGAAAATAAAAATAAATTTGTGTAACGAGTTTATCCATGACATGAGAAGAATGAAATTTAAATAAAATAAATAAGAAATTAATATTTAATTTTTAAAAAATGGGGGATGTCTCGTTTTAGATTTCCTTCATGTTTTTGGGTTAAAACAAATTGGTAGTGTTTGGAGTAGGGGAGGGGAAACTTCCATGGAATATGGCACTTTGGACCTCAAGAAAATGCAATTGACAAGTGCAAGCCAGGATCCAAAACCTTTGTCGTAATCCTTCATGCCTAATCTTAAATAAGAGCTTTAAAAATTGTTCTAGGTTGTTGGCTTATTGTAGATTGAATGAAATATGTGGATGCATATACAAGATACCCACACTATTACAAAAAAATTCCTCAAATATATGTATCTCTATGATAAATAAGAGCTTGTAGCTAGCTATGGAATCCCCAATGCTTTAGGGGGATCTCTACCACATTTTATTGATGCTAGTTCCCTGGTAATGTGTGTGTCTGAAATGGGTTGTTGAAATGACCTTAGAAAGTTTCAAGTAAATGTGTTTTGTAGGGGCATGTCTAAGTTTCATAACATTTTAAAGAATCTATTCCCTTCTATGCTCTTATCCCATGAATTTTCTTAAAATTTTCTTTGATATGCTTATGTCTATGGAAGAAAATAAACTACAGCATTTTAGGGACCCAATATTTTAAAAAAGGAGTTATGGTGAATAACCACAACCCATTTTCTCATGCACTCTACAAGAACATAGAAAACACCTTTGGAAGGTGTAAACAAAGACTTTAGGAATCCATGCATTGTTCCAACTGTACCAAAATGGCATATTTAGGAAAGGGTAGGTACATCTATCAAAGCATTTTTGGCAAGTAGATTTTCATCGATTACATTGTTATAGTGTCCCAAAGTATGCTTTATAAAAATGTGTAAGAAGATACATGGCGTATGAACTGTTCAAAAAAATGCCTCAAAGTATCGTTGGAACTCTATGTTTGTAAGATCTACCAAAATGAATTTATAAAAATGCCATGGGGATTTGAAGAAAAGTGTAGACATCTAGCGGAAGCATATTTAGGAGTAGTTTTATTAGTAGTTGTAGTTGTGTATGCATTATGCCGTGATGTGATTCTTACACATCGAGAGTATAACAAAATGTTTAAGCTTAGACAGATCCCATGAACTATTTAATGGAATGTGTGGGGGATAAGTGCACCAAGTTGGGGGGCTTAAAAGTGGACAAGAAAGCAAAAATGAGCAAAACATGATCACATTATGTTTTCTTTGGTTTGGTAAATCACAAACCTAAAACACATATGCATTTCTAGAGCTATGAAACGCTTACGCATTTTGATTTATAGGAAGTTTAGGAGGGCCTGAAGGAGCTATATTTACTAAAAAATGTTAAGTATAAGAAATAATAAATATAAGAAGTTAGGGTCACTTTGCATCTCGATGGAAGTGGTCTAATAGCTGATGATTATAATCTAGAAGATAGTTTTTCAAAATCTAATCTAGTCATTAATTATTCATAATAATTTCAGCAATGACCTAAAACTTTCAGGCCATATATATTGTAGTTATTATTTGTTTTGGGAAAAAATATACTCATTTTGTAGGGTTTTTACCTTTTGGATCAGATTTTGGACCTACCATTGCTTGCATTGGTACTAATTTTGAAATTTGGTCCATAATTCACTTTAATCACCACAAATCATCTCTCGATGTTAGTCAACTTACTAAAATGAGATCCTCACTTTATCAATAGAGGATTTGATCACACTAGTAGGTGTTGAATGATTTTATATGAGCAGTACCAAATGAATTTCATCAAGTGAACTCAGATGATTGCTCATTCTTAGAAACAGGGTGCTCCATATAAAGATCATCCCTTCACCTTTCCTGGATCTAAAATCATCCTTTCATGGAATCAAATTCAAGATTCTTGTACGTGTCTTCTCTCATATGTACATATCATGGAGATAGATGATGTCTTAATACTTCACACATGATGGTCTTAGATACCTCGGTGGCATGACTAGCTCATTTTAGCTTGTTATTTGGAGAGATTTATGTACAATGTCAAAGTCAGGATATGATGATCATCAAGTCACTCCTTGAGCTCCACATTTCACCTTTAAATATGAATAATACTTCATAATTCAATTTATTGACTAAGATGAAACCTAGGTGTAAGCATGCTTATTGTACATGGACACCTTTTTCTCAAGTTGCTCCTCATGGAAATGGGTTTCCTCCTCCAAATAGGGGATGAATCCTTGAATGAAATTTGAGTATGAGTTACATGTTCTTAACCTCCATACTTCACTAAAACACTACAAATCACATTTTATGATCAATGAAACTATTCTAAAAATATAATTTTTCTGCAACTCAAAATTTAGGTCCTATTTCATTTTGAACTTAGAGGGGAAGCTAAAGAGTTTTGTAGTACCTAAAGAAATATTTAAGAGTCCTTTGTGAACCATTTCATCCAAGATTCCTTTTGAACCGATTCGTTGAAGACAAGATTGTCGGTGTTGCGTAGCTCGTTGAGTAGTGCAAAGTAGAACCCAGAGCTCTCGGGAGCTTCAGACGATGTTCTTTGGCGTGCGGATTTCAGCGGTCTCAATTGTGTCATTCGCACTTGTCATTTACCGTGGATTTGAGAGATTCCACATTGCCTTGGTAGAGTATTTGTATCTAGGCAACTAATGGCACTTTTTTTTAATATTGCAGGTGACTTTCAGGCTTCACACAACCAATTCTCCTCTCTTCGTGTTGCACTAACTTTTCACATAGGCTCGGCAAAACATCTCCGTGTAGGTATGAATGGACTACACACAAGAAATAATGGTCTTCACAGGTATAAAGAATGGTCTTCACGCAACAATTTCTTCAGCCAATATCCACGCTATGATTAGCAACCACGTCCAGCCAAGAAGAACATAAATAAATGCAAATTAAAAAAATTATTACGTAGATCTTTAGAATGCTCTTCACAAGTGAACAAGTTTTCTTTGTGACCTCTTTTTCTCTCTAAGATCACGTTGTTGAAGACTATACTAGCCTCCACGCAGGTTCCACACATTTATTTCTACGGTGAGACTAGACTTCACGTAGGCAGATCGCTTGGACTAAGAAATGCATGCGAGACCACTCCACATAGCATAAGCCTCTCCACACAAAAAATAGAAGACTTCTTCAACGTACGTAGGTTTCTCCTAGAATTTCAATGCGAAGCAAGAAACTAATTATGCAGTTCGTTAGAACAATTCAACATCTAGGCCAAGAAGAAGAACATTAAATTTTTCTACGTTTGACAACTTTCTCTATCGCTTCCACCACCGATTTGTCTCTCCTTTAAATGCACAGGTCAGAGATCATGTCTTCTTTGTTACCAGATTGAGAGGAGGAAATGATGGAGAGAAAATAGAGATGAGATATCTCTTATTCATTCATTGAATATCAGAAGCACGATACATATTTATAGGGATGTGTACGAAAAATACTCCTCAAAATGGATGGATTTGTTACTAACAACAAGAGCAAATAATGGAATAGATAATAACAAATAGCCTAACAATAAAATATTACGTAGACTATGCTAACAAAAAATGATAAAATGTCACTTCTTCCATAATAAATAAAATTAAAATGATCTATTCGTGTAGTAAAAATATGACTACAACATAGAGAATATTTTCTTCTTTTTAAAAATATAATTTTTCAAATTTTCTGACTAATATAAGGTTTCCATATTAGTTATTTTTTAACTATGCATTTTTGTAGCTATTTTTTGAATTTTAAACATGTCTATATTTCATCATGTATCTTTTTTTTAGCTCATCAAAATTGAAAAAAACTTATACTAGCCCAAACTAGGCCTAATTCTATACATATTCAAAAAAGAAATCTATTTTCGGTATATTTTGAGGTAGTTAGGGGTGTGCATGATCGAGCTCCATTATTTTTAAAATTTGAAATTTATGTACTAGAAAGTTCATTAAACAAATATACTTGCTAAAAATATATGTAAAAAATGGAGCCCAAACTAGATGCTCCTAGCTATCTTTCTACAAAAGGGTTTTCAAAAATACTAAATAGTGCTCAAAAATAGGTTGGATCATGAAAACCACTCTATTAAGTTAAAAAATAGGAGCACATGTATGTATTTTAGTAATTTGACCCACTTAAACTTAACAATTTTCAATAAAATTTAGTAGCTTAGAAACTAGACTCAAAATACTACAATTCATGTTCTTACAACATCTTCCAATTTTGAGTGTAACTATTTCAAATAACTCATACAAGTTGAATATTTTTATTTTTTAGAAAAAGCGTCCACTTAAGACCCCCTTTTGGCCCCCTATATTGGTGCACTTACCTTGGGAATGAAAAAGAAATGGTTTTATCCAATGCCATGATTGTTGGATATGCAAAAATAGGTTTGTGTAAAATTTGTTAGAAATTTGCAAGCGAATGTAATTTGCCTATCAAATTCCATGAATAAAATTCCCAAGTAGATGCCTCAGATAAGTGTCAAAAACATGTATGGATCTCTCTTTCTCTTTCTTCAAACTATTTGTTTCATCATTTATTTTATTTTGTATTTCAATATGTTTGAAAACTAACAAAATATGTAACTAGAATGAATGACACGACTTTTACCTTTCATGGAAATGTTTTTTTAATTGACATTGCAACCATGTGCATGGAGTGCTAGATCAGACAATTAATACCAACCAAAGTCTTTAATATGATCCAAGTTGACCTTAGACACCACGAGCTTCCTTAACCAAACTGTCAAACTCGATCGGACACCTTAACAACATGAGATTGGATACCCTTTTAGCATTTTAGTCCTTTAAACAATGTGATAGTTTTTGGCTTACGGTTGCCATATAATTTTGGTGAAGCTAAAAACCACCTTCAAATATATCTACACCTCCAATGAAAGAATTGAAACCAACTCTATATTTTTTTAAAATGATTTCATAAGTCAAAGCTCCAAGTGGGTTTCGGGGCCCACGGTCGTTGTATAACAATAGTGTTTGACATGTTTACAATAAATAGTTAGGAGCCACCTTTTTAATTTGAACCATGTTCATTGTAATTGACTTTTTCGAATCCGATGAGTATTTTTATAGGGGAGTAAGTAGGAATCAAGGAACATTATGTTTGAATGTAAAATAGGTGTTTTCGGGACACAATTTTTAAGCACTTGAGAGGTTTTGGAAAAATTTTGTGAACTTACAACTTGAGATAGAAATTTATTTTGAGTCTCCCATTGGTCTAGTAATTACTCATGAACCCTTTGTATATCATTTCAGTGTTGTGTAGAGTATGATTTAATCAATTAATTTGGATGAACGTATTTTGTAAGTTATACTCTTATCTCTCTCCCCCTCTCTCTAGAAATAACTATGACATTTTTGTTGATCTTGAAAACATAAATGGATTGATAATGTAGATGTGTTTGAAATGAAATGAAAATTAGTAATAAATGTAAAAAATTTATAATAGTGTGAATAGAAAATAAAATGTCTTCTAGTTTTTCTCTCTCTTCCCTACTCTCCTTACAAAATGGTAAATGAATGTGGAAGTGCAAACGTGTGAGGAAACAATCTCTCTTTCTCTCTCTAATTTTTTTGGGATTATTTGAAATGATGAATGGGTTGGTTTGTGCTTGAGTGTAAGAGTTTTCCATACTAGTTCTAGTACTAACTTTGCATTGGTTGCAAGTACTCTAAATAAGAAGTATTAAGAGTATGATATGTTGTAGTAAGTGAGATAACATTGAAATATTATACATTGAAATAGATTACAAATTTTAAATGAAAGTGTTCATTAAAGATAATTTCATTGTGTAAATTATTGTGTTGAAAACTTTTTTTCTCTTGGTTGGTTATGTTTCAAGAATTGTACATGGAAAAGCTGTGGGGTTTGTATCTACTTGTTTTAAAACTAACCCTTCAACACCAATTGGAGTGACACCTAATGAATGTAGGACCATATATTGAAACTATGTTAGCTTGATAAATGAAGAAGATAGTTGACAATGTAAAGTGGTATAAAGTGTATTGTTTACTTCAAGAATATCAAATCTATTTGGATTTAAATGTGCTTCTTATGGTTTAGACAATTGAAACAATCACTTGCCTGATAAATATTGTGGTTCATACATAAAATCAAAATGTTTGGTAGTAACTTATCATTTTAAACCATATAAATGGAGCGAGTATTTAACCTTTGTCGTACCCTCCCTCTCGATCAAGTCACATCTAGGTTTGCAAAACCCTAACGTCTTAAGAAATACTTTAATCCTCACAATTAGTCTTCTTTTCCTACACCTAATAAAAGTCTTCAAAAGACCATTTCTATAACTTAAGTGTCATTGCACAAAGCAACGATTAAGTGATGTGACCTTACCATATATGGGGTAAGTAGGACTAACACTCCTTGGTATCCTAGTGGACCACCAAATTATTTTGAAGATAGATAGGATTAAATTCATCATCGAATGACCTCTTCATGGGATCCAAATGACACAAGTGGATTTAGTGTACTAGTTTTACTATGCATTAAACTCTTGTTAACGATATTTTTAATTCCTTAGAGATAAATGTGTTACCTTCGCTAGTAACAACAAAATACCTTAGTCCTTTACGAAGGTTTTACATGATGAATATGCTTTAAAATATAAAATTGCTATATATATGGGTGCAGAGCCCATGAAGGAATTTTGAATTAAACTAAATTCGCACCCATTAAGAGGTTAACTTGTGGGCGGGAATTGTAACTAACTCTTAGCAAACAAATGTTTTTTTATTTTTATTTTTTGACTTAGGAGACATGGAGAAACTGAAATCTTGGTCCCTTAACCCCTAGCTAATTCCTTTCATGACATTAAAAATAAAATAAATGTCCCACGCATGATCATGAAATACTGCAATATGAGCTCTTACTTGGAACACAAATCACTTGTGATTCTTGCATAGTTTAAAATTATTCTAATCAAGTATTTCTTCAAGATGTTGACAAAATTATTTTGTAACTCATTTTGTTGTAAAGTTAAGCCAATAACGGAAAAAATGTATCAATGTAAGTGTGATGAAAACAAGAGTAAATGAGATATTGGTTTAGGAATAAAGTTATACTTGAAGTCTTTATAACTAATTTAGGCATTCTCTCGTTGTTCGGAATTAATACAAATTGTTCTTGGTGAGATCAAGAGTTTGAGCCAACATAAAATCTATTTAAAAAAACCATTACATGTAAATGTTAAATTTACTCAAACTATCTTTTGAATTGTATAAACTATAGAAGTAGAATAAACGTGCTTTAATAAAGGAAGTTTATAGGAAGAGCTAACTTGAACCTTAATTTCCTTTAAATCATAAGATTTATGCCCCCTTGACTCAAGGTTAGTCTCCCTTGCATGTAACGAGGGTAAAATTAAAGATCAATTAAAAATATTTTGAGAAACAAATATTTAACGTAATAACGAGTATTAGGATACTTGTATGTGTTTAGAATGCATTTAATTAGAAAATGGGCTATGGATAATTAATGGAAATTGAGAAAGGAAGTCACAAAGTGCATTGTTTTAAAGATTAATGTTATGCGAAAGAAAGTATTTAAATGTTGAGAAAAGGGATTTACACTCTTACATGTTTAATTATCTTAAAATCTATAAATTTATACAATGGAAATCTAAATATAATAAATATGTAAACCATGAAAAGGCTCATATTGTGGAGTATGCCTATCCCCTGGGTTTCTTGTTTTAGTTGGCTCATTGTCTTAGTTTACATTGTTTGTGTAAGAAAAATATGTGCATTTTTGTTATCATGTCGTATGAGTGGGTTCATCTTTGTCTACAAGTGTCTCATGTGATTTGGAGTTTTGTGAGTAGGCCCATGTGTTGTCCTTGATTCCTTTTTGGTCATGGATTTATTGGGTGTTTATTTGTGGGAACGACACTTTCCTTATGATTATTATATAAATTAATGTGAAAAGAGGTGAAATAAATTCAACATTATTTCTCTTACTAACAAATCATGTTTACCGTGCTTGCACGTTATTCTGATTACTCGCCATACTAACAAATATTTTATGTACAAACTTAACTTTAATATCCATTTAATAAAATAAAAAAACTTCAAATTGATATCTATTAATATATTTCAGATAAATATTAATCCTTATGTATAAATAAAATATCTATTTACGTTGAAGGAATTCCCCCCTATGGTAAAGGGGCTACGGTCATTCACGCCGCCTTGTTCTAAATTTGACTAGAATTTTGACATTTTCAATGGCATTTTGACGTCTTTGCTTTTTTGGCTTTTTTTTGCTATTTTTAGAAGTTTCCCTTTTTAGCACTTGCATGAATGCAATTGCGCATAACCAGGTAAGAAAAAGCTTGTGAACGTAGGCTTAGTACTTGTTCTTTGCGGTTGACTCATGATCGAAGAAAAATTTCTAAGAAATTATTTTCCAAGCAATTTTCAATTTAGGGTTTGCGGTGTTAGGGCTCCAGTGAACATTGATGATTCAACCCACTTGAGGAGAGTTATCTTTTCAATAAGCTTAATTCAATTGTTGTTTTCTGTTTCAAATAAATGCATACACCATTATATTCATTTAACTACACCTTTACTTGAATAATAGTAACTCTTTTCTTGTTCTTTCCTCATTTTGAGACACTCAGTTGGAGGAGAAGGGAATAGTGAAAATTTCCTAGAGCACGGTGAGTACCATACATATATTATTTTTTTCTTTCGTTATATTCACTATTCCTAAAATTACAAAGAAATTTTGTGTATAAATTTTGTATGCTATGTGCATTTAATAGTTTTAGATTATTTTTGTATTTTGATAGGAAAATGGTCTAGTGCTTCTTGTCCACAATTTTGATTTTTCATGGCGGATGTGGTAGTTTATTTTTTATGATGCAGTTTATATATTTTTGATCATGACCCTAGATATTTGAACCAAGGGTTGTCCCTCGGAAGACCCAATATTAATGTTTTACTTCTTGAAGTTATCCTATTTGAAAATGACTTACCATTATTGTTTAATTGTTATACGATGATTGTGGAAGGATTATTTCAAGCTCATTAAGCATGCATATATTTTCTTAAATACACGTAATAAGATGAAGTAATGTCCCTGTAAGCAAACAAAGCCATAGTTTCATCCAGCCTAACATAGGATTAAAAGTGCAAATTTTTAGTGAATATGCTCTTCTCTAAGATTTTCTAATTCGCCATTGATTTTGAATTTTTAAATTATTGTTAAGGGTGATTCTTCTTTCCATGTGTAATTCCCCTTGTGCTTCCTTATAATAAAATAAAATAAATAAATAAATGAATAAACAAAACAAAATACGGGAAGTAGGATGAATAAAAAAGTTAACAATAAAATTTATTAAAGAATGCATTGATTTTGGTGGGTGGAGTTGGTAAAAGGAGGAATGGCAGAGTGTAAGGGAGGAAATGTGCATCATCAAGAATAAAAGATTTTGTCGGATGTTGCGGACTACAAAGTTAATTTTTAGGTGCAAAATAAAAGCGCCCAATGAATCCCTTCATCCTCTCATCTTGTGCATTAAATTTTGGAGTGTCTTGGACATCCTCAAACCGCATTGTTGTTGCTTGACTAATGCGACCCGCAGATTCCCATGCTTTGATAGCATCCTCCCTTTTGCAAAGAAATAAGAGTTTCTTTTCCTCGGCAAAACAATGAAGTACTTTAAAATATCCTTCCAAGAAGCCATGGACTTTGCAAAAATAGTCGATATAATGTTATACAAATTTCCTCCATTTACGAATTTGCATGAGTATGTTATAAACAGTACATATTGAACTCTTAGTTTGTAGGTTTTCGAGAGGCATACTTATTAGCAATTTTTTTGTGTAAACCGCCTATAAACTCTAGAAAAAAATTCAAAACAATTTTTTGTCAATCCAACATTTTCGGGAGAGTAAATATAGGTTCCCACATTTGATCGTCTTGGTGCCTTGAACCCGAGCGGTGGAGGTACACTGGTCCAAAACATTTGATTTCATCATCTTTCTCTCCTAGTAAAACCTTAATAGCTTCAAGTGTAGACCACAACGGTTATTTATTTTATCTTTTAGCTTGAGCCTAATTCAACACCTAAATCAAAGAATAAGAATAATTGTGTTATGTGCATCGGTCCTTGGCGAGTACAAGCAAAACCTATACTCAAATCAATTGATCCGAACTTGTATCTACATCCAAGCGGGATAAATTGTCTCCGAGAATAAATTTTCTTCCGGCCGCCATTTTTTTGTGGTGTATTAAAGAGAAGAATAATGGGGTTAAGGATGCGAGTTCATTGGGTCTTAATGTCTTTTTGTTTTGATTTCTTCTTCTTCTTCTTCTAAAAACATGTGCTGCATGCACTATAAACATTGCAGTAACCATTTTATATATATCCCGCTCTTTACAATTTGACCAAAGAACCATGGTAGCATGGTTGCTACCACAACCTTATACGCTGCTAGACCTAGAATATCATAATTAGGTGTTCGTGTTTGTCGATACTTACTAGAGCTAGATGAGTCATCAATTAAAACAACTATTTATGTCTACCTTACAAAGTTAGAAATATGTAATTTTCAGAGACTTACAAAACAACATTTTGAGCCCCTAAAAGAGATGTGAAGTGTTGTATGTGTTCCTTGTTATGAAGAGAGTCACATCAAACCTTAAATCAACATCGATTGATCGATTGTTGGTGCTCTCTTAACTGCTCTTCTAGGATCCCGAGTTACCCCATTTTGTACGTTTAGGATGTTGTTAAAACTGAAAAGTTGGGTTATGTATCGGCTTGCCATTTAGACCACTGAGAAATGAAATGTATGTTCACCTTCACAAACCTATAGTATTTTAACTAAATAATTTCTGGAACCTTGATCAAGAAAATCACATTCTTAGCTAGTTTGGCAAGGGGATTTTGTAGGCCTTTGGTTGTTGTTGACTAAGTCAAATTAGACCGATTATGATCGGTGGCTCTAGAAAAATAGTCATTATTTGTAACCCATTTACCAATTCTCAGTTCCGTCGACTGGTGAATTTTTGATATATAGGAGAGCATGTAGGAAGTTTTTGTTGAGTGTTCATTTATGGGAAGTTAGTTTTGGATGTGGTTTCTCATCTCTTGAGCTTAATTTTGTTGTGTTTGCAACTAGGAAAATTACGACCAATGACCCCGAAAATCTTGCTTTGCCAAATAAAAGTCATTCGCGATTTCAAATTCCGTCGATTCTTGTGAATTCATAGTATATAGGAGGACACATAAGAATTTACCCATTGTGCATCACCCAATAGAAGGCATATTTTGAACACGGTTTCTTAGCCTCCGAGCCTAAATTGGGTGTTTTTGCAACTAGCAGGAAAATGTAAAAAGAAAGTTGTAGGACCCAGTCAAGTTAGCAAACCATCATGGAAACTTATTGACACTTGTAAATAACTATTTGAAACTCTATCTTGTGGCTTGTTGTGTGAAATTTGACTTTTGGAAAAATAGTGTCTCTCTCTCTCTTTCGTATCTTTTCTCTCTCCTCCCTTAGTTAAGAAATGAATATTTTCCCTAACCCTCTCTTGTTGTGTATGTATTATTATTACAATGTAAATGAAAAACTAAAAAATGATAATTATGTTAGATTTAAGTTGATGTCATGCCAACATTTTATTGACCATGCGGTGGTTGCAGGTATTGAGACTTGGAGGAGGTGAAGTGTCACTAAGAATATCAATTTTCCATTCTATTTGAAATAATGAAATTATAGAGGATAATTCAACATTTTGGGAAGTATTGAAATGTTAACTATTGAAATTTTCTAATATTTTTAAGATGTTAGTGTTTAATGGAAATGTTCATTTAAACATCGGTGTTATTTTGATCCCATCGTTTGTATTGTAAAAGTTGGATATATATGTTAAATGAAATTGAATTTGACATATTATAGTGTTTTCTCATTGTGAAATTTATGATGAAATCTCTAGAGTGTTGTGTTATTTAACTAGAAAATATAGAAAAGAAATCTAAATAAAATAGTCAACCTTAGTTTAAAACTTGTGCATATCTACCCTTCTCACATGATCTTTCTTAGCATAGAAGAAATTAAAACCTTAGGATGAACCTAAATCTTTATACTTGATGGCACCCCTGTCTTAAGGAAATAAGAGCCCAAGTTGAGATTTCCATCCTAGCCTACATGTTTAGCGACATCGTTGTGAACCTGACGATTAAGAACGACATGGTTAAACTTTGTCTTGGTGTATGTCGTCCCCTCATAGGATTGATAGTTGGGTGTGTAGTAAGGAGAATGTGATTTTCTTAAGGTAGTACTCTATGGGAAACCAACTTTAAACATGATTTAAAACCCTCTTGGCCCAAAAACACATGTAGAGTCAAATTTAAGATTTGGGATTATAAATGAATTTGATACACAATCTCAATTATCGTTTGGGTTTTATGGTGTAAAACTAAGAGTTAATTGCGAAAATTAACAATATTTTAAATTTATGATTAGTTGGTGAAAATTTAACTCTAAGATGACATGCTTGTAGAAATGTGAAATTTATATCATTCATATAACATGTTTAAACCATCTTTTGGTGAGAAAAGGATTTTACGTTGTGTAAACTCTAATGTGAACCTTAACCATATAAACAATGGACTATTCCATCTTACTCGCCACTTGTCCTATTATGTAATGGATGTATGATGCAAAACTATTGGTCATGTTCTTAAAGATAAATCCCCTAAGACAAGGACTAGTAGTCTCATGAGGATATAAATGTCGATTAACAAATAGGTTACACAATACATTACAAAAGGCATATGAACCTAGTTAGGGAAAAACCTCTTAAGTTCGACGCAAGTGATAGTCGGGGAACCTAATCAAGAAAAAAATAAGGAAGTATGTTGCCATGTTAAGATCCTTTGAATCCTTAACTAATTATTGGAGCATAACTATAGTAAAATTATAATTGACGCTTTGCCTTGGGAAGTGTAATCATGAGATGTTATTCTATAGGAAAAGTGAAACATGATCTTCCTTGTAATGTGATTAAACCCTCTTCTTGTGGAAAAAGAATCCACTTATTGTGTACTAAAAAAATTATCAATTAATAAATGAATGAAAGAAAAGTGACCTTAAATCCTTAAAAAAAAAAGCAAACTTTAATTTCCTTTGGATTTACACTTGTTCCATTGCGTAATAGAGGTATGATATAAGATCAAGATGCATGCCATTAGGAGTGAATCCTAGGGATAAGACCTAGTAACCTTGTGTATAACTAAATACCCTATTAACAATTGAAAAAATTAAACAAGTAATTGAAATAATGTAGATGATCCTTATTGAATGAGATACACCATTAGTTAAATGCTAAACACTATAGAAAAATCTAGAGAAAAGGAAAAGGAATGTATGCTTCACATATCATGCTCCTTTCTAAAACTTAACTTAAATATTTATACATGATTGTAATAATTGTGTAATCCTAAAAATATTTCGATGTGGGAACCCTATCTAAAATTGTATACTATAGTTGAATCGTTATGTTGTGCCTTGTTAACGTGTTTTCATGTTATCTATGTGGGTTAATGTTTGTGCAAATATACCACGTGTTTTGTTTTTTCGTAAGTAATCTTCTATAGTGTCATGTATACTACAATGTAATTGAAAATAAAACTATTCTAGTATTTTTATTGTTGTATTTGTGTGTGTAAAATGAGGGCGTTAAATTTTATATTAGAGTGAAGGTTAATGCTCTCAAACCTCTAGGACAGATTGGAGTTTTGATGATTTTGCATGGTGGTGGTGGAGATGGGAAGAGTAATGTGATATATGTTGTGATGTGACCAACGTTGTAATTGTGATATTATGAATGCACATGTTGCGCATATCACTTAGTGCATATTTTTTATCATGTTGGTGTGCTTATGATGAGATTAATTGCTCTCTTTTTCGTGGATTCAATGAGGAATTCACATGTGATGTGTTGCCTTGTTGTGTGTGAAAAGAATGTTATTGTGGATTGCGGAGTGTTGGAGCGCCTTATCATTTTTGATATGTAGGTTTGCTGATTTGTTGTATGACAAGATTGATGTATAGTGAATTGGATTATATCATGATGTTGCCACCATGTTGTGATGAATTGTGTGTGTCACCATGTTTTATCGCAATTAATTGTATGTTGTATTGTTAGTCATTATTTTCATCTTACGTTTAATTCCTGTAATATGTGATGGTTCATGTCATGAATTAAGGGCATATGTTGATTATATGACCCCTATTGTGCAGTACATTAACCTTGGGTACATTATGTGGAAACGTGATGTATTGTAACCCATGAAATTAATGATTGTGTTATACCCTATATATACCATGCGTAAGATGATATGGTTAATGTGCGTGAATCACCATTGTGTTAGTGATGTGTAATTTTGTAAACCTTACATTAACCGACCCAAAGGGAAGCATCGGTAAAAATGTATGTGTGGAAAGGAAATGAGTGCTGTTGACTAGTCACTCAAGCCGAGTACGAGATATGGAGTGGAGTATTAATGGACCTGGAAATCCACTTATGTTCATTTGGTATGTATGGCACATTGCCCAATGGGCACCATATATATTGTGTTTCGTGAACACCTTAGGCTCAATAGATGGATGGTGAGTTGTACCTTTCTCTCTCCTTATATGGTCTTCATATAGATGACCTATGTGTACCTTTGCATTGGAATACTATTGACTTCACTCGAACCGAATATGAGATAGGCGGTGGAATGTTACATAAACCGAAAACCCACCGATGTTTGTTTTGTATGCATGGCCTTAGCCCAACGTAAACCATGTATATTTTGTATCATGAACACCTTAGGATCAGTACATGGCGACCAGTACCCCCTCGCATGGACTATGTTGAGCCTATGTTGATCCTTGTGGGAGTATGGAGGGATGATTTATCCAAAGATTATAAACATTATATTATTTGAAATGTTATTTTTCGAGCTGAGGCTCAAGGTCTGAGTGTCAGAAACTCAATGAGTACCCCTTTGGTGCATGTATAAGGCCATGTAGTGATTGTGATGTGAAATTTCCCTATATGTGGTTTATTCGTAAATTTGACCTTTCTTTTCTCTCCTTCGGAACCAACAAATTGTTCTATTTAACTTTTGATTGAGTTGTAATTTTGGGCATTTTATTTGGTTGTTGCACTAACATGCAAATTTTGCACTAACTACGACTAATTAACCATTTGTTTTGCTTTTATTGAAATTTGAATTTAAGTTAAAATTCTTCCTTGAGTTTTAAACTATTTTCCTCGCTTGGCCCAAATTGATTGAATTTGATGTCACTTGTCATTTTTTCTTATTATTTTGGCTTGTTGGTTTTAATGTTATATGTATTATGCTAGGGACATGGGATCACCAAGGATTGGTGGTACCTATGGGCCCGCTTTGTTCTATGGGGTAGCGCCCCAAGGATTTATAGATAACTAGAGGGTTATTGAACCACGGGTTATTATGTCACTTGGGTTAGAGGTGTCGAACTTTATGTGTTTAGGTCCATAGGTTGACGAACCTCTTTGGTGGAGCTAAATGGAAAAATTGTCTTTATTTTATTTTTTGGGAGGTATATGGAGTTATTTTGTGATTCTTGAGAGGTATATATAGTTGTTTTGTGATGTTTTGGGATGTAGATGGAGTTCCATTGTGATGCTTTGGGAGGTATATGGATTTTTTTTGTGATGTTTTAGGGACTGTGGAGTTGGTATTATGATTTATGTGTACTCATGTGAGTCTAGTTATGTTTTGTGATGTTGAGGATTGATGTTCCTCATTGATGGTATGATGTTGATTCCATCTTGACACTACGTAATGAGAGTTATGATTTCGAGTCACATGAAACCTTTGTATGTGCATTGATGGGAATTTTGTGTTGTTATAGTATGCTTATGTTATGAGTACTATTGTGTCGGGTATATGGGTAGGACAACTACTCGTTATATGGACCGTGTATGTCCCTTTATATGGTTTGTTTGAGTTCTATGATGTGATCAATTTACATAGGTATGTAGTTATATGTCTTGTGGACTATTAGTGTTGTGTTTGGGCCTTGTGTGGTATCGTGATGTCAGCTTTTGTTAGGCACCAAAGAACATAAGTCAATTGATATTCTAAAAAATGAATATTAAGAGCTTGAGATTAATGAATACACTTTAGGAAAAGGATTAACTAAGTAATAATGTAAATTAGAACTACCAATCTTCACAGAACATTAAGAAATCGTCAAGACTTGCCTTATATCTTGTGGTCATGTTTTAGTGACATAGTTGTTTTCCCTAAGCAAGATTTGTTTGTTTATGATTTCTTAGTGTAAGCACACCTATATCCTTGTCTTGCGCCGCATCGAGGACGATGCTTTTATAAGGGGAGGGAGATGTATTGCCCCTTATGGGTAAGTGCACCAAGTTGGGGGGCTAAAAAGGGGTCTTAAGTGGACGCATTTTTCTGAAAAAAAATAACTTCAATTTGTACGAGTTTTTCAAAATAGTTACACTCAAAATTGGAAGATGTTGTAGATATATGAATTGTAGAATTTTGAGTCTAGTTTCTAAGATACTAAATTTTATTGAAAACAGATAAGTTTAAGTGGGTCAAACAACTAAAATGCCAATAGACTCTCCTATTTTTCTAAAAATAGAGTGACTTTCATGCCCTCCACCATTTTTTGAGCACCATTTAATATTTTTGAAAACCCTTTGGTAGAATGATATCTATGAGCATCTAGTTTGGGATCTTTTTTTAGATTTTTTTAGGGAATTATTTTTATTTATGATTTTTCTAGTACAGAAATTTAATGTTTTGAAAAATAACAGAACTCCAAATGTGTCCCCCTAACTACCACAAAAATATCGAAAATTATTTTATTTTTTTAATATATATAGAATTATGCTTAGTTTGGGCTAGTATAAAAAAATTTAAATTTTGATCACCCTAAAAAAGATGCACCATGAAAGATAGACATATTTACACTTCAAAAAATAGCTATAAAAAGGCATAGTTAGAAAATAAATAATATGGAAACCTTATATTAGTCAGAAAATTTGAAAATTTATATTTTTAGAAAGAAGAAACTTTGCTCTACGTCATGGTATAATTTTTTTAAAATGGATTGATTGTTTTATTTTGATTTATCATAGAGGAAGTGGAATTTTTACATTTTCTTGCAAAAATACATTATTTGTTGTGTTTGTACAGGTCCATGCCTCAAGCTTGGGGATCCAAACCGGATCCCAAGCCTTGAGGCATGGCTTGGAAAAAGAGAAAATACAAAACGCGTATGTATTTTTCTTTGTTTATATATTGTGGCCCCCCAATGTCCCTTTCATCTCTTTCACGGGAATTCTGCAAACATTATGTTTTGTCTACAATTTTCTCTACATTCTTGCATGATTTTTTAGTAGTTCATTTTTTCCCCTACCCCACTAGTTTATTTTTTATAATCATGGGTGATAAACGTAGATCTAAGGACAAGAGGAAGTCAAGAACAAGACAAGAAGCAATTGGAAGAGAAGAGAATAAAGAAATTGAAGAGAATGCAAAAACTTCGAGCAAGGCAAGGTACATCCGCTATATCAAATGTAGCTAATGTATTAGAAAATGGGGATGAAATACATAATGAAAATGTAGAGAATAATGATTTTGCAATGAATAATTATTTTGCAATGAATAATGATATTGAATTGAATGATAATGTTGGTATGGATGAAGAAATTGATATGAATCCAATTGTTGAACCCTTACCTGAGAATCCAAATGTTAACCCCGAAATTTGTATGAAAACACTGAATGAATAAAGTAACCTTGTAAATGAATCTTCACCTCTAAGAACACCTCCTTCCATTTTGCAAAGAAAACCAATTCACTTAATTGAAATTGATGAAAACATTATAAAACCAATGCCTAACAAAATGTATGAAAGAAATGCGAGAAGAAAAGCTAGTGGAATTTGGGATAATTACTTTGAGAATTTAAATGACACACAAAGATGTCAATTATTTGTTTCATTGATGAAATTAATTAAGATGAGACCTATAATGAAGACCCTGGGGTTAAGAACATCTAATGTTGTTGATCAAAATGCATCAATTGTTGAAAACATACATAAAGCATACAAACTGTAGGTGGCAAAAGACACACCAAAGATAGTAATGTTACACGCGTGCACTTACTAATTGTATAGTAAGTGATAAAACAGTTAATAAATGCTTGATTAGAAAAATAAGTAGTGCTTTGAAGCTAAACATAAAAACACTAATGAAAGCAATAGAGAGACGTAAACGTCTTGAGTTAGTCAATAACACTGACTATTGGGCTTTCTCTAGCAGACTTCCACGAAAAGACAAGAATACATCTGATATTCTAAAAGAATTAATTATAAAATTTTGGAATGAGAACACAAGGGTGTCACTGAATAGAAGAGATACAATAAAAAGAAGAATAGGTTCTCGTAATCGTGAATCATGTGCAAAACATTTCTTAGATATGACTCAAATAGAATTATTCTCTAAGTTTAAGAATGAAAATCCACAAATTAACATTAGCCAAAGATTCTTTGATATGAGCAAACCCTTTTATGTGAAAACCAATCACTCACGTACCACTTTTTGTTGTAGGCATCATGTTGAATTTTCAATGCATTATGATGTTTTTTGTCAAATACATTGTGTTTTGCATAGTAACATCATGTTGTAGGAGTGTGGAATAAATGTGCCACAAAAATATTCAAGGGAATTTATTCCGACAATATTTTGTGAAAAATCAACAAGACAATTTTTTTATAACAACGCATGTTTGGATGGAACGTGCAATGTATGCGCTGGCTTGCCAAATCTGAAAAGTTGTATCCATGAGGAGAGTACATATTTAATAGGAAAATAATTGGTTGATTTCACCAAATATAAATCGGTGGCATATCGTTAAAAGATGTAATAGAATTTAAGAGGTGTGATCTTGTTAGAAAACAATTACCTATATCAGAATATATGGTCAAATTCAAAGAGGAAATTTGTTATGAGTATGCAAGGCACACACATAGAGCTCAATGGTTGGATGAACAATTCAAGTTAAGCAAGGACACATTCCCACTTGGTACTATTTTTTCAATAGTTGACTTCGTAAATAATTACACATTGCAGCCACAAATGGAGGTTTAATCTCAATATTATAACTCAGTGCAAGTTTCTATTTTCATGCATATAATATTCATGCACTCTCCTGAAAGCACTGAGCAAGATAGAAAAATATTAAGAGAGTATCATTTCTACATCAGTGATGATCAAAACATTCTGAGTAATATGTACAAGGGTGTTTCAGGTGTTTTGTGTGAACTTGAATGAGAGGAACATTAATTTCAATCAACATTACATTTGGTCGGACAACTGCACATCACAATTCAAGAATGCACGGATGTTTTATTGGCTTAGCGGGATGCATAAAGAAACAAATGTACAACATATCTTGAGTTTTACAAAAGCCTCTTGTGGTTTTCTCCATCTACAAAAGCCTCTTGTGGTTTTCTCCATCTACAAAAGCCTCTTGTGGTTTTCTCCATCTCCATTTAGTTATCTCGATGTCCTATTGTTTGTAAAGGTGAAAAATACTGGACTCTAAGTCGAGTGTAGGGTTGTCGGATGTTGTAGTTTGAAAATGGAAGCTTGTTGGACTGAACCAACCTCACCAACACGTCGGGGTAGCCAAGTGAACGCTAGTGGAGGATTTTTTTGGTTCCCTACACTCCCCGTGCTTTTGAGCTACCTCGTCAAGCGTAGTCCCTTAAGAGCCCTAAGGCCAAAACACGTCATATCTTCGACAGGTGATTTTTCAGACTCCGTGGCACCTAGAGACATATTTTAAGATATGAGACCTCAATGTTGGGGCCCTCTACGAAAGCCTCTCGTGGTTTTCTCCATTTCCATTCGGTTCTCTCAATGTCCTATTGTTTGCAAACGCACGAAATACGGGAGTCCGAGTCAATGTAGGGATGTCAAACACTTTAGTTTGCAAATGAAATCTCATGGAACCAAACCAACTATGCCAACACGTCGGCATGGCTTGGTAAACACTAGTGGAGGATTTTTTTGGTTCCCTACGCTTCTGTGCTTTGGGCTACCTCATCCGGGCATAGTCCTTTAAGAGCCTTGAGGCCAAAACACGCCATATCTTTGACGGGTGATTTCTCGGACTCCGTGGCACCTCGAGACATCTCGTCAGATCTGAGACCTCCATGTCGGGGCCCTCTATGAAATTATTTCACAGTTCCATCCATATCCATTCGAGTTCTATTGATGTCCCACTGTTTGCAAAGGTGCAAAATAGTGTAGTCTCGAGTCAATGTAAGGCTACTAGATTGCATATTTTGCAAACAGAAGCTTGTGGAACTAAACCAACTATGCCAACACATTAGGGTGGCATTATGAATTCTATTGGAGGCTTTGTTTTGGTTCCCTATGCTCCCGTGCTTTCAGGCTACCTCGTCCGGGCGTAGTCCCTTAAGAGCCATGAGACCCAAACACTCCATATATTCGATGGGTGATTTCTCGAACTCGTGACACCTAGAGACATCTCATCAAATACGAGACCTAAATGTTGGGGCCCTCTACGAAACCCTCTCGTGGTTTTCTCAATCTCCATTTGGTTATCTTATTGTCATATTGTTTTCAAAGGTGTGAAATCTTTGGAGTCTAAGTCGGTGTAAGGTTGTTGGACATTGTAGTTTACAAACAAAAGCTCGTGGGACTGAACCAACTATGCCAACACGTCAGGGTGGCCTGGTGAACACTATTAGAGGCTTGTTTTTGGTTCCCTAAGACCATTTTTCTTTCAGCTACCTCGTCTGCAGGTGTGGTCCCTTAAGAGCCCCGAGGCAAAAATATGCCATATTTTCGACAGGTGATTTCTCAGACTCCGTGGCACCTAGAGACGTCTCGTTAGATCCGAGACCTCCATGTTGGGGCCCTCTATGAAATAATCTCACAGTTTTTTCCATCTCCAATCGATTATCTCGTTGTCCTATTGTTTGCAAAGGCGTGAAATACTAGAGTTTGAGTCAGTGTAGGGCTATCAAACGCTGTAGTTTGCAAATGGAAGCTCGTGGGACCAAACCAACTATGCCTACACATCGGGGTGGCACTGGTGAACTCTATTAGAGGATTTTTTTGGTTCCCTTTGCTCCCCATCCTTTCGGGCTACCTCATCTTGGCGTAGTCCCTTAAGAGCCCTGAGGTAAAAACACGCCATATCTTCGACGGGTGATTTCTTGGACTCCGTAGCACCTAGAGACATCTCGTCAAATCTGATACCTCCATGTTAGGGCCCTCTACGAAAGAATCTCATAGTTTTCTACATCTCCATTCGGTTCTCGAGTTGTCCTATTGTTTGCAAAGCCACAGATTATTGGAGTCTAAGTCGGTGTAGAGGGCATCGGATGCTTTAGTTTGCAAACGGAAGCTCATGGGACCGAACCAACTACGCTGACACATCGGGGTGGCGTATTGAATGCTAGTGGAAGATTTTATTTAGTTCCCTACGCTTCCCATGCTTTCAGGCTACCTCCTCCAAGCATAGTCCCTTAAGAGCCCTAAGACCAAAACACGCCATATCTTCGATGGGTTATTTCTCCTACTTCGCGGCACCTAGAGACGTCTCGTCAAATCCGAGACCTCCACATCGTGGCCCTCTACAAAATAATATTATAGTTTTATTCATCTCTATTCAGTTCTCTTTCTCTCCTATTTTTGTAAAGACGTGAAATAGTGTAGTTTGAGTCGGTGTAAAAGGTGCTTAGATATTGTATTTTGCAAACGGAAGCTCGCGGGACTGAACCAACTATGCAAACACATCGGGGTGACCAAGTGAATGTTATGGATTCTTTTTTAGCTCTCTACCCTCCTTGTGCTTTCGGGCTACCTCATCCAGGCATAGTCCCTTAAGAGCCTTGCGGCCTAAGCACGCCATATCTTTGATGGGTGATTTCTCATACTCCGTGGCACCTAGAGATGTTTTTTCAGATCCACGACCTCCACATTTGGACCTCTACAAAATCCTCTTACAGTTTTCTAAATCTCCATTCGGTTCTTTCACTTTGTTCTATTGTTTTGCAAAGGCGGGAAATATCGAAGTCCGAGTCATTGTAGGGTTATCGACGTTGTAGTTTGCAAAAAGAAGCTCGTGAGACCAAACCAACTACGCAAAAATGTTGAGGTGGCCAAATGAACCTAGTGGCGGCTTTGTTTTGGTTCCCTATGCTCCCCATGCTTCCAGGCTACCTCGTCGGCGTAGTCCCTTAAGAGCCATGAGGCCAAAACACGCCATATCTTTGACGGGTGATTTCTCAAACTCTGTGGCACCTAGAGACGTCTCGTTAGATCTAAGACCTCCATGTTGGGGCCCTCTACGAAATCCTCTCATGGTTTTCTCCATCTCCATTTGGTTATCTCATTGTCATATTTTTTTCAAACGGGAGAAATCTTTGGAGTCTAAGTCGGTGTAGGGCTATCGGACGTTGTAGTTTGCAAACGGAAGCTCAAGGACCAAACCAACTATGCCAACACATTGGGGTGGCATTGTGAACACTATTAGAGGCTTTTTTAAGTTCCCTACGCCCTTGTGCTTTCAAGCTACCTCGTCAAGTGTAGTCCCTTAAGAGTGCCGATGCCAAAAATGTCATATCTTCGATGGGTGATTGCTCAGACTCTGTGGCACCTAGAGACATCTTGTCAGATCCAAGACCTCCATGTTGGGGCCCTCTATGAAATATTCTCATGGTTTTCTCCATCTCCAATTAGTTATCTCACTATCCTATTGTTTTCAAAGGCACAAAATACTAGAGTCTGAGTTAGTGTAGGGCTGCCTGACACTATATTTTGCAAACGGAAGCTCGTGGGACCGAACCAACTATGCCAACACATCGGGGTGGCCTGGTGAACGCTATTGGAAGATTTTTTTTGGTTCCCTACACTACTCATGCTTTCAGGCTACCTCGTCCGTGCATAGTCCCTTAAGAGCCATGAGGCCATAAAACGCCATATCTTCGACGGGTGATTTCTTGGATTCCGTGGCAACTAGAGACATCTCGTCGGATCCAATACCTCCATGTCGGGGGCCTCTACGAAAGCTTCTCATGGTTTTTTCTATATTCATTCGGTTCTCTCATTGTCCTATTGTTTGCAAAGGCACAAATTATTGGAGTCCGAGTTAGTTTAGGGCTGCCGCGACGCTTTAGTTTACAAACGGAAGCTCAAGGGACCGAACTAACTAATCCAACACATTAGGGTGGCATGTTGAATGCTAGTGAAGGATTTTATTTGGTTCCCTATGCTTCCCATGCTATTGGGTTACCTCCTCTCGGGCGTAGTCCCTTAAGAACCCCGACGCCAAAACACGCCATATCTTTGTGGGTTATTTCTCATACTCGTGGCACCTAGAGATGTCTTATAAAATCGATACCTCCATGTCGGGGCCCTCTACAAAATGCTATTGCGATTTTATCCATCTCCATTTGGTTCTCGTTGTCCTATTGTTTGTAAATGTTTGAAATAGTGTAGTACGAGTCGGTATAAGGTGTTAGATGATGTATTTTAAAAACGGAAGCTTGTGGGACTAAACCAACTATGAAAACACATCGAGGTGGCGAGGTAAATGCTAGTGGATGCTTTGTTTTGGCTCCTACGCTCGTTGATATATTGTTTTCAAAGGAGCGAAATACTAAAGTCCAGTCGGTGTACATTTAATCATCGGACGTTATAGTTTGCAATCGAATCTCGTGGGACCGAACCAACTATGCCAACACATTGGGTACTGGTGAATTCTATTGGAGGCTTCTTTTTGGTTCCCTATGCTCCCCATGTGTTCGGGATACCTCATTTGGGCGTAGTCCCTTAAGAGCCCTAAGGCCAAAACACGCCATATCTTTGACGGGTGATTTCTCAAACTTTGTGGCACCTAGAGACATTTTGTCAAATCCGATACCTCCATGTCAAGGCCCTATATGAAATAATATCATGGTTTTCTCCATCTCCATTCATTTCTCTCGTTGTCCTATTGTTTGCAAAGGCACGAAACCGGAGTCGATGCGGTGTAGGGCTATCGACGCTTTAGTTTGCAAACGAAAGCTCGTGGGACCGAACCAACTACGCCAAAACATCGGGGTGGCGTGGTGAATGCTAGTGGAGGATTTTATTTGGTTCCCTATTCTTCCCATGCTTTCGGGCTACCTCCTCCGAGCGTAGTCCCTTACGAGCCCCGACGCCGAAACACGCTATATCTTGACAGTTATTTCTCATACTCTGCAGCACCTAGATACGTCTTGTCATATCCAAGAACTTCACATTGGGGCCCTCTACAAAATAATATTGTGGTTTTATCCAACTCCATTCAGTTCTCTTTCGTCTATTGTTTGTAAAGGTGTGAAATAGTGTAGTCCGAGTCGAGTGTAAAAGGCTGCTAGATGTTGTATTTTGCAAACGGAAGCTTGTGGGACCGAACCAACTACGCAAACACATCGAGGTGGTTAGGTGAAAGCTACTGGAGGATTTTTTTGGTTCCCTATCCTCCCCGTGCTTTCGGGCTACCTCGTTTGGGCATAGTCCCCTAAGAGCCCTGCAGCCCAAACACGCCATATCTTCGATGAGAGATTTCTCGAACTCCGTGGCACCTAGAGATGTCTCGTCAGATCCGAGACCTCTAAGTTTGGGCCCTCTATGAAATCCTCTCGCGGTTTTCTCCATCTCCATTTATTTCTCTCGCTGTCCTATTGTTTGTAAAGGTAGGAAATATTGAAGTCTGAGTCAGTGTAGGGCTGCCAGACGTTGTAGTTTGCAAATGGAATCTCGTGGGACCGAACCAACTATGCCAACATGTTGGGGTGGATAGGAGAACACTATTGGAGGCTTTGTTTTGGTTCCCTATGCTCCCTATGCTTTCGAACTACCTCGTCTGGGCGTAGTCCCTTAAGAGCCCTATGGCCAAAACACGCTATATCTTTGACGGGTGATTTCTCGGACTCCATGGCACCTAGAGACATCTCATCATATCCAAAACCTCCATGTTAAATCCCTCTACAAAATCCTCTTGTGATTTTATCCATATCCATCTGGTTCTCTCGTTTTCCTATTGTTTGCAAACGCGTGAAATAGTGCGATCACGAGTCGAGTGTAAAAAGGTGCTTAGAGGTTGTATTTTGCAAATGGTAGATTATCAGACCAAACCAACTATACCAACACATTGGATTTGCCATGTGAATGCTAGTGGAGGCTTTTTTTTGGTTCCCTATGCTCCCTGTGCTTCCAAGCGTAGTCCCTTAAGAGCTCTGAGGCCCAAACATGCCATATCTTCGACAGGTGATTTCTTGGACTCCATGGCACCTAGAGACGTATCATCATATCCAAGACCTCCATGTTGAAGCCCTATGAAATTCTCTCATAGTTTTCTCCATCTCCATCCGGTTCTCTCATTGTCGTATTGTTTGCAAACATGCAAAATAGTGCGATCTACGAGTCCTTTGTAAAGGTCAGCTGGATGTTGTATTTTGTATGTGAGCTTATGGGACTGAACCAACTATGCCAACACGTCAGGGTGACTAGGTGAATGCTAGTGGAGGATTTTTTTGGTTCCCTATGCTCCTTGTGCTTTCTGGCTACCTCGTCTAGGCATAGTCCCTTAAGAGCCCCGAGGCCAAAACACGCTATATCTTTGACATGTGATTTCTTGGACTCCGTGGCACCTAGAGACGTCTCGTCAAATTCAAGACCTCTATGTCAGGGCCCTATATGAAATTGTATCCCAGTTTTATCCATCTCCATTCATTTCTCTCACTTTCCTATTGTTTGGAAAGGCACAAAAATCTTGGAGTTTGAGTCGGTGTAGGTATGCAGGATCTTTGTAGTTTACAAACGAAAGATCATGGGACCGAACCAACTAGCCAACACGTCAAGGTGGCTAGGTGAACTCTAGTGGAGTCTTCTTTTTGGTTCCCTACACTCCTCGTGCTTTGGGCTACCTCGTCCGAGCGTAGTCCCTTAATGTACCTACTGAATGACTAGATTGGCTTAAGAATGAATTTGATAAGGGTATGTCTTAGAACACACGGGAGTTATCAATCACCTAACAAATCTTTCTTGTTTAGTTTTGGATGGAATTCATCTTGCCTATGGCTTAGTGACCTTCCATTCAATTATAATTTATGCTAGGATAAGCCCATGGATGCTTTCAAAAGTGCGTTCAAAAGGATAGGGGTATTCATCAAGCTTAGTAAAGGGTGTGATGTGATTTCCAAATAACTTGAAATGCTTACTGATTTAAAGGTAATAACATGAATTGGAAAGGATTAGACAATAAAGAATCATTGTGTGTATGAATCGAATGTCATTGCATTTGGAGGCATTCTCAAGCATTGGAGTAATGTATACGAAGAGACATTCTCAAAATATCAACAGATGAAAGGCATCAAATTGTGACAAAGAGACCATGAGAAAGAAGAAGTACAAGTAAGGTAAATACACATATACTCATTGATAAATTGAATTAATAATTACTCATATTAGGTAACTCTTTATATACATACATTATATAAATATTGATTTCCAAAGTTTGATGCATATTATCCATTGAAAATGCTAGTACATGTACATCACCAATAAATGAAAAAATAATACATAATGTCTTAAATATTGTCAAGTGCACATCATATTAGTTTCATGCAAAAATAATCTCATAAATGTAAGGTCTCATACAAAATTATCAAGTTCCAAATAGTATTTTAATGTGCATAATAAATACAAAAATGCCCAAATAGGTCATATACCATCAAGTTCAAATGTCATATAGGCGTACATACAATGCCATGCACATAGGCATACAAAAATAATGTCATGTAAGACATATATATTTCCTACTCATCAAAATCTATCCCTCTCTTGGCCTTACTCAAAGAAGGCCCTCACTTAGACAAAGATGGAGATCCATGAGATGAATTTGGATTGTCGAGCCCATGCTTCGAGTCCTCTTCCGTTGAATACTCACCTGTAGATGAGCCTATAAATGCAAACAATGTTTTTTTGTCAAAAATTAATTTATATATGTTTTCAACATGTATTTAAGACCATGCTAGAATGAAAGTATTTACATAAATACAAAAACTTACCGCAAGTTGTCGATCATGCCAAATTTGCATCTCACGCTCAGATGAGTCATTGGGAGCTCCTGTAGTATGAATGGGGTACGAAGACGACGAGATGGAGGAGTCTCGTGCCCTCAAAGTCAAAATGGAGGGGGTTGAAGTTCCCTACATACACATAAGATCAAAAATATAACATCAAAATTAGTGAAAATATAACTAAGTACATGTATGTACATAATGACAATATTTTACCTAATTTTATCAATATAGAACCTTTTTTACCCCGCCACGCCTATGAATCAAATGAATAGGGCTACTACCTGTCACGAGTAACTCCTACATATACACAATGAAGGACATTATTAACATAATTTAATAATTCTACAATGAAAGACATTACTAACATGTAATTTAACATAATATGAATTACACGAGAAATTTAACAAAATTTACGTGTTGTTTGAATACCTTAGTGAGTTTCTGCGAGATGAAATCGTAGCGGCAACACCTTTATCTACTTGTCGTAGAGATGGTGGGGTGTCTAGTGAATTCAACATCTTTATCAAACATGTATATCACGTGAGTTAGATGGACATACAAGAACATACATATATTTGACTTCAAAACTACACACACACACACACACACACACACACACACACACACACACACACACACACACACACACACACACACACACACACACACACACACACACACACACACACACACACACACACACATGTATGTGAAAATTTTACATAATTAACATTCTAAATTACCTCTGTGAATGTATGTGTATGCATGGTGCTCACCGCCTGTGGTCGAGATGAAGATGTGCCTCCGCACGCATATTTGTAATATCAATGCATATACATGTATAAATACAATTATTTCAAAATTTTAACATATATAAGTAAATCAAGTTCTCCAAAAAATTTGTAACACACATAACAAAACATAAAAAAATTACCGTGAAGGTGATGCCGATGAATGTAATCCAAATGTCTCACTCAAAAGGACGTCTGACATAGTGACATTATCGTGTGCACACCTAGCACCAAGTGCACCAAAATTAGTACACATGAAATTATCATCCTCCTCGGGCCCCAAACATATGCTACCACATGACGAGAAAAGATGTGGCCTCATGCTAGTACTCCCTGAGAGAATACTTTATGTACCTCGTGAGCATCCGGTTCGAAATCTCCCTCGTATGTCGAACAAAGGTCGCGCAGACATTACGAAGTGCATGGAATGTATCAATCTCTATTGTCTCCTTCACTACTTGAGGGACAATCCTGTGGTGAGGGGGCTTTATGCGGGGAATCTACCCTATTAAACAGTGCATATTGTGCACATGGTTGATCATGTTTAGATCCTCTTCTTCGGCCTTGGAAATCTCAAAAATCAAAATAATTTGGGATCTCGTTGAGGATAAACTCGTAATAGAGTTTCCTCATAAAGTATAGTGGCACCTCATTGTTATTACAAGGTGGAAAATCAAACACCATCCACCATCAGTCCCAAAAATTATTTTTAATCAAATTATTATTGCACCAATGGATGGGAAATCATTTACATGACAACGGAACAGGAAAATTAGTACGGGGTCCATGAATAAGGCGCATATGAGATCTTTTGAAATTTCTTTTTTCTTTACATCCACATATGACAATTTGTTGGAATAATAAACCCTACAACCCTCTCTGTAAGTTGTCCAACAATCAATTTTCCCCATTTCCATGTCAATTTGAACAAGTAATGCCTCCAATGTGTTTGCAAGAGAGGCACGGTGGGGGTTTGTAGATTGTGAATCCCTCATTGTTTTGATTAAATCCTCAATTTCAAAAAAAAAAATTTCAACTATGTGGGCTACTAAATCTTCTTGACTACCAGGGGATGTTGAGCAATTGTGGGAGTGTCGGGAGGGATGACAGGAAAAGCAAGGTTTGGTTATGGTTAATTCCCTCGACCTCGACTGTAACAATAAAAATATGTATTCAATTAAAATTTTAATCTATAATTATCATATTTCAATACAATTTTGATAAAATAATTGTTCTTACCTCTTCTTCGTGGCACCATCATCGATTCGAGATCTTCACAAAGCAATCCGAAACAATCCTTTGAGCTTGAGATCTAGCTGAATGAAAAAATGTGAGGGCACGGTTAAGCTCTGAAACTCATGTTTGAGGGAGATAAAATGATAGAGGCTCGGGCCTCTTTTTTTCTTTATAGTAGGCATAACGTGTACGTGATATGCTTGGTAAATCCCAAACACGACAATTTAATACGTGATCACATTATAATAGAATGCATACACGTTTTTATTTTTTCATATTTTTGTCCACTTTTTGGCCCCCAAATTCATGCACTTACCCTTGTACTTCCTTATAATAAAATAAAATAATGAATAAACAAAAATAAATACAGGAAATAGGATGAATAAAAAAATTAACATTAAAGTTTATCAAGGAATGCATTATTTTGGTTGGTGGAGTTCATGAGAGGAGGAATGAAAAAGTGTAAGGGAGGCAATGTGTAACAGAATTTTTAGACTATGTGCATCTATCAAGAAGAAAATAGTTTTTCAGATGTTGAAGATTGCAAAGGTAATTGTCAGGTGTAAATAAGAACTCCCAAACCTATCCCTTCATCCTCTTAGCTTATGCATTAAATTTTGGAGTATCTTGGACATCCTCAAACTACATTATTTTTCTTCAACTAATGCAACCCGCATATGCCCATGTTTTTCTATCATTCTCCCTTCTTGCACCTTTGAAATAAGAGTTTCTTTTCCTCAACAAAACAATGAAGTGCTTTGAAATATCCTTCAAACGAGCCATGAACTCTACAAAAATAGTCAATATAATACTATAAATTTTTTTCTTCATTCACGAATTTTCATGAGTATGGTATGAAACATGTACATATTGCACTCTTAGTTTGAAGGTTTTTCGAGGTATACTTATTTGCAAAGTTTTTCTATGTAAACCGCATATAAACTCTAGAATTATTTTTTCAAAACATATTTTTTATTCAATCCAAAAATTTAAGAGAGTAAATAGAAATTTCCACATTTTATCGTCATGGTGCCTTCAAAGGCATAAGCATTGGGTGTACACTGGTCAAAAACATTTGATTTCATCATCTTTCTCTCCGGTAGAAACCTCAACAAAGTGTCAAGTGGAGATCACAATGGTTTATTTCATTTTTATTTTAGCGAGAACCTAATTGAACACCTAAATTAGAGAATAAGAAGAATCACTTTATGTGCATCAGTCCTTGGTAGAGTCTAGAAAAACCTATACTCAAATCAATTGATCTTAGCTTGTATCCGCATCTCAAGCGGGATAAATTGTCTCTAAGAGGAAATTGTCTTCCACCACCATTTTATTGTGGTGTGCGAAGAAGAAGAAGATTGGGGTTAAGGATGCACTTCATTGGGGTGTAACGTCATATTTCGAGAGAAAATATAAAATTTTATCAAAGTTACTAGTTTCTGAGAATGTTCCTAAATCTCATTGGTCAAGTACCAACAAATTGGTAAATTACAAAATGTTTATCTCCAGGAGAAAATGAGGATCTTAAACAAGTATGTTCAAAAGTGAAATTATATTTCCCTTTCAATAGATGAGGTTACTGCAGTGGATAATACTTCATGGATTTGTATTCATGTTTACACATTTGCTAATGAAGTAAGAACTCCCCACCTCTTAACAATTCATAAAATGACTGAGAATTGCAATTCTGAAAATATTTATAAATTGGTGGTCTCAAATCTGAAGGATATCGCAGGAATGGATGACTTTGTCATTGCAAAAAAATTAGTTTGTGTCGGAACTGATGGTGCATTTGTAATGCAGGGGGAAGAAATTCTCTCTACATTCAAATTCAAACAATTTTTCTCCTTATATGATTGCAATCCATTGCATGGCTCACAGAATGAATCTGGCCTACAAAATTGTGAGAACATTTGAAAATGTAGCTAAAGTGGAGGAGATGATCCATGATTTGCATGCTTATTATTCTACTAAGTCCAAAGAGATTTTTAGAATTTTAGAAATTTACAATTCAACTAACGAGAGGGTAAAAATATTCTCAAATATGTAGATACCAGGATAGATGTCTATGTATGAAATTACCGTAGAATATTTGATGAATATCCTTCATTGATAGGGTTTATGTATAAATACCGCAGGATGTAGATAAAGCTAAATATATATTGTACCGTCTAACAGACATAGAAACTTTACTCACACTCTATGGTATTTTTCCTATGTTAAGGGAGCTTAATATTTTAATGAAGCATGCACAAGATCGTTCTTTCTACATAACAGACTTCATAAGACTCAGAATAAGTGTGTGCTGGAGTCTTGAAAGTTTATATATTTCAGATGGAAGTTTTTAGGGTACTGCTTTTGAAAATTGGAATGCATTGATAGACTTGAAAAATCCCAAGTGCTTCTTAAAATACAATATA
Source organism: Taxus wallichiana var. yunnanensis (assembly GCA_018340775.1). NCBI lineage: Eukaryota > Viridiplantae > Streptophyta > Pinopsida > Cupressales > Taxaceae > Taxus > Taxus wallichiana. Next base: position 706,565,798 of record CM031235.1, read on the forward strand.
CATGATCATCTCTGTATAACAACACATGGGAAAGAGATTCCACTTCATACATTCCAAAAAAGAGTTGATATGGCTAGCTCAGAAATGGAAGAAGTAAGAGTGACACGAAATTTATATGACGCAAAGATTATTCGAAACTAGGAATAAATTGAGAAATATCTCTGAATCGTTATCTAAAGAGATCCGGGAAAGATTCAAAAATGATAAAATACTTGAAGCAATGGGAGTTGAGAATCCATGAGTTTCAAAATTTGGTGACAACATACCTTATACATCCATATTTCCTTTGTTTGTCAAAAACATTTGTAATCTAACCGACCATTTCTCTAAGACTAAAGAGATAAATGGAGTTTCTGTATAAGATATTTTACAAAGGAAAATACTTAGTTCCTATTCAATTCATTATGTTAATACTATGATACGACAAGTTCAGCTTCTACAAAAACCACAGTAATATGGTGCCATTAGAAGGATTTGGAAGCATATTTGTTCTAGTAGTATTCTGCACGAAGATTTGAGCGATTATTTTAAGTTGTATGAATTATGTCAAACAATGATTCGGGTTCGTGGAAGACGAGAGGGTTTTTAGTACACTATCCTTTTTAAAGTTACAAGTTTGAAATAGATTGGATAGGAATCTAGAAAGTTTTTCGAGGTTTTATAGATCATGTTACTCGTTGAGAATTTTCCTTATGAGAGAGCACTTGTATTATGGAATTCACTAGTAGAAAGAAGAGGAGTTGGTAATAGTATGCCTGATCCGAGGGATTGAGACACATCCACGGATCATGCTACAATTGATTTCCAAGACACGAATGAAATTTTTTCCAGGATTGTTTGAATTCACATAGATTTCATTTCTTCTATACATTGTTGAGACTATTTACAATAATTTCATGTAATATGTATTGATGTATTTCATATAGAGATTAAAACTTTCAATAAATGCAATATTACATTTGTTTTTACTTGGTCCATTGGAACAGTGTCATTTTCTTGTATCACATTTGTTTTTTATATTTGGTTTTTTGACTGAAATAAGGACATATTTATTTGGATCGACCTATCTGTTAATTGATTAATTTTTTACATCTGCATGAAATCAGAAATGTAAATATTTTAAACAAACAAAAACATGAAAATTTGAGCACCATTTATGTAAACATAGAAACATAAACATCATTCGTATTAAGTAGAAATCCATTAACAATAAATATAGTTACAATTCCAAAGTACTCTTGTAATCATTCTCTCATGTGGTGGATTACTTTATGAAGACAAGTATCAATTCATAAAGCATTTTCGACCAATATAATTCCAAAAGGGGGTTGTAAATAACATTTCAAAGCTTTTGGAAAAGTTTTTCATATAAGGACACATTACGAGGGAATCCTCTTTTCTTCCTATGATTCTGAATCATAGTTGTCCTTACATTTGTTGCATGGAATAAAAAGCAAAAATAATTGACCACTATCTTTTAATTCCTACGCCAATGTCGGAATTGTGACAACACACCTGTCACATGGTGAACTTAACTAATATATTGAATTTTTTATTTTATAGGGAAGCTTGATCTTTTTCTTGCGTAAGAGGCAGAGGAATGTGCTCAGTCTATACAGAGCTATTTGCTAAAACTCCTTATGCCTGCAAATCTCACATTGTGGTATTGATATTTTCAAGAATATTCTACTCCTTGAAACATCTCCTACTAACAAAAGTGATGCATTGGCGTTTGTCTTTTCCTTCAGTAAGATTTTTGGATCCATCTTATGCTCCTTGATTATCCTTCTCAATGTATTATTTTGTTTATTTAATACTATGAGTTTTTCCTTCAATTGTACAAATGAATTTAGGATTTTGTAGGCATTCTTCAAATGTGCTTCAAATACAACTACTTCTTTCTTTAAATTTTCATATTTTTCCTACAAAACAGAAATATAAAATTATTAGTCTATTAGATAAGTTGAAAAAATATATTGTGGTGCTCATAATATTAGGATTTTGTTGTAAAATATGACTCACCACAACTTTTTCTTTTTCTGCATTTGCTATTAAATTTTTTTCTTGTCTTTAGCCCATTTTTTGTAGTAAGCTTGTGCTTCAACATTCAGATTCTCCAACATGTTTAACATTATGTCTATAATATCATCATCATAATCATTATTATATGAAATTGTGCATGACTAAGCTTTGTTTAGCAAAATGTCAAGCCTTGTCGGTTGGCTCTCTACGGTAGTGAACAATGAATGCCTTTGAGTGTGATTATGGTATCGGGTATTTATTTATTTTATCAAAATTTTAGCCCTCCTCTCCCAAGTCCACACCAAATCCACATCAGACATTACAACTTCTTGAATTGTTTCCCCATACTATCTGATATCATATTTTCAAATGCAAAATGTGTCTTCTCATCATCTATTTGTGGAGATTTTCTTAGAGGAGGAGGAGAGTCCCTATCTTGTACTTCATGCACATTTTGTTGTGGTTTTGGTGGAGGAGGAGTAGATTGAATCATATCATGGGTGTAAAAATAGTTACCCTTGTCTGCATCACCACTATCGAAGCCCAAATACTCCTTGTCAAGATTGATGTTGTTGAAAAGTTGTGTGCCCATTACACTTAAGACACCACCTAGTGAGAGTCCAGGAAATTTTGTGGTTACAGGATGAAGTGTTCCAACTAAGTCTACAGGAAACCTTATATTATCTTTTAAAGATCTTCTATTTGTTTGGACTGTATGTGTTGGCAGTATTGGTGGTCTCCTTGTAAGTGGAATGTGCTCAGAAGCTATATTACCTGTAAGAAGAAAACAACAAATTATTAGAAAATTATCATTATACGCTTGGGCCTTGTAAATGCTAAAAATTGTAACTAAACAAAAACATGCTAAATATTATACATTACAATTTACCTTGCATGCTCGGAGACACAAATGTGACATTTTGATCTTGACATGTCATAATAAGTTTGATCTTCATCACCAATTTCAGTAGTTTCTATATACAATAAATGTATAAATATTAAAATACAAAGACTACTTACATAATCTATACTAGTTGTTTGAATTGGTTAATTATATAAAAATTAAACTTTATACTTGTAGTCAAATGTGATGGTAGGTGTGATGCACATACCGACCCCCTAAGTCGTTTTGACTAGGAACTTGTATTCTTGTTGATTCTGCTGAATCCGTGTTAGAATTTGTAGAGACCTCGGAGGGGCTTTACCTCGAGAAATTGCCTCCTTATGAGATATTGCAGCCATAATTATTCTCTACAAAATAAAATCTTACAATTATTATTTTATTGAAAAATATTGAATGTGAAATCATTATAACAAGAAAATTGTAAAAGTAACTATTACCTATTGTTCTTCAAGAGTGAGACCATTCATTTTATCATTAATTACAGTTGGAATTTTCGCTTGCTACAATTGGAAGAAAGATTCTTGATAGAAAGCAAGTATATAATTATAAGAAGAGAATATAGTATTGGATTTATCAGCTAGATTGGCACTATGGGCACATGAGACATCTATTTTTATTTGGTTGGACAAATATGTGAAATAATCGTATTGTTACCATGATAGTGTCTATAATATATATTGAACTACCCAATACAGAATGTCTACATATATTCCCTATAACACAATCCTGGCCTGAAAAAGTGATGCAACTGCAAGAAAGAATTGGTTTATAATACCTTGTATGATGATTAAGAGGAGCTACAATAACAGACAAGAAATGTTAGATGCTTGGATGGTCAAGTAATATTAAGAAAAGAATTTGAAAATAATAAACTTACCATCAACCTGCACATTGTAATGAGACTCCAAAAAAATTTGTCTTCATTTGTAAGGACAACCTTTGTAGTCATGGGCGGATGCTTTACAAATGGTAACCCGATTAAACGATACACATATGCGAGGCTCAATTGTCAAAGAAAACTTGTCGACAATTCATATGCACAAGAAGAACAGAAAACTCTTCTCTTTTGGTTGTAAGAGGAAAGAAGGTAATCAAGGATGGAAGTATCGGTTTTGAATTGGGGCATGTTGACAAGCCCAATAAATTATGCTTTTCTAGCCATTCCTTTGCTATGTATTTTAGTTTCATAAGAGATACAATCTATGAGCACACATAACTTCAAGAGGCATGACATTACATGAGGCTCCAGAATCAAACATACAATTATGTAACAACTTGTCTTTGATAACTAGGGTAGTGAAGAATGGATCCACATTCAGCTGGGATTTAACCAAATAAGTTCCTAAATAAACCTCTGGTGGTTCCCCCAGCCCTTCCAACACTTGTGGCTTTTCCAACTCTGCAACAGTAAGGGGAATCTCAACCTTGTTTACATCTCTGCCTTGTATGATCTCTTCCTCTTTGAACCCTAAACATTCAAAATCCCTCTTCTTGTGCTCAGGGATCCTAAGCAGCTCAACAATTGGGACAAGAATTTTGATTTGACTCAAAACTTAGGCAATGTCATATGGAACAAATTTGGGTAAAGCAACACTAGGAGAAAGATTGGAAAATTCATCAGATGGAATGGGATTCTTTTCAGTTTGGGCATGGGGAGGAACACAAGTTTTTCTTGGGGAAACAAGCTCTCTGCAGATGCATTTTTATTTGGGGTTTCTTTGGTAAGAAATGGAAATTTTGACTTGGCTTGTGGCCCTTGGTAGCTTTACTTCTGGTATTGTGCTCCTTTTCTTGGGCAACTACAACATTCATTAATAGCTTCCTATCTTCTTCTGAAGGAACTCCTCCATCATACTTTTCAATCATTAATGCCCTCAAGTATTCAAAATCATTAGTGGGAAATTCAAAATCTTGTACAGTGTCTACTTCTAAAGTATGAGAGGGAGGAAGAGGAGGTACCCGGTGGATGCAATCCCAAAAATAGTAGTAGTTCTAGCACTTATTACCTCAGTTGAAGTTGCTTCCCTTGGCGAACTTGCAGGGATCTCCATCATGCAGGCATCATCATCAATTTCATCATTTGTTGCTTCCTCAACTTCTTGTTGGTCTACCCCACATGGAGCATGGGGCATGAAACATCTGTTACACCAATCAATGACATATGTCTCCTCCACAACATCAACTCTGGCAGCCAAAGGATTAGGCACCATTCTATTTTCCCTGCCTTGGGGCTTCCTATTTCCAAATCCAACATGTCCCTTACCTCTATCATCAAATCTTTGGTGATTTGTGAACCTGTCTTGGCCTTGTTGCTTGTGTTGACCTTGTGAACTGTGCCCAATCCCCTTCTCTTCCTGGGCTAGTTTGTATGATATTTCCTTGACAGCCCCTGCCAAAGTTTTCACAACTTCCTCCAAATCTGTAGCCTTGCTTGTCTGAGGTTTTTCTGGGTTAATTAGTTTTACACCCTCCCTTTTTGGAGGATTTCCAATTGCCTTGATGTTGTTCTCTATTTGTAGAGCCATGGTGAAGGCCTGCCTCAAATTAGCAGGGTTTTTGTCCCTCAAGTAGTAAGCAACCTTTTTATCAAATGCATCTGAATATTTGATCAAACATGATTCATCACATGACCTTATCCTAATGCATAATCTCCTCAAGGTCTTGTTAAACCTTGTGTTGAAATCATGTACTGACTCATTAGGATTCTTTTTGATGTTTTCAAATTATGTCAAAAGAAACCTAGGGTCAGTTCTATCACCATACTACAATTTAAATGCATTGTTCATCTCAGTCCAAGAATCAATAGAGTTATCTGGCAAAGCTTTATACCAGTCCCTTGCATCCTCTTCCAGAGTATGGATAAACAACTTGATATATACATCTTCATGTTCAATCTCAAAGTCTTCCATCATATTGATAAAAAGCTTCAGATGTTGATCACCAGTTATAGCGTTGTTTCCTTGGAACTTTGGTAGTCTGTTTCTTACATCTTGAGGAATTGCATTTAGATAACTACCAACCCTTACAAAATGTATAGGTCCAAAGGTGTTTACAACAAATGGAGGTCTGGGTGGGGGTAGGGACATGTTGTTTTGAGGAGGTGACCCTAGAGGGGTGACAAATTGATAAGGGGCAGAGGGTCTCAAACACAGGGGTATAATTTTCAAAGTGGATATCCCCTAAAGGCCTTGTTTCTTAGAAATCCCTATCAACTTCTAAAAGTCGAGGGTAGAATGAGAAGCAAACTTCTCAAAATCAAATGAAGGCCCCTCTCCAATTGGAGAATTCAATTCCACAAAGAGGCTACTTGATTCAAAAGCACTTGAATAGTAGTCTTCAATGATAGGCCAATCACTTTCATCAATGGAGATCCCTCTTCTTGTCTGCTGATTTCCCATAGCTCTCCAGGCTTTCTCCTTCGATTTTTCTTTTCCTAGCTCTGGAAATAATGTCCTAGCAGGATCCCTAGCAAAGAAATATCTTCTTCCTTCTAGCTTTGCAAAGGTTAGTAACAAATCTCACTTGACAGAGGTTAAGACACTGGTATTCATTAAGAATCAGATCAACAGGGAGTCACCACTAAGGATTTCCACCTTAGTTGTGCAGATGCACTAAATATGATCTATCAAATTTTTGTCAACACTAGAAACTGGAAATGGAAAGACTCTGACTTTTCTTTACCAAATTTATCAATGAAAGCTAGTGCACTAGGTGTAGAAACTGAAAGAATTGCACACAACACTTGGAATATATAAGAAGTGTTTTACCAGGGCTTGAATGTGAATCTGTAACCACTATGTCCCCGGAAATGGTGCCAGTAAGGTGTTGTTGATGGGATAAATAGATATGAACCTGGCAGTGAATCAGCAAATAGTCTCAGCAACTCAAATAAGTCCCCGATAACGGCACCAAGACAAAGTGTTGTTGTGAGAAAATAGATATGAACTAGCAGTGAATCAACAAATAGTCTCAGAACTCAAATAAGTCCCCGACAATGGCGCTAATAAGGTGTTGGTACCCAAATTGATTCTCCCTCAAATTCTGAGCAAGCATCACAAGTTTTGGCAGGAAGCTTAGAGATAGATAGATCATAGTGAGTCATTTTATAGCTGGGGATGGGATCTAACTGGCCCTCTGTCACTCAGATGTGGAGAAATGGATAGCACCCTCAAGAGGATTTGATCTATCCTCACTATTTTAGGTTGTTCCTTTCAACCAAGGTAAGAGAACCCTTTTGTAGCCTATTGTTTATGGAGGAGATGGAGATGTCCTTCCTAATGAAGTTGTTAAGGAGACCTTGAAGAAAATATGATCAATGCAAAAAAATCTAACTCTCACGAGTTGTCACTCTAGATAGTGGAGATATTCTCTAGGCAAGGTTCAGCTACTAAAGACATTTGGAATCCTGATTGTTTTGTATGTTTTGGTAATAAAATTTATGCATTTGTATACACACATGACAAACAGGGGTAGTATGGGTAGGATTAGTTGTTTTTAAATAAGTTTTGGTGGGAGGTGAGGTAGAATAAACTTGATTTGCCAAATCTTTGAGAACTCTTACAAAATGGAAAGTCTAGATAACAGAATGCTTCAGAATAGCTAAAATGTTCCTTTAACTAGAATATGTACTTCAATGGAGGCCCAGTTAGCACTTTTTCACACAATCTATGAGATTTTAACATGAAGGCTCGAGTTAGAAGACCCAATAAAACATCAAAATCTAAGATCAATCACGCCTGAGGTACACCCAGAGGCTTACAAACAATCTTTATCAACAAATGAAAGAAAAGTGATTTTAAATCATTTATTTCACTCCCAGATGAAAGCTCTTCTGAGAAATGAGATTGCAGATGCCACTAAATTGTCACAAGGATTGAGACCTGTGTGATTAAGACAGATTTTGATACAAGATTGCAATAAGAACAAGAAAAACTATTTGCAGACATTCAGAAATGAAACAAACACATTTTGCTCAAGATCAACATAGAATAACTCGAGTTTGATTAAATTTATCATCAGGGAAAGTTTCTAGAAAAATATCAGAGCTTGTCAATGGTTGTACACTTGCAACCACCTTGACACGATCAAACTTAATACAAAAGAGATATACAGGCTTCTCAGACGGCTTCTCAAAAGACAAGCTTTGTCAAATTTTCCTCTTGGGAATTTTCTTCGACCTCTAACACTCCAACCATTTGCACGAAAAATTTGTGCCATTTATAACATTTACAATAAAGCCCCTTTTCCCCAAAAATCCCGACATTGAGTGCTACTAGTGCTCACCATGATCACGATCGCGATTTCCAGAATCAGATCTATAAAAAGTCACCAGTGCTCGGGGGCAAATCTCTTTGAATATCTCCCGCATTCAACTCCTCCTAGTAGATCACTCTTTCTTCAACTCGCCAACCACTTCCGCCCCTAATCTATCAAATCTAGTTCCTTGTATGCTCGGGAGAAGAAAAACAGAAAATCATATCGAGCCCGAGAGTTAGACCATTTTAATGGCAAAAGATGTCTCAGATTTTCCCCACCAAACTCAAATATCAACATTAACTCCCCTTCCCTATTTGGCATGCAATAAATATCGAGAAATCATGAAGATTCACACTTAGGAGCTCTAGAGTGAAAATGGTGGAAGAATCAGATACAAATGCACAACTGCCATTGATTCCTACTTTGAATTTGGACCGTCCACGTGGGAGATCTAATTTTAGAGTGGGCTATGGGTTCCTTTTTTCCTTTTACAACTTTTGAAAAATGTAAATTTTTCACATTTTGTTCCACACCTCCGCCCTTGAGAAATGAGCCTGACACATGTCCTAAGGTGGGTCCAAAGGAACCGCATGACCAAATTCTGCTATTTCACCTCATTTTTGGAAAAGGGAAAATTTTCCAAGTTTTCCTGTAGCTCCACCCTTGAAAAATGGGCCTGACACGTGTCCCAATGTGGGTCCCAGTGGAACCGTGCTTCCTTTTTCACTTTTAACTCTTTTCTCCCAAAAGGAATTTTTTCCAAATTTCCCCAAGAGTTCACACCTCCGTCGTTGACTGGAGAAAGCTTTGACCTTTCCTCTATTGGGCTTGCGGGCCATTTTGATGATTTTAGTCATTTAAACATCAAGGGGCAAAAAACCAAGTTGCCCCCGATGGCCCGCCTCCCACCTCTTAACATTTTCAAAGCCAACCTTGACCTCCTTCTTATCGGGCTTGCGGGCCATTTTGAGATTTTAATCCTTTTGATGACAAGAGGCAAAAATATAATTTTCCTTCGATGGTCCACTTCCCTACCCCTTTGACTTTTCAAACTGCCACATGTCACAATGGCGCATCTTGAGATGATCCCCAAAGGTTGAGACCTTGAATGAGCGTGGGCTCACCACGTGTCGTTATGGCGCAACTTCAAAAACCTTAAGGTTTCAAAATGATTTGGCGGGGCGCGCTTCCATTTTAGAATTTTATTCCATTTTTCCAAAAGGGAAAAACATTCAACTTACCTCAAGGCCCTGCATCTCCACCATTAGCTTTGCCACGTGTCCTCCTGCGGGGTCAAAGTAAGACTTTTTCCTTGCCACTTAAAATTTCTTTAATCAGAGCTTGGCGGGCCGCGGGCGAGTTCAAACCTTTTGCCAAAGTAGCCAAAAGGAACAATTTCAAAACAAACCCATCGCGCCCCATCCAATTAGAAGAAGCCACGTAAGCACCAAAAGAACCAATCAAAAATGAGTGGAGCCACGAGACCAAATTTGTCTTTTTGCCAAAAAAATTAAAAAGTGATAAGTTAAAGCATTTTTCTACCATCCCCTGACCAACCAAAAGAAGCCACGTGACCGCCGAACGTTAAGGAATAACTTTGACAAGAAAAAGACACCCGTCAGACCATCAAAATACAGAAAATCACCATTCACGCCCAGAACCCAATTTTTCGCTAAGGATGAAAATAAATTTTAAAACAAAAACAAGTGAATCATGGTTCCGAGCATCCCTTCAACCATGGATTTTGGATTTTCAAAGGCATACAAATATATATTAACCATTCTCAAGCTTCCATAGTCGAGGAAAAATGGAAAAACCCGCAGATTTTGAAGAAATTAGGGCAAAAACAGGGCAAGCTCGAAGACTTTTCAAGGAGGGACATGAAAATGGATTCTGTAAACAATTTGAGGCATTTCAAGTGGAGGTAGAAACTTTCAGAACACCCACATCAAGAGACAAAATGTTTCAAAACACGTAGATCAGAGGAAAATAATGGCAAATGGGGCGAAACAAATCTGAGCACCAACAGCTTCAAAGCACGTTTAGAAGTAGAAGAAGCAAAATCAGTACAACTAGATATTCGCCTAAATGAAGTGCCTCCTAATCCTCATTCTTCTCCTTTGTATTTTGTTTTCAAACAACAAAACATGGCAGTTAGTAGTTTCCTCTATTGGGACAGTTGAACCCGCTTGAGATGCAAATACAGAGCCGGATCTATCGGTTTGTATATAATAAAATGAGGAGATATTTAGGCCACAAATTTATCTCCCGTGGAATGTTTATTACGCTAAAAGGCGTGTTCTATGTGGGAAATCCTCCCGCCTTCCGACGGTGAAGGAGACTACAACGCTCCGAGATGAATCGGTTGAAGAATCACAGCACAGAATCAACTCTACACGTGTCCTCCAAAAGCAGGAATGTCAGAGACAATGACATGCACAAGGTGAGCCATTCTGCAAGGGAGAAATGCGAGTCAATGTTATTTATTGACGATTTTCAATCGGTGGTATGAATTTATGGGTTCAATGGAAGACAAGAAGACACTGCGTGGCCATGCTTGCCGAATGAGAGCTTGCGAGGAGAAGCTACATTTTGAATAGACCGCTTGAGAGAAACCGCTACTGGGCGAGGCAAGACCAGAGAGCCAAGTCGAGAAGCTGTTTTGTCGTTGGGCGAGTCAAACCCGAGACCCCGTTGTTCTATAGAACTTCCCCGCGAGTCTGCGAATACGAAGAAGATCTAAAGCACCTGTAGAGCCTCTGTTGTGTAAATTCTGAAAAAATGAGAAAAAATGCACACGTGTGGCTCGAAGCCGGAGATATGGCAACGCGAGGCGGCACGTCTGTTTCTCGTCAAGTCGAGCTCTGCGAATGACGGTGCTCAAGGCGTGAAAAGACAGTGACTACTTCGGCGGCAGATTGGAGGTGAATTTGGCGGCGGTGGTGGTTGCGCTGAAAATAAGAGTGAAGGCGGCGGATATGCGGCGGTTCTGCAAGAGCATGTGTTTAGATGTGCTCAACGGTGTTTGGATTCCACGGATAAACTCAACAAAGCAAGCGTGTTGCCTTCATTTTAAAGAAGGTATGTGTCTCTTTACATTTATATTAAAATTTTGACGCATTTGGTGCCTTTTATGATACTTAACCACCATGCGGCACCTTCGTGCAGCCGGTTGCCCTCATTTCCAAACACACTAGATGCGTTCGCCCGTTGGATGAGATTTTTTGGTTGTCTTTTCCTCCTCCCGTGTGAAACTTAAACCTCCAACACTAATTGCTGTACTTTTTCTGTTTTGGGTTTGGGAAGGATAATATCTTTCGAAGAGGGACTGTAGGAGCCTCTGTTATTTAAAGATTTTTGTAGTTATGAGTTCAAATGAGCTGCTCGTGGGATTGAAATTTGAAAGTGTGTACACCTTTCTACAGAATATTCACAATACCCTGCACCGGAACCTGTTTTTCTTTCCAGAGAAAGTTGTTGTCTGTAGGCTTTTGCGTTTGGTCCTCTGGCTCAAAGTACACATTCTACAATGAGATAATATTAATGTAGTCTACATACCCATATGGTTACAAGGAAGTGCCACCATAGGGATAATGATCACTTTCCTTCCCCAGTACCAAAATTTTCATATAGTTGTGCCCTTATTCATTTATTCACAAATCCTGAGTAAAAGAGTGTCTCCATACATCTCCAGGGAACTATACTGATGCCCACAACTAACATTTGTAAAACCTGACTGCCAAACTTCTTTTGGGGAAACCCCTCTATACCCCCAGGCTAAGACCTTGATACCTTCATGCTTTCGACAACTCGTGCTGCGATTGACCTGATAGGACCAGACTTTCTTCATGGCCTCAAATGTTTTAGTAATATGTACTTGACAAAACTAAGAGTTATCGACCACCATTCCCATATGATTTATTTCTAGCTTTCCTCTATCTTTTTCCCTCATGCAAGTTTTATTGTGCCTTCCTTATTCTATGTTGTGTTATTGGGGATTGACAATTGGGGATTGACAATTGTATTGCTTACTCTATAAGGGGAGACTATTTGGGCAAAATTTATATAAAAACACGATGTGAGAGGATGATAAATATTTTGTAGAAAGCAATATTCTTAGTGGATAGCTAAAACCCTTTCAAGAGGATGGAACTTGGAGTGAATGACTGTCTTCTGGCAGACAGCATTTTGGCCACTCACCGAAATGATTCTAAGTCAATTAAGAGGGTGCATTTTGACAATAAAAGTGAAGGAGAAAACTGGATGAGCCTACTATATGTCTTATGCTCTCATCTTAAATACACAAATGCAACCTTTCTACCGGGTTTTATGGCAAACTTAATGTCTTCCTATTGAAAGAATTTTAGTTGATATTTCAGTATCTCTTCATAGATCTATGTTTTGCTGAAAATTCCAGAGAACAATCACCATTTTGCTTTCTGTATTATTTGAGTGCGAGGCAAGTTCTTTTCTTGTTTAACTTGTATTATTTTGTCTCTAACTTACCATATCACCTTCCAATGCATTAAAGGGGAATAATCCAGTACGTGTGGTTCTGTGAACCTCCTCTGTAATTGCATCCTTATTCAATTTTGGTTGCAAGCCCAAAAATTCTTCAAAGTGAAACTTGAGAAATCTTAGAAAGATTCAAATGGAGCTAATATTGTGTTACAGGAAGTATTGAAGATGAAAGCAATGGGGATATTGCCATTGATCAATATCATTATTACCAAGTTGGTGATTTTTATTTTCTTATGTTAGTTGCCCAATTTTGTTTATACTGGTGTGAAGTTTATAGGGAATTGCCAAATTAGATTTGGATAAATTTATGAAATTCAGGGGGATGTAGAGATGATGGCAGAAATTGGAATGGACGTCTACCATTTTTCAATCTCGTGGTCACGTCTCATTCCAGGTACAAAATCCTCCCTGTTTAAACAGAATAACCGTCACTTATTTCATTGGAGGAGTTAACTGTTGTATCATGTTTGGGGATTGCAGAAGGAAGAGGGCCTGTCAATCATGGAGCAGTAGAATATTATAACAATTTGATCAATGCCCTTCTGAAACATGGTATTCAATAGCAGAGAAACACAGAATGTTCTTAGTACAATGTCAATGTCCTTCTTCTATAGATTTATTTCATTGTTGTCATTCATGGTCATTGACATGGAATGAACCATTTATGACACTCAATCACTTTGATCTTCCACAAGTACTTGAAGACGAATACGGCGGCTGGTTAGATTCCCAGATTGTGTAAGTATCTGAGAGATAAAGTGTGCCAATGCTAATATTAATCTTCAATTATAGATCTGGTTACAGAGCATAATGTGTGGACAGAAAAGTTTAGAAGATCGTATCAGATGAGATGGGAATTTGGATTTGATTTTAATAATTGGAACCGTCTCAGTTATCTGACAGTAGTTTGGTGAATATTGTTATTAATTTATGTCACTGTTGTTTGGTACATTTATTCGTCAATTTATGTTGTTGTTTGGTAAATTTCCTTACAGGGCGCTCCCGAATGCCGATGTTTATTGTTTTGAGTAGAAATTTTAACTTGATTATTAGTAGAAAACATTATGTTGTGAATTATTTAGATTTGAAAGATATTGTTTTACGATGTATAAGTTCAAGTTTTTTAATGATATGAATTACAATGTATAAAATTATAAATTGGTGGTAGTGCTGGGTTGGTTAGTGATTGGTGATTCAGCATTGTGAATATACACATCGCACCAACATTATCATCCACATCGATTAGTGTTGGATTTTTACGATCAAGGTTACATGTCACAATCATTCTATTTGACGATCTTGAAGATTTTTATGGATTTCTTTTGGCGTTCAAAACTTCATATGCACGTCAAATTTGTGATTGTAATAACTATTACAAAATATATAAATTGTGTTAAATTTAATAGGGATGTTCTTTGTAATATGATATGGACTAATCAATTTCATAGTTTTTCACATATTCTATTTTCCCCCTAAAAATTAATGTTGCATCAATTAATTTGAATATTTATAAACATAATTAAAATTTATGAGAATATTAAAAGATTATTTCAAATTACAATTTTATATTTTTTATTGAAAAAAGTGGTAGAAATGACTCTCAAAATCACATGTGCAAACTTGCAATTATGTAGAAAACGAGTTCTAGCTTCCATTAGTTTAACGTTTTTTAACAAATATCATTTCTAAACTTGTTAGTTTAAGTTATTTTATAGTTTTTCCATTTTTTTGGTCCGATATATTTGCGTTTCTGGGTATGTAGTTTTACTGTTGTTCAGTATATAGCACTATAAATTCTTCGGTGTTGTTCAGAGATGCATTATAATGCATGTACAGAGAGTGTAAAAGCATGAACATACATGCCCTGGTTTTAGGGTATATGTCATGGTTTTAGGGTAACTTCCACCATTGGGTCTTGTTGAGATCTTTGGAGATTAACTGAACTTTAGCTATTTTGCAAGTAAATTCTTTGGTGGAGAGTTAACTAAAAATTCTTTCCGGTGGAGCTTAGACCGGGCCGGTGGCATTTCCTTTCCACTTTCGTTAATCATTACATATAAAGGCATTTGCAGTGGGGAAGGCTGTCTCCGGTTCGAGAGATGACTCGATGGAGGAGAGGGACGAGGATGTCGATGCACGATTAAATCTAAGGCATCGATGTGACAGTTCGTCGTCCCTATTCACGTGAAGGCAAGGTGTTTGGGTGTTTGTTGCAGGGCTATATATCGGCGTGGACATTAGAAGTATTGTTTTTATTTGGATTTCATGCATGGGCGTAAGGCTCCAAAATGTTGAAACTCGCAGAGTATGGTCGCCATGTTTCTATCTACGGATATGAACCCAAAACAATTATTTTTGCAGGGTTTTGTGGAAATCCTTAGTTTATAATACATTCTTTTGAAACAAACTTTGGTTTCGGTATCTGGTAGTAGATTTAATGCTTATCCTTTGAATGCATCTTTTTTTGTGCTAGTTGGTTGCGAGAAGCATAAGGGGAGTGTTGTGTTTTGGAGTTAATTAGTGATATACGTTCTTGTTTTGGAAGCAAAAAACATACTTTTTGTGGTGTATATTAGGTGCATCATTTTAACAATCGAAACCTTGAATGTCCAAAACTATCAAAGTTCCACCTCATCAAAGTAGAATTGATTAACTAATATCTCAGTTAGGTTTCATAAATCTTGTATAAGCCCCAGATATGGCATTGTTAAAAGTTTGCAATAGATACAATTTAGGCGCACAATCAATTTGAATAGCTATTCAGACAAAAAAATAGGAAAACAAAGCATAATCCAAAAGAATACGTAAAAGAAAAGAACTCAAAAACCCAATACGATTAATAACATTACAATAACTTGAGATAGTACATTAAATGAATTGACTGAATTACATTCATAATAAGAGATTATAATTGACTGTGTCGCATTAATAAAAGATTATGCATACGCAAATTTTTAAACTCACACTTGCTAACAGTCAGTTGCACAGATTTTACCCTACCCTCCTACTTTATCGATACACATTTTCGCTTTTTCCTTGCCTAATCAAAATCAATATATAATTACAATTATCGAAGTGGACGTAGCTTTAATTGGCATTTTCACAATAAACTCTAGAGTTTCCTCAAGTTAGTTATCGGCATTGTCATTTTTTCAAACACTTTCCCAACATCCACCTAACAATAAGAGTACAATATATGGTTTAACAATATAGTAACTCATTAATTTGTTATGAGTTATTTGATTATCAATAATATATGTATATACATAAATGCTTAACACATTGTGTATATAACATTTTCTTCCTTTTTATTGTTTACGGTCATTAATTAGAATATGTTTACATTACATTTGTTAATAATTATGCCGAGAGGCATATACATTTACATATATTGAGTGAAACATTTATAACTTCTTCCCCATTCACCATTTCACCGTGCCTAGGCTTAAACAACACACAGAAACGTGATGGGGCCCGTGGTCTGGGCCAATCACAAATTCAAAATAAATTAATGTTTTTTTATTAATTATGTGATTGCCCCTGACTGTGGGCCCCACCAAGTTTGTGTGTGTGCTGGATAAGAATCGCCATTCACTGTAGCCAAGAATGGCAAGCATATTTATAATGGGAGGAAAGTGCAATGGCAGGCATCTTTATAATGGGAGGTAAGTGGGAAACACATGGCAATAATAAAGAAACTGTTGTTGTGTAGGTGTTCCTGACTGCCTCCGAATGTAGAAACAATTGTCTTTGTAGCATGGAGGGGTTTTGTAATTTATTTGTGGTGCAGGATGCGATCTGCCCTATCTCAGAATGTAGAAATAATTTGTCTTTGCAGCTGCGATTTGCCTTGGATTGTTATTTTGGTATTGTGAGAATCTTACAAAAAACCAAACATCTGTAATATTATCTCTGTGCAGGGAAACTAGTGATATATCACACAAGTTTCATTGACTTTCAATGTGATGGATATTACTTACGATACGAGTCATGGCTACAAATGGAGGTTTCGTCTCAACTATTCTCACTCATCCAGAGATTTGGAGTTAATATCGTAAGTGTTTTTAGTTCATTACCCTAATTGCCAATATTATTATGTATTCTTGATTTTTACAGGTATTAAAAAGTACCTACACTAATAGCAAAAAAAAATTCAACCCATGATGACGACAACATAACCGATGTTGTTGTTCATACAAGGTATGAAGATGAAGAGCCCCAAACAATTGTTCACAAGGATTTTGCTATTTTGAATTTAGTTTATTATTCACAAGGCATCAATTACACCATGCGCAACACATTTGTAGCATTCATCCAAGTCTATAGCAGTCGTGCTCTATTCTTCTCTTGATAATCATGAATGTCGAAATACAAATGCATGGTTTGCACAGGAAATGTACTGAGGAAGGTCATTTATAGGGTGTGTTATCCTGCAGCTTAGTTGTTTCTTTCCCTGCACCAAGTTGTTCAAATAAATTTTTTCTGATGCAAATGATAAATATAAAACAATATATAAAGGTGCATGGGAATCGTTGAAGGACGAAACTAAAGATTTATAAAAAAATTTGTTCAAAATTTGTATTTGTATCTTTCTTGGCACACTCCACATAAAATATTTACATTAATGTTCTTATCTAAAATTATATTGATGTTTTTATGTTTATGTTCATCTTGAAAAAAACAATGATGAAATCATGGGATTACATGACTTTATATTTCATGCATGCTATATAATCTTTAGATATTGTTGTTTATATATTCTTGTCAGTAAAAATTTTGGTAAACTTTTAAGATCATCGATTCACCCGATTTATATAAAATATATTGATAAGTGTAAGTATATGTTAAAAACCTTTGAAATGTCTGCAGAAGTGCAGAAGCATGAAGCCTTTGTACTGTTTCAATTGTTAGGGGATTGTCTATGATGATGAAGATTGATCAATAGATTTGAACTCTTGAAAAACTACGGAAAGAACCATTGCTTTTCCAGTCTCCACCTCTTCCAGAAGAGTGTAAATTCTCCCAAATTTTAAAGGATCAACACAAAGTTCTCCATATGGCTCACGAACAAGAACTACAACCAAAGCAACAACATGTTGGTAACGAAAATGCCAGCCTTCAACATTCTCAGTCAAGCAACGACAAGCATACGACTGCTCTTCATGATTACAGACCACCATATGGCTCACGAATAAGAACTGCATCCAAAGCAGCAAAATGTCATTAACGGAAATGCATGTCTGCAACATTCTCAGTCAAGCAACAACAAATAGACGTCCGCTCTTCATGATTGGTAGCTTTTCATTCAGGTTAATGAAAGAAATTTGTAGTGATATTTTTGCTACGATGTTTCGGGGGTTGTACGAACTCTACCCTTACTCAAGGTTTGCTCTTTTTATGGAAAATCAGAAAATTTTTGAGTTTTTTCGTCTAAAAAAACATACAAAGGTGCATATCATTGATTTTGATGTGGTGGAGGGCTTGTAGTGGCCACCATTAACGGAAGCTCTGGCATCTCAGAAGATGGGATTCGAATTGCTTCGAATCAGTGCAGTCAAATGGGAGGACAATGAGGCCGATGGAGTTTCTCTCCATAGTAGGCTCCCTCTAACCTGCAGTTGTAACGTCAGCATCAAGCCACGTCGGCACCACGATGGATTATTTTTGCAGCATGTTAAAATCTCTGGAGGCGGGGCTCGGAGGAGGGTTTGGCGAGAAGTGCGATGGAACCTATATTCATCACTCCAAATGTTTAGAGACGGATTCTCGAGCAATGTCAAGGGATCAGTTTATGGTGAGAAAATGGGCGAGATTTCGGAGAAAAATAGGGGATTCAGCGGTGCAAATTTGAAGACGAATGAAGAGAGCATTCAACAAGCTTGGCAAGTGGTGGCGTTGAACAGAGGATCCATGGTTTATAGAGTTGAAAATAATTACAAAAATTACAATGATGATGTCGATGAAAATGATGATTATGATGATAACGAAAATATTAATATAATATTAAGAAGTATAATAATAATATTTTTTTGGCCATATTAATATTAATACTAATAGTAATATATATTTTTAACTATATTATTTTTAATAATTTATGTTTATATTATAAATTAAAAAAATTACCTTGTGGACTTGCACAACCTTATTATGTTGAAATCCCTTAACTCTCCTATTGCCAGATCAATTGCCGAAAAGACCAGACATTCTACATCTGGTGACACCGAAGATGATCAATTGAAGCCCAAGGTTCTTCTCTGCATCAACCAGAAAGTAATGCTTTCCGCAAACTTGTGGGTTGACAAAGGTCTTGTCAACGGCACTACTGGTTCTATCATCGACATAGTCTATGAGGAATCCTCCGAACGTCTAGGTCTGCCTCTTTCTGTCGTCATCAAGTTTGATCGTTACACAGGACCTCCCTGGGATTCAAACAACCCCTTCCATGTTCCTATTCCTCCCATTTCTAGAGGGGGTCGCAGACAACTACTGCTATAAATGGCTTGGGCTTTTTCTATCCACAAATCTCTACGACTTACACTAAAACGTGCTACATTTGACATTGGTGGAACTAAAAGACAAGGCCGGACATTCACTGTTATATCAAGAGTTTTGTCTCTTTCTTCCCTTCGTATTTCTCCAACTTTCTCTTTCTCCCGCTACTCTCGCATGTCCTCCACTCCCCTTCTACATTCCAAGATACAAGAGGAATCTCGTCTTCACTCCCTTCCCTCTTCTCTCCCACGCCTCGACCATCACTCATCTTAACTCCTTCGCCTCTTCCTCCTTTCTCTGTCTTCAACTTCCATTGGTGCCAAACCTTCTTTATATTCTTCATTTCTTTTTTCCTTTCTCTCAACTATTTTCTTCTTTTCTACTTCCTTCTCCTTCTTCCCCTACCACTATTTCGGCGTTATCATCACACACCTCACGTGCGAGGTGTGCGATTGCTAGTTTAACCCTTATCAACACCGTTTTAGGATGGATATTGGTAAGCAATCCGTGTAACACAGTTCCCCGTAACATTCTGTTTATTAAATAAAGAGAGCACAGAACTCTGATTTTGCTCTAACTGCAACTATCCATTCACTGCTAAATTTAGGTAAGACATTAACTTGAGCAGTGGCGTGCTCAACATTAAAATGCTTGCAATTATCATGCAACTGGCAGGTTTGTAAGGCCGCATTGGACGTGATGGTTTCCATGTTTTGCTTTGGGCTTTGAAGACGATTAAATCCGTTTGGTGGGTTTGTTTGACTTGATGAATTTTTCCCACTGAACTTTTATTGCTGTTAAATACATGGAGAAAACAAACAAAGATAGGGTACTTTGAAAATTGAAGCTATACGGTTCATATAATGTCCTTCATATAATAATATATATAATATATTATATATACTAATTTGGATTATATATATGGTATTCAGTAATATAAGTTTGGATAATATGTTATTATATAATATATTATATATAATATTATATGGTATATACACATTCTACCACGTAGTGGAAATTTAGGAGTTCGGTGTCTAATATTTTAGATAGATCATTTATATTTCATTTTATAAAATATTACATTTATATATTTATATGTGTATAGGTACATTGACTATATAATTATATTTTGTAATAAAAATAATAATACTAAAGGTCATATCATATAATTAAGGTTACATTATAACTAAATTTATATAATGAATATTGTTATATGATATACAACAATATTTAGTCTATATTGGAACAAATAGAATGTAAGTAGTGATGTTATTTATATATAGCTCATTATTGTAAATGTTGTAATAATATTTCCAACAAAAAAAAAGAGACAAAAGAAAACATTAATAATAATAAATATTAAATATATTACATAATATAAATTATTACAATGATGTTGAAGATAGAATATTATACTATATATGATAATGTCGTTATACATAATTACGTCGAAGGTGTTCCCCCTATGGGAAAGGCCCTTGAGGACATTTCTATGACTGTCTTAAGTTTGACGGTTTGACGACCATCTAGATGTTTTTCCTTTTGCATTACCTCTTTGCAAAGCAACTACATTTTACAAGAAGTTTTATTTTTCTGGGCAAATAATGAGGAGACCAAAAAGGGGCACGGATCACCCATTAATGGTATCAGAAATTGTTGAGGGATTTTAATCAAATCGAAGATTTTGTTCTTCAGTTCAGAGGCTTTTAGATTGGGCGTGGATATCTGAAGGCATTTTGTCTTGCCGTCCAAACCCTTGACGAAGATCTGATACATGATTTTAATGGCGATAATAATAAACATAATTTTCTAGAAATTTTCGTTCTGCATATGTTTTTCTCGGCATATCAGAGAAACTGAATTATATCCTCCACCCCGACTGTGAAACTTAAAAACTAATATATTGTTTTAAGGTATATAATTGTTTTTTTAATTCTAGAGTTGTGTGTTTGGTATCATATATATTAGAGTATAGAATCATTTGCACATCATAGTTTTTGACTATATATACTATGCTTATGTTTTTAAAATTTGTTTATTTGGTTTTTAACCTTGACCAAGGAGGATGCATGTGAAGTGTTCGGAAAAATGCCTTATAAGGACTTGGCTTTCTTTATGCAAATCTACAAGGAAAAAGTGACTTCCATTCCATCAAGGATCACCAGGAGCTCTCATATAGTAGTGTGGGAAACAGTAAGCATACCAACATAAGATCCACTATAAATTCCTTATAGGGTTTTTGAGATTGGAACCTATAATAGAAATAACCATCGACTAAAATTTTCCCTATTTCATTTTGGGATTGGGATCTCATTGTAGAAATGAGAAGAGAAATACAAAATACACATAGGAGTATTTCTTTGAGTCGCAAAAGTAATTATATTGAGCAACCACACCCATTAACCATAAATGACGCATTGAATTGTATTTCCAAATGCATCTGGATTTCAAATCATATTTGTAATAATTTTTTGGCCACTTCTAAATTCTCTGGAAAACTCACAGAAAATAATGTTTTGGTCTTTCTACAAGTAAATGACAAGTCATTATGTTTGTTTCTATAGCCTTACTTTACCTTATGTTGTTGCTGCTCTAATTGTATAAGGTTCCACAAGAAAAATAGTTGGATCAAATGAAATCAACCAAATTCGTATTGATATTTTTTTTTCTACATTGGACAGAGAGCATCGTGTGTAGTTCAAACCAAGATAAACTTTATTATTGATATAATACAGATAAATGACAAGAATAATATGCTTATTGGGTTCGTGTTCTCTTTAAATGCTTTGTTTGCATGATCCCAGGTCATGTTGACATGGAAATACGTAAATGTAGTAGGTCCAGTATTAATCTTGTGATGAACTTCCACCTAGTTGGAGGATTGAACTGATATAAACATGTACAACATACAAATGACCTCTTGCAACCCAAGATCATGATTAGATCTCTTCTCATACAGTTGTTAAAATTGATTAAATTCCCCAAACTATTATCCTCAAAGCAAGTAAGGTCCAAAGATGCAATTTTTGAATAAGCAAAATATTTTATGGATAAGGAGACAATATATTACAAAATTACATAAGATCTCTTGTCATACAATTGTTAAAATTGATTAAATTCCCCAAATGTTATCCTTAGTAAGTAAGGTCCAAAGATGCAATTTTGAATAAGAAAAATATTTTATGGATAAGGAGACAATATATTACAAAATTATATTCCAAAGATTCGAAAAATCATAGGACTTACCATGGAATTTTATCCCTATACACTAATAAAATCATATTTTGTTGCCATTTTAGGAATTAATCCATAATTGATACCATTGCAAACAATGTGATTGCCTATTCTTCTTCCTTCATGTAAGCTCAAGTAACCCAATTTCATAATTGGCTTCGAACATGATACCATGTTTGGGTTTGCATTAACATCAACTAAAAAAGCAACTCTTTGTGACAACAATACCTTCAATCTTACTATGTGGATTTCTTCATTCTCTGCTTGAACAATTGAATCCATAGTCTAAAATTCGTCCATTGGAAAATGTTTCTTCATCTCAAAAAAACAAAAAAGGCAAGGTCCGATATAACAAAAAGGTATAGTCATTTATTATTGTATAAATTTCGTGAAGGGTATATATATTTACTTGAATCAAGATTGTTCATTACAGGTACAATCGGTAATTGGTTACTTAATTACATTTCTTTCAATGCAAAATTAACACTTTGTTCAACTATAATATATAAGATTGCTATGGTAGGTTCCTAAAAATAGTAATTGCCATCTTAATAAGTGTATTGAAAGAAAACCACAACATACTCATGATGCACAATGAACACCGAAATTTGTGAAGCCTGGTCAAATTTGGGATTGTTGGGAGTCGGACACACATTCTAGGAAAAAATTTTATACGTCTATGAAAGAGTATTGAAATTTGAAATTATTCTAATTTGGGATGACTGGTTCTAGCATAAAATATTGTCTTAAAGCCATACATATTGATAATACATGTTATGTTGACCATTGACCTGTAATATTGTCACATAAGAAGGGGATATTTGTTTTCTTCATGCTACGAGCTTTATCTTTGAGGTGTATCTTAATTAAGTGTATAAATATATGAATTCAAGAGGAAGGGGTTGGTTGTGAAGTTGTCATAAATAATGTCTACATCACTGCAACACTCTTTGACCTTTTATTCAGCTGATTAAAAGCAGTGGGTTTTTAAATACATTTTGTAAAAAAAGTTGTTACAAATTGGGGTAGGTAGACTCCATATTAAGGAAGAAAATCCGATAGATCTAGGATGTAACGATCACTAAAATCTCCCACTTGAGACCCATGAACAACCTAGGTTTAGTTACAAAATTATGGAATAATTTTTTTAAAGTGTTAACAACCAAAGTCTCAAGGACAATTAAATTCAACTGATAACTTTTCCCATTATAATAATTACTAATTCCACATTATAAAGCAACAAGTGTAATAAGTCCACACCTAGCTCAAATCTCCTTAGGGATTAATTTAATCACTGATTACATTGACATTTTAGCTAAATATTCTCTTATTAAAATTTTAGGGTTAAGGGACCAAAACAATTAAATACCCAAGGTATTTAATTCCACAAGATCTAAGACAAGAGAAAGGTTTAATTACAGTGGGGGAAAAGAATACATATTTAAAATCATCAAAGTAAATTCTTACTTACCCACTCCCAAAACTCGGTTAAAGATTCAATTTGATTTTTTCCATGATTAATGCAATTAAAAATTCTTGAAAACATTCCCATTAGATAGGGAATTTCCTCACCTTCCTAGGTGATATAAAGAAGTCCTCCTAACTCCTCATATTTCTCAAGTTATGGACCGGTGGAACTTGGGGTGAAAATTTTCCCAAGCGGGCCCGGGAAGAAAAGTTTCCCAACTCGAGCTGCGCAGACTTCGGAGAGAAAATTTTCCTGGAGGAGAAAAGTGGACCGACAGAGCGGGGAAGAAAAATTTTCCCAAACGCAGCCGATGGAGCGGGGAAGGCATTTAGCACTTTTTCCCTTTTAGGACAAAGCGAATTTTACACCCGCACCTCCGCTGATGCCCAGGGAGGCCACATGGTAGCTCCTTATTGGCTACGGGTCAGCGGGTCAGCAAGGAACATTTAGAAAATTTGACTATTCAAAAGGAAGGGCAAAAGGTCGAAAGGAACTGCACCTCCGCCGACGCGAGAAGATGTCATGTGTCAACCAACCGTTAGTTGCGGTTTGGCGGGCAGCGGGGATAATTTGGAAATTTTTCCCAAAATTTTTCTAAAGCATTAAGGCTTAAAAATATCCGCTCCTCGCCGATGCCTCATGAAGCCACGTGGCAAAGCACCTGATTACCTGCGGGCGGCGAGGCTACGGGGAAAACTTACAAATTTTTCCAAATTTATTTTTGAAAGCACTTAAGGTTAAAATTGATCTGAGCCTCCACCGATGCCCAATGAAGCCATGTGTTAATCAATGATTGGCTGCGGGGCGGTGGGGCCATGGAGGAAAAATTACCAAATTAACTTTTTGGACTTAGATCATTTTTAGACAAAATGAAGGCTTGCATGGATTAGCGGAGCGGTGGGAAACTTCATGACTTTGTACCTTTTGGGAAAAAAGGAAAAAAAGGAAAGTTTTAGCCTGCGGGTCCGCCAAGAATATTTTATTCATTTAAAATTTGACAATTAGATTATTTTGAGCCGAAATGAAGTAAAAACTTCAGAAGGCCATAACTTTTGATTGGGAACTCAGTTTTTGGCAAATAAGGACTTTTTGGAAATCTCTCAACGTCCTCTTTTCACAGCAACCTTAGGAATTTGATTTTGATAAATTTTAAAGGGTCAATTTTGAGAAAACATCTTTCTATCACTTAGAAAGTGAACTGGTATTTTTAACTTATCAATTTTGTTCAAATTTGTCGTTAATTATTTTTCCACTTGCCAAACTAGGCATGGAGGATTTTACTTGGAAGATTTTAGGATAGATTGCAAGGTTAAGTTTGCTTGATTGATTTGCATTCGAAATTTATCAATTTTATACAACAAGAAGTCTGCAATTTTTCCTTTGCCCGATTTGAAAGGTTCTATAAAATTTTCATAAGTATTTTGGTATGTTTGGGGTCGTTTTGACCTTACAAATAAAATTTGATATTTCATTTTGTCTTTTTGATGTTGCAGGGTCATTCTATTCAATTTCGATTAATAATTTCCAGTATGAAAGTTATCTAATGAGCTCAAATTCGAATAGATTTATTTTCATTTGCCAACTTTAAACTATGAATTCATTCCAACCCAATCTAACATACTAAGTTGACTCAAGCAAAGTATTCAAATGCCAAATTACAATTCTGATTTCTAAAACATTTATTTTTAAAAAATAGAGTATTATGACATTTCTCCATACGTATTCACTTTTTCATCCTTCCAATGAATTTCAAAATACATTCAACAATCATATTTCAATACCCAATAATGCCATTTGAGTAAATTAATACAATCCTTTATTGATTCAAAGAGATACCTTTACAATTTCTTCTTTCATTCCTTAATTACAATATACAGAATATGATTTCTTTCACATTCTTTCAAAAGAAGAAAAACAAAGTATATCTCTTTCACAATTCAATTTACAACTTTCATAGCCCATATAGACCATCTTTCCATCACAAATAATATACAAGATCATCCACTTCAAGTGGGAAAAGGTTACATTAAGAAATGATCTCAAAGCAAGGACTGTCAAACTGTCTTCTTTCTCAGTTCCAGAACAATAGTATGAATTTCCATCATTCTCCAATTTGGTCACAATAGAAAAGGGAAAGGCAATGCTCTCCACCCAACAAAGACATCCAATGAAAAAGGAGAATCCATCCTTCTTCATTAGCCCCGAGCCCCAACCACATTGCAATAAGAAATGTTTTTTTCAACTCATGGCAACAATAGGCTTCCACAACACAAAGACATATTTCTCATTCAAAACACAGTCCAAAACAAAATTGTAGTTTTCCACCACAGAACAAAACAACAAACAACACTCAGGATTCATCATGCAAGCCAAAGGAGCAAGAAACTATGGGGGATGTTGCTTATGCCTCCCAAAGGGGAAATGGGTATCACCACCTAAGAACAAACTACCAAAATATATATCATTTCAAATCCCTGACATGCCCTTATGCCTCCCCAAGTACCCCTTATTCCTCACATTTCCTTATGCCTCCCCAACCTCTTATGGCACCCCATAACGAGTAAATAAATGCAAGCTATTTCTTTGTAAGGTGGAACCCAAATCCAAACTCCCTCCACACTTATACCTCCCCAAAACACTTATGTCTCCCAAAAATGCCCCATAGTCTTCTCCTACACCATCCCTAGGCCATCTACCCAACCAACCAACAAATAAAACAACACATTCAAACATTCAACCATTCACATATGCATACAAATAAAAGGAGAGTATTTCCAAGAGCTAAGCTCTTACCTCTCCATGATGGAGTTTGTTCCAAGTTCAAAACAACAAGCTCTCCAATGCAACACAAACCAAGAGATCAACAATCAACAAGTATGCAACAATCTCCAAATTTCTCCCAATTTGCAAGAGCTCCAAAAACCCAAAGCAAGTCACCAAAAATGAAGTGATAAAAGTGAAGCAAAAAAAACCCCAAAAACAAGCCAAGGAATTCAAATATATAGAAGAGGAAAGAGAAGAGGATGAGGTGGATCCATGTGGGATGCCACATCACACATCCTCAACTCCAACTCATAAGTCAACTTCAATCTCCAAGGCACAATAAATAAGTAGGTGAATAAATGACAGTTTTACTTACTCTTTAAAAGTATACAACTTGACTTACAAAAAGTATAATGAAGGCCATATTTAAACCCTCCAACCATAGGTAAGGTTGGCATGCAAATTTAAGAGGTATGGGACAAGTTTAACTTGTCCCATAAGCTCCAAAATCAGCCTCCAAGGACAAATTCGAATTTCAAAAGGAGGTGGAGTGTTTCATACTCCAAAATTAATTTACACATTTCTTACAACACTTTAATTTTAGGCCAACAACTCTAATAATTATTTTCTTATGTCCCAATTTGATTAATTAATTTTAACATGTTTACTCACATTAATTTACCACAATTAATAAATAATGAAAGGGGTAAACACATCACTTAATAAACACATACAAACATCAATAAAAAGGAACCAAATAAATAAATACACATAACCCTTGGTCACATTTAAAGGTGATCCCCCATGGGAATCCCTAACAATCAAACACACACACACATGAACAATACAAGTTTCCATGGTGACCTTATTGAATTCATCTAGAATTCCAATGTGGTTGGTCTCCAATCCCTCGATGTTTGTTGTGATATTTTTAACCTGCACAATACAAATACCCCTTCGACCTCATGGCCATATCAGAACATCCAAATGAATATAATATAATTTCAAAATCATCAATATATATATATGAATCACAACAACATCCAGACAATCAACAATATCACTTACAATTTCATCAAAGAACTATATAATCATCAATTTTAAATTCAATTTTCTTGGTCTACTTAATATATCCAAATATCACATGTCCTAACAACATCCATAAATATATATATAACCATGTCCAACAAAGCATGTCAACATCTATATAAAATGTCTCTAACAATCATCATGCATCATATATGAATCAGAGTCAACAATAATCCATGATCTAACATCTAACACCATACTAAATCAAAACTATAATAATGTCTATAATATAGTCAGCAGTATCATGATCAATATCAAAAGTGTCGAAGGGAAGTGGGTACTATATAGGATATATTATAAATTTAGATACACTCGAGTCCAGTTATTTTTATTTTTTGGTTATACTTCCAATAGGCTATTAAGAGTTGTGTTTGGAGAGAAATTTACTGTCTAGATGACAACTATGAAAGACTTCCAAATGTTTTGTTGATCTACGATCTTGCATGAAATCCTAAGGACATGTCTGATAATAAACTTTTTGGACCCATTCCGGGAGTTGTGGGGGCTTTGGAACATCTTATGAAATTTGTAAGTCTTGTCCATATAGGATTTTATAGAGCATAAACAAGAAGTCCAGTTTCTATGAATGAACATTATATTGACTTGACGATTCATCACAATTATAAATTCAAGGAATTTGAGCGGAAAATGGAAATAGACTGAATGGGTTTCTACAAAATGAGTTTGGAAATACGAGGAGTATAATGGATATGTAAGTTCTTTATATTGAAAATCTTATTATTTAACTCACAAGGTCATGTTTTTGGATCTATATGCTATGTATTTTCGTTTCAAGGGAAATTGTAACTTAGTGTGCTTCTTTTCAATGTCTGCATGGATATTCATGTTCTCCACATAGAAACCTGATGTTTTGTGATTACATGGTAAACGTAAGTCTCGTGGGACATCCTACACGTTGAGAAAAATGATTATGTAATGAATAAAAAGCAGATATGTACACTTTAGATTCATAATTTGAAATAGAAGAATCCAATCTAGATCTCTAACCTTTTGATTAAAATGGATTGGTGGAGAATCTAACAAGTTTTTTTAATTTTTTTGTATAGGATCATCAAAGAAGATTAACCCTTGATTGGGACAATCGGCTAAAGATTGTTGATGGTGTTATGGAAGGATTACCATATCTTCATCATGATTGTAACTCACGCATTGTTCACAGGGATGTGAAAACTTCTTACATTCTTTTGGATGATAATTTTGAAGCACATGTATTAGAATTTGGCATTATTAGGTGCATTTCCTTAGCCAAAACCCACATGTAGTGCCCACTTCCCTTTGACACCTTTTGATACTGATCATAACATTGTTAACTATACCATGGACATTGTTATAGTTTTTATTTAGTATGATGATTAGATGTTAGAGCATGGATTATTTCTGACTCTGATTCATTTATGATGCATGATGATTATTAGAGACATTTTATATATTGAGGTTGATATATTATCTGACATGGTTACATTATAGATGTGTTCAGACATGTGATATTTGGATATTTTGAGTAGACCTAGAAAATGAAAATTGATGATGATATAGTTGTTGATGAAATTTTAAGTGACACTATTGATTGGCTTGATGATTGTTGCGATTCACATATATATTGATGACTTTGGAAGTATATTATATTCATTTGGATGTTCTGATGCGGCCATGAGGCCGAAGGAGGTATTTGTATTTTTACAGGTTAAAAGTATCACAACAAACATCGGGGGATTGGAGACCAACCACATTGGAATTCTAGATGAATTCAACAAGGTCACCATGGCAACTGTATTTGTTTGTGTGTGTTTGATTGTGTTAGGGATTCCCATGGGGGGATCACCTTTGAAATGTGACCAAGGGATTTTATGTATTTTTTTCTTTTATTTGGTTCCTTTGTTAATGTTTGCATGTGTTTATTTAAGTGATGTGTTTACCCCTTTCATTATTTTTTAATTGTGGTAAATTAATGTGAGTAATCATATTGTTTAAAAATTAATTAATCAAATTGGGTCATAAGAAAGTAATTATTAGAGTTGTTGGCCTAAAATTAAAGTGTTGTAAGAAATGTGTAAGTGATGTGTAAGTTGATTTTGGAGTATGAAACACTCCATCTTCTTTGAAATTCGAATTTGTCCTTGGAGGCTGATTTTGGAGGCTTGTGGGACAAGTTAAACTTGTCCCATACCTCTTAAATTTGTATACCAACCTTACCTATGGTTGGAGAGTTAAATTTAGCCCTTCTTTATGCATTTTTGTAAGTCAAGTTGAATGTTTTTATTGCACTTTTCTTACATGTTTTAATTTCAGTCCTTATGGGGTGTGGGCTTGCTTGAGTGTGTAAGTAAAATTGTCATATTATTCACCCACCTATTGATTATGCATTGGAGAATGAAGTTGACTTTTGTGTTGGGGTAGTGTGATGCCAACTAAAACAACCCACTTGAGACCCAAGAACAACCT
Organism: Taxus wallichiana var. yunnanensis; assembly: GCA_018340775.1. Classification (NCBI taxonomy): domain Eukaryota; kingdom Viridiplantae; phylum Streptophyta; class Pinopsida; order Cupressales; family Taxaceae; genus Taxus; species Taxus wallichiana. The sequence continues at coordinate 706,596,010 of CM031235.1, forward strand.
AGGATTAGTTAGGAAAAATTATGGAATATTTTTTTTTTTGTTTAAAAGAGTCTACAACCAGGTTACAAGACAACCGTTGTCACTAACAAGTTCCAGATCAATTCTAATCCACTAGAATATTCTTTTCTTTAATTAACAATTATTAGAGGTCACAAGGTCCCAAAATTTTAGGGTTAGAAAGTTCAATTAGGGTCAGAGGGTAATTCCTCACCATACCCACTCTCTAACAGAGCTTTAAATATTCAACTTGATTTTTCTCAAATTTAACACATTCAAAATTTTCCTAAATCATTCCCAATGGATAGGAAATTTCCTCACCTTTCCATTGATATAAATAAGTCCTCCTAACTCCTCATATTTCTCAAGTTATGGGCCGGCGGGCCTTGGGGTGAAAATTTTCCCCAAGAGTGGGCCTGCGGGCCCATGGGAGAAATTTTTCCCCAAGGGCGGGTGGGGGGCGGGCCACGGGAGGAAATTTTTCCAAGGGTTAGAAAGTCACCTTTGCACCCACACTCCCACGAGTCCACGACGGACACATGGACGTCCCTTAAGCCAATGCGGGGTGAGCGGGATGGCGAGAGAAAAAAATTTTAACGCCCAGATGGGCAAAAAGGGAAACATTAACCCGCGCCTCCACCGGCACCACATAATGCCACATGGCAACTCTTGATTGGCTGCGGCGATTTGGGTGGGAAAAGCGGAAAAATTTGGAAAATTTTTCAAAACGTAAAAAGGAAAAAAGGGGACCCGCTTCTCCGCCATTACCTTGTGACGCCACATGGCAGCTCTTGATTGGCTGTGGGGCGATGGGGAAAATTTGGAAAAATTCCCAAAATTTTCCGGAAGCGCTAAGTGAAAAAGGGATCCGCCCCTCACCGACACCTCATGGTGCCATGTGGTAGCCTCTGATTGGCTGCGGGGTGGCGGGAAAATTTGGAAAATTTTCCCAAAAATTTTGCGAAGATCTAAGGGAAAAAATTCAAGCCCGCGCGCCCGAGAAATTTTCCCCCATAAAATTTTTGATGCCAAGTGAAGAGAAACTTCAGAAGGCCATAAATTTTGATAGAAGGATCGGTTTTGGGAAAATAAGGACTTTATGGAAATATCTTAACGTCCTCTTTACTTAGGAATCATTAATTTTTTATTTTGATAAATTTTAAGGGGTCAATTTCAAGAAAACAATCTACAGGATTTTACAATGCAAACTAGTAAATTTTAACTTGTGAGATTTGTTCAATTTGATCTTCTTCCTTTCTCAACATGTCAAATAGACATGGAGAATTTTTCTTAGGTGGATTTAGGATAAGTTTGTGAGGTATATCTATTTGATTGAGTTCCAATTTGAAATTTTACAATTTTGACAAAAAACGACTGTGAAAGCTTTGAACTTAGTTTTTCCAGGTTTTGAAAGATTTCCTTTAAGTTTTTTTGTCTAATTAAACTCATTTATATCCTAGCATGTTAAATTTTAATGTTTCATTATTATTTCTTGATTGCAGAGTTCACTTTGTTCATTTATGGTAAAAGTTACAGAGTTTAACGTGAAGCAAAAATGGAAACAACAAAATTAGCTCTATGGTTCTCATTTTACTTGCCTTGCAAATGAATTTATTTCATGCTAGTTTCAAAAGGTTTCATTCCTTCAATCAAATGATAAGGACAAGAATGTAACTTTTATTCTTTTCAAAATCATATATTATATATAGGGTAGAATAATACATTTTCTCCTCACGTGTTTCACTTTTCCACTTTCCAAACAGGGATTTCATAGTGCATGTTAAACACAGATTTCCAATGGAAATAATATCATATGAACAAGGAAAACACTTCCATTAATTCAAATGAAACTCTTACAACTTCCTTTCCATTTGATTTCAAAATACAACATACAAAATACGTATCATTCTTTCACATTCTTTCCAACAAACTAGAATATAGAGTATAACTCTTTTACATTTTGAATTTCAACTTTCATTTTCAATACAAAGTATCTTTCCATTATAATGAATATATAGATCATCCACTTTAAAGTGGTAAAGGGCTACAATAAGATTTCATTTCACAAGGGACTATCAAACTGTCTTTTTCTCAGCTCCAGAACAACAACATGCGTATTTCTCATTCTTCCAAATTGTGATCACAACAAGAGTAGGGAAAGGCAACGCTCTCCACCCAACCAAGAAATCCAATGAAGAGGATAATCCATCCTTCTTCATTGGCCCCAAGACCCAAACACAAAACAATAAAAGATGTGATCCAACTCATGGCAACAATAGGCTTCCAAAACAAACACACAAGCATCACTTTCACAATAAAAACACAGTCCATCACAAAATGTAGTTTACAACTACATATAAGCATGAAAAAAATACTAAGGCTTCCTCAAGCAAGCCAAAAGGAGCAAGAAACTATGGAGGATGCTTCTTATGCCTCCCAAAAGGGGAAATGGGTATCACCAACTGAATTACAACCTACCAAAATATAGTATATCAAAGCCCTGACATTCCTTATGCCCCCCAAAGTACCCCTTATTCCTCACATTTCCTTATGCCTCCCAACCTCTTATGGTACCCCATAATGAGTAAAGAAATGTAAGCTATTTCTTTGTAAGGTGGAACCCAAATCTCAACTCCCTCCACGCTTATACCTCCTAAAACACACTTGTGCCTCCCACAAACTAAACCCCATAGTCTTCCCTACACCAATCCTAGGCCATCTACCCAACAACCCAAAAACATGCCAAAACATTCATACATTAACATATACATTCATAAAAGAAGATAATTTCAAGAGCCAAGCTCCTACCTCTCCATGATGGAGTTGTTCCAAGTTCCAAAACAACAAGCTTTATCCCAATGTAAGCAATCCAAATCAACCAAGCACAAACATGCAACAATCTTTTAAAACTTCTTCAAAGTAAGAGATCCAAAACAACAAAAGAATTCACCCAGAATGAAGTCTCCAAAGTGAAGCAACCCAAAACAAGGCAAGGAATTCAAATTTTATAGAAGAGGGAAGGGAAGAGGATGAAGTGGATCCATGTAGGATGTCACATCACACATCCTCAACCCCAACCCCAAAAGTCAACTTCATTCTCCAATGCATAATAAATAGGTGGGTGAATAATATGACAGTTTACTTACACACTCAAATCTAACCCACACCCCAAAGGACTGAAATTAAATCATGTAAGAAAAGTGCAATTAAAACCTACAAATTGTCTTCTCAAAAAGCATTATAAAAGTCTAATCTCAACTCTCCAACCGTAGGTATGGTTGGTAATTAAATTTAAGAGGTATGGGACAAGTTTAACTTGTTCCCACAAGCCTCAAAATTAGCCTCCAAGGACAATTTCAAATTTCAAGAAGGTGGAGTGTTTCACACTCAAAAGTTAACTTACACATCACTTACACATCTCTTACAACACTTTAAATCAAGGCCAACAACTCTATTAATTACTTTCTTATGACCTCTTTTATTTAATTAATATTAACAACATGCTTACCCACAATATTAATACAACATTTAATAAATAAAGAAAAGGGAAAATGCATCACAAAATAAACACATGCAACATTTAAACAAAAGGGTCAAATAAATAAAAACACATAACCCCTTGGTCACATTTAAAGGTGATCCCCCATGGGAATCCCTAACACACACAAACACGCACAAACAAATACTAGTTGCCATGGTGACCTTGTTGAATTCATCTAGAATTCTAATGTGGTTGGTCTCAATCCCTCGATGTTTGTTGTGATATTTTAACCTACAAAACACAAATACCTCCTTCAGCCTCGTGGCCATATCAGAACATCCAAAATAATATAATTAAAATTTCTAAAATCATCTAGATATATGGATCACAACAACATCAAGCAACCAACAAGATCATTTGCAATTTTACTCAACCACTATATCATCATCAAATAATTTCCATTTCTAGGTCTACTCATAATATCTAAATATCACATGTCTGAACAACATCCATAGTATAACCATGTCAAATAGTATATCAACATCAATATCCAAAGTGCCTCTAATAATCATCATGCATCATAATTGAATCAAGTCAACAATAATCCATGCTCTAACATCTAACATCATACTATAATAAGGTCCATAATCAAGTCCATAATATAACCAACAATATCATGATTAGTATCAAAAAAGGTGTCAAAGGGAAGTGGGCACTATAGGTTGAGGATGTGTGATGTGGCATCCTACATGGATCCACCTCATCCTCTTCTCTTCCCTCTTCTATTTATTGGAATTCCTTAGCTTGTTTTTGGGTTGCTTCACTTTTATCACTTCATTTTGGGAGACTTATTTTGGTCTTGAGAGCTCTTGCTTTTGGAGAATATTGGAGATTGTTGCCATGAGTTGGATCACATCTTTTATTGCATTGTGGTTGGGGCTCGGGGCCAATGAATAAGGATGGCTTCTCCTCTTCATTGGATGTCTTGGTTGGGTGGAGAGCATTGCCTTTCCCCTACTCTTGTTGTGATCACAATTTGGAAGAATGAGAAATATGCATGTTGTTGTTCTAGAGCTGAGAAAAAGATAGTTTGACAGTCCCTTGTGAAATGAAATCTTATTGTAGCCCTTTCCCACTTTGAAGTGGATGATATGTATATTATTTTTATGGAAAGATACTTTGTATTGACAATGAAAGTTGAAATTCGAAATGTAAAAGAGTTATACTTTGTTTTCTATTTTTGGAAAGAATGTGAAAGAAGGATACGTATTTTGTAAAGTTGCATTTTGAAATCAATAAATGATGTATTACCTTCAAAATAGTCTCGCCCCATTTTACCTTTGAAAACTTACTAATTTATGACCTCTGTCATTTTCTCCTTCCCCGTGTTGTGCCCTAGTTGATCTTTGTGGCCATTTTTAGTCTATTCCTAGGTTGTAAATCACTTAAGAGTCTATATTTTGAGTCTCCCATGCTCTATTCCATTAAAAACTTGGTTTCCCCATGTTTTTTATTCTCCATGGTCGGGATTCGTCTTCCCTGGATTTTCTACCCTAAGTACTTGAAGAAAATGAATGGATGTATCCTCTGAAGAACGTATTTGAGCCTTGTAACATTCTAAACTTTATGTCCTCGAAGAAAATTTCATTCCCTGGCTCAAATGGTCATTTTTCTATATTTTACGGTTTGATGGGTTTTCTCCTAATCAAATTTGCATCCTTGTATCTACAGGGATGTGGCACCTTTTGGTTAGATGCGGCTCAGTTGGGTACTTAGAAAAATTCATAAAAATCCTCAACTCAAAATGTGTCCACGTGGAGGCACGACACTCATTTGAAGATCTACTTTTGGTTTTTCCTTGGAGTAGCACGGGAGGACACGTGGAGGCTTCCGCTGTTTGCTTAGCCTTGGACTTAGACAAATTTTTCATGTAGTTGGAGTAGTTTGGCGGAACAGGACATGTGAAGAGCTTGTGCTCATTCATGGTCTCACTTTGGGCACCATCTTGAAGTTGCACCATGGAGACACATGGAGGAACCGCGCATGTTCGGGGACCGACCCTTGAGTTTCATTTAAAGAAGCACCAGGATGACACATGGAGGCCTCCGCTCACTTTGCATTTTACTTAGAATTTTCAATGGCCAAAAGGAGACTACCTCGGAGCATGACACATGGTGCCTTCCACTAAGCTTCAAAGCATTTAGATAGACCTTTCCGGAACAGACATGTGGCGAGCCCACGCTCGTTCAAGGTATCAAATTTTTGGGACCGCCTCAAGGTGTGCCATGGTGACACATGGTAGTTTGAAAAGTCAAAGAGGTGGGGAGGTGGGCCATCGGAGGCAACTTGGATTTTTTTGCCCCTTAAGGATTAAAATTTCAAAATGGCCCACAAGCCCGATGAGGGAAATAGTCAATGTTTTTCCCTGGTCAATCAATGGCGGAGGTGCGGGCTCTCGGGGAAATTTGGAAAATTTCCTTTTGAGAAAAAAAGAGTCAAAAGTAAAAAGGAAGTGTGGCCCCACTCCAATCACATTTGGACACGTGTCAAGGCTCATTTTCGAGGGTAGAGCTACGGGAAAATTTGGAAAATTTTCCCTTTTCCAAAAAGAGAGTAAAATGGTAGAATTTGATGCGGTTCCACTCCAATCACATTTGGACATGTGTTAGGATCGTTTCCCGAGGGTGGAGGTGGGGAAAAATGGAATTTTTTTCCATTTTTTCAAAAAGTTGTAAAAAGTCAAAGGAAGCCCCTGGGTCTGTTCTAAAGTTTGAATCTGCCACGTGGATGACCCAAATTCAAAGTAAAGATCAATGGCAGGCTATGAGTCTAAATCTGATTTTCCCCCATTTCTCTAAAACACATCTGGAAGTGTGAGTCTCCATGATTTCTTGGTCTTTTCTACATGCCAAGTAGAGAAGGAAGTTAATGTTGATATCTGAAGTTTGGTGGGAAGATCTAGAGGACATCTTTCACCATTAAAATGGTCTGACTTTCGTGCCCGATCAGATTTTCTATTTTTCTTCTCCCGAGCACACAAGGGGCAGATTTGATAGATTAGGGGTGGAAGTGGTTGGAAAATTGAAGGAAGAGTGATCTACTAGAGAAAGGAGTTGAATGTGGGAGGCATTCGATGAAATATACCCCCTCGAGCACTTAGAGACTTTTGTAGATTTGATTTTGAGAATCATGAAAGAATCATGGCGAAGCACTGGTGCATTAAACATTTTTGTCTTTTGGGAGGAAGGGGCTCTGTTGTAAAGGTTATAAATGGCACAAATTTTCATGCAAAATGGTTGGGAAGTTGGAAGTTGGAGGTCAGAGTGCTAGAGGTCGAAGAAAATTCCCAAGAGGAAAATTTGACTAAGCCTATCTTTTGAGAATCCATCTAAGAAACTAGGTTATCTCTTTTTGTATTAAGTTTTATTGTGTCAAGGTGGTTGCAAGTGTACAACCATTGACAAGCTTTGAGACTGTTCTAGAAACTTTCCCCTGCTAATAGACTTAATCAAATTGAGTTTTTTTGTGTTGTCTTGAGCAAAATGTGTTTGTTTTATTTCTGAATGTATGCAAGTAGTTTTTCTTTTTTTTTGCAATCTTGTATTAAAATTGATTCAATCACACAAGCCTCAATCCTTGTGATAGTTTAGTGGCATCTACAATTCCATTTCTCAGAAGAGCTTTCATTTGGGATTGGAATAAATGATTTAAAATCACTTTTCTCTCATTTGTTGACAAGAGATTGTCTGTAAGCCTTTGGGTGTACCTTAGGCATGATTTGGCTTAGATCTTGATGCTTTGTTGGGTTTTCTAACTCGAGCCTTCATGATAGAATCTCAAAGATTGTGTGAAAGAGTGCTAATCTGGGCCTCCATTGAAGCACATATTCTAGTTGAAGAAACATTTTAGCTATTCTGTGGCATTTTGTTGTTCGAATTTCCATTTTGTAAGGTTCCTCAAGGATCTGGTGAATCTAGTTTCACCCTGCCCCACCTCCCACAAAAAATTCATTTAACAACAACCAATCCTACCCATACTACCCATGTTTTTCATGTGTGTATGCCAATGCACAATCCTCATCACCTAAACATGCAGAAAGCAAGTAGGGTCTCAAATGTCTTTAGTAACCTTTGCCTTGTTGTGAAATATCTCCATGATCTAGAAGTGACAACTCGTGAGAGTTAGATCTGGTGTGTTGATCATATTTTCCCAAGGTCTTCTCTATAAAATTTATGCAAAAGAAAGGTACATGTATCTCCTTTCATATAATAAGAGGTTACAAAATAGGTTCTCTTACCTTGGTTGAAAGGCACAACCTAAAATAGTTAGGATCATATCACATCCTTTTTAATGTGCTACCCACTCTTTTCAAAGCCTGAGTGATAACAAGTCAGATAGATTGCTTCCCAACTATACAAAATGACATACATTGATCTATCTACCTCTGAGTGTCCTATGTTTAATCCATGATGTTGCTCAATATTTGAAGGAGGTTAAATTTGGGTACCAACATAAATGGCACCATTTTTCGGGGATTTTGATTGCAGTTCATTTTCAAACCCTAGTAAAACACTTCTTGTATGCTCCAAGTGCTATGTGTAGTTACTTCAGTTTTCACACCTAATGCACTAGCTTTCATTTGATAAATCTTGGTAAAGAAAGGTCAAAATCTTTCCATTTCTAGTTTCTAGCATTGACAGACATTTGACAAATCATATTTAGTGCATTTGCACAACTAAGGTGGAAATCCTTAGTGGTGACTCCCTGTTGATCTGATTCTTAATAAGTACCAGTGTCTTAAAACTCTGTCAAAGTCAGATTTGTTACTAATATTTACAAAGCTATGGAAGGAAGAAGATCTTTCTTTGCTAGGGATCCTACTAGGACATTGTTTCTAGAGCTAGGAAAAGCAAAATCAGAAGGAAGAAAATCTTGGAGAGCTGTTGGAGATCAACAGACAAGGAGAGGGATCTCCATTGATGAAAGTGAATGGCCTATCATTGAAGACTACCATTCAAGTGACTCTGAATTAGGTAGCCTCTTTGTGGAATTGAACTCTCCAAGCTGGAGAGGGGCCTTCATTTGATTTTGAAAGGTTTGCTTCACACTCTGCACCTGTCTTTTCTGAGGTTGATAGAGATTTCCAAGAGACAAGGCCTTTGGGGGATATCCATTTTGAAAATTATACTCCTGTGTTCCAAGGACCTCTAGCCCCTCATCAATTTGTCACCCCTCCAAGGTCACCTCCTCAATCAACATGGCCCAACCTCCACCTAGCCCCCTTTTTTTGTAAACACCTTTGGACCTATAAATTTTGTGGGAATGGCTGGATATCCAAATGTAGTGCCTCAAGATGTAAGGAACAAAATGCCAAAGTTCCAAGGAAATAATGTTATTACTAGTGATCAACATCTAAAGCTTTTTATCAATATGATGGAAGATTTTGAGATTGAACATGAAGATGTATATATCAAGTTATTTATCCATACCTTGGAAGAGGATGCTAGGGACTGGTATAAAGCATTTCCAGATAACTCTATTGATTCTTGGACTGAGATGAGTAATGCATTCAGATTGCAAAGTATGGTGATAGAACTGACCCTAGGTTTCTTTTGACAGAATTTGAAAACATCAAGAAGAACCCTAATGAGTCAGTACATGATTTCAACACAAGGTTTAATAAGACCTTGAGAAGATTCCTATTAGGATAAGGCCTTGTGATGAGTCATGTTTGATCAAATATACTGATGCATTTGATAAAAAGGCTGCATATTATTTAAGAGACAAAAACCCCACAAATTTGAGGTAGGCCTTCACCATGGCTTTGCAAATAGAGAACAATATCAAGGAAATTGGAAAGCCTCCAAAAGGGAAGGTGTAAATTTGGTTAACCTAGAAAAACCCCAAACAAGCAAGGTTGTTGATTTGGAAGAAGTTGTGAAGACTTTGGCAGGGGGTTGTCAAAGAGATCTCCTACAAGCTAGCCTGAGATGAGAAAGGAATTGGCAGAGCTCACAAGGTCAACACAAGAAACAAGGCCAAGATAGATTCACAAATCACCAAATATATTGATGATAGAGGCAAGGGACCTATTGGATTTGGAAATAGACAACCCCAAGCTAGGAATAGAATGGTGCCTGATCCTTTGGTTGCTAGAGTTGTTGTGGTGGAGAGATAGATGTCATTGATTGGTGTGAAAATGTTTCATGCCTCATGCTCCTTGTGAAGAAGATCAACAAGAAGAAGAAGAAGATGATGATAATGATGATGATGATGTTTGCATGATGGGTTGCTCCACCAGCTCACAACAAGGGGCAACCTCAACTGAGGTGATAAGTGCTAGAACTGCTGCCACCTTTTGGGACTGCATTCATAGGGTACCTATTCTTCCTCTCTCTCATACTTTAGAAGTAGATAATGTACAAGATTTTGAATTTCCCAATAATGATTTTGAATATTTAAGGGCTTTAATGATCAAAAAGTATGATGGAGGAATCCCATCTGAGGAAGATAGACAAGTTGTTGATGAATGTTGTTGTGGCTCAAGAGAGGGAATATAACACAAGAAGTAAGGTTGTCAAAGGGGCAGGGCCTCAAGCCAAGCCTAAAGATCCCTTACTTTCAAACATTCCTAAAGAGGCTCAAGAAAGATGCATGTACAAAAGCCCCGTAGTTCCAAACAAAAATCATACCCCTCCTCATGCCCAAGTTGTCAAAAATCTATACCACCTAATGAGTGTGTTGGTTTTCCTTCCAATACTGCCTTGCCAAAGAATGTCCCATATGATATTTCCCAAGTGTTGAGTCAAATCAAAGTCTTTGTTCCAATTTTGAGTTGCTTAGGATTCCTGAGCACAAAAAGAGAGCATTTGAATACTTGGGGTTGAAAGAAGAGAAGACTGCCTAGGTAGAAATGTAAATATTGTGGAGACTCCTCCAATCATTGAAGAACCTAGAAGCACCACCAACATCAAGAAGAGCTAGATGAACCACCTGAGGTCTATTTGGGACATCCTTGGTGGACTCTCAAATGAATGTGGATCCATTCTTCACCACTTTGATCATAAAGGATAAACTGCTGCACAACTGCATGTTTGACTCAGGGGCATCATGCAATGTCATGCCTTTGGAAGTCATGAATGAGCTAAACATCAAAGTGACAACAACATATGGGAAGTGCACTACCATGGACTCCAGAGAAGTGCCAGTAGTGGGATGTGTGAAGGGTTTGGTGGTGCAGCTTGTAACTTACCAGGTAAAAACTTAAAACTTGATGTTGTCATTGTTGACTACCCAACCAAGTGGGGCATGCTACTATCAAGAAAATGGGCTGCAAGTGTTGGTGGGAGTGTCCAAATGGATATGTCTTATGCTACCATTCCAATTGAGGGAAGCCTTGTTAGGTTGTATGGGGAAAAGAAAATGTTGCATCTTATTGAGGATCCCAACAATGCATCCTATGAGGTATTGTACACAAATGTTGATGTAGACAACTTTGTGGGATTTGTTGATGGAAAGGAGCACAAGATTGAAGAATGCAAATGCCTTGAACAAAAGGCTCTCCCTGGACTCTATTGTTTGATGGAGCTTGCTCCAAATTTGGGAATGGTGTTGTATTGTTCTACTTTCTCCTGGTCAGAAAAATTTTTTTTTCCTTCAAACTCAACTTTGAATGCACCAACAACATTGTTGAGTATGAGGCATTGTTGTTGGGTTTAAGAATTGCTTGGAAATATGGTGTCAAGGACATCATTGTCAAAGGAGACTCAGAATTAATTGTGAAACAAGTCAAAAAGTTGTATGCCACAAAGAATCAATGAATGAAACAATATAAGCATGCAGTTTGGGACTTCATTGAGATGTTTGATTCATTTAACATAGTGCATCATGATAGGAAGTTCAATGACTTGGCAGACAAGCTTGCAGTGTTGGGGTCTCGGTTTGACAATTGCACAATGTCCCCATATTGTGAATATGAGGTTGAGGTATTGACAAGACCTTCTGTCCCTGACAACATTAAACATTGGCAGGTTTTTGATGATGATGCTCAGATCAGAAGATTCCTGCAAAACAAGGGAGAATTTTTTGATCAAAGTATTGATTGGGAGCCAATGGTTTGTACAACAGAAGGAAAAGAAACCTTGTTTGGCAAGGGTATCATCTAGCTAAAGACCAATACCATTCCTAGAGGTTGGTTGCTCTTGAGTCCAATTTTGATAATGTTGATCACATTATTAATAGATGCATGGAAGCCTCAAGGGATATTGAGGAGCATGATCTTGGCACAAAGGAGAAGCCAAGGAAAATTTGGTTAGGTAGTAATCTCAGCAAGGAGGAGAAGCAGTCATACATCCAATTTGTTGAAAAATACCAAGATTGTATGGCTTGGACCTATTCTAAACTAAAAGCATACAGAGAGGATTTTTTTCAACATGAGATCCCCTTGGTGTCTAATGCAAAGCCATTTAGGAAAAAGTAGAGGCCCATCAATCCACTCTTATCCCTCAAAATGCAAGAGAACTAAAGAAGCTAAGAGATGGAGGGATTATCCAGCCCACAAGGTATTCCTCTTGGGTTGCAAACCTAGTGCCAGTGAGAAAGAAAAATGGTGACATCAGTGTGTGTGGATTTTAGGAACCTAAATAGAGCATCAATGAAGGATAATTATCCTTTACCAAATATGGAGAACATGTTGTAGTTAGTGACTGGTTTTGAGTTGCTTTCCACCTTGGATGGTTTCTCTTGGTTATAACCAAGTTGTGGTGAAGGAATCAAAAAGGATCAAGACAACCTTCACTACTCCTTGGGGGACCTATGTTTATGTCAGGATGCCCTTTGGTCTGATGAATGTTGGAGCCACCTTTCAAAGAGAAATGGATGTTGCTTTTTTGGTTACATCAATGAATTTATTGTAGTCTATCAAGATGATGTAACTGTATTTTCTAGAAAGAGAAGTGACCACTTACTACACTTGGAGAAGATGTTGATAAGATGTAGAGAATATGGCATCTCACTTAATCCAAAGAAATGCCATTTTGGAGTGTAGAAGGAAAAGTTTCTTGGTCACATAGTGTCAAGAAGGAGTGATGATTGATCCAGAAAGAGTAGAGGCCATTAGCAAGGTCCCAATCCCAAAGACTAAGAAAGGAATTCAGTCCTTCTTTGGGAAAATAAACTTCATTAGAAGATTCATATCAAACTTTTTGAGTTGACCATTCCAATCACTTCCATGCTAAAGAAAGACCAGGTCATCAAATGGGAGGAGGCTGCCATCCAATATTTCAATGGGATTAAAGAGGCACTCAAGCATGCACATGTATTGGCAGCTCCAGATTATAAGAAGCCCTTTCAACTATTTCTCTTTGCTTCAGAGAACACTATTGCTTTTTCTGCTGCAGAAGGATGATGAAGGGGCTGAGAGGCCAATTGCCTTTTTCAAGTAAGGCCTTGCAGGGGTAGAACTAAAGTACACTATCATGGAAAAGTAGGCATTTTCCTTGGTAAAAGAAACAAAGGTTTTTAGGCCTTATATTCTAAGTTCAAAGGTTGTTGCTTATGTTCCCCATACCATGGTAAAGGACATCTTGTCAGAGATGGAAGTCTCAAGAAAAGATGTAGATGGGTGAACAAATTGCAAGAATATGATATGGACATCCAAACCACAAAGTTGGTGAGAGGTTTGGGCTTGGCTAAGCTTATGGCTGAGAGAAACTTGTAAAACTATTGAGGTAAATGAGGTAGAAGAAGAAAGGGTAGGTGTATTTGAAAGGTTGATGAATTCTGAGTGGTATAAAGATGTAATCTTTTATCTCAGACATTTCCGAACTACCCTGAGCACTTAAGTAAGAACCAAAAAGAGAGCCCTTAAGTTGGCTTCCCAAAAATATGTCATCACTGATTATGGGTTAGCTTGGAAGAACCCAGAGGGAGTCCTCTTAAGGTGCATTACTGAAGAAGAAGCCCCAAGATAATTGTTGATCTCCATGGAGGAGTTTTTGTGGGGGCATTTTGCTGCAAGAGTCACAACACATAAGATCCTGAGGGCTGGTTATTGGTGGCCAACTCTTTTCAAGGATACAACCTTGTTGGTTAGAAGATGTGAAAGTTGCCAATGCTTCTGGAAGACTGAAAGCTTCAAGCTCCCTTCCTTTGCAACCTGTATCAATTGAAGCTCCATTCAAGCAATGGGGAATGGATTTCATTGGTGAGATTTAGACCCTTCAAGTGTTGGCCACAAATGGATTCTTGTAGAAACTGATTATTTTACTAAATGGGTGGAGGAAATCCCCACCAAGAAGGCAACACACCAAGTTGTCATGGATTTTGTGCTAAACAACATCATCTGCAAGTTTGGGGTACCAGTCAAGATTATAGCTGATAATGCCATGAGCTTTAGAGCTAAACCTTTGGTGGAAATGTGTAAAGAGTATGGATCAACTTGACATATGCCTCCAATTACAATCCTCAAGGAAATGGACAAGTTGAGTCCAGTAATAAAAATTTTTTGAAGATCATTAAAAGAACATTGGAGCAGAACAAGAGAAAGTGGGGTGAATAGTTGAAGTTTGTTATTTGGGAAGATAGGATCACTGTCAAGAGGGTCACTGGAAAGAGTCCATTTGAGTTGGTATATGGGACTCAAGCCCTACTGCCTCTTCATATGCAATTATCTTCATATCATTTTATGCAACAACTAGAAGATCAAGAGGTAGGTCCTTATGATGCCCGCATTAATCAGATTATTGAGCTTGATGAAGAGAGGAGGGCATCCCACCAGAGGCATATAAAGTTTAGAGAGAAAACTGAAGAAGTTATTTGACAAGAAGGTCACTCCCAGAGCCTTTCAATGTTGGAGATCTTGTGCTACTATGGGATAGCAGACATGAGGATAAGGGAAAGCATGGCAAGTTTGACTCATTATGGATGGGCCCTTACTCTATTGACATCAGAATTGGGGAGCATACCTTCTTCCTCAAGGACTTAGATGGTGAACTACTCGAGTTTCCTATTAATGGTAGGAATTTGAAGCATTTCTTGGATTGATCCCCTGAATCAAGGCATAAATCTTGTGTACAAGTGTATAGTTTGTTGTTTGTTTCCTGTCCTTTTGTGTTTTTGCTCGTTCTGGTCCTCGGTGACCTATTTTTGTTGGTTTCTCTGTCTTTTTTAAAGATGGCTTTGTTTCTCTGCTCTACAAGATGACTCCATTGCCCAATGGATATTTTGGCACTTGGTCTACTTTTGTTCTTGTGGCACTCGCAGGAGTGCCCATCCCCGAGTCGGAGCCTATGTTGGTGCTCAAAATAGTCTCGCCCCATTTGTGCCTTTGAAAACTTATTGATTTGGCCTCTGTCATTTTCTCCTTCCCCGTGTTGTGCCTAGTTAATCTTTTGGCCATTTTTAATTGTTCTAGGTTGTAAATCACTTAAGGAGTCTATATTTTGAGTCTCCCATGTCTCATTCATCAAAAACTCAAGTTTCCCCCATGTTTTCTATTCTCCATGGTCAAGATTTGTCTTCCTTATCATTTTCTACCCTAAGTACTTGAAGAAAATGAATGGATGTATCCCTGAAGAATGTATTTGAGCCCTGTAACATTTCTAAACTTTTTTTCCTTGAAGAAAATTTCATTCCTAGCTCAAATGGTCATTTTTCTATTTTTATGGTTTTGATGGTGTTTCTCCCGGTCAAATTTACATCCTTGTATCTATAGGGGACGTGGCACCTTTTGGTTGGATGTGGCTCAGTTGGGTACTTAGAAAAATTCATGAAAATCCTCAACTCAAAATGTGTCCACGTGGAGGCACGATGCTCATTTGAAGATCTACTTTTGGGTTTTGCCTTGGAGTAGCGTCGGGAGGACACGTGGAGGCTTCGCTGCTTGGCCCAGACTTAGACAAATTTTCATGTGTTGGAGTAGTTTGGTGGAACAAGACACATGTGGTGAGCTTGCATGCTCATTCAAGGTCTCCACTTTGGGCACCATCTTGAAGTTACGCCATGGAGACACATGGAGGAACTGTGCATGTTCGGGGACCGGCCCTTGAGTTTCATTTTAAAGAAGCGCCAAGGATGACACATGGAGGCCTCCGCTCACTTTGCATTTTACTTAGAATTTTCAATGACCAAAAGGAGACTACCTCGGAGCATGACACGTGGCACCTTCCACTGAGCTTCAAGCATTCAAAAACCTTTAGAACAGACACGTGGCGAGCCCGCTGCTCGTTCAAGGTATCAAATTTTGGGACCGCCTCAAGGTGTGCCATGGTGACACGTGGTAGTTTGAAAAGTCAAAAGAGGGGGGAGGTGGGCCATCGGAGGTAACTTGGATTTTTTTCCCCTTAAGGATTAAAATTTCAAAATGGCCCACAAGCCCGATGAGGGAAAAGTCAATGTTTTTCCCCAGTCAATGGTGGAGGTGCGGGCTCTCGGGGAAATTTGGAAAATTTCCTTTTGAAAAAAAGAGTCAAAAGTAAAAAAGGAAGTGTGCCCCACTCCAATCACATTTGGACATGTGTTAGGCTCATTTCCCGAGGGCGGAGCTATGGGGAAAATTTGGAAAATTTTCCTTTTCCAAAAAGAGAGTAAAAATGGCAGAATTTTTGAGCGCAGTTCCACTCCAATCACATTTGGACACGTGTCAAGCTCATTTCTCGAGGGGAGGTGTGGAGAAAATGGAAATTTTTTTCCATTTTTCCAAAAAGTTGTAAAAATTCAAGGAAGCCCCCGGGTCTATTCTAAAGTTTGAATCTGCCACGTGGATGGCCCAAATTCAAAGTAAAGATCAATGAAAGCTGTGAGTCTAAATCTGATTTTCCCCCATTTTTCTCTGAAACACATCTGGAAGTGTGAGTCTCCATGATTTCTTGGTCTTTTCTACATGCCAAGTAGAGAAGGAAGTTAATGTTGATATCTGAAGTTTGGTGGGAAGATCTAGAGGACATCTTTCACCATTAAAATGGTCTGACTTTCGTGCCCGATCAGATTTTCCATTTTTCTTCTCCCGAGCACACAAGGGGCCAGATTTGATAGATTAGGGGTGGAAGTGGTTGGAAAATTGAAGGAAGAGTGATCTACAGAGCAAGGAGTTGAATGCGGGAGGCATTCGATGAAATCTACCCCCTCGAGCACCTAGAGACTTTTTGCAGATTTGATTATGAGAATCATGAAAGAATCATGGTGAACACTGGTGCATTAAACATTTTTTTTCTTTTGGGAGGAGGAGGGGCTCTATTGTAAAGGTTATAAATGGCACAAATTTTTCATGCAAAATGGTTGGGAGGTTGGAAGTTGGAGGTCAGAGTGCTAGAGGTTGAAGAAAATTCCCAAGAGGAAAATTTGACTAAGCCTGTCTTTTGAGAATCCATCTGAGAAACTAGGTTATCTCTTTTTGTATTAAGTTTTATGTGTCAAGGTGGTTGCAAGTGTACAACCATTGACAAGCTCTGAGATTGTTCTAGAAACTTTCCCTGCTAATAGACTTAATCAAATTCAAGTTTTTTGTGTTGTCTTGAGAGCAAAATGTGTTTTTTATTTTGAATGTATGCAAGTAGTTTTTCTTGTTTCTATTGCAATCTTGTATTAAAATTTGATTCAATCACATAGGCCTCAATCCTTGTGATAGTTTAGTGGCATCTACAATTCCATTTCTCAAAAGAGCTTTCATTTGGGATTGAAATAAATGATTTAAAATCACTTTTCTCTCATTTGTTGACAGAGATTGTCTGTAAGCCTTTGGGTGTACCTTAGGTGCATGATTTGGCTTAGATCTTGATGCTTTGTTGGGTTTTCTAACTTGAGCCTTCGTGATATAATCTCAGAGATTGTGTGAAAGAGTGCTAATCTGGGCCTCCATTGAAGCACATATTCTAGTTGAAGAAACATTTTAGCTATTTTGTGGCATTTGTTGGTCTGACTTTCCATTTTGTAAGGTTCCTCAAGGATCTAGTGAATCTAGTTTCACCCTGCCCCACCTCCCACCAAAAATTCATTTAACAACAACCAATCCTACCCATACTACCCTTGTTTGTCATGTGTGTATGCCAATGCACAATCCTCATCACCAAAACATGCAGAAGCAAGCAGGGTCTCAAATGTCTTTAGTAACCTTTTCCTTGTTGTGAAAGTATCTCCATGATCTGGAAGTGACAACTCGTGAGAGTCAGATCTGGTGTGTTGATCATATTTTCCCAAGGTCTTCTCTATAAAATTATGCAAAAGAAAGGTACATGTATCTCCTTTCATATAACAGAGGTTACAAAATAGGTTCTCTTACCTTGGTTGAAAGGCACAACCTAAAATAGTTAGGATCATATCACATCCTTTTTAATGTGCTACCCACTCCTTCAAAGTCTATCCCTTTGAGTGTCTTTCTTAACAAGTCGATAGATTGCTGGGTACCCCTTTTTTAAACTACAAAATGACATACATGATTAAAATCTATGAGAGGGAGAAGATCAAATTGAACAAATCTCATAAGTTAAAATTTTGAAAATTTGCACTATAAAAGCCTACGGTTCGTTTTCATTAAATTTACCTCTTAAAATCTATCAAAATTAAAAATTAATTATTCGTATGTAAAGAGGACATCAAGATCTTTCCAAAAGTCCTCTTTTTCCGAAAACTGAGCTATCTATCAAAAGTTATAGCCTTCGAAGTTTTTCTTCATTCAAAGATTAACAAAAAATAATAATAATTCTAACTATTAAATATATATATATAGGAAAATTTTCCTTGGTGGACCCACGGGTCTGAATTTTCCTTAGCACTTTGGATAGGGAAAAAAAAATTGGAAAATTTTCTTAATTTTCCTCACCGGCCCGCAGCCAATCAAAGGTTGCCACGTGGCACCACAAGGTGTTGGTGGAGGCGAGATCTTTTTAACAACCATGAAAGCACTTCAAAAAAAAATTGGAAAATTTTCTAAATTTTCCCGCCACCCCTTATCCAATCAGGAGATGCCACATGGCATCGTGAGGCATCGGCGAAGGAGCGGGTTCCTTTCTACCTTTTACGTTTTCAAAAAATTTCTACTTTTTCTTGTCCTCGCCTCGTTGCCCGTAACCAATCAAGACCCGCCACGTGGTGTCGTGAGGCATCGGTGGAAGCACGGGTGAATTCTACTCTTTTTTCCTTCAGGGTGTTAAAACTCTTTTATCCCCCCGCCGCCGCTTCCGCGGGCTTGGAGGTGCCACGTGTCCTTGCGAACTTGTGGACTCGCGGGAGCTTGCAGGTGCAAAGGTGGCTTTTTTCCCCCACGGGAAATCTCCAAAATTTCTCCCACGGCCCCACCGACCTGATTCCTCCTCCTCCAGAAATTTTTCTCCCCACGGCCCATGAGACCCGCCCACAGGGCAAATTTTCTCCACTAGGCCCGTTGGCCCGCTCTTGGGGAAAATTTTCACCCCAAGGCCCACTCGGCCCATAACTTGAGGAATATGAGGAGTTATGAGGACTTCTTTATATCAATGGAAAGGTGAGGAAATTTCCCATCCAATGGAAATGATTTAGGGAATTTTGAATGCATTAATTTTGAGAAAATCAAGTTGAATCTTTAATCCTATTAGAGAGTGGGTATGGTGAGGAATTACCCTCTGAACCTAATTGAACCTTCTAACCCTAAATTTTGGGACCTTGTGACCTATAATAATTGTTAATAAAAGAAAAGTATATTCTAGTGGATTGGAATTGTTCTAGAACTTGTTAGTGACAATTGTTGTCTTGTAACCCGGTTGTAGACTCTCTTAAACAAAAAAATTATTCCATAATTTTCCTAACTAATCCTAGGTTGTTCTTGGGTCTCAAGTGGGTTGTTTTAGTGGGAATTACACCACAAATTTACCTATGTTGTGGGTACCATTGGTTACATTGACCCTGAATATGTAAGAACATCAAGGCTTAATGAGAAATCTGATGTATACAGTATTAAGAAAATGTGATATCTTAGCCTCTGAGTTAAAGTATGCATGTTGTAAGGATGAACTTTCAGTCTCTAGGTCCACAGTCATTTCAACCAAGGGCTTCCCATTATCCATCACAGATGACTCACCACTCCCTACAATAGTAGCAAATGACTTATCAATTTGATGTGTAGTAAAAATTTGAACATTCGTAGAAATATCAACAATGGCAACATTCAGAATCTGCTTTCTTTTCTTCTTGTAAAGTTCCATTGCTCACTGCATTTGCTGCATATTTAAGCACCAGTGGTCAGAATAACATATTTTGTACTGACAATTAGGATGAATTTTTCTATGCAACACTTGTTATATGCTCGTCAGAACAAAAAGGTTCAACTCTCTTATTAAACTATTTAAATGCAAATAACAGAAATAAAAAGGGGTAGAAGATGAGCATAATGTACATTCTCAGGAAATGTAGGGAAAAATGCTCGCCATGAATCAAAACTGGAAATGATATTCTCTACATCAGTATTGACCTAGCATTACATATGATGAAAGCCAAAGAAACTTCACTTAGTAATAAAAGGAAAGGTCAAAGCATTGTATCAAATACAACAAATAATATCAAAGTAAATAATCATCCAATAAACAAATGTTAAATTCAATGAAGAGTGTGATAAATCATGTAAGGTCAAAGCATTGTATCAAAGACAACAAATAATATTAAAATAAATAATCATTGAATAAACAAATGTTAAAATCAATGAAGAGTGTGATAAATAATGTAACACCTCTAACTGGTGGTCTTCAGAGGGCATATTAGTGCTGAAATTGGCTTTGCAAGAATCAACATTGCATTCTCTCTTTGAGTAGAGCGATACATTAACTATAAATCTCTGGACTTGACAATTCTTCTGATATGTCTATTTTTATAAATGAAACTTTACTCCATCAAATGCATATTTTTGTGTCTTCTTTGCTTCAGACACCAGAGATGGTGGTATTATTGGAATGACCTTTTGGGAGACATCATCAGATCTTTTAATCTGAATGCTTTCAAGAGACCTTTCCTTTTGAGTTTCTTGTGCTGCTCTTGGCCATCCTGAGTCCCACCCCAAGATTCTTCTGCAGTATAATGACCATGATAATCAGATTCATTATGAGAGAAGCCTGTATTTGTATCATTTCTATGTCCTTTCCCAGTGCCTGATGACCTGTCCCAGCCACAATTACCTATTATAGATTCTTCAACATATCAATCCCATGCATTAAAAGATCCCATGAATTTGGTTAGATTTCTGGATAGATTCTGATTTAAAAGCCCCTTGCTTGACATGAACGCATTTAATTAAGCATATAAATATATGCATTCAAGAGGCAGGGGTTGGTTGTGAAGTTGTCGTAATGAATGTTTGTGTTGCAACACCCTTTGACCTTTTATTCGTAGTTAAAAATGATGGGTTTTTTAAATACTTTTAAAAAAATAGTCGTTACAAAGTGGGGTAGGTAGACTCCATTCGGATGTCTGCCACCTCCACTGCAATCAGAATCATGTTGGGACTACATTGTGCCCAAGGTTATCACTCACGATATTGAAAGTTGGTAGATCACACATTTAAGATTAGGCGAGTTATATACAAATACATAGTTATTGTGAGATCTTCAATGGTTTTCTTGGTGTGTCTTAATTTTCAAAAGTTGTAGAGCATATCGTCCATTACATTAGAGATTTTTCAAATGGAAAATTTTATTAGTGGTAACATCAAAATGGAATGTGGTTTTTTTTTTGGTGTAAAATACACACTCAAACCCATATTCTCTACACAAGGACGATAAATTGTCTTTTGACCTTTACGAGAAGACAAAAAAATATGTAAAAATATTGAAGCTTTGTGAAAAAGATTTCGATTCATCTATATATCTACACTTACAAAATTAATCACACCCATTATCAACATCAACTACAAAAGTAATAACTATCCCTCTGTAGTGCTCACTTCCTCTCGACACCTTTTTGATACTAATCATGATATCTGCTGATTATATTATGGACATGATTATGGACTTTATTATAGTATGATGTTAGATGTTAGATCAGAGATTATTGTTGAATTGATTCAGTTTTGATGCATGATGATTATTAGAGACATTTTATATGTTTTTGATGATATACTGTTTGACATGGTTATATAATGGATGTTGTTCGAACTTGTGATATTTGGATATTGTGAGTAGACCTAGAAATGGAAATTATTGGATGATGAGATAGTTGTTGATAAAACTATAAATGATATTGTTAGATTGCTTTGATGTTGTTGTGATTGATATATCTAAATAATTTTGGGAATTATATTTATATTATTTTAGATGTTCTGATATGGCCACGAGGCCAAAGAAGGTATTTGTGTTTTGCAGGTTAAAATATCATGACAAACATCGAGGAAATGGAGACCAACCACATTAGAATTCTAGATGAATTCAACAAGGTCACCATGGCAACTAGTATTTGTTTGTGCGTGTTTGTGTGTGTTAGGGATTCCCATGGGGGGGATCACCTTTAATTGTGACCAAGGGGTTTTATGTATTCCTTTTATTTTTGGTCCCTTTTGTTTATATTGGCATGTGTTTATTTTGTGGTGCTTTTACCCCTTTCATTAGTCATTAAATGGTGTGTAATATTGTGAGTAATCATGTTGTTAAGTTAATTAATTAAAATATGTCACAAGAAAGTAATTAATAGAGTTGTTGGCCATGATTTAAAGTGTTATAAGTAATGTGTAAGCAATGTTTAAGTAATATGTATGTGATGTGTGAATTGATTTTTGAGTGTGAAACACTCCACCTTCTTGGAAATTCGAATTTGTCCTTGGAGGCTGATTTTGGAGGCTTTTGGGACAAGTTAAAATTGTCCCATACCTCTTAAATTTATTTACCAACCATACGAATGGTTGGAAAGTTGAAATTTGACTTTTATAATGATTTTTGAGAAGGCAAATTGCAGGTTTTAATTACACCTTTCTTACATGATTTAATTTCAGTCCTTTGGGGTGTGGGTTGGATTTGAGTATGTTAGTAAACTGTCATATTATTCACCCACCTATTTATTGTGCATTGGAGAATGAAGTTGACTTTTGGGGTTGGGGTTGAGGATGTGTGATGTGGCATCCTACATGGATCCACCTCATCCTCTTCCCTTCCCTCTTCTATAAAATTGAATTCCTTGCCTTGTTTTGGGTTGCTTCATTTTTGGAGACTGGATTCTTGGGTGAATTCCTTGTTGTTTTGGGAGCTCTTGTTTTGAAGAAGTTTTGGGAAGATTGTTGCATGCTTGTGCTTGGTTGTTCTTGGATTGCTTGCATTGGGATAAAGCTTGCTGATTTTGGAACTTGGAACAACTCCATCATGGAGAGGTAGGAGCTTGGCTCTTGAAATACTCTTCTTTTATAAATGTAAATGTTAATGTGTGAATGTTTTGGCATGTTTTGTGGGTTGTTGGGTAGATGGCCTAGGAATGGTGTAGGAGAAGACTATGGGGTTATTTTGTGGGAGGCACAAGTGTGTTTTAGGGAGGTATAAGGGCGGAGGGAGTTGGGATTTGGGTTCCACCTTTCAAAGAAATAGCTTGCATTTATTTACTCGTTATGGGGTGCCATAAGAGGTTGGGGAGGCATAAGAAAATGGGAGGAATAAGGGGTACTTGGGGGAGGCATAAGGGCATGTCAGGGATTTGAAATGATATACATACATACATACATACATATACATATATATATATATATATATATATATATATATATATATATATATATATATATATGCGGTTTGTCCTCAGGTGGTGATACCCATTTCCCCTTTGGGAGGCATAAGTAGCATCCCCCATAGTTTCTTGTTCCTTTGGCTTCTTTGGATGAAGCCTCAGTAATGTTTGTCATGATTTAATGTAGTTGTAAACTACATTCTGTTTTGGACTATGTTTTCTTGTGGAAATGTTGTTTGTGTGTTTGTGGAAGCTTTGTTGTTGCCATGAGTTGAATCACATCTTTTATTGCATTATGGTTGGGGCTCGGGGGCCAATGAAGAAGGATGGATTATCCTCTTCATTGGATGTCTTGGTTGGGTGGAGAGCGTTGCCTTTCCCCTACTCTTGTTGTGATCAAATTGGAAGAATGAGAAATCTGCATGTTGTTGTTCTGGAGCAAGGGAAAAAAAGATAGTTTGACAGTCCCTTGTGAAATGAAATCTTATTGTAGCCCTTTCCCACTTTGAAGTGGATGATCTATATATTAATTGTAATGGAAGGATACCTTGTATTGACAATGAAAGTTGAAATTTGAAATGTAAAAGAGTTATACTCTTTTTTTTTTTTGGAAAGAATGTGAAAGAATGAAACGTATTTTGTATGTTGTATTTTGAAATCAAATGGAAAGGAAGTTGTAAGAGTTTCATTTGAATTAATGGATGTGGTTTTGTCTTGTCCATATGATATTATTCCATTGGAAATCTATGTTTAGCATGCACTATGAAATCTCTGTTTGGAAAGTGGAAAAGTGACAACACATTAAAAGAAAATGTTTTATTCTCACGCTTGTATATAATATATGATTTTGAAAAGAATAAAAGGAGGAAGTTGTAAAGTTGTCTTTTGGAATAAATAAAGGATTGCATAACCTTCCTCAAATTGTATCATTGTATTGAATTTAATCATCTAGTTTTGAGTTGTAATCTTTGTTTAAAAGGAAGAAATGCATGTAAAGGAAGTGTAATACTCTGTCTTTTGAAAAATGTGAAAATTGGAAATCAAAGATGTATTTTAGTTTTTGAATAGTTGGATTGAATCAACTAAATGTATTAGATTAGGATTGGAACATATTATAATACTTGGAAGAAGAAAATGGCAAATAAACCCTTTAAAAATTTGATCCATGTCTTGTATTTTCAAACTAGCAATTATTTAATCCAAAATGCACAGATCAAACCTACAACAATGAAATAACAAACTAAATGATTAAATTGAAGTAGTTTTCCCTAAATGAATCCAACTAGAAAAAAATACTTAAAAGAAATATTTCAAAACCTGGCAAAACCAAGTTCAAAGCTTTCACAGTCGTTTTGTTGTCAAAATTGTAAACTTTCGAATTGGAACTCAATAAAATAGACCTACCTCACAAAATTAACCTAATTCCACCTAAGAACAATTCTCCATGTCTATTTGACATGTTGAGAGAGGGACAAGAACAAATTGAACAAATCTCATAAGTTAAAATTTACCAGTTTGCACTGTAAAATCCTACGAGATCATTTTTGTAAAATTAACCCCTTAAAATCTATCAAATTTTAAGACTAATGAATCTTGTGTAAAGATGACATGGATAGTTTTCTAGAAAGTCCTTGTTTTCCCATAACCGACATCTCTATCAAAAGTTATGGCCTTCTGAAGTTTTTCTTCACTTGGCGTAAAAAAAAATTGGGAAAAATTTCTTGGCAGAGCCCGAATTTTTCCCTTAGAGCTTCAGAAAAATTTTGGGAAAATTTTCCAAATTTTCCCTACTTGCCTCTACAGCCAATCAGAGGCTACCACATGGCACCATGAGGTGTTGGCGGAGGGGCGGATCACTTTTTAACTTAGCGCTTCAGAATTTTTTTGGGAAATTTGTTCCAATTTTCCCCACCGGCCCACGGCCAATCAGGAGCTTTCGTGTGGCATCCCGAGGCTTCGGCGGAAGAGCAGTTCCTTTTTGCCTTTGGCATTTTAAAAAAATTGGGAATTTTTTTCAAATTTTCCCGCCGACCCGCGGCCAATCAGGAGCTGCCATGTGGCATCGAGGCGTCGGCGGAGGCGCGAGTGAATGTGATCCTTTTTCCCTTTGGGGTGTTAAAAAAATTTCTCCCCGTCACCTCACTTTTCCCGCATTGGCTTAGAAGATGCCACATGTCCCTTACAAACTCACGGGAGCACGGGCGCAAAGTGGGCTTCTTGCCCCACACGGGAAATTTTCTAAATGTTCCCGCCACCCCACTTTTACCCATGTGGCTTAGGATGCATCACGTGTCCCTTCAGAAACCCACGGGCGAAAAGGTTGTTTTCGCCCCCATGTGGGAAATTTTCCAAAAGTCTCCGCGGCCCCGCAGACCCACCCTTTGGGCAAATTTTCTCCCCCAGGGCCCGCAGCCGCTCTTGGGGAAAATTTTCACCCCAAGGCCCACCAACCCATAACTTGAAAAATATGAGGAGTTAGGAGGACTTCTTTATATCATTGGAAAGGTGAGGAAATTTCCTATCCAATGGGAATGATTTAGGGAAATTTTTAATGTGTTAATTTTGAGAAAAATCAGTTGAACCTTTAAGCCTGTTAGAGAGTGGGTATGGTGAGGAATTACCCTCTGAACCTAATTGAACCTTCTAACCCTAAATTTTGGACCTTGTGACCTCTAATATATGTTAACAAAAGAGAAGTACATTCTAGTGGATTAGAATTGATCTGGAACTTGTTAATGACAACTGTTGTCTTGTAACCTGGTTGTAGACTCCTTAAAAAAAAAAAAAAATTATTCCATAATTTTCCTAACTAATCCTAGGTTGTTCTTGGGTCTCAAGTGGGTTGTTTTTAGCAGAAATCTTACCCTCTAAACTAAATAATTAATATGTTTAGAGTTCACATTGCATTATACACATGTGATGGCTAGTATAATAATACTACGATTGTATAATGTCATCTAATTAATACCAAATTTATATAATATTTATAATGGTTGTATTTATAGTATTTATTTTAATAATTATAATGTCTATAATGTTATATATGAAGGATAATAAGAATTAAGGTATGTTTTGGTTTAGATACTTAGGTAGGGTTAAATTGGGTACTAAATAATATAAGAATTAAGTTGGTTGTTTTGTATTTGGATAATTTAAATGTATGATATAACACATAAAATGTATATTACATATAATATGGCTCTCGTATATGATATATAACTAGTAGAATATAATATAACAATGTTATTAATGTTGAGGTCTATAGTAATTATAATGAAATAATAATGTATAATATATGGTCATCATAGATATTATAATATTTAGTCTAATGTTTATAACAATATTGATAAGGCTATAGTATTATATTTAATGTCACAATTACATATAATCTAATATTAATATTATGGTTATAATGTTTTAGTGGTTTACAACGTTTACGGTAGTTATAAAGTTTAAAAGGTTATAGTTATTAAATCAAGTATACTACACCTATAAGATTATCGCCAAAAATATAATGAAGTATTTTTATAATGGTGTATTGATAGGACACTATGTTATATTATTATTATGTATAACATTATATCTTTGCAAAACGTAGATAGTGCTAACTCAATAGGAATTGTTTATAACACTTATAATAAGGTTATAGGTTCATTGTAATTGTTGTAACGTTTATAGTAACATCTAGGACATAGAAATTCAAGTATAACATTTATAAAACAATATTGCAATGTTATTCACACCTATAGGGCCGTCATTAAAAGTTTGTTTCATACCATCATTTTAATGTTACTATGTTTTAATTATTATAACATCGTCTTCAAAACAATTACAATATTCATCCTCAAATATTACTTCGTAACATTTTGATATAATCTATTATGCTATAATCTTGTAGTGTTATATAATATATAATGAAGTGTAATGGTACCAAGTATAGTGTGTAGTCTCTTCAGAGACATCTGATAAAATTGGAACAAGTACAGAGAAGATTATCATCGCCCCTATGCAAGGATGAAATGCACAATTGAAGTGCGACCCATATAGTGTTGCAACAAAGCGGAAAGTAATAAATGATCTCGTCCACGTATCATATTGCAAATAAATAAATAAATTGTCTCATTTTGGGTCATAAATTTTAGGGCATGACAACTAGGGTCATGTAGCCTTATTTTACATTTTTATACTAGCTGCAAAAATGTTAAATTTTGGCTTTGAGGATAAATAACCATGATCTAAATATGCCTTCGATGGGAAAACGTATAATGGTTAACTTCCTTTGTGTACTTCTATATACCAAGAATTTCCCAGATCGATATAAATGGGAACTCGCGCACTATTTACCATTTTCGCTAGTTTTTGGGGCCATCGATCATAATTGGCCTAGTTGTAAAGGACCAAATTGTAGCTCGAGGCCTTAGAAACCACGCCCAAAAATTACTTTCGATGGACGAACGCGCAGCAACGAAAATTTTCCTACATGCTCTCCTATTTATGGAGAACTCACTGGAGTTGACGGCGAGAACCGACAAATAGTTTACAAACGGCTACATGTTATTTAAGGCCATCGATCATAATTGGTCCAATTCGACCTAGTCAAACTGCGATCGAGAGGCCTACAAAACCCCTTTGCCAAACTAGATAGAATTTTTTTTCCCCAAATTGAATGTTGTAAGCAATTTTCTAGTAGAAATACTAGAGGTTTGCGAAGGTAGAAAAGCGTTCCTTCACTCAGGGTCCAAATGGTGAGATGAAACGAAAACCAACTTTTTAGTTTTAATAGCTCCTTAAAGCGCAAGATGGGGTAGCATGGCTCTTAGAGGGGCCATGAAGAGAGCACAAATGATCAATCAAGGTCAATCTAATGCTTGATGTGACTCTCCACATAACAAGGAACACATACGATGCTTGACATCTCTTTTATGGGGCTCAGAATGTTGTTTTGCAAGTCTCTAAATGTGGTGTTTTTCTAACTTTGCAAGTAAACGAAAAAGGTTGTGTTTAGTTGATGAATCATCTAACTCTCGCTAGTACCAATGGACATGAGCACCTAATTTTAATACCTTGGTTAGCAATGTATAAGGTTGTGGTGGCAACACAGTTGATGGTCAAGTTGTAAGTCGGTAACATAAATCACAAGGTGGAGTTTTATTGTTAAAATATCCAATAGTTTAAGTATCTAATGGTTTAATATTTCTATTATATTGCAAATGAAGAACCAAATTATATGAAAATTATAAAAGATGAAGGTAAGGAGACCATGCCTGGAAAATATTAACGTCCACTTGTATGAGGTAATCCAAGCGGTTTCACCCACAATCCACGAGGCTTCCTCCTCTACTAGGCATTTAAATCGCCGATGTTTTGTGTGCTTGCCTATGCCCCCATGCTTTGAATATATTACTACCAAAACAACCACCTCTACATCTACAAATTTTCACCATCCTTGTTGCTCGATGGGAGTCCATACCGTATTTTGAATCTACGAATTTGCACAGATAGGAATGAGGCTCATAAAGGTTTAAAATTTTATCTATAGAACTGCCAACGATATTTACTTAAATCCATATGTGATGTTTTAGAAAAACCCATTCGCATAAACCCTTAACCGGTGCACTTTGGGAATCACATATGGTGGGGCATCTATGGAAAGGCATTTAAGTCTCATCACAAACACCATTATCAACACATCAAACAATCAACACATTTCCATGAGACTACTTCTTTTCTTTAATAGGTATTTTGTCAAACAGCTCACGTGGCCTGAGTAATCTCCCTTATTTTGCATACATGTCCATCAGAACACTTGTAATCAAGACTTCTGACAAGGATCCCATTATACTAAGCTCTATTGGTTGTCCACACCCTATTCCAGCAGCTCCTCTAGGTGTAGGGAAGAATGAAAGAGACAAAACTTGCAGAGACATTCATGAGATAGCAGAAAGGGTGCATTCAAAGACTTAAACAAAACAACTACTACCCAAAATAACAAATAAAGAACAAGAGAAGTGAAGTGGTAGTCATTTCTACCCATGGTTGGTGGTGCAAGGGTTATTGTGCACATAGCACAGGCTCTTAGAAGTAGAAGAATCCAAAAAATTACATGTAGACATTATGCTTTCTGAAGCGCCTCATTGATCCTCAATCCTATGCTTCTTCTACATACAACAACAAAATAACGGCAAGAAGAAGACCCCCTTTCTTCTCAGAGACAAAAACCTACTTCGAGTGGACAAATACTAATCTAGGTAGGTCATTTGTGCATAGTAAAACGAGGGGATTTGGGTTTGGATTTCCCTTAGTGTGCAGGATTGATTTAACCCATAATGGTACTGATAGAAGTTGACTATTGGCGAGATCTCTATTTAGCATGGATCCCATGCAACATTCGTTTATTTAATTATGAGAGTGCAACCCACCCTTTGCACTTGCTGCGATGATCTAATTACTTGTAAATTTATAATGTTAACTTGGGCTTCACGTGGTTAATGCCCTGGACCTCAAATAATTTGCTTGGATTATTTTGGAAGGAAAATGACAGTCTCTAGGCCCTTCCACTTGCCACCCCCGACAAATGCGGCTCATGAAAATATAAACAATAATTTTAAACATTAAAACTATCCTCCCACGTGCACACCAAGAACTTTTCCAATGTTTATTGCTTATTTTATTTTATTTTTAGTTGGAAACTACAACTTTTCCTTCATCTTTGATAGGAGAATGTGACATGGTGCGGGGGCTATTAATTGTACTCTCGTCACAGTGCGAATTAAAAAATTTAAATGTGTTGCGAAAGGGAAAACTTTTCGAAAAACAAATCCTAAAAACACAAACATTATAGATAAATATAGGGAGAGGACCCTATATCGAGCATGCACCAAAACATGTACATCTTTTTCATCATAGGTTGTTAACAAAAGTACCAATAATTGTTCACTTTTTGGTTAATGACACTTTTTAAGAGTCAATGAGAATGTGACACATAGGGTGCTCGGTCATTGGTCCCTCTTTCAAATGCTTTATTAATTTTTTTTTATATTAAATCAATTCAAAAACTACTTTTCCTCCAAATAAACATACAAAACAAAAATGTTGATATGGCATGATCATACGCTACACAATAATATAATTTTTTTATCCTACTGACATACCTACATATATCTACGTGCCTCTAAAATTAGGTGCACGGTTATAGGGTCCTCTCCCTATTGAAGTTTCTCAAAGCTTGCCATTATCGAGGTGAACTGTAATTATATAAAAAGCAATATTAAATAGGGTAATCATTTGAGGTTTCATAAAATATTCAAACTGCACTAAACATACGATTTACAGGCGTCTGTCAAAATCGCAATCTACAAAAGTTTTATATTGGTATCTTTGTTAAGGTAGATTTGTATAGTGCATTATTGGATGCTTTTGAGCTTTTGGTCCTTACAAGATCCATCTCGATTTCCGATTATCTTTACCAATGACAAATGATTAACTCTACTTCCATACTTCAGACGATCTGTCTCCCACTCGGTACGTGTGAGATCAGTTTCTGACAGTAGATCGCAATCGACAGCTTACCCTGGTCTAAGATCTGTCTTTTCAGTATCGATCAACCCTAATTTGTTATTCTTTTCTTTAAAGGCTGTCAGAAATATTTGATCTGCTCCACTAAAGCGCATCTCTTTCTTGAAAACCTTTGCTAAACCTAATAACCCAAATGGCCAATCTTCCGTTTCTCGCGACTTTCCAACCCAATAACCATGTCGCCGAGGACTTCGATCTGTTAAAACTTGATTCCTTCCCATCAAACTACCCTGATATGGATCAATGTGCTCTGGGAGAGAATCCTGCTTACTTTGAAAACATTGGGAATTCTATTCAATCAGGCGCATTCCTCGGTAAAAAGTCGTTCACAAGTTGAACGAAAAGAAGCGGCGGAAAGACATGA
This sequence comes from Taxus wallichiana var. yunnanensis, assembly GCA_018340775.1. Lineage (NCBI taxonomy): Eukaryota > Viridiplantae > Streptophyta > Pinopsida > Cupressales > Taxaceae > Taxus > Taxus wallichiana. The sequence continues at coordinate 706,627,086 of CM031235.1, forward strand.
ATTCACTCTGTTCGCAACTTGGGTCTTTGCTTCCGCAGGAAAGTCTTCAGGTATGCTCATTTTCCATCTAATATTTGTAATAAACAGAACAGTGGTTTTCATTTGCTTTCAATTTGGTTATGGCGCAGGGCAAGCGTTCATTATCAGACCAACTGCTCGAAGCAGTTAATTACGTTAGTTATCTCAAGCATCAGATCACAGATCTAACCAAGCAAAGAGATAATAGCAAGATCGGAGCCGTTTGTTCAAAGGCTGTCGAATTTTCCAAGTCCCTGTCACTGTGCGACTCACATGAGGGTTTCGCATCTGTAAAAATAAACTCGCTTGGTTCAGCCACATATCAGATCTCTATAAACACTGTGATCAAAAGTCAGATTGCCTTCTCTGATCTTGTTGTGCTGTTGGAAGAAGACGGGCTTGAAATTGTGAGCGCTGCTTCTTCTTCAATTAATGAATGCGTATTCCATACCATACACGTCAAGGTATTTTCCTTTCAAAAACCTAATTCAATTAATGTGTGCCTTGATGCGGATCTCTGAAAATATTTTATTTTTATTTTGCAGGTGCCAAACCCTAGCAGTATGACGACGGACACACTGTATGTAAAACTTTGGCATTTATTTAAGTAAACAAAACGCTAGTGCTCGTCTTAAATCTACTAAGTTTCTGTCGATTCAGTACCTAACCTATTTTCAATTTCGATCACGGACAAGATATATGATCTTTTGATCAGACTTTGATTTGTATATCATGAAGATGACTAATTATTGAACGATCAATTCAATGTTTACGATTTTAATCTTTCAGGCATAATGTTTTTATAGAGTTCAATATTTTGAATCGAAAAGCACCACATACACAGTAAATATGATCAGAAAACATACACAAACAAATGGAATATCATGTAAATGAATTCTACAGAAGTAGTTTGATTGTCTAGTCAAATAAAAGAGGTGATGCGATCATCAAAATCTGTGAAAAAGGCGTCACATTACGCATAGGCGTCTATCAATAGTTTTTTTACAGATTAGTGATATTTCTGAAAATATGTGATGTTCATTGCATGTGCACTGTTTTAATGTAAAGTAGAAGGAAATAAATTCTATTAATGCCTACTGCGGTCTCCATTGCATTTATGTTTAATGTATGTCCTATTTTGCTATGACTGCAAAAGACATGTTTCACTTCATGGTGTTTCTCCTTTACATTCAATGGCATGTCTTGCGTCATTTCATATCATTTTCCTTCCTTACTGCACAGATTTAATATAGATGTTCTGTTTGCTTGTGATTACCACTTCTTTCATGGTTTTTTTAAAAACGAAGAATATATTTATTGAATGCATAAACAATGTCCTGGCCGAAAAATTGACACGCTTTGGGTTTTTTTTTCTTGATTTTACCTGTATATTTTTGTCTAAAAATGCTAGGCAGCTGTAGACAATTACAGGTTGAAAATATAGAAAATCATATAATTTTTGAATAGTCAATATGTATAATATGTGAAAAATTAAAATTTATCAGTATTTATGTGAAACAACCATTAAAATATGCATAGAAATAATTGGAATATATAGTTATATGAAAGAGCTAAACTTGAAGATTTGATTTAAAAGGCGCTGTTAGCATTGAATGTCTTGAATACGTTGCATTTTTGTAAGGTACACTAAATTGAAGATTTCTTGGACCTGTGTCTAGCAATCTCGGAACAAAAGATTTGTATTATTTGAATTATGAACTTTTTCTAATAAGCATTATAGATGAATACATCCTATATTTTTTCAGAATAATATTATAAGTAAGATACATTTGTTTGTGTATACATTATTCGTTAAAAAAACTCATGTATGTTCTTGCACAATATACAAGAAATAAAAATAAGAGCATTTATATTTATCTATTTATAAAATTCAATTATCTTTTTCCATTGAATGAACTAGATATAAGATGGAAATATTCAACATATGTGTGTTGCAAGTATATACACACAATTTAGGTGTCCAAAAATAGTTAAATTTATCTAGATTGTGAACAAAGCCATGTGAGTGTTATTAAAAAAATTGTTTAGAAGGTTTAGGTTTTTATTTCATTTTTGTGTAATATTTTTATTTTTTGAGTTATAAATATAGATAAACATATTTGGGTATATATTCGGGAAAAATTTGTATAAGTAGTTTTCAATTATTTGTAATTTGTATGTTTTCTTTCAATGAGTGATATAAAGTGGTTATATTTTATGTCTATATATGTTATAAATATATAGATATGTGATGTGTACTTAAATGGGTGTTTGACAATATATGTGTGTGTGCATATGTATATACAAATTTTTGTTTACATGATATCAATTTGTAATGCCCACATTTTACACACAAATACAACAACATAAAATATTAAGATAAAAAAAATTTGACTTACATTGCTCACTACACAACGCCACAAAGGCTCCAAGTAAGGAAAACTCCATAACACATATGACACTTACATAAGCCATCGACCCACATAGACACATGACAACACCATATACATGTCGATGCCACACCTTCCCCAATGAATGAATGCTAGCAATAACCCAACCACAAGAAAAGGGACTCAAGGATTGGCAACCCCACAACACATCATTTCCATGATTACATCTTAGTTATGATTAACATTCCAGGAACATTTTTATACAAGGATGATTTTATCCATTTTCCACATACATATTCTCGTAATTCATTTCACATTCAACTTATTGTTCGACCATTTAAGTTTTCTCTTTATCCCTTATGACAATCTCCATAACTTACATAATTAAATTCCATATTTCCAATTACCTACAAAGTTCCTAATTCTCTCGTTCTTATGCTAAAGGTTTGTTTTCTCAAAATATGTTTAGTTGACATTTAATTTTACCCTCATTATGCAAGGGGACCAACCAGAAGTTGTCGAGGGAAAAATAATACACATCAAAGGAGGTGAAGGTTCAAGTTTCTCTTTCCTATAAACTTCCTTCCATTCAAAGCACATTTTTTTCATACTATGGTTGTTTTAGTATCAATTTTAGTTTGATTCAGTTAAGCATTTACAAGACATAATTTTATTTTATCTTATTTTTAGTGGACTCTAAACTGGCTCAAAGGCCTAGTCCCACCAAGAATCAATTTGTATCCATTATTAACAAAAATTCAATGCCTAAATCATCCATAAGGACTTCAAGTGAATTTTTGTTCCTAAACCATTATCACACATACTATTGTTTCTCATTTCATTTACAATGTTTGTTAGGTCTCTTTTTGTCACTTTATAACATAAAGAGTTACGAAAGTACTTATTTACCATTTTGAATAAGTATATGATTGGAAGCATTATAACTACACACGAATCCCAAGTTAACCTCCTAATCAACTGAGGTTTGGTTTAATTCCAACTACACCTAATGATCTACACCTCAACTATATATGAGTTTAAGGCAAGAGGACATATTTATGCTAAACCACCTTCAAGAAAAGACCAAGGTGATATGTTGATAGAAACCAAGGTAACACATTTAACTGAGAGGAACTAAGGAGTTCATTAACAAGAGTTTAAGACCTAGAACAAGTATTTCACGATCTCCAATTATGTCGTCTGGATCCAACAGGGACTTCATTCACTGATGAAGTTAATTTCTAGATCTAATCATGTAAGACCTAGAAATCCAAAAGGATATTGTAGTACCCACTTCCCTTCGACACGTTTGATATTGATCCCGACACTTCTTGATTATATTATGGACGGTATTATAGTTTTGATTTAGTATGGTGTTGGGTGTCGATCGGGAATTATTATTGTCCTTGATTCATAAATGATGCATGGTGTTTATTGGGGACATTTTATATATTGTTGATATATTGTTTGACATGGTTATATTATAGATGTTTTTGGACTTGTGATGATTGGATATTTTGAGTAGGCCTAGAAAATGAAAATTGAATTAAAATTGATGATGATATAGTTGTTGATGAAATTTTAAGTGACATTGTTGATTGGCTTGATGATTGTTGTGATTCACATATATATTGATGACTTTGGAAGTATATTATATTCATTTGGATGTTCTGATGCGGCCACGAGGCCGAAGGAGGTATTTGTGTTTTGCAGAGTTAAAATATCACAACACACATCGGGGGATTGAAGACCAACCACATTGGAATTCTAGATGAATTCAACAAGGTCACCATGGCAACTGTAATTGTTTGTGTGTGTTTGATTGTTGTTAGGGATTCCCATGGGGGGATCACCTTCAAATGTGACCAAGGGGTTTTATGTTTCTTTTATTTATTTTCCTTGGTTTCATGTTGCATGTGTTTATTTTGTGGTGCTTTGACCCCTTTCCTTATTTATTAAATGGTGTGTTAATTAATGTGAGTAATCATATTGTTAAAAAAAAATTAATCAAATTGGGTCATAAGAAAGTAATTATTAGAGTTGATTGGCCTAAAATTAAAGTGTTGTAAGAAATGTGTAAGTGATGTGTAAGAGATGTGTAAGTTGATTTTGGAGTATGAAACACTCCATCTTCTTTGAAATTCGAATTTGTCCTTGGAGGCTGATTTTGGAGACTTGTGGGACAAGTTAAACTTGTCTCATGCCTCTTAAATTTGTATACCAACCTTACCTATGGTTGGAGAGTTAAATTTAGACTTTCTTTATGTATTTTTGTAAGTCAAGTTGAATGTTGTAATTGCACTTTTCTTACATGTTTTAATTTCAGTCCTTATGGGGTGTGGACTTGTTTGAGTGTGTAAGTAAAACTATCATATTATTCACCTACTTATTGATTATGCATTGGAGAATGAAGTTGACTTGGGTGTTGGAGTTGAGGATGTGTGAAGTGGCATCCTACATGGATCCACCTCATCCTCTTCTCTTCCCTCTTCTATTTATTGGAATTCCTTAGCTTGTTTTTGGGGTTGCTTCACTTTTGCATACTTCTTTTTGGGAAACTTATTTTGTTGTTTTGGGAGCTCTTGCTTTTGGAGAAGATTGGAGATGGTTGCATGCTTGTAGATTGTTGATCTCTTGGACTATTTTTGCATTGGAAAGCTTGTTGTTTTACAACCTTGGAACAAACTCCCTTATGGAGAGGTAGGAGCTTGGCTCTTGAAATGCTTTTATTTTATTTTATGCATATGTAAATGGTTGAATGTTTGAATGTGTTGTTTTATTTGTTGGTTGGTTGGGTAGATGGCTTAGGGATGGTGTAGGAGAAGACTATGGGGTACTCTTGAGGGAGGCATAAGTGTTTTTGGGAGGTATAAGTGTGGAGGGAGTTGGGATTTGGGTTCCACCTTGTAAAAAGAAATAGCTTGAATTTCTTTACTCGTTATGGGGTGCCATAAGAGGTTGGGGAGGCATAAGAAATGGTGAGGAATAAGGGGTACTTGGGGGAGGCATAAGGGTATGTCAGGGATTTGAAATGATATGTATTTTGGTGGTTTGTTCTCAGGTGGTGATACCCATTTCCCCTTTGGAAGGCATAAGTAGCATCCCCATAGTTGCTTTCTCCTTTGGCTTACATGATGAAGCCTGAGTATTGTGTGTTATGTCTTAATGTGGTTGTAAACTACATTCTATTTTGGACTGTGTTTTTAAATGTGAAATGTGCATGTGAAAGATTGCCTTTGTGATGTGGAAGCATGTTGTTGCCATGAGTTGAAACACATTTTCTATTGCATTTTGGTTGGGGCTCGGGGGCCAATGAAGAAGGATGGCTTCTCTTTTCATTGGATGTCTTGGTTGGGTGGAGAGCGTTGCCTTTCCCCTGCCTTTGTTGTGATCAAAATTGGGGAATGATGTATCTGCATATTGCTATTCTTGAGCAGAGGAAAAGATAGTTTGATCCTTCTTAAGATTATTATTTATTGTAACCCTTTCCACTTTGAAGCGGATGACCTTGTATATTATTGGTGAAGGAAAGATGTTTTTGTTTTGACTATGAAAGTTGTAATTTGAAATGTGAAAGACATGCACTCTGTTCTCTGTTTTGAATGAAAGAAAAGAAAGAATTGTATTCTGCCTTTTGGAATGTGATGGAAAAGAAAGTTGTAAAAGAATCATCCAAGTCAATAGAAGTTATTTAGTTCTGTTAAGATGATATTGTCTTCATTGGAAATCTGTGTTTGCAATACATTATGAAATCTCTGTTGGAAAATTGAAAAGGGAATACGTATGAAGAGAATGTATTACTATTTTCCTTTAGAATGCATGATTTGAAGGAAACATAATATTGTAGTGATTGGATTAGAATGAATTCATAAATTTATGTTGGTAAATGTAAATGGATCAAATCGAATTTGAAGTTGTAGAACACTGTTAGAGAATTTCTCAAACTGGCAAATGTTCTATTCTAAATGTACAGAATGACCCCTGCAACAATGAACAATAAAATGAAACATTGAATTGAAATTAATATGTTTAAGGCTCCCCAAAACAAACTAAACCACTTAAGAAATGGTTAAGGATCCTTTCAAATCGAACAAAGGCAAAACTACAGTCGTTTCGCTGTCAAAATTGAGAAATTTTGAATTGATCTTCAATCAACAAATAAACCCTTGAAATCCATCCTAAATTCCTCTAAGAGAAACCCTCCATGTCTGTTTGGCATGTTGAGAAAGGAGGGAGGTCGAATTGAACAAAATTTTATAAGTCGAATGTTACCAGTTTTCATTTTATAAGCCTACAGAGCATTTTCTCAAAATTGACCCTTAAAAATTTATCAAAATTAAATTATTAAGGTTTATGTGCAAAGAGGACATCGAGATATTTCCAAAAATTCCTCATTTGCCAAAAACAGAGTTCCCTATCAAAAGTTATGGCCTTTTGAAGTTCGTAGAAGAGGAAAAGCCCCTTGCATGCCCGTCTTGCATGCCAGAGCCTCTTGCACACCTGAGCTCCTTACGCTCCTGTCTTACATTCCCATGATAAAATGTGTCTCTTGCGCACCCATCTTACGCACCCATGAGAAATTGATTCTCTTACGTGCCCATCTTGTGCACTTGGGAAAGAATGAGTCTCTTCCACGCCCGTCTTGCGCGCCCGGAGAAAAAGGAGTCTCTTCCACGCCTGTCTTGCATGCCCGGGAGAAAAATAGTTTCTCCCACACCTCTCTTCCATGCATGGAAGAAAATTTTCCTTCCACACCCCTCTTCTACGCCTGGGGAAATTTCTTCCACGCGCCCCACAAGAAGATAATCTATTTGCGCTAAGGATGACTTTCTCTCTCTTGGTGTTTTGTAGGATGTTTTGATAACTGTTGTAATGGCACTCCACTTCAGTTAGAGCTTATGCTCATCGCTTGTGCAATGGAGGTTCGAGATCAAGATTTTCAGCTCGGGCATGTTTATGCAACCTTGTGAGAGATGAAAGGTGTCCCTTTTGGTCAAATGAATTTTGTTAGCTTTGCCAGTCTTTAGTTGAACCTCTTTTAGAAATCTTGTGTTTTAGCTAGTTAGTCTAGATTACCAAAGTAATAAGTTCACCTTTGTGAGAAGAATGCTCGAACCAAACATGAATCTTGTAGATTGTTAAGGCAGGTCTTGAAATTTTTTTTTGGTAAATGCATAACCTTAAGGGATTGTAAACCGTGGAGTGTATCCAACTATGACTGTGTATTATGGTTGAGTTGTTTCGTGGTGCCTTGTCAAAGAGTAAAGTGAATTGTCCTTGATGGGTGTTAGTTGTTTCGTGTTGTCCATAAGGTCATTGTTGAGTCAAGTTGTTTGAAGAGTTAGTCATAACCTTTGTGACCACCTGTTGCGTCATTCTGTACATCAAACAAGTCAAAAAAAAATTATCCTATACTTTTCTATGTTGGTCTTTGTGTCGTGAATTAGTGGGTGTTACTGAGATACTAAGGTAATATTAGCTCTATTTACCCCATAGATGGTAAAGTTACACGCATAGTCATTGCTTCCAACAAGAACTCATAAGGTGACTTCAAGGCGGTCTTGATCACTTAACAAGGTGTCGGGCCTGAAGAGAGGACATTCCCCTCGTCATATCATGGGTGTCAAAATAATTACCCTTTTCTGCATCGCCACTATCGAATCCCAAATACTCCTCATCAAGATCGATGTTGTTGAAAATTTGTGTGCCCGTTACACTTAAGACACCACCTAGTGAGAGTCTAGGAAATTCTGTGGTTACAGGATGAAGTGTTCCAGTTGAGTCTGCAGGAAACCTTATATTCTTTCCTAAAGATCTTCTCTTTGTTTGGATTGTACATGTTGGCGGTATTGGTTACCTCCTTTCAAGTGAAATTTTTTTCAGAATTTATATTACCTACAAGAAGAAAACAACAAATTATTGGAAAATTAACCTTATACGCTTACGCCTCGTAAATGTTAAAACATTGTGTTGGTGCTCAATTTAATCTTGCCCTGTTTGTTCAAAATTTCTCAGCCTGCTGGTTTGATGCACTTTATGTCCTCATGTGTGGGTGTGTGTAATTCCTTGCCTTCACCGGGATGTCATTGTTAGTCCTTTCCTTGGGTCGTGGATCACATTGAGCCTTGGTATTATTTACAATCTTCTCTCCGTGGGAAAAATTTTGTTGTTGGGTGTCTTCCACGATTGTGTCTCCTTTGTAAATCCTATCCCAACATCCATGGATACATGGTCATCTTTAATTGGATGTGGCACGGCGGGTCTATTTGGTGAACTTGTCACTTTTGTCACAATTGTAAAAAATTCCAAATTGGTCTCGCGGCCCGATAATTTCTAATTGGCTATTCAAAAATATGAAGTGGGAAAGAAATTTCTTACTTTGACCCGAAGATGGACACTGGCCGTTTTTAAGTTAAAAGAGGGGGGGGTTCATTTGGAGGACTTTGGAACTTTTAGCCTTGTTTTGAAAAAAGGGAGTAAGGTATAAAAGTGAAGTGTGACCCCACAAGATAAAGCCACATGTTGAGTCTACATCAAAGACAGAAGGGTGGGTCACCGGAGGTATTTTAGAAATTTCTTCTGAGTGGCATAAAATGCAAAAGGGCCCCAGCCCACCTCAACCAAATGTCTTTTCCACGTGGAGGGCCCACGCTGTTTGGGGACCTGCCCTGAATTTTACTTTTGAAAGAGCGCCAAGGAGACACGTGGAGGTTTCGCTGGCTCTGCCCATGCTTAGAATTTTCAACGGCCAGTACAGCTTTGTTAGACCATAGACACGTGGAAAGCCTATGCTCGTTTGAGGTCCCGCCTCTGGGTCTTACCTTTGGAGTTGTGCCAAGGAGACACGTGGAGGTTTCCGCTAAATCTTCTCAAACTTAGACTTTTCAAGCATCCGATGCCACTTTCTCGAACCCTAGGCATGTGACACCTTCCCTGGTTCTTAAAAAATTTCAACAACTTTACCACGCCGAGACACGTGGAGATCTCGTGCTTGTTTGGGGTCTCTACTTTTGGGCACCATATCAAAAGTGCGCTAAAGAGACACGTGGAGACTTCCGTTGGCTCCTCTTTATCGAGACTTTTCAATGGTGAGGCAACTTTCTTAGGCCCGGGGCACGTGGAGAGTGTGACGCCCACATTTTCCCACACAAAATCCCCAAGAAACCCAAAAGCAAACGGGAAAAATTATGGGATAATTTTTAATTTTTTTAAAGCGTGCCCACAAAAAGGGTTCAAAAACAACAATTGCTTCATTAATGTTTCTGGACAGTTATATTTAATAGATAAGATTTTCCTGTTATAATAAATATTAAACCCACATTAACCTTTAATGAACTTAATCTGACTAAGCATGGAAAATTCCCTAAGTGTTATTTAAATAAACAAATTAATTCCTACTATAGTTGAATATCCCCCATGGGATGTCAAGGGTAAAAGAGGCCAAAATAATTGAGAGGCCAAAATAATTAAATACCAAGGTTATTTAATTTCTACAAGGTTGAAACAATTAGCAAGGTCCCTCATTTAATATTGGGTTAGAATAATAAACACTTCCTTACCCCAAAAGTGACCCCTTAAAATTCAACCCATGTTTTTGAAATTAAAACATTTAAATTAAAAGGTAATTTCCACTCACCCACTCTCTACCTACTTTTTTAGGGATGAATCTCATCCCTTGGATGGATTCAATTAGGACCCTTGATGAGGAAAAAGGGCAACTAACCCTAAAGCATGCTTATGAAGTCTTCTTTCTCTTTTCATTTGTCTCATTGTTTCTCTTTTGTTTTACAGGTTATTGGAGGAGGATGGGAAGCCATTGAAGGCCATTCCAAGCTTTTGAAGAGGCTTAACAATTTTCTTATTTTCTTATTTTGTGTATACCCTCATTAGGGTTCCAATGTATTTGTATATTTTATTTAGCTTAGTTTTCTTTGGTTTTCCCAAATGGGCTTGTGGGTTTTGCCCCAATTTATTTAAATAACTACATTTGATAACTAGTTGCATTTTGGTAGGGTACACACACATTTATATAAATATATATAGGTATTTATTTTATGTTATTATTGTTATTATTCTTTTTTTGTTAAAAATAATGGGTTAAAGAAACCAAAAAAAAAAAAAAAAAAAGAAATAGATACAATAAATATGTGTGTGTATGCACGTGCATGCACATAGTGAATAGAGAAGGTACAGGTTGTAATGAATTTACATTGCATACAGGCCGTGAGAAAAGAATAATTGTGCAGGGGTCTTAGGCTGTGGGTTAAGGTAGAAAGGATTATTAGTTTGGGAGGGGGCGTGGGGTTCTTTACATATTAAAAGGAATATAATATTGGGTTGGTGGGAGGGTGCCCCAACCCCTTACCTTGTTCTTCCCCCATGCCGCAGCCTTTGTGGCTTTTAAACTTAAATTTCTTTATTTAGTTTTTTCATTATAGTTAGTTAAGATTTGCTCAATGTAATTTCTTTATTATATATATATATATATATATATATATATATATATATATATATATATATATATATAATAAGGTTAGAATGTATATATATTTAAAATTAATAATATTAATATTATTAATTACTTTTAATAATAATAATATTTTAATATAAATACTATTGTTAAGAAGTGATGATCTTGATAATTTAACCACTTAATCTTGCACTTGATATTTCTTTTAAAAATTGATAGGAATTTTCATAGGAAGTAAAATAGATTTCATTTCATTTCCCTTAGTAACTTGTAATGGATTTACAATAAAATTTTAAATGAGGGTAACATACTAGAACTAGAACTTAGATCACTTCATTGGCCTACTTCGAGACTAATTAAAACTTAAGTAATTTCCATCTACTTGAATACGATTTAAAATAAACTTTCCAATGCTAAACTTTCCAATAGAGATAATAAACTTTCTTTTCTATTTCACAAGACTAGCTTTACAACACATCTTTCTTTCTCTTTTTCAAAATATAATACAATTTTAATGTCCAAGAATCAACACAAATTTTCATTACAATTACTAATACAATGTCCTCCACTTTAAGTGGGAAAATTATACAAGAATGTAGCTAAAATGAAATGCAATATTACAAGTTCCTCCACTCTAAGTGGGAATAACAAAAAGGCTTTTCACAAGAATGAATTTCTTAAGGATTCCAACAAAAGCTCCAAGCTTCACAACACCAACAAGAGAGATCCTTCATGATTTTCTTGATCCACAACAAAATGGGGGAGAGGCAACACTCTCCACCCAACCAAAATATCCAATGAGGGGAGAAGCCATCCTCCTCATTGGCCCCCGAGCCCCAACCACATTACAATGAGAGGTGATTCCAACACATGGCAACAACAAGCTTCCACATCACAAAACAATTATTTCACAACCATTCCAAATTCACATTCAACTCAAACTACAAACACAAGGAGGAGAAACAACAAAGTATACAAGGCTTCTAAATGAAGAGCCAAAGGAGCAAGAACCTATGGGGAGGTTGTATGATAGAAAAGTGACATGTGAGCATGAGAATCTAATAGTAGCTCTTCTTCGTGCACCCGACCTCCCGAGGTCGTCTTTGAGACTGATCGGTGGAAATGGAATATATGTGGATACAAACAAACTAGTTGGACAATATTATATCTTGAACACGTAATAATAGAATCTGCAAATATAAGGCAAAGAAATCTCTCCTAACCGAATTGGTGTAATGGATCGTTCGAGATATAATAGTTGCTTGGAGGCTCCAATCAACGTCGAGCTCTACCGAGATCTTATCTATTGTTGTTGGATACATGGAAAATGACCTGTATTTACTTCATGTATATTTCCGCAGACAAGGTTGTGGAAAATGGTAATGAGAGGTGCAGTGGATTTGTAGAAACTATGGGTGGTTTTCTAGTCTAGCCCAAGAAAATGTTGGATTGATTGGCTTCTATGTTTAATATGGAAAATTGTGTTATGATATCGGCAGGAGTGGTGAGGATCTAAATACCAGCGTTTGTAAACCGGTGTCAATACTTAACTGACTTGCAGGCCCATTGGGTTGTGGGACCTAGGGATCACAACCATGAGTTTGTGGTTGTTGTGGACTGTTATGGTCATGTGAAGAATTAGTCTCTTCTTCCGACTATCCAATGGTCATAAGCCTTTTCAGCTTCTATGTTTAGTACCAGGAGTTGTGCAATCTTCTCTAGAATACCTTACAGGTGTTCTGGCAACTTGTATATGTAACCCTGTATCTATGTCAATGAGAAGGTCTCCTACATCTGGCTGTGGAACTAATGGATCACACCAAATATTTGTTCTCTTTCGGGTTCTTGTATGGTCATGTGGATATCCTATCAGGCAATCTATAGTTGGGTTGACTTGACCAGAATGTGTATGCTTTGTCATCTTCAATATTTAATTGTCTCAATTGTTCACTAATTGCTTGTTGGTTTGTTGTCATTTGAAAAACTTGAATCCTAAGCCCTTGATCTATATCCATTAATATTGTGAAGAGATTCGGCTGAGGTACTACCGGTTCAAATATGTATTCTCTGGGCTCTCTGGGTCCCGTAATTTTCATGCAAAAGATGATTCAACTTTAACTAAAACAAGTAAATTAACTATGAAAGATATATCTACACTATGCTTATATTTCTTTTATTTTTGTATTTTCAATGATGCGTATTTGAACGAAATTAAAAGAGCAGCTATTCTAATATATTCAGATAATGGAAAATTAGTCTAATGATGAAATTAAAACAAGAAAGTTAGCCTGGTATAGCTATTTTCCTGTGCAGTTGTGAATTTATCCTAAATACTTAAATAACTAACTAGTTTAATCGAAATATTTCCAATCCTACCTCAGAAGTGAGGAATGAATCATAGTTTCTTAGAAACTATCATTCCCCACAACTTCCCGCAATATTGAAAGCAAATTTTAACTTGAAATAAAATGATTTGCTACTCTATTTGATATATTGTAACTACAACTTTGATAGCTCAAACCTAGAGTTTACAGAATAGTGGTAAATCTAGTTATGTCGTGACTTGTCCCCTCAGTGTGATCTCCTCATTCCTTTGTGTTCTCATGAATCCAGAAAAGTATGAATGTGATAGCGTCAACAAAAGAAGATACTCGAACAATGGTAGCTTTGGATATAAACCGAATACAATGCAAGTAAGAGAGGGATAATGCAAGTGAACAGAGCTTGACTATGTGATTCCTAGTAGGATTTATTGTGGGAATACAACGCAAAATACCAAGAATTCTAGGATCTATTTCTTATGACAAAACAAAACTTACAACTCTAAGATTATCAAATGGATTCTAATCTAAAAGTGAAACTACCTTATGCTAAGCTGACTATATGGGATAGCAATGAAGTAAGATGAAAGCAAGAAGATGAAATGATCTCTAAAGCTAGAAGGGAGAAGCTAAGAATTCATGTAAAATCTGAACTTATTGAAACTTATGGAAGAATTTCAGAACACACAGAATAATCAAACATGGAAGGAGAGGGGCCATTTGCTTGTGAACCAGCTAGGTATTTATAGCGTTTGGATTTACCAGAGGGTAAGTCTAAATTAAAATCTTCTAATATAAACAAAGGGAAAACACTATTTACCAGGCTGCCAAAACATAAATCCAAGCTTTAGTGGTTGAGGAATGCGGGTGAAATTTGAATTTTTACATTTGACGAAATCATCGGAACATTCGGAAGATGCGCACAAGATTGCCGCCACACACAAGGAGGCGATTCTGAGGACCATCGCCTGTCTTAGGCAAATGGTCACGAGACCGCCGCCAAGAAGGCGGAAGTTTTGTAACTTAAAGACAAAATGCAAGGAAAAGGGGGGCAGAGGTTAGAACAAAACATGCAAAAGCTAGACAAGGATTTCTAGGATGCAAATGTACACTTGGTGAGATTTTCTGGATTCCGAACACCTTGTGAAGAGATCTGAATCATCATTGGGGTTTCCGTAACCTCTTTCCGGTAGTACAGTACCTACATTTTTGGGTACGTACATATTGCCCCCTGAAGAAGCGTTTTAGCCATGAAGAGGCATAAAATGGTGGGTCCGAGTATGGCGGTCCCGAAATGGGGAGTTAGAAGCTATACCTGACACGCCCGTGTGCCGAAATGTCACCATCCAAATTCCCGCTACCTACAAAATGAAAAAGAGACTCAAGTGTAGATAGATAAAATAAATCGAAAAATAAATACTAAATTAACATGAAATGAGGACTTACCATTTGCGTGGGGATGAGAACTTACCTCCATCGGCACTCCAACTCTATGTAAGAACACTCAAAACAAAATTAGAATACTATATATATAAAACAAGCTCATTTTACTATTCATTTGCGCGTGTCGATTTGGTGGTTTTTGAGCTCTGGGACCCACGGTAACTATTTTTGATGAGATTATAGTCAAAATGTTTGTTGTGAGATCATGATCATGCCTCCAAGAGCAGGACATCGACCCGTGAAGTCTCAAGTTAGTTCTTCTCAATTTATCGTTTTTAAACCTAAAATGTAAAAATGTTGAAAACTTTGTCTTAGGGGGATCATTTTTGGAAATGTTAGTTTTAAATGAGTCTCTAGGGGGCGCCCATAGGGTAGGTCTTTATTTCAGTTAAAATGGTGCATTTTTTCCTTTTTTAAGTGTTTTTAGGGCTTTAGAGGCATTTGGCAATTTGGGACAGGACCGCCGCCCTATGATGGCGGCGGTTATGGGACCGCCACCTCGTAAGGCAAGATTCTGAGACCGCCACCTCAAAAGGCGGCGGTTAGGGAACTGCCGCTCTGCACAAGGCGGTGGTTTTGAACAGAATGTAAAAAAAGATGTAATTTTTAATTATTTTTGCATTTTTGACATTTTTATATGTTCTTGATGATTTTTCCAGTTGGATTATGTTACTAACTTACTCTTTTTCTCTATTTTGGGTGGATGCAGAAGGAGTATATCAAATGGAGTAGAGAGAGGGAGTTTGATTGGCTCCCAGTAGTGTTAGAGGCACTGACCTGGCAGAGCGAGATACTCTACAGAGGGCCGGTATTTGGAGGATTGCACAGGTTCCTCATGTTGCACCTACTAGTCACATATTGTGTGACTTATTTTCATACTGAAATGTAAATCGGAACACTTTCCAATTTCCAGTGTTAGGGGTGAGTGGACTATTACCCTAGAGGACGTATATCGCATACTGGGGGTCCCGATTCTTGGGAGGCAGCTGTCTCTTAAGACAAGCGGTATCCAGATCTCAGATGGTTTAGTGGGCCACCTACATGGGAGATGATGTTGTCTCCATGGGCTCGAAGAAGGGGGTGAAGGTCCATTCCATTGTTGATTCTCCTATCCCTATGCTCCGCCAAGCTATTATGGGTATCTTGGCCTTGCGATTGATTGGGGATAAGGGAGGGGATACTCTCTTATACTGTTGGGCTCCCATTATTACATAGATTGAGGCCCATGGCCATGTTTACGCTTGGGGAGAAGACATTCTTGGGACCACCTATCATGATTTATATAGGGTGGTCAGATTACAGGGGCAGTCATTGAGTCACCCTACTCTAGTTATGAGTTGGGTGTATGAGTGCATCATTACCTATGGGAGAGGTGTATAGGTAGAGGATCTCGTGGCTTTCAAGGCAACGATATGGACAAGAGTGACCGTACTTAGGATGCCACACCAGCCAGTGGCTTCTCGGACTATTACAGACATGGAGGCCACTCCTTATCAGGCCATAGCAGGGTTATGGGGAGAGGAGACACACATGTTGATCGCCCGCAATACTACGGGTCGAGTTGATAGACAGGACGGGGAAGTTAGAGATCCACCCCTTTGATAGAGTACCACAGCAGTTTGGCCTCCCCTATATTGATATGTTTCCTCTAGCGGGGCCAATATACAGGTCTATTCATGAGGCCAGGGGAGGTCCTAGAGGCCAAGGTTGGACCATGGTTACTCTTGGAGTTCCCATTGTAGCTAGGCGGGTGGTTCGTGCCCGAGGCGATCGGTGCTCCTTGAGCACCTTTACTTCAGATCGGAGCCAGTCCTACTCATAGTGGAGAGGGAGATGAGCCCATTGATGTGGACTCAGACTCTGAGGAGTTCATAGGAGAGGAGATAGAGGAGGAGATGGAGGGAGGTGAGACAGGTGGGACAACTGAGGAGGATGAGAGCGACTCTGAGTGGCATGACACTCAGGATATCTTGAGGGCCGAGAGGGCAGAGGAGAGTGAGAGAAGGTGACCCTAATCTCAGAGGAGTTTCCTTCTCGGTAGACATTGGGGAGATGATGATTCCATGGCAGGACGTCACTTCTTTCCAGATTTGGGGAGGTTTCATAGTCAGTAGTGAGAGCAGCGCGCAGATCCTAGGGACCCTACCTGGATGCCTAGAGATCCGAGTGAGTTACTACTCTTTTCTTGATTTTTTTAGCTAGAAATGTTTAGTTGATATTTCTCCTTTGTTGTTTCGTTTGTTTTTTACTTTATTTTTGACAATTTTCTAACTTGTTTATTTCTCTTTTTATTTGTAGTGACTGTTGAGGGATGGCGAGACTTGATTCGTCGAGTGTGTGTGGACACCTGTTGTTGTTCCCCTCGAGACTACTCGGGCCTGAGCTTCTTGTGGAAGTTGGAGAGCCCTCGGCCTGGCCTGGCCGACATATTGATGTTTTTCCCCATGTCAGAAGGCGGAAAAGTTAGTGACCTCTCTCCCATCGAGCTCACTGGATATAGGACTGCTGAGCACTTGATTAGGAGGATTCATTCTCACGGTGAGACCATAGCTACGGCCATAATCGTGAGTCCTCAGTTCATTCAGAGCATCATCATAGCAGGATTCCTAGATGTGGTCGTGCACTATCTGAGGGATCCCACAAGGATTGAGAGATCATGGTGTCTTTTTGTAGTGATTTTTGTTAGATGTTTATATGAGTGTTTTTGTACTTTTCGGGCTCATTGAGCATTTTGACCATGCCTAGTGCATGATGGCATTGTATATAAAACATGATTTATATATATGCATATCTCTTTTTGGATCTAGATCTTCTTGTATCTAGAATTTTGTGATTCATTTCCCATGTGTACACTAGATGTCTTTAGAATTTTTGTTTTTATATGCTTTTCAGAATGTATGCAATGGATGACAAGTGATAACTTAATGCTTTTCTTTTATTTGTTTTTGTAGTGCTGATACGTGATGATGAAAACATATTGTAGTACTGAACTTTTGGCTTCTTTGGGCAATGTTCATTGCTTCTTCTTGTTTTGGCAAAACGTGATGAATATATAGTGATAAAGAGATGAACTTGCCCCATTCCTAACTCCATGCAACTAGTAAGATGCGAGGGCTCATCACCAAGAGTTAGGAAGGGTGCAAATTGTATGAGTTTGACTAAATGGAAATGATGAGAGAAAGACAAGGTTTTGATAGAAATCAAATTCAGACTTGCGTACTTACTTTTACTCGAAACTACTACATAGTTTAGAATGTAACTTATTTTCCAGTTTATCTAGACTTAGATCTATGGATGGCAACTTGGTTGACAAAATCTGGTTTTAAGGATTTAATCTCTTTGGAATTTGGATATTTAACTTCTCTTAGTATACTTTGCTTTAAAATATTAATATTCACTAATTTGCGTGAATGGACCCCCTACACCCTGTCTCATGCTACTGATAGGAAGCATGGGCTCATCACCAAAGGTAGGACATAGGTGAGTAAGGGCACTTCTTTCCTTTCTCAACCTCATATCACTAGTAAGAGATGCGGGCTCATCACCGAAGGTTGGTGGGGCAAAGAAGTGTGTAAAAATAAAATATTCTATTTGGTTTAGTATTTTTGTTTTAACTTGACATTTCTGATTCATGGCTTTGGAGTATCCTTGTTTCAAAGAGATGTAAGAAGGATAGATGTGACACCAAGAAGCTTCTAGAACAAACCGTAGGTAAGAACAACTTAACCAAGTAGAAAAGAAAGAGTATGACCAAGTATGTAGGTCTTGGTATGGTTTTTGTCAAGACTTTGTTTGTTGAATTGATGAAATGATTTTGGAACCATTTGATGATATTATGAAAACTGAAGAGGTATGATTTTGAATGCTTTTGCCAATATTTTCAGAAGCTTGTAATGAATTGCTTAAGAATAAATTCCTTGACCACAATAGTTATGAAACGAGTGAACAAAATGAAACAACTAAGTGATTAAATGCAATGTAGATAGATATAATATACAGATGGTGATGTTGATGACCTATGTGTAAAACCATTTAAGATGCAAGGAATTGACAGTTTCATTGAACTCCTCACCTTCTAGTGTGAACAAGAGATACGCACCATTTCCGTATCTTTCATGACTTGGTATGGACCCAACTACTTGGGCTGAGAATTTCCTTCCTTCGCCGGTTTTCTTATCAATCCGGCTATCTAGTCTTAGAGCTAGATCTCCTCGTATATTTCTCGTTCGTAGACTTTTTGTTATATTTCTAGCACATCCAAAGCATAAGCTCTATGTTGTTGTTCAGCATTTAGTCTGGCTTCATCAAGGCTTTCTAGTTGAGAGAGGCATGCCTCTCTATAGGCTTCTTCTCCCAAAATCCCTTGTAATGAGATGCAGAGACTAGGTATTTCAACCTCAAGCGGGAGAACTGCTTCTGCCCTGAATACTAATGAGAAAGGGGTTGCCCTATTGGTGTTCTTATTGAGGTTTGATGGGCCCACAAGGCTGGGTATAATTTTAAATACCAATCCCGTTTGTTCTCCTTAATTGTTTTGAGGAGAATAGCTTTTAATGTTTTGTTTGTTGCTTTGGCTTGTCCGTTGGCTTGAGGGTAGTAAAGAGAGGTCAGTATGATGGTTTATCTTGAATTTGTTGCATAATTCACGGACCTCATCATTCTTAAAGGATGTGTCATTATCTAAGATAATGACTTGTGGGACACCGTACCTGCAAATGATTTGATTCAAAATAAACTTAGTGATTACAGAACCTGGTACGGTGGTGAGAGGCATGGCCTCTACCCATTTGGTAAAATATTATGTGGCCGTGATTATAAAATTATGGCCATCTATTGATGAGGGAGAGAATTTCCCTATCAAATCTAGGCCCCACGTGGAAAAGGGCCATGGGGTTGCGATTGGTTACAGAGCCTGTGCTGGCATGTGAATCTCATGGGAGAATTCTTGGCATTTATGGCACTTGCACACAAACTCTATTGCGTCATGTTCTAGAGTGGGCCAAAAATAGCCCATCCGATGTATTTTGTGAGCAGTGGCATGACCACCAAAGTGGCCTCCACATATCCCACTGTGGGATTTGTAAAGAATCTTTTTGGATTCTTCCATGTCAACACATCTTAAAAGCATTCCATCGAAGGCTTTACGATAGAGCACCTGTTCTAAAATAACATATTTAGCAACGATAATGCATAACCGCCTTCTTTGTTGCGATGTGGCACCTTCTGGGTACGTATGGTCCATGATAAAATTGACGATGTCAGTGTACCAAGGGCATGTAGAGATGGGGGGTCTGGTTTCGACAAAGTATATGCATTCATCGGGAAATTCTAGATCTACCAGATCACCTCCATCTAACGGATTTTCTACTAACTAGTCTGCAATGATTTGTCCTTTAACAGATTTCTGATTTACAAATGTTAATTCAAACTCACCCATTAAGGTTATGAAACATCTAGCCTTTTTAGATAAAGACCCTTGCGTGAGGAATGTTCAGTAAATGATCTGTCTTTACAATGACCCTTGTTTCTTGATTTAACATGTAATGTCTTAAACGTTTCATTACGAAGACTATGGCAAGGCATTCTCTTTCTACCTGTGTGTAACGTGTTTCATAATCAAGCAATGTCCGGCTAATGAAATAGATTACACATTCTCATTTATCATTGTCTTCTTGAGCTAACATGCAAGCTAGCAAGACATCAGTAGCCCACAAATACAGGATCAAAGGATGATCTAGTCTAGGAGGCATTAGCATGGGAGGAGACAATAAGAAGAATTTAACTGCTTCGAAGGCCTCGTTACATTCTTCTGTCCAATCAATGCTATAATATTTCTTTAATAAATTGTTGATTGGATGAACAACAAAACTTAAGTCTAGAATGAACCTTTGAATTACACAAGTTTCCCAAGAAATGATCTAATACCACACTCATCTGATGGTGGAATCATTTCAAGAATAACTGAATTTTGGCTAGATCAACATCAATCCCTCGTAAGGATATAATGTAACCCAGAATCTTGACTCCTATCACGCCAAATATGCATTTCTCCGTGTTCAATGTGACACCATATTCGATCAATCGTGAGAGGATGATACGGAGTACCTCTGGGTGATCACATCGCTTCTTGGCCTTGGCCAACAAGTCATCACATAGGATTCCACAATTTTATGAATAAGATCGTGGAATATGTATGTCATTTCCCGTTGGTATGTAGAACCGGTGTTCTTAAGACCGAATGGCATGACAGTTGTAGCAATAAGTTCCCAAGGGGTTATAAATGTGGTCTCGGTTGATCTTCCTTAGATATTTTAATCGATTATACCCTGAGAACCCATCCATGAGGGAAAAGCATTCAAATCCAACTGTTGCATCAATAATAACGTCGATGGATGGAAACGGAAGTCATCTTTGGGACAAGCTTTGTTAATGTCCCGAAAGTCTATGCAAATGCGTATCTTCCCATTCCTTTTGAGAACAAGGATAATATTAGATATCCATTGTGAATAGTCAACTGGTTTGATGAATCCCACTTGGAGAAGTTTCATTACTTCTTCTTTCACCATGAGAGCCACTTTTGGTTTCATTGGTCTCAAATTTTGTTTAATTGGCTTTACATTTGGTTTGGTGACAAGATTATGTACCACGATATGTGGTGTAATTCCTGTCATTTCTTTGTAATTAAATGTGAAATCCTTTTGATGTTCCTTGAGGATTTGAGTGTGTATTTATATCTCCTCTGGAGTTAACAAGGATCCCAACTTCAAAATATTTGGTTCTTCCTCTGTTCCAATGTTTATGTCAATTGTTTCTTCGATTAAGGAAGCGTTTCCTTCTTCAAATTTAGGCGGGGCTGGAGGTAGTTCCAAAATTTCTCCATTCTCTACCTCGTAGATATCGAGATCCTTTTGCGGAGGAGATTCTATCATGGGATTTCCAAAATAGGAAGAGGAATGTGGGATTAAGGAAAGATCCACTATGTGATGAGCGAGATGTAGCTCCGCATAGGCATTTAGATATTCAAGAGTGACTCTATCACTGTCAAAGTGATCCGAGATAGAAAACTCATTCTCAGCTTCTATATGTGTCAAGAGCGGGTTTTTTGGTATTTTACGCACCAATGGTTCAATACAAAGTGATACCATGAAACTTGTATTTTCCAACTCACTATTTGGAGTGAAACAGAAGCTGAGGTTGCTATTGAATCAGCAAGAAGGTTCTACTCTCGTGGGATTGCTTTGATTGATATGAAGTTGAATCCTTTGGTTAGATCTAATATTGTCATTTTATAGAGTTGTAAATGCTCATCTCTAGTCTCATATACTTCAGAGACTTGGTTTGCAACTAGTTGCGAGTCTCCTAGCACTCTGATGTTATCAACACCCATCCTTTTGGCTATGATGAGGCCAAGGAGGAGGGCTTCATATTCAGCCCCATTGTTTGTACACTCAAAGTTTAACTTAAAGGTGAAAGGTAGGATCTTTCCCTCGGGAGAAGTAAAGATCACACCTGCCCTAGCTCCAAAATGACATCTAGCTCCATCGAAGTGGAGGGTCCAATATTTTCTTAGAAAAATGGATGTTGGGACATTCCTCGGTTACTTTTACCATACAAAATTTGTCGATGGAAGGGAACCAATTCCTAGGGTGTATCCCATACCCATGGAATCGAACGGTAGGAGAATGGATAAATATTTCTCTAAGAACTAAAAAAATTGTGGTAGTCCCTAATGATACCGTTTCTATGACGTTAGTCTCATTTTTGAGTGTTGGAATGCCTTCGACTAGATTTGTAATTTCTAATTTTGTTGTAGGTATCAACTTCTCTTCTGGTTTTGAATTGATTGGTTTGTTAAGTTGATTCGTTGGGAGTTCAAACTTAGAGTGAAAGCCTGGTCTTTTCTTCAATTTTGTTAGGTGTATATCAAACGGTTTTAGATCATCTTGCGCCACAAATATTTTTCCTAGGTGCAAAAATCTTATTTCCTGGAATAATGTGGAAGGGATTGCCTTTATGTGGTGTATCCATGGTCGACCAAGGATCATATTATAGTTGGTTTCCCAATCTATAATATAAAATTGGTGAGGACTGTCTTGGGTCCTAAGGTGATTGGTAAAACTATGGTTCCAATTGAAGTGGCCTTGAGGCTATCATAACCTCTTAGCGTATTTCGTGTTGTGGAACAATTTGTTTCTCCATATCCTAGATTTTGAAGAAAAGTAAAGGGTACTATGTTAACTATTGTCCCATCAATCATTATGCGCTTAACATAATTATTATAAACCCATACCGTAAATGGAAGGTTACATCACCTCTACGTGTAATTTCAACATCCGTCGGTATTTTACTTATATCAAATATAAACTCAGTATCCCTATCTGGCTGCCCTGGAGGGGAGACATCAAATTCTACATGGTTTACTTGTGTTTTTGAAGGAGGAGTGATGTTAATTAAATGACCAAGGCCTAATGCTTCTAAGAGAACAGCCCTATGGGTGGGAGAATTCTTCAACAAATCCAAGAAGGAGATGTGAGAGAAGGTATTTGTTAAGTCACTAATTAAATCGTAAGCGCCTATGGGTTTTACCTATGTTTGTTGAATGTTGTCTGGTTCTAGCAAATAGGTTGGAATTGGCTGAGAAGAGTAGTCTTATGTTCTTGTTATAGTTTCTACTAATAACTCAGTGTCTAATTCTACTAATCCAACTATCTTGTTTTTTGGTTGAGTTCCTAATTGGGGTGTGACCAGTGTATTTAATGAAGTTGAGGCGTCATGATCGTTATTTCTGTCATAACACTTTTGTTCATTCTCGCTTGGATCTAACCTATTATTGTTAGAGTGATTTGGGAGTGGATTGTTACAAATATTGAGGGGTGCATTTTGAGGGAAAATTTCCCCGTGTACGTGTTTGGCGTGGGTACTGTTGTTGCAAACTCACAAAGCACCCTAGATGTAGATCGGGCTTCTAGGTTGATCACTCTAGCATCTAGTGTGATTGCACAACATGGAAACCTCTCTCCAAGTGTGGGGACTTGTAAAACGAGAGAGGAATCTCCAGATTAGAGGCTGGTTCCTCAAACTCCTCTGATTTAGATCTATATTTTACAAAACTACAGAGGTTCAGATCCTAATCCTACTCTAACTTGCAAGGAGACAGGGGTAGAAGTGCTAAAATTGAAACTAACTAACGATGGTGATGCACCAAAAGGAGTGGTGAAACATATTTTTCATGCAAATAGACACAGATCAAAGTTCACAGCATAAAACATACACAGACTGATAAGGTATAATTTAGGATCTGAAATGAAACAAATAATACAAACAGAGGACTGAAACTCATTCATAGAGCTTGCATTATCATTTCAGTGTCAAAAACACGCATTACACCCTCAGAGAGGTAAAAGAAAGCTCATTACAATCTTTGGAGAGGTATGATCCTTGCATCAATCACTTCTGGAGGTGAAAGAAGAAGTATGCTATGCCCAAAAATGTTCCCCCTTGAGAAATGAGCCAAATCTGGTTTTTACATTGCATGGGTCGAGTCCAGGGATGTAAAACGTCACAAAAACATGAGAGCCCATCCTTCTTGACTACAGTGCATTAAAATGGTATGGGGACCTTACAAACCCATACCCTTTCATTTTGACCAGATTACAGGAGAATGCAACCCATTCTCGCATTAAACTGTCATTTGGAATGTCACTTCTGGCCATGAACACATGTCAGAGCTGTTTCTCAATTTTCTCTCTCCAGACTACACCAAAACTCAAGATTAACCCTGAAATCATGTAGAGAATTTCACAAGCTTTCCGTTGATATAAAGAACGTGCAAATCTGAGCTCTGGATCGAAAGATATGTCGATCTGAAGATTTAGGGCACAAAACAGGTGAAAATGCGTTTTGAAATTTTTCCCACGCTCTGCCACCTAGATGACACGTGGCACACACTGATTGGATATGTAATTCTCTCTCCTCTCTATCCCGTGGTTTTCCTACTTCATTGGACATGTGTCCTCTTTTGATTGGCTCGGGTCAGTGCTTGAAACCTCGCCCTTTGACTTTTGGACTTTCTCCCTTGTGACACGTGTCACGATTTGATTGGTCCGTGGGTCTGCTAGCTTTTCGCGCCCTTCACGTCATTTTGTCCCGGATGTCCCAGTGTTGTTTGGGACAGAATCCTCTCGATCCACCCGAAATGGGCTTCCTTGTCCCTTAT
Organism: Taxus wallichiana var. yunnanensis; assembly: GCA_018340775.1. NCBI lineage: Eukaryota > Viridiplantae > Streptophyta > Pinopsida > Cupressales > Taxaceae > Taxus > Taxus wallichiana. The sequence continues at coordinate 706,651,944 of CM031235.1, forward strand.
CTACCAATGACACGTGGCGCAACCTGATTGGCTTTCGGCTCCTTGGCTATCCGCGCCCCACGCGTCCCTCTGCTCCAACCTGTCCCAGATTGAAATTTCTCTCCTTAAGGCAACCGGCTGGTTCACGTCCTCCTTCGCGTACTCACGGCCCGAGATATCCCAAAGGTGTTTGGGACAAATTCTTCGATTCGCACCGATTCGGCGGTTCGCGTTCCTTTGTTCCACATGTCCCAAAGCGATTAGTCGATCTTCTTCTCCTTTGGCGAACCAGCCTTACCGCATCCGCCACGTACTTCTGGCCCGACTGTCCCGGTGCTAAAGTTCTTTGTTTGCCCGATCCGGTGGTGGTTCGCGTCCTTACGGCCCGAATGTCCCTAAACTGTTTTGCTCAAGAATTAGTCAATTTTGCTTCCTCCTCCGACCGGATCGGCTTCTCGCGCCCTGCGCGTCTTCTGTCCCGAGATGTCCCTTTGCTTCGCGGGCCGCCTGGAGGCTTTTCGGCTGGTTCGCGTTCCTTTGTTCCACATGTCCCGATGCATTGCGAGGACTAGGACTTAGCCAATTTTCACGATTTTTCCTGTCCCAAGTCAGTTTCTCGCAACTTTTTCGCATTTTCTCGAGTTTGCTCTTTCCTTCTTTGGCCAGGGGAGTTAGAAAAATTTCTGAGGGGACCCTAGAAACATGATTTTTGCCCTGAATCAATCCATTTACCTGGGACTTGAGAATTCTGATGCATGTTATCAAATTAACCCTGGGGGTGAATTTGGATAACAATTTGGCGACTCAACGGGGATACCTGCCTGCTAGGTAGAAGATACCAGTTGCCTGAAGCAGTCCATTGGGCATGGAGTCATCAAATATTCTGTTTAGGACCCTAACTGACTCAGAATGTGCAAGGAGGAAGATGGAATGTTACCTGATGAAAGCAAGGATTGCTAAACATCTCCATGGACAGCAAGCTGTGCCAAAGCACTTAGGGAAAACAAGACTAACCTACAACAAAACAATGTGCACAAGCACTTGGAGGAAAGAAAATCTAATCTAATATTTACAGAGGTAGTGAACTTCCCTCTAGAAGCAATGCTTGAGATAGATTCCATTGACTGGAATCTGCAGTTCTTCACCATCCAATGAGGCCAATTGGAAAGCATTGTTGTTCTTGCACTTTGTGACCATGTATGGGCCACTCCAAATGGCATCAAATTTTGAATGCCTTCCCGGTTTTGCTCTATCCACATCCCATTTCAACACTAGATCTCCAACTTGAAAAGATCCATCCTTGGCCTTTCTATCAAAGGTCTTATTGATCAAAGCTTGATCTTTTTCCATTGCTTGGGATGCCCGATTTCGATCTCTGCAGCTCCATCAACTTTGCATACCTCACCTCCATGGGCTCAAACTCTAGCAACTCTAGCTGTTTCATGAGTTCCAATGTTAGCAACTCCAGTGACATGGGCAAGATTGCTTCCTTTCCATAGACAAGCCTGAATGGAGAATTACCTGTGGATCTTTTGGGAGCGATCCTATCAGCCCATAAGGCTGATTTCAGCTTGGTATGCCAAGACCTCTGATTCTCATCAAGAGTCCTCCTAATGATCCTCAACAAGTTCTTGTTTGTAGACTCGGCTTGGCCATTACCCTGAGGGTAATAGTTTGATGAAGTGCTTAGGTAGATACCGTTCTTGAAAGCCCACTCAGTCACCTTAGATCCAATGAATGCCAATGCATTATCAGAGATTATTGTGGGGTACACCAAATCTGGTTGTTATCCCCTCATAAAAGTCTAAGATGCTAGACTCATTCGCCTCTTTGAGTGCTCGTCTTCGTGTCCATTTGGTGAAGTAGTGTGGTCAGTCAGAATCCATTTGTGCCCTTGGCTTGAATTGGGATTAATGACTCCAATGAAGTCCAAACCCCATTGCATGAATGGCTGGTCAACTGAGATTGGATGCAATGGGAGGGCTGCAAGTCTCTCTTTTCCTGTGAAGAATGCACAATTCTTACACCTCTTGATCCATGCATAGCAATCACTGAAGATTTTAGGCCAATAATAACCAGCCTTCATGATTTTTAGAGCTGTCACTCTTGGTGCAAAATGGCCACCAGCTGGTCCATCATGAAACTCTTCCAACACCCTTTGAATCTGACCTGTGCTAATGCATCTCAGCAGCACTCCATTTACATCTTTTTTGAACAAAACTCCATCAACGATGGCATACGGGACAGCCTGCAATCTGAAGTGTCTCCTTTGGGTCTTGCTCATCTCCGGAGGGCATAGGCCTGTGCCTAGGAAGTGCATAATACCTTGGGTCCAGCAAGGAGTCGGGGCAACATTGTCTTCTTCTTGTTTGCCACTTGGCTCATGATCTGTCCTGGATCACAAAACAGTTTCTTCTTTGTTGCATACTTCTTTTTGCTTCCCAAAACAAGCTGCTCACACAATCCTTTCCTCTTACCACTTGGTGATCTTGATCTCAATGTCATACTCCATGACACGGGTGATCCAACCTGCCCTTTTCTCATTCAAATCCTTGTTGAGGAGGAAGTCCTTAACCCCAGCATGTGAGACCAATAACTGGACCTTGTTGTTTGAGACTAAATGCTTGAATTTCTTCAAGCTTCTGATTACTGCAAGCACATGCTTCTCAATAAAAGAGTACCTCACCTCACAGTCATCTAGGCTCTGGCTGAAGAAGGCAATCGGCTGCTCATCATTATCTTTGTTCTACTGTACCAAAATGGCAGAAATAGTGTCATTACCTCCAAATGCATAGAGGATGAAATCCTTGGAGAAGTCCGGGTTGATGAGAGTTGGCGCTTGGGAGATGGCTTCTTTGATTGCTTCAAAACTCTCCTTGCCTTCTGTTGTCCACTTGAAAGCCATGCTTTTCTTTAACATTTTGGTGATGGGATTGAAAAGGGCTGCAAAATCTGGGACAAACCTCTGAACAAAGTTTATCCTTCCCAAGAAACTCGCAGGCTTTCTTGTGACTTGGCAATGGTAGCGCTCTTATGGCTTCAACTCTCTGGATCAATTGCAGTCCCTCTTCGAGACAATATGGCCTAGAAGTTTCCCCTCATGAGCCAGGAATATGCATTTTTTGGGATTCAATGATACCCCAAATCTTCTACACCTCTGAAATACCTGCCTCAGATGAAAAAGGTGATCCACTGCATTTTTGGAGAATACAGTGATGTCATCAAGATATATCAAAACTATTTTATTGATCAACCCCCGAATGCCATATCCATTGCCATTTGAAAGGTAGCACCAGATTGGACACATCCAAATGGCATCTTCTTATAGGCATAGGTCCCCCATTTGGTGGTGAAAGCCATCTTGAATCGGTCATCTTCTTTCACCATCACTCGATTATACCCCGAGTAGCCATCTAGAGAGAGAATCTCTCCGAACCGGATACTACTTGCAATATTTGTTCCATTGAAGGAAGCGGGTAATGATCTTTGAGAGATTCCTGTTGAGGTCTCGAAGTCCACACACAACCTAATTTCTCCGCTCTTCTTCCTGACCGGAACCAAGTTAGCGACCCAGCTTGAGTGCTTAATCGGGAATATAATGCTTGCCTCTATTAGCTTATTTAGCTCTTTCTTCATTAGAGGCTCAATGTGAGGGTTAACAGGTCTCTACTTCTGCCTGATGGGCTTAGCATCTGGATCCAATTCTATGGTATGTTGTGCCAAATTCGGATTGAATCCTCTCAAGTCTTCATAGCTCCAAGCGAAGACATCTGGAAATTCTTGGCAAAGCTGTATGAAATCTGATTTCTCCTGCTCAGTGGCCACTTTACCAATTTGAAGTGTTTTGCCTTCCCCAACCGGAATTGGCTCTGAATCTTCTCTCTTGACTCGTATGTTAGCATTTTCCTTACGGAATCGGGTCGTTAGGGTTGAAGATAGACTCCAACGTTACTAAACCCTCGGGAAGCTTGTTTGTCCGCACCGCACTACTTGATCCCCATACTGCTGCTCTAGTCTGTCCTGATTCCTAGCTGAGAATTCAGCCTCTTCTTGTAAAAAATTGACGATCTGTTGATCGTTCTCAAACACCTGCCAGCTTATATTATTATCTGGAACTGCTGGCCTCACAATCACATGGATATGTGGCTGTGTTTTTTCCCTTTTGATGTTGTCAACCACATCAAACATTGCTCCAACTATGCTGCGAGCCTATCCGCGGCTTCATTTTTCTTCCTGGGTATGGACACGATGTTGAAAGCTTTGAAATCCTCAATGAGGTCCCATACCCTATTCTTGTAGTTCTTCAGCAGGTCATTCTTTGTAGCATGTTGTCCCCTGACTTGATTGACGATCAGCTCACTATCCCCGAACACCTGCAAGTTATTTATGCCCTTTTTCCTAGCCCAATGAAGTCCATGAATCAAGGCCTCATATTCAGCTGTGTTGTTTGAACAAGAAAACTGGAAATGAAAAGCTGAATAATATTTGATGCCTTGAGGTGAAACAAGCATAGCTCCTCCTCCTGCACCTTGCCTACTCCTTGATCCATCGAAAAATAATTTCCATACCTCATTGTCATCCTTATGGTTTGGTTTGGTGATGCTAGGAATAGGCTGGTTTTCTTCATGTATGCAATAGACTCCTAGTTCAGATTCTTCTACTTCTTGGTAGGGATCAAAATCATGCACCTTGCTTGCCCATTCATCAAGAGTCAAATCTGGAATGCTTCCAACTTTGGTGTCGGCTTCATCTGTGTTTGGATAATCTTCTTGATCAAATGCTGAACAGTTGGCATTGATTTGGCTTGGAGTATGAGGCTCAATATGAAAGTTTTCAATTGGTTCGGATCTGATTGTGACCTTAGTTCCATATCTTGTTCTAAATAGCATGTGTGACCAATCAGCAGACAAATACCCTCTAATCTTGGCTGTGAAGTCCCTTGACAAACATAGGGCAAAGAGTGGTGGAAGGTCTATGACTGATACATCTTGTAAGACAACAACATTTGGACATACATGCAAGGTAAGACTCAAGCCTTTAATTACTCCCACGGTTTCTACTGCTATTCCATCTAGCCGCACTACCCCTTTGGATATTACTTCATATTGAGACCCAACCGATCACCTATTTGCTTGGGCATGACAAAACTACTTGCCCCGGAATCAATCATGCAATTGTGTACTAGTTGATTTCCAATGATCAACGAAACATAAAAAGGAGGGGGCTTCAACATTTTACCTTGTTGTCCTCCATGATTCCCTTCAAGATGAGCAAGCATTTGTGAGGACATTCTCTCACATAGGGACCTGCTGGTTCAAAGTTGACCAATTCTTCATGGCGGCAGTGCAGATCTCTTTGGCCTGGGATAGATAGGGATTCCCACATTGATATGTTTACATTTGTCTTCTTCATTTGATCGATGACACTGAACGGTGATGAAGGATCTCTCTACTGTCCCTTGGTTTGCACATTTACTCCTTGCACGTGGGCAGCAACAGCTGGCATTTGAGTTGGCCTAGGGGCTGTTCTTGGTTGTCCTTGTGCATTTGAAACTAGACTTTGCTTGCCAATCATTTGTGGAGCCGTGGAAGGTTGTGGATTGGCTGGGGCTAATGGCTGTTCTTCACCCAAGTTTCTCCTTTTTGACCTTGTGTTGGCTGCAACACCTTGAGAAACTGCTTGATTCATGCCACAAAAATCTTTCGCTCGCCAGGTTCACCAATGTGGTGTCATTTGGGGTTGATTGCTGTTGGAATGTTTCCTGCCCTGATCTGTTTCCTTGACTGCCCTCGCCCTCCCCACCGGTAGTTGTCACCATTAGTGCTTGATTGAGAGCACCATTGAAGCACATGGATTGGTTATGAGGCTCATTGCATGGAAAACACCAATCATATTCCTGAGCAATGTTGTTCTGTGTTGGCACTAATGCCTTAGAGGCAGATATGGCGTTTGGATTATAGGGCTAGAATGGTCTATTGGCAGGAGGCCTTGTTTGATTCATATTTGCAGCTGGATTAGGTGGTCTTTGTGGTTGGTATGGCTGCCTATTAGGCTAAGCTTGGGGTTGATAAGAAGGTCTGAAACCTTGGGCTTGTTGCCTCTTGAGAGTAACCAGCTCATTTCCCAAATTTTGCAACTGTTTCATGACCTCTTGGAGTTCATTTGAAGCACTAGAGGATGAAGTAGAAGTTTCACTTGAACTTTGATTTCTAGGGGTGGGAACAGGAGCCAAAGTGGGTGCTTGACTAGTGCTTGGAATTTCTAAGATTGGATACAAGGGCATGGGAGGCCTAGGAGCCGGTTTACCACTGAATAAGACAGGTTTTCGGCTCTAATGGCAATGCTATAAGCAGCAGGTAAGGTTGTGCCTCCCATAGATTGAATTAACATAGAAATATCAGAATTCAAAGCTTTAAGGTAATATAGAAAAGCACCTTCTATTGTTGGCCTGACTGCCACTGGAATCCTATCCCAAGACCTTTGAAATCTGAAGTTGAAATCAGTCAGCTGCTCGTTGGGGGCTCTCTTGATAGTTGTCAGCTGCTCCAAAAGAGACAAGTTGTCTCCCTTCTCTCCAAATTGCTTGTGAAGTGCAATACACAGCTGATTCCAGTTTGTGATAGAACCAGCTCCAAGGCTCCTAAACCATTGCAATGCTTTACCCTTGAATGAAGATGCCAAGAACTTAATGTACCACTTGCATTTCATTGATTTCATGGATTGCACAAAGGTTAGCAATATCTTTAACATGATCACCTGGAGTAGTCTGATTTTCTCCGGTGAAGTAGGGAATGTTCTTCAAGGCTGCAATAGGAACTGGATGTTGTGCATTGAGAGCAAGTGGGCTGCTGCCTATGAAGTTGACGTAGGGGTTGTTTTGAGCCATTCTAATCGGTCTTAAAGCCTCAGATACCGAATGAAAGGCCCTGCGTGTGGAGGAGTTGAGAGAGTTCTGTTTGGTGGAGATGGAGACCTTTGAATCCTTCTTCCTCTTTGCCTTCTTCTTGGAGATAATTGTGTATTCAAACAAAGCACTTCTTCTTCTCCAACTCTTGACCTTGTGGTGATTCTTCTCATGAGTTTTCAGGCCTGCACTGCTGAAACCAGTTGATTCTTCCCCTTGGAGTCGCTAGATATGCAAATAATAGCTCTTTTAAGCAAGAAAATTGCAGCAGATGCACATCAACTTTGCTGCAATAAAAATGAGACCTCTAGGTCCCACCGGCGTGCCAAAACTGTTGTTGCACTCACAACACCCCTGGATGCAGATCAGGCTTCTAGGTTGATCACTCTAGCATCCAGTGTGATTGCACAACATGGAAACCTCTCTCCAAGTGTGGGGACTTGTAAAACTGAGAGAGGAATCTCCATATTAGAGGCTGGTTCCTCAAACTCCTCTGATTTAGATCTATATTTTGCAAAACTACAGAGGTTCAGATCCTAATCCTACTCTAACTTGCAAGGAGACAGGGGTAGAAGTGTAAAAATTGAAACTAACTAACGATGGTGATGCACCAAAAGGAGTGGTGAAACATATTTGTCATGCAAATAGACACAGATCAAAGTTCATAGCATAAAACATACACAGACTGATAAGGTATAATTTAGGATCTGAAATGAAACAAATAATACAAACAGAGGACTGAAACTCATTCACAGAGCTTGCATTATCATTTCAGTGTCAAAAACACGCATTACACCCTCAGAGAGGTAAAAGAAAACTGTTACAATCTTTGGAGAGGTCTGATCCTTGCATCAATCACTTGCTGGAGGTGAAAGAAGAAGTCTGCTATGCCCAAAAATGTTCCCCCTTCAGAAATGAGCCAAATCTGGCTTTTACATTGCATGGGTCGAGTCCAGGGGACAGAAAACATACAAAAACATGAGAGCCCATCCCTTCTTGACTGTAGGTGCATTAAAACAGCATGGGGGACCTTACAAACCCATACCCTATCATTTTGACCAGATTACAGGAGAATGCGACCCATTCTGCATTAAATCTGGTCGCTGGAATGTCACTTCTGGCCATGAACACGCGTCAGAGCCGTTTCTCAATTTTCTCTCTCCAGACTACACCAAAACTCAAGATTAACCCTGAAATCATGTAGAGAATTTCACAAGCTTTCGTTGATATAAAGAACGTGCAAATCCGAGCTCTGGATCGAAAGATATGTCGATCTGAAGATTTAGGGCACAAAACAGGCAAAAATGCGTTTTGAAATTTTTCCCGTTCTCTCGCCACTGGATGACACGTGGCACGACCGATTGGATATGTAATTCTCTCTCTCTCGCCCCACAGTTTTCTCGCTTCATTGGACACGTGTCCTCTTTTGATTGGCTCGGGTCAGTGCTTGAAACCTCGCCCTTTGACTTTTGGACTTTCTCCCTTGTGACATGTGTCATGATTTGATTGGTCCGTGGGTCTGCTGGCTTTTCGCACCCTTCGCGTCATCTTGTCTCGGATGTACCAGTGTTGTTTGGGACAGAATCCTCCGATCCACCCGAAATGGGCTTCCTTGTCCCTTATCTCCCGATGACATGTGGCGCAACCTGATTGGCTTCCGGCTCCTTCGGCTATCTGCATCCCACGCGTCCCTCTGTTCCAACTGTCCCAGTACGAAATTTCTCTGCTTCAGGTGAACCGGCCGGTTCGCGTCCTTCACGTACTCACGGCCCAAATGTCCCAAAGTCAAGTTGTTTGGGACAAATTCTTCCGGTTCGCCCGATTCGGCCGGTTCACGTTCCTTTGTCCCACATGTCCCAAAGCAGTTAGTCGATTTTCTTCTCCTTCGGCCGAACCGGCTTTCCGCGTCCGCCGCGTACTTCTGGCCCGACTGTCCCGGTGCTAAAGTTCTCTGTTTCGGCCGATCCGGGCGGTTCGCGTCCTCACGGCCCGAATGTCCCAAACTGTTTTGCTCAGCAGTTAGTCAATTTTGCTTCCTCCTTCGGCCGGATCGGCTTCTCGCGCCCTGCGCGTCCTTCTGTCCCAGATGTCCCTTTGCTTCGCGGGCCGCCTGGAGGCTTTTCAGCCGATGTTCGCGTTCCTTTGTTCCACATGTCCCGACTGCTATTGCGAGGACTAGGACTTAGCCAATTTTCACGATTTTTCCTGTCCCAAGTTGTTTCTGTAACTTTTTCACATTTTCTCAGAGTTTTCTCTTTCCTTCTTCAGCTAGGGGAGTTAGAAAAAATTCTGAGGGGACCCTAGAAACATGATTTTTGCCCTGAATCAATCCATTTACCTGGGACTTGAGAATTCGATGCATGTTATCAAATTAACCCGAGGGTGAATTTGGATAATAAATCTTGTAGAATTTGCCAAAAACATATCTATAAAGAGTAATCTTTGGTCTTCTAGCAAACATTGCATGAATTTATTGTAGTCATAACAAGTCCTAGTATCATGGCCTTTAATCTTGTGGAAACCACAATACAAGTTGGGATTATAGTTTCAAGGTTGTTGATTTGAAACCCGCTATGGTCCAAAATTCGATTAGTTTCTTTGGTTGTTAGAGTTAAAATTTTGAGGTTGTTGCCTTTGGTTTTCACTGTTATCTAGTTGGGTTTCGATTTGGACCTTGTATCCGGATTTACCATCTTTTTTTGTTGTTGTTGTTTTTGTCGTGATGGATGATTAAAATCCACCGGATTGATTGTTGCGATAAAATTGTTATTTCGTTGATTGTTAACGGGTGATGAAATGTTCATGACATTTGCCCTTTTAACTTGGTCTCATTACTCCATCCTGTTGTAACCCCGCTGCTTTTGTTAAGGATATTGGGTCCTTGATTGGTATTCCCTGCATTAGGATAGGTCGTAGTGTTTTGATTTGGAGTGATTAATTTCATGCTTGTTCCATATGTCTTACGACCACTATCTATCGCCGCTTGATCAATTCAGAGAGCACTCTCGAGTACTTCATCATAAGTTCTTAATGGGAACTTCTGGACTTCTTCCTTTATCTCTTATTGAGAGAATGAAGGAATAAGTCACATAGTTCCATTTGATCCATGTTTGGAGCACTTGCTGATAAGTAGAGGACTATACGCCATCTTTGAATAAAATGAGAAGCGGATTCATTGTGCTCTTGTTTAATATGTAAGAATTCCCGATTCTTGTTCTTAACAATTTGTCCATATCAAAAGCTTTGATAAACTCTGACACAAGTTTTTTGAATGAGTGTATCGAGGCTTCAGGTATTCTGTAATACCAATCAAGGGCAATACCCTCTAAGGTTTTAGGAAATATCTTAGCAACAACCGCATCTTAAGGAGAAATTCTCGAATGGTTGTGGCATAGACCTTGATATTGCATTTGGCCCTCCCTCCCCTTTGTATTTGAGAAAATCGGGAAGAGGTCTTAGAAGCATGACACTTTGTATGGTGAAATCTATAGGCTCTTTTAAATATTCTAAGTAAGTCCCTACCTGCATAGGTTTCGACCATTGATGGTGCTGGGGGGTGGGGTGGAATGGTTTGTTGATATGGCATAGCATATGTATTTGCAAGGACATAAGGAAATCCTTGTGGTTGACCAAACATCCCGGAGGGGAGAACATGTCTCCTTGTGGTGATTTTGAATAAATGTTCAAGTAGGGAGGAGCATTTCTTTGGTATGGGTTGTTTGGTGCTAAGTCGGGAAGTATCATACTTTTAACTGGAGTGGCATTTAAAAACGTAGTTCTAGTTGGTGTTTGTTGTGGACAATTATAAAAATGTTGAGGAGGCATACCTAACGTGCTTTTTCATGTGAGGAGGTCAACTTGGCTGGGATGATGTGGAGGGTTGGGGATTCCTGCTTGCCCGAAATATGAATTTTGATTTTCTTGAGCAAGTTCTAATCCTCTAACCTTCTCAACTAAGGCTAAGATGACCTCGATTGGCAAAGACATAGTGTTTTTCCTTAATGGTGTTTGTTGTACACCTTGAGGTTGTAAAGGGGTATGGTACCCTGCTATGAATTGATCATTACCCTGCCAAGCTTCACCGAGAGTATTTCCCATAGGTGGAGGAATGGGGGTGTTTTCTTAGAGTAGGGTATCAGGTTGTGTTTGCAAACTTCCTATAGGTGGGTACATGTTTTGGAAGCATTGTTCGCTTCTAGCATAGCGTGCTAAATACTCCTCATCCAAAAATGGGAGTGGATCTAATTGTCTACTGATTTGTGGTCTGAACAAAACCTAAGGAGATGAAATGGATTCTCCAGTAAACATCATATTGTTAGAGCCTGAGGGATTTGGTTGTTGTGTTTGTGTGAGCTGATCCAACTCCTCAATTCGGAATGAAGAACTAGAGCTAGTTCTTTGAGGAGGAGTTTGTGATGATAAGTAATTACTTGAATAGTTGTCAGCCCATGCAGAAAGCGAGGGTGATGGTTGTCTATTTGTTTGACCATAATTTTCTTTGAGACCTGAGAGAGGTCTACCATATGTGTAGATATCGACAAATTCGGGGTATATGAATACCCATGCAGAATAATGGGAAAGAGTGAAGGTGGATGAAAGAAATGAAAATAAAAGGGGAACAATTGTTTGTTTCACGTCGGGTTCACCAATTTTGTACAATAGAAAAGTGACATGCGAGCATGAGAATCTAATAGTATCTCTTCTTCGTCCCGACCCGACCTCCCGAGGTTGTGCTTGAGACAACAGTGGAAATGGAATATATGTGGATACAGACAAACTAGTTAGGAAATCTTATATCTTCAACACGATAATGGGATCTGCGAATCTAAGGCAAAGAAAGCTCTCCTAACCTGAATTGGTGTAATGGATCGTTCAGATATAATAGCTTCTCGGAGGCTCCAATCAATGTCGAGCTCTACCGAGATCCTATCTATTGGCTGTTGGATACGTGGAAAATGACTGTAGGTGCTTCGTGTATATTTCCAGACAAGGTCATGGAAAATGGTAATGATAGGTGCAGTGGATTTGTAGAAACTATGGGTGGTTTTCTGGTCTAGCCCAGAAAATATTGGATTGATTGGCTTCTATGTTTAATATGGAAAATTACGTTATGATATCTGGCGGGAGTGGTGAGGATCTAAATACCAACGTTCGTAAACTAGTGTCAATACTTAACTGACTTGTAGGCCCGTTGGGTTGTGGGACATGGGGATCACAACCATGAGTTCGTGGTTATTGTGGACCTATTATGGTCATGTGAAGAATCAGTCTCTTCTTCCGACTATCTAATGGTCATAAGTATTTTTAGCTTCTATGTTTAGTACCAAGAGTTGTGCAATCTTCTCATAATACCTTATAGGTGTTCTGGCAACTTGTATACGTAACCCTGTATCTATGTCGATGAGAAGGTCTCATGCATCTAGTTGTGGAACTAATGGATCATAGCCAAATATTTGTTCTCTTTCGGGTTCTTGTATGGTCATGTGGATATCCTATCAGGGTAATCTATAGTTGGGTTGACTTGACTAGAATGTGTATGCTTTGTCGTCTTCAATATTTAATTGTCTCAATTGTTCACTAATTGCTTGTTGGTTTGTTGTCGTTTGAAAACTTGAATCCTAAGTCCTTGATCTATATCCATTAATATTGTGAAAAGATTCAGCTAAGGTACTACCGGTTCAAATATGTATTCTCTAGGCTCTCTAGGTCCCGTAATTGTCATGCAAAAGATGATTCAACTTTAACTGAAACTAGTAAATTAGCTATGAAAGATATATCTACACTATGCTTATATTTCTTTTATTTTGGTATTTTCAATTATGCGTATTTGAACAAAATTAAAAGAGCAGATATTCTAATATATTCAGATAATTAACAATTAGTCTAATGAAGGAATTAAAACAAGCAAGTTATCCTGGTATAGCTATTTGCTTGTGCAGTTGTGAATTTATCCTAAATACTTAAATAACTAACTAGTTTAATCGAAATATTTCCAATCCTACCTTAGAAGTGAGGGATGAATCATAGTTTCTTAGAAACTATCATTCCCCACAACTTCCTTGGCAATATTGAAAGCAAATTTTAACTTGAAATAAATTGATTTGCTACTCTATTTGACATATTGTAACTACAACTTTGATAGCTCAAACCTAGAGTTTACAGAATAGTGGTAAATCTATTTATGTCATGACTTGTCCCCTCAGTGTGATCTCCTCATTCCTTTGTGTTCTCATGAATCCTAGAAAAGTATGAATGTGATAGCATCAACAGAAGAAGATACTCGAACAATGGCAGCTTTGGATATAAACCGAATATAATGCAAGTAAGAGAGGGATAGTGCAAGTGAACAGAGCTTGACTATGCAATTCCTAGCAGGATTTATTGCGGGAATACAACGTAAAATATTGAGAATTCTTGGGATCTATTTCTTGTGAAAAAACAAAACCTGCAACTCTAAGATTATCAAATGGATTCTAATCTAAAAGTGAAACTACCTTATGCTAAGCTGACTATATGGGACAAAGCAATGAAGTAAGATGAAAGCAAGAAGATCAAATGATCTCTAAAGCAGAAGGGAGAAGTTGAGAATTCATGCAAAACATGAACCTATTGAAACATATGGAAGAATTTCAAAACACATAGAATAATCAAACATGGAAGGAGAGGGGCCATTTTCTTGAGAACAAGCTGGGTATTTATAGCATTTGGATTTACCAGAGGGTAAGTCTAAATTGAACTCTTCTAATATAAATAAAGGGAAAACACTATTTACCAGGCGGCCAAAACATAAAGAAAAGCTTTAGTGGTTGAGAAATGCGGGTGAAATTTGAATTTTTACGTTTGACGAAATCATTGGAACATTCTAGAAGACGCGCACAGGACCGTCGCCCTATGCGGGGAGGCGGTTATAGGACCACCGCCTGCGCAAGGCGGCGGTTCTATAACTTAAAGACAAAATGCAAGGAAAAGGGGGTAGAGGTTAGAATAAAACATGCAAAAGATAGACAAGGCTTTCTATGATGTAAATGTACACTTGGTGAGCTTTTCTAGATTCCGAACACCTTACGAAGAGATCTGAATCATCATTGGGGTTTCTGTAACCTCTTTTCGATAAGTACAAGTACCTACATTTTTGGTTACGTACAGAGGCCACTTATGCCTCCCAATGGGAAATGGGTGCCCACCTTAAAAACCCCAATACATATCTCAAATCCCCTACATACTCTTATTCCTCCCTCAAGTACCTCTTATGCCTCCCACATACTCTTATGCCTCCCTCATTCTCTTATGCCTCCCTCATACAAGAACAAGTAAGAAATGCAAGCATTCCTTGTCCAAGGTGGGGCACCCAACCCAAACTCCCTCCAAAACATGAAATAACTCTTATGCCTCCCTACATGAATTCTCCCCATAGTCCCCTCCTACACCACACTTAGGCAATCTACCCAAGCACCCAACAAGCATTCCAAACACTCAACAAAAACAAGCACACAAACACAAAAAAATAATAACATAAGCAAAAGTAAAGCTCCTACCTTTCCATAGTAGAGCTTGTTCCAAGAGTCAATATCCAAGCTCCTTCAAACCCAAGCAATCACCAACAAACTCCCACAAAGACCACAAGCTCTCCAAAATCCTCTAACTCCAAGAAATTCAAGAGCACAAAAGAATGAAGTAACCCCAAACAAGAAAAAGAACTTGAATAAATAGAAAAGGGAGAGAGGAGGATGATGTGGCTCAAGTAGGATGCCACCTCATTTCCTCTCCACTCCACATCACCCTAGTCAACCCCATACTCCAAAGCACAATTAATAAGTGGTTGAAGAAATGACATTTTACTTACACACACAATCTAAGCCCACACCCCTTAAGGACAAAAATAAATACATGTAAGAAAGTGCAATAAAAACTTACAATTTATCTTCCCAAAACACATAATGGGGTCTAATTTTGACCCCCAACCCATAGGTAGGGTTGGCATAGCAATTTAAGAGGTGTGGGACAAGTTTAACTTGTCCCACAAGCCTTCAAAATTTTCCCTTAAGGCCAAATTCGAATTTCCATGAGGGGGTAGAGTGTACAACACTCAAGATCACAAGCACTCAATCTTACAACACAAAACCCAAGAGCCATCTAGTCTAATAAATGAAAACTTTTGGTCACATCCATAATTAGTTAATAACAAGATTAATTTACTTTAATTGAGACACTTAAACCCATTAAGATAAAGGGGAAGAATACATCATTTTCTAATAATTAAAACAAGGAAATTACATCACTAAAAATCACATACTACATTAAATAAAGGAAACTAAATAAAATACAACACATAACCCCTTGGTCACAATTTCCCCCTAACAATTCAAAACACACACACACACACACACACACACACACAAACACATGTTTCCATGGTGACCCTTGTTGAATTCACCTAGAATTCCAATGTGGTTGGTCTCAATCCCCCGATGTTTGTTGTGACATGTTTACTTGCAAAACACATAACACCTCCTTCAGCCTCGTGGCCGCATCAAAACATCCAAAATAAATATACAATATAAATCCACAATCATCTATATATGAATCAAAACATCATCTAGGCAAGTAACAATATCATTTACAATTTCTAACAACATCTTGATTTTACATTTCATCAATATCCATATGATCATAAGATTAGTTCAATTGTCTAGGTCTACTCAATATGACGAAATATCACATGTCTGAAATATATAATTATAACCATGTCAACAACATATCAACATCAATATAAAATGTCTCTAATAATCCACACGCATCATGTATGAATCAAAATCAACAACAGTCTAGTATCTCTAACATCTAACATCATGCTAAATCAAAAGCTACAATAATATCCATAAGTATAGTCGACAGATATCGAAATCAATAAAAAAGGTGTTGAAGGGAAGTGGGCACTACAGAGATCCTGCGCTCATTTGAGGTCCCACCTCTAGATTTATCTTTGAAGTTGCATCGAATAGACACGTGGAAGCTTCCACTAGACCTTCCCATGCTCAGACTTTTTAGCGACCAATGCAACTCTCTCAAGTTCGAACACGTGGAAGGCCCACGCTCGTTTGGGAACCTACCTCTGGACTTCACCTTTGAAGTTGCACCAAGGGGACACATGGAGGCTTCCACTCGGCTCATATTTACACTAGGTCGACTCGGAATCATAGCACAAATATGTGGTATAATCCATGCGAGGACACTCATTTCTGAGAGGCACGAATGTAGGTATCTATTCCTCAAGGTGTATTCTCAAAGGTGAAAAGGATTTCTTGTCAGATCAAGCCATATGGAGCCACCTGAGAATTATTGAAAAAGGGATTTCTCGCACGAAAAAATAAAAGAGTGATTAAAAATACTTTGTCAAAAGTTATGATATGGCATCCCGAGTCATAGTTGAGGACCGAGAAATGTGATCGGTTCATGATTTCTCCACGTGAAGAACATGTGAAAGTAAGATATTTTCAAGGGAATAAACATGATTAAATGGTATGTTGTAAAGAATAATATTCTCTTGAAGATTGAGACTTTTGGGGGAAATTTTGGGAGGAGTGATCGAGTGAAATTGTATAGATGCAATGAGAATACTCTTGCATAAGGGGATTAACTTTTTCGAGAAAGCTTGAGAGAAACCATTTTCCCAAGAGACCGTCCTGAGAAACCCGATTATTTTCTGTGTTTTAGATTTAATCACGTCCAAGATAGTTGCAAGTGTATAGCCATTGACAAGCTCTGAGATTGTTCACAAAACTCTCCCCGCTAATGAATCTAATGATTCTTGAAATGAATTTGTGTTGATCATGAGCATAATTTTGTTTGCTTTTATTTCATAATGTTTTCAAATAGTTTTTCTTGTTCCTATTGCAATCTTATGTTAAAATCTCCGAGTCACACAATATCTCATCCATGTGTTAGTATTGTGACATTTGCAATTTCATTATGAGAAGAGCTTTCATCTAGTAATGAAATAAACAATTTAAAATCAATTTACTTTCACTATGTTGATAAATATTGTTTGTAAGTCTATAAGTGTATCTAAGCATGACGAACCAGGGATTTTTAACATTTAATTGAGTCTTTAACATGAGCCTTTGTGTTGAATTCTTGAAGAATGTGTGAAACCATGCATCTCTAGGCTTCCATTGATTCACATCTTCTAGTTAAAGGAATATTTTGGCTGTTTTGAAGCATTATGTTCTGTGAGTTCCCAATTTATGTTAAAGGTTCTCAAAGATTTGGTATAATCAACTTTATCTTGCTTAACTTCCCACCAAAAACTTCTCAAACAATGAATCCTACATGAAATACCCCTGTTTGTATTGTGTATCCACAAATGAACAAATTCCATTGCCAAAGTATGCAGAGACAATCAGGTTTCAATTATTGTCTTTAGTAACCTGAACCTTGTCCAAGAAACATCTCCACTCTCTAGTGTGACAACTCGTGAGAGTTAGATTGTGTTTTATTGATCATATTTTCTCAAGGTTTTCATGAAAATTATGCAAAGAAGGATCTCTTTATATCCTTCACCAACACAGGTTACAGAACAAGTCCTCTCACCCTGGTTGAAGGCACAACCTAAAGTAGTGAGGGTAGATCAAACCCTTAGTGAGGTGCTATCCATTTCTCCAATGCTTGAGTGACAAAGAGTCAGCTGAATCCCCTCCCTGGCTACAAAATGACTCATATCATGATTTGTCTGTCTCTAAGCATCCTTCTAGTTTTGTGATGTTTCTCAGCCCTTGCATGAGAATTAATTTGGATACCAACACCAAAGTGGCACCATTATCGGGGATTATTTGAACACCGGGACCTATTTGTGTGGAAACAACACCAAAGTGACACCATTGTCGGGGATTATTTGAACACTGGGACCTATTTGTGCGGCAACAACACCAAAGTGGCACCATTTCTCGGGGACTATTTTTACAAATACATACACATATGACCAGTAATGCTTCTTACATGGTTTAAGTAAAAATAAGTTGTTTAAATGTCATCCTTTGTTGAGATTTGTAATATTTGTGCAAGATTACAAGTTCATTATGCAAGTATTTCCAATTTCTAGTGGTTATTGCACTAAATTTGCATCAATAGTGATAAATGTGGGTAAAGGAAGGTCAAATCTATTAAGATTTGTAGAAATTAAGCATTGATAGACACTTGGCAAGTTACTTATAGTGCATCTACACAACTAAGGTGAAAATCCTTAGTGGCAACTCCATGTTGAATTGAAATTTTGATGATTACCAGTGTCTTAACCTATGTCAAGTGAAATTTGTCATCGATATTTGTAAAGTGGAGGGAAGAAGGTCTTTCTTCACTAGGGATCCTACTAAAAGGTTATTTCCAGAACTAGGAAAAGCAAATTCAGAAGGAAAAAAGTCTGGAAAGTTGTTGGAAATCAAGAATCAAAAAGGAGATATCAGTTCTAAAAGGTGATCAATCTGTGGTTGAAGATTACCATACATCTTCAAGTGATTGAACCAAGTAATCTTTATATAAATTTGAGTTCTCCAACTAGAGAGGGGCCATCATTTGTGGTCTGAAAAACATGCCTCTTAGTTTTCCCTGTTTCTTCCAAGGTTGATAGGGTTTTCCAAGAAATTGAGTCATTAGAGGATATTTACTTTGAGAGTTATACTCTTGTGCTCCAAATACCCCTCGTTCCCTATCATTTTGATTCTCCTATAAATTCACCACCTCAAGGAAATATGGCCCAACCTCCACCTAGACCTCCTTTTATTGTCAACACTTTTGGACCTATAGATTTCAGAGGTATGGATGGATATCCTAATATGGTGCCACAAGATGTCAGAAATAGGTTGCCAAAATTTCAAGGGAATAATTCCATCACTGGTGACCACCATTTAAAACTCTTTGTCAATATGATGGAAGATTTTGAAATTGAGTTTGAAGACGTGTATGTAAATTTGTTTATTCATACTCTTGAGGAGGATGCACGTGATTGGTACAAGTCTTTACCAGATAATTCAATAGATTCATGGACCGAGATGAAAAATGTATTTAGATTGCAATATGGGGATAAGACAAATCCCAGGTTCCTTTTATTTGAATTTGAAAATATAAAGAAAAATCCAAATGAATATGTCCATGATTTCAATACTCGGTTCAATAAGACCTTGAATAGGCTACCTATAATCCTAAGGCCAAGTGATGTGTCCTATTTGATAAAATATTCTGATGCTTTTGATAAAAAGGTCACTTATTACTTGAGAGATAAGAACCCGGGAACATTGAGGTAGGCTTTCACCATGGCCTTACAAATAGAAAATAATATTAAGGCAGTTGGAAAGCCTCCTAAGAGGAAGGTGTTAAGTTGATCAATCCTAAAAAGCCTCAATCAAACAAAGCTATGGATCTGGAAGAGGTTGTAAAAACTTTGGCTAGAGCAGTTAAAGAGATATCCTATAAACTAGCAGAGTAGAAAAAGGGATAGGACAAAGTTCCTAGGGTCAACACAAGCCACACGGTCAGGAGAGATTTGGAAATCATCCCAGAGGTGATCATCAGACCGATGATGAAAGGGAAAGGGCTCATGGGATCAGGAAATAAACAACCTCAACCCAGGGAGAATAGATTGGTTCCTGATCCTTTGACTTCCATGGTTGCTATTGTGGAGGAGGCCAATGTTATCGAGTGGTGTGATAGGTGTTTATTACCACAC
Organism: Taxus wallichiana var. yunnanensis; assembly: GCA_018340775.1. Classification (NCBI taxonomy): domain Eukaryota; kingdom Viridiplantae; phylum Streptophyta; class Pinopsida; order Cupressales; family Taxaceae; genus Taxus; species Taxus wallichiana. The sequence continues at coordinate 706,671,545 of CM031235.1, forward strand.
TCCCCATGTGATGTAGATCAAGAAGTTGAGGAAGCAGATGATGATGAGACGTATGATGATGTGTACATGATGGAATACCCTGCAAACTCACGGCAGGGGGCAACCTCAATTGAATTGATAAGTGCCAGAACTGTTGAAAATTTCTGGGATTGTGTTCACTGGGTATTACCTCTTCCTCCTATTAATACTTTTGAAATTTATATGGTGCAAGAATTTGATTTGTCTAATCATGATTTTGAATACTTAAGGGCCTTGATGATTAAAAAGTATGATGGATCCATCCCTTCTGAAGAGGACAGGAAATTGTTGATGAATGTAGTAGTTGCTTAGGAGAAAGGATATAACACCAGAAATAAGGTTGTCAAAGGGGGGCCACAAACCAAGCCAAAATTTCCAATTCTTACCAATATCCCGAAGGAAACCCCTAAGAAAGATACATCTGGAAAAGGCCTAACTACCCCAAATAAAACATGTGCTCCTGCCCATACCCAGGACTCGAAAACTCATATACTATCAGAGGAAGTGGTGAATCTCCCTCCTAATATTTCCCTACCCAAATATGTTCCTTGTGACATAACCCAAATCTTGAGTCAGATCAAGGTCATTGTTCCCATTGTTGAATTACTCGGGATCCCTGAGCATAGGAAAAGGGCATTTGAATATTTGGGATTTAAGGAAGAAAAGATTACTCGGGGAAAAAGTGTTAATAATGTAGAGATTCCTCTTATTATTACAGAATCAGAAATACCACAAGTATTGGAGGAACCGGGAGAATCACCTGAGGTGTATTTGGGAACTTCTCTGGTTGAATCTCATCTTAATGTGGATCCATTTTTTACCACTTTGATTATTAAAGATAGGTGGTACATAACTACATGTTTGATTCAAGAGCCTCATGTAATGTAATGCCTCTTGAGGTCATGAATGAGTTAAATATCAAGGTAACATCATCTTTTGGGAAATGTACTACTATGGATTCAAGAGAAGTGCCAGTAGTTGGGTATGTTAAGGGATTAGTAGTGCAGTTGGTAGTTTTTTAGGAAAGTGCTTAACCATGAATGTGGTTATTGTGGACTGTCATGCAAAATGGGGGATGTTATTATCCAGAAAGTGGGAAATCTAGTGTGGGTGGAAGTGTACAAATGGACATGTCATACGCAACCATACCAATTGAGGGGAACCTTGTGAAGTTGTATGGTGAGAAGAAAATGTTACATCTCATTGAGGACCCTAACAATGCTTCTTATGAAGTATTGTATGCAAACATCGATGTCGGTAACTTGGTGGGTTATGTTATTTTAAGGAGCATAAAATTGATGAGTGCAAGTATCCCGAGTAGATTGGTTCTCCCTAGAATTTGATGTTTGATGGGGTTTGTTCTAGATCTGGTAAAGGCACAAAAGATAAACCTCGAAAAATATGGCTAGGTAATAGCTTGGATAAGGAAGAAAAAAGCATATGTTAAGTTGTTAAAAAGGTATCAAGAATTCTTGGCTTGTTCGTACTCAGAAATGGTACGCACTTGAAACATTTCCTTGATTGATTTCTCATAATCAAGGCACACGATCATTCATACAAAGTGTATAGTATTTTGTTTTTGTTATGTTTTCATGTTTTTCTATTTTGGTTTCTCCTGGTCCCTAATGACCAATTCTTGTTGGTTTCTTGGTTCGATCTTGGGAGGATTGGTTATTGTTTTTCTAATTTGTAAGATTGTTCTTGACTCCGTTTCCCAATGGATTTTTTGGCACATGGTCTGTTATTTTTTTATTACGACACTCATTTGGGAGTGCCCATCCCCGAGTCGGAGCCAATGTTGGTGCTCAATTTAATCTTGCCCTATTTGTTCGAAATTTCTAAGCCTACATGGTTTGATGCACTTTCTGTCTCTCTTGTATGGAAGTGCATAATTTTTTCCTTCACTAGGATGTCATTGTCAGTCCTTTCCTTGGGTCATGAATCATATTGAGCCTTGTATTATTTGATCTTCTCTCTCGTGGGGAAAAATTTTTTGTTATTGGGACGTCTTCCATGATTGTGTCTCCTCTATAAATCCTATCCCAACATCCATGGATACGTGGTCATCTTTAATTGGATGTGGCATGGTGAGTCTATTTGGTGAACTTGTCACCTTTATCACAATTTTAAAAAAATTCCAAATTGGTCCTGCGGCCCTGATAATTTCTAATTGGCTATTCAACAATATGAAGTTGCGAAGCAAATTTCTTACTTTGACCCCGGAGATGGACACGTGGACATTTTTTAAGTTAAAAGCGGGAGGCAGGTCGTCGGAGGACTTTGGAACTTTTAGCCTTGTTTTGAACAAAGGGAGTAAGGTATAAAAGTGAAACGCAACCCCAAAAGTGCCCAGATAAATCCACGTGTTGAGTCTACATCAAAGACGGAAGGGTGGGTCACCGGAGGTATTTTAGAAATTTCTTCCGAGCTTTTTTGTGAAAATGAGTGGCAAAAAATGCAAAAGGCCCCCTAGGCCCGCCTCAAATAAATATTTTTTCCACGTGGAGGGCCCACACTGTTTGGGGACCTTCCCCTGAATTTTACTTTTGAAAGAGTGCGAGGAGACACAATGAGGTTTCCACTAGCTCTTCCCATGCTCATACTTTTCAACGGTCGGTGCGGCTTTGTTAGACCGAAGACACGTGGAGAGCTTGCACTCATTTGGATCCCACCTCTGGGTCTTACCTTTGGATTTGCGCCAAGGAGACACATGGAGGTTTCCATTGGATCTTCCCATACTTAGACTTTTCAAGCATTCGATGTAACTTTCTCGGACCCTAGGCACATGGCACCTTCCGTTGGTTCTTAAAAAAATTTAACAACTTTTCTGGGTCGAGACACGTGGAGATCCCGCGCTTGTTTGGGGTCTGCTTTTGGGCACCATATCAAAAGTATGGTGAAGAGACACGTGGAGGCTTCGTTGGCTCCTCTTTATACTAATACTTTTCAATGGCCGAGGAAACTTTCTTGGGCCCAAGGCACGTGGAGAGCCTATGCTCATTTGAGGTCCCACCTCTAGAATTCATCTTTGAAGTTGTGTCGAACAGACACGTGGAAGCTTCTATTGGACCTTCCCATGCTCGTAATTTTCATCGACCAATGTAACTCTCTTGGGTTCTGAACATGTGGAAGGCCCGTGCTCGTTTGGTAACCTGCCTCTGGACTTCACCTTTGCATTTGCACCAAGGGGACACGTGGAGGCTTCCACTGGCTCCTCTTTACACTAGGCCGACTCAGACTTGCAGCGTAGATATGTGGTATAATTCATGTGAAGACACTCATTTCTGAGAGGCACAAATGCAAGTCCATCTATACTCATTCCTCAAGGTGTATTCTCAAAGGTGAAAAGGATTGCTTGTCAGATCAAGCCTTATGGAGCAACCCGAGAATTATTGAAAAGGGGATTTCTTTGCGACAAAATAAAAGAGTGATTAAAAAGACTATCAAAAGATATGATATGGCATCCCAGTCATAGTTGAGGGACTGAGAAACATGATCAGTTCATGATTTATCCACTGGCAACTTTTAAAGTAAGATATTTTTAAGTGAATAAACATGATTAAATAGTATGTTGTAAAGAGGAATATTCTCTTGAAGATTGAGACTTTTTGGGGGAATTTTGGGTGGATTGATCGAGTGAAATTGTATAAATGCAATGAGAATACTCTTGCATAAGGGGGGTTAACTTTTCTGAGAAATTTTGAGAGAAACCATTTTCCGAGAGACCGTCTGAGAAACCTGTTTATTTTCTGTGTTTTAGATTTAATCATGTTAAGATGGTTGCAAGTGTACAACCATTGACAAGATCTGAGATTGTTAAAGAAACTCTCCCCTTATGATGAATCTAATGAACCTTGAAATGAATTTGTGTTGATCATGAGCATAATTGTGTTTACTTTTATTTCATAATGTTTTCAAATAGTTTTTCTTGTTCTGTTGCAATCTTATGTTAAAATCTCTCTGAGTCACACAAGATCTCATCCGTGTGTTAGTATTGTGGCATTTTCAATTTCATTATGAGAAGAGCTTTCATCTGGTAATGAAATAAACAATTTAAAATCACTTTACTTTCACTATGTTGATAAAGATTGTTTGTAAGTCTATGAGTGTATCTTAGGCGTGATGAACCAGGGATTTCTAACATTTAATTGAGTCTTTAACATGAGCCTTTGTGTTGAATTCTTGAAGAATGTGTGAAACCGTGCATCTTTGGGCTTCCATTGATTCATATCTTCGAGTTGAAGGAATATTTTGGCTATTTTTAAGCATTTTGTTCTGTGAGTTCCCAATTTATGTTAAAGGTTCTCAAAGATTTTGTATAATCAAATTTATCTTGCTTAAATTCCCACCAAAAACTTCTCAAATGATGAATCCTACATGAACTACCCTTGTTTGTACTGTGTATCCACAAATGAACAAATTCCATTGCCAAAGTTTGCAGATATAATTAGGTTTCAATTATTATCTTTAGTAACCTGAACCTTGTCTAGGAAACATCTCCACTCTCTAGTGTGACAACTCGTGAGAGTTAGATTGTGTTTTATTGATCATATTTTCTCAATTTTTTTATGAAAATTATGCAAAGAAGGATCTCTTGATATCCTTCACCAACACAGGTTACAGAACAAGTCCTCTCACCTTGGTTGAAGGCACGACCTAAAGAAGGGAGGGTAGATCAAACCCTTAGTGAGGTGCTATCCATTTTTCCAACGCCTAAGTGACAAAGACTCATCTCGAATCCCCCCGGCTACAAAAAGACTCATATCATGATTTTTCTGTCTCTAAGCATCCTGTTAGTTTCATGATGGTGCTCAACCCTCGCAAGAGAATCAATTTGGATACCAACACATTGTAACTAAACAAAACATGCTAAATATTATACATTACAAATTACCTTACATGCTTGGAGACACAAATGTGACATTTTGATCTTGACAAGTCGGAATGAGTTTGATCTTCATGACCAATTTGAACAGTTTTGAATACAATAAATGTAGAAATATTAAAATACTAGTACTACTTACATAATATATACTAGTTTTTTGAATTGGTTAATTATATAAAAAGTAAACTTTATACCTGTAGTCAAATGTGATGGTAGGCGTGATGCACATACCGACCCCCAGGTCATTTTTGACGAGGAACTTGTATTGGTGTTGATTCTATTGAATCCATGTCAGAATCCGTAGAGACCTTTGGAGGGCTTTACCTCAAGCAATTTCCTCCTTATGAGATATTGCAGCCATAATTCTTCTCTGCAAAAGAAAATATTACAATTATTATTTTATTGAAAAATATTGAATGTGAAATCGTTATAACAAGAAAACTGTAAAAGTAATTGTTACCTATTGTTCTTCAAGAGTGAGACCATTCATTTTATCATTAATTGCAGTTGGAATTTTTGCTTGTTGCAATTGGAAGAAAGCTTCTTGATAGAAAGCAAGTATATAATTGTAAGAAGAGAATATAGTCTTGGATTTATCAGATAGATTGGCACTACGGGTGCGGGAGACATCTATTTTTATTCGGTTGGAAAAGTATATGCACCAATCGAACTATTTCCCTGCTAGTGTCCGTAATATCTATTGAACCGCCCAAGATGAATGTCTCCAGATCTTCCCTGTAACACAATCTTGGTGTGAAAGAGTGATGCAACTACAAGAAAGAATTGGTTTGTAATACCTTGTATAAGAAGGCCTCTTGTTGAACGATTAAGAGGAGCTACAATAACAGATAAGAAATGTTAGATGCTTGGGTGGTCGAGTAATATTAAGAAAAGAATTTGAAAATAATAAACTTACCATCAACCTACACATTGTAATGAGACTCAAAAAAAAAAATCTTCATATGTAAAGACATCCTTAGTAGTCATGAGCGGTTGCTTTTCGAATGGTAACCCGCTTAAACGATTTACGTCTATGAGCTCAATTGTGAAAGAAATTTGATGACAATTCAAATGCACGAGGAGAATGGAAAAATATCCCTCTTTCTAGTTGTAAGAGGAGAAAAGGTAATCAAGGACGGAAGTATCAGTTTTGAATTGGGGCATGTTGACAAGCCCAAAGAAACTATGTTTTTTCCATCCATTCCTTTGTTGTGTTTTTTAGTTTCATCAGAGCTACAATCTATGGGCACATGAGGTTTTTGTATTGGAATTTTGGCATAGAAGAAGACGTGGTGCTTTTCATTGTTGAAATTTACAGGAGAGGGAGGAAATAAACTTGAAAGGTGCATGTAATTTTGGGAGAACTTCAAAGATTGGAGAGCTCAGAGTGCTGGAAATGTTCGTGGAAAAGTGAAGAAATGAACCTCGTAGGGGTATATATAGGGTCGAGAAGGGTTCAAGGGACACGTGGTGGAAAATAATTTTCTAGCCATGGTGGCCGCCTAACCCATATAGAATGTATGACCAACCAAACCAACCAATCAAACCGATGACCAACCCGACTAATAAACCCGTCCAACCTACGACCAATAAATCCGACAAACCCACATGATGAATCAACTCATCGAAGCTACCCGACCAATTAATTAGTCTAACCTACTCGTTGAACCTACCCACCCAACACACACCCAATGCGTCTAACCCATGCTTCCAACCCACTCATCCAACTTACTCACCCAACCCGCCATCAAATCCACCCACCTAACCTACCCTCCCAACCTACCGGCCCAACCTACCTAACCAACCTACCCGCCCAACCCACCCGCCCAACCTACCCATCTAACTTGCTTGCCCAACCGACCCCTCTAACCTACCCATCTAACTATGCGAAACACAAAACAAATTGCTCCCGTGAAATCTCCTTTTCATGAAACGATTTTCATGAATTCATCAATGATTTGAAATTCGATTTTGAGATTCACCACAAATTATACAATAATTTTTGGAGGTTCTTCTTAAAATGAACCCTGGTCATGAGGGATCCTAAGGGGTATGATTTCACACTTAACCAAGCTTGGATTATTACTGGGAAAGTTTAAGTATTAGATGTGTATTACAAGGTGATATGCAATTATACTTTTATACACCCTATGATCTTCTAGCGACTACCCTTCTCATTGGACAAAATATACTAATGTGTAATTCAACCTAATTCTCAAAATAGGTCCACTTTTGACTAATTTCCATTATCACCTAAAAGGGCTTACACCATACCAATAGGAAAAACTAGATAAAACAATTATGCCTACCTCGCAGCTTATGCACAACTAGAGGGACTCTTGCCAAGATAACACCCCTATTTGTGAAGAGACAAGCTTCAAAATCAAAGGTTTCATGCATAGGTATCTTACGACGTGGGTTCCAATCATATTTCAAAATGTCGTTTCATAGGTACATAACATGCTTAACACTAATTCCATGGAATAAATCATGAGTTTAATTTACATTAGGTTCAACACCTCGTTAGGGCCAAGTCTATAGGTTTATACTAGATACAAGATTTTCCAAGTGAAACACAAGGGCACAACCCATCATCACGAGATTCTATCGAAGCATGAAACCAAAGAGAAGAAATATTAGTTGGTAAACACTAGCACCTGTACAAGTTAGGATGGTCATGGTCAGAGTGGGGATCACTCAATATGGAATAAAAATCAAGTTTCTCTCAATTGTCTAGTGTTAAGGCTCACCTACTAGCCATGCAATAATCGAGGGAGGATGACGAATTGAAGGTGTTTAAAGAAAAATTTTGTTTTAATTTATAAGGAGATACTTCTTCCTTCCATTCATGATGTAAGTTTTCACAACATAGCTATAAATGAAGTCAACAAGAGCATTAAGTAATTAATGGGCTACCTCTTAAAACTCGATAACAAGGAACAATTACAAGTTTATTTAAACTACATACATGAAACTTTACTATAAACATAACAATACATATTTTTTTCATTATCATATATAAATTACAATAATACATAATGAATTACAGCCATGCCATTTCACCATCTTATTGTGCCCTACAAAACCATGTGAGCATGAGTCAACGAAAAATCCTGGCATGACATCCACCTAAATCCAGTATAATTATCATCTTTAGTTTTCCATTTACATAATAATAATAATGCACACGCAACAAGAGAGGGTTAGGTACATATATTCATTTCATTTCATTTTATTTCCTAAGGGAGGAGAGAGAAAGAGATAGGGAAGAGAGAGAAACACTATTTTTCCAAAAGTTACATTTCACACAACAAGCCATAAGAGAGAGTTTCATACAATTATTTCTAAGTGTCAGTAAGATTTCATGACGGTTTATTGTCTCAACTAGTGTAATGCCCACTCCTCTTCGACACTTATTTTACTATGATTTTGATTATTGTTGATTAGAGACATGGACATTATTATTATATTTTGGTTAGCATGTTGATAGACAATATGGACATTTTGATTATCGATATGTTGTGACTCATATTGTGGATTGTATGGACTCCTAGCGGACATGGATAGATATTTCAGTACTTGATGATGATCTAGTGTTGTTACTTTATTATATACTGACACTTTGGATTCTTGACGTATTGATTATGTTTAGATGATTGGGCTAGTCTTGTGATCTCATTGATGTTGGTGAAAATGGTAGAATTGAAATGTTTAGAAATTGTAAACAATTGATAGAATTTCTTAACCTTGATGATGATTTAGCTACGTTATATGATGATGTTAATTGATAGATATGTATGTGTTTTATTGCTTGATGTAATTGATATGGCCTTGAGGCCAAAGGGGTATTGTTTTGGTTGTTTGCGTAAGAAATTATATCACAATAAACAAGAAGGGGCTAGGAGACTAACCATGGAATAATATCGGATGTTTGCAACAAGGTCACCTTGGAAAATTCGTGTCATGTGTATTGTTGTGTTTTTAGGAGGTTCCCATGGGGGTAACCTCATGTGTGACCAAGGGGTTTGAATTATTTTTTATTTCCTTTATTTTATTTATTTAGTTGTGTATGTGATTTATTTATTGTAAGTAATTCTCACTTTATTATTGCTTAAGTAATGTGCTTTGTTTAGTTAATTAATCATGTGATTAAGTTAAATTGAGATGTGACAATGTGGGCATTTAATGGGTTAGATAGTCCTTGTTATCTTATTAATTTTAGATGGATTTCTTTGATTTTAAGTGGTGTACTCATTCCCACTTTTCAAATCTCAATTTTTTTCTTTGGAGTCACTTTTAGAGGCTTGTGGGACAAGTTAAACTTGTCACATACCTCTTAAAATTTCCTACCAACCATACCTATGAAGTAAGGGGCCAAATTTAGCCCTCATGATGTATTTTTGAATGAAAAAAGGGAAATTAATTTCACCTTTTACTTACCCTCTTAATTGTGTCCTTGGAAGCATGGGGTGGAGGTTTGAGTGCAAGTTTGAGTATGTCATAACCTCACCTTACCCATTTATGAGTCTTGGTCCTTGTGTTTGACTTAGTGAGGTGGATTGGAGGAGTAGTGATGTGGCATCCTACATGGAGCCACCTCACCATCCTCTCCACATTTTCTATTTAATTGAGTTATTTTGGAGTTTCGAGGGTTAACCGTTACTACCAATCCTAAGACTATGATAATTCTTCACCTGGGAACTCCTCGTGCTATGATTATTTACTAATGCATGCCTTTATTTTGGTGGATGTAACTGAAACAAAACAACAACAACATAACACAAGAATACCATCGACTATGATAAGATGGAATGATGACAAATCTGAAATATCAAAGTAAATTATAATATTAACATGAAATTGTTACAATCTCACCCATGAGGTACTTCAAGTGTTATTGACTTCACTTGCCTTCACCAAGACTATGGGAGAAACTTTACAATTACACCTCTTAATGGCTTCTTCAACACACCTTTAAACCGATGGCTTCCTTCACACACTTCCTACAATATTTCTCACTACTTCCTTCTATGCTAAATGAGGGGGTGGCCTCTATTTATAGAACTTCCGTGCTTATCCATCTTATCTCTAAGATAGGATAAGAAATCCACTCGACGAATCATATTCCATACCTTAACTCTTATCTCGTACATGTAAGCTTATCTTTTAAGATAAGATAAACCTTATCATTTTACATGGGTTCCACATTTTTAGACTTTTTACAAATAAAATACACAAAATATTTATGACCTCACTCCTTGTCCTTATTACCAATATAATATTTCTAATTCCTAATCATGTAGACCCTACTTCTAATTACCCAAACTTTGACATTTTAACATTACCGACCACTTACTTACAAATATTTACTTTTTACAACATTCCTATTGTACTTTTGATGTTACCGTACTCCACATTATGGCGTGGCACCGCATCGACGGCGCCGTTATCTTCTATCAGACGCTACTACTAATTATACTTAACAACATCCTATTCCTAATACATACATTAATGAAATAGAAATTACGGAGGAAAATTTTAGTGTCGACATCTTCCCCCTTCCTAGCTTCTACTCCGTCCGTCCTGAGTAGACTATTCTCTGGGTGCTTGGAAAATCTTCAACTTGTCGTGGTTGACCCATTTCGTAATGGGAGTGCCATCCAATTCCTCCAAATGCAGACGTACCATTTTCATGCACAACTGCTATTTTGTAGGGCCCCATCCATTTTGGAAGAAATTTTTTGTCTTCTTTTTTTGTATTTGGAATCATATACTAGAACCAAGTCATTCACATGAAATGGAGACCACCGGATCTTTTGATCAAAGTATTCCTTCTCGCTTCATTTTCTTCTTATGGCTTCAGTATCCTTTGCTATTTCCTCATTTCCTCTAGCAAATGAAGATGTACCAACCTTTCTTTTATGAATCACTTTCATCCATCCTTTCATTTTTCATAACTCTCACAAAGGGGAATATCAAACTCAATAGAAAGAACTGGATCAATGCCATAGGCCAACCGAAATGGGGAGTATCCTGTTGCTGACTTTGATGTTGCCCTATATGCCCACAATGCCGCATGAATCCTTTTATCCCATTTATGTACCGCAAGGCTGCATCTTTGCTAGAATTTGACACAACACAAAATTTGTTCGTTCCACCCGTCCATTTGTGCTTGGCTTGTATGTTGTTGCCTTCCCGTGCTTAATAGAAAACTTATTGACTAGGGCTTCTACCACCTCATTAATGAAGTGGCTTCCTTGATCTGTTACAATTTCTAATGGACAACCAAATCTGGTGACAATGCGCTCATATATGAACCTTGCCACTTCATCCATGGAAGTTGTTTTCAATGGCCTAGCTTCAACCCACTTGGTTAAATAATCTGTGGCAACTACAATATACTTATTTTGGCGTGAGGTAGTTGGAAGTGGACCTACAATGTCTATTCCCCACTTTTCAAAGGGACCAAGTGGAAGAATAGGACATAATGGAGCCGATGAAGTCTTACAGCTACCATGTGTTTGACAAATATCACATGTCTTACAATAATTATAACAATCTTTAAAAAGAGTGGGCCAGTGATAACCTGCATCCAAGATCCTTCTTGCTGTAAGTTGTCCAGAGAAGTGCCCTCCACATGTACCATTGTGGAATTCTTCTAGCAGCTTCCTTCCTCGATCACGTCCAATCGCCCTCTTGTACGTCCATCGTGTCCTATTCGAAATAATACTCCATGCAGTAATAGAATATGGACGATCGGCTTGAGTAATCTTTCTCTTAGTCTTTGATTGGCACCATCAGAAACTTGAATTCATTCGATAATTCCAAATATCTATGTATTCACTAGGATTGTGTCAAGGGATAACAATGTCAGATCGGGAAATCATCATCATCACAAGATGATCCTAAACCATCATAGGCTCGAGAGAGTGCATCTGCATTGACATGCTTCTTTCCTGGCCTATCTATAATATCAAATTCAAATTCTTGTAGCAAAATTATCCATCTTGCTATCCTCCCTGATGGGTTAGGCTTATTTACAATATATTTTAGAGCCTGATGATCTGTTACAACTAGAAATTTTTGCCCTAGCAAGTAATTTCTAAACTTCTTTACAGCAAAAATGATAGCCAGAGCCTCTTTTTCAGTTACAGTATAATTTACCTCAGCACTGCTCATTTGTCTGCTCCCAAAGTAAATTGGATGTTCATTCCCATTTTCATCCTTTTGGCTCAAAGTACTTCCTAGTGCTGCATCCGAGGGCAAGTTGTACACAATGAATGGCTTGCTCCAATCTGGATTCTTCAAAATAGGTGAAGACACCAGGGCTTCCTTCAGTTGTCCAAAAGCTTCATGCGCCTTATTTCCTGGTTCATAAGTAACATCCTTCTTCAAGAACTGGGTTAGTGGCTGTGCAATCTTTGAGAAATTCTTGATGAACCTTCTATAGTAACCCACATGGCCTAAAAATGATCTCAACTTACTTCTATTCATAGGAAATGGTAAATCTTTGATTTTTGAAACTTTATCAGATCGCATCAATACCATCTCTGATACAACATGCCCTAACAAAACGCCTTTTTAACATCCAAAGACACACTTTGTAGGGTTTAGTGAGGCTTGTGCTTCATCTAACCTTTGAAATGTTGTCTCCATCTGGTGTGCAGTGGTCCAACTTGCTCCCATAGATGCAAAAATCATCCGTAAATACTCGATGAAGGTCCCAATGTAGGGTTCGAACACCCTATTCATCAAACGCTGGAATGTTGCTGAGCATTACACAACCCAAAAGGCATAACTCTATAAGCAAACGCTCCCAAGGAGTGGTGAACGTGGTCTTCACCTGATCTTTCTCTCGCTATACGAACTTGGTTCAGCCGCTATATCCATCAAAGAAAACTATAGCACTCCGGCCGCCTACTTGGCCCAAGATCCGATCTCAAAATGGAAGAGGGTAATGATCCTTCTTTGTTGCCTTATTGAGCTTCCCGTAATCAACACAAATGCGTAGCTTCCCATTCTTTTTTTTTATTGAGATCACAATGGGAGAAACCCATTCTCGAATTCTCCACAAGAAATATGAATCCCGCATCAAGCAACTTATCTATTTCTTCTTTTTACGCCTTGGAAAAATTAGGATTCATTCTATATGGCATTTGCTTTATGGGCTTAAGACCATCTACCACTCAATAGAATGTTCTACCCAACTTACTTGACGGAGTTCCTTGTAATCAAAAGTGAATATGTGTATGTACCTTCAAAGAGCCGGAGGTAGGATTCCTTCTCACTCTCCATCACAAAGATCACCAATCTTTATTTGTTGGAGACGATCATCAACTTCTTCTTCAGATAATTTTATGGGGTCATGAGTTGGTGTGACTGGAAGGATATCCATGACTAAAACATCAACCTCACTTTCTTCATCTTCAAAGTTGTCCACTTCACCGGTACTAGAGTAATAAGAGGATGTCCAATCATCGCTTTCATCACTTGAATCCACTGTGTTCTCGCTTTATGATGTCGAGGATCACGTTTATCTTCACCCTCTCTCTACCACGTCCAAGTGTCATGAAACCTTCATTCCAAAGTAGTTTCTCGCATGAACTCTCCTTAGCCATGGTCTTCCCAAAGAAGCATTGGGTACGCAAAAGCAGCACCATTTTTCATCACCCGAAAGTCTACCACACATACAACACCCATAAGATATTGCCACATTTGAAACTACACCTTCTCGGTTTAGTTTTTCCTTTATTTAATGACCTTAACATAAGTGTCAAGGGTGATCAATTTTTAAACCCAACATATTCATTATAGACTCTGGTCATTACATTAATCGCAGCACCTCCATCAACTAAGACATCATGAATTGAAATACCATTACATAATACCTCACTTGTGGAGCATAGGGATCCGCCTCGCTCCAAAACAGGACCTCAACCTCCTTCCTTCTTCGAGCATTGAGTCCACTTCGCAACTCCCGCCTCTTCTCGAAGACATAGCCAAGAGTTGACCATATGTAATATTTGCAGCCTTTTGGACAGATCTTCCAAGATGGAGTATGGTCCTTGCCCCCGTGAAATCGAAAATCCCGCACACCCAACTTTCTTCTCCTATGTTTCTTACTAGTTTCTTCTTTCATCTTCTTAGGATCATTTCCATCTTGATTATCTTTTTCTTTCTTTCTTTTTGTTACAAACACATCTACTTCATTATTTTCGCTCTTATCTACTACATCAAAAGAATTCATGTGTGCTTTTCCTTTATCATTATCTCCTTTACCGATGTAGAAGCTCTATCTAGACAATTATACTTATAATGACCCTTTTATAACAACCATAACATACAACTTCAGTAAATATTTCTTTTCGACCTCTATCTCCTCCCCGAGAACTAAATTCTTTTCCTCAAGAAGATTAATAGTTAATCGACCCATCTTTTTGAGCAAATCTTCATACTCAATAGATGTACTAGGAGAAATATTTGTGCTCACCGGGAGTGGTTGTGGATTCTGGACCAAAGGTGCTGGTGTAGGCTCTACTTTAGCAACAATTTCTTTGGGCTCCTCTTCCATGCTTTCTTCTTGCCTTCTTGCAATCTCCTTTGCTTGTTCAATGGTAGCTGGGTGGTCATACTTCACTCGTTGTCTGATCTCTGGCTTCATCCCAAGAATGAAGTGCTTACAGAGGAGATTATCCACGCCATTCATCAACCCATCCGCTAATCCTTCCTTCCGGATCTGGGCATCGAGCTTCCTCCTTAGCTCTAGAACACGAGCATGATAATCCCTTATCTTCTCCTCTCTCTTGGGATAGCTTTGTGATCTCGATCATGAGATCTCGCATATTTCGTTGTTCACCAAATTCTTCAAGAAAACTTTCAGTTAATAAATCCCATGAATTTTTCACATTATCACCTAGTGTTTCAAACCACCTAAGTGCTGAACCATCCAAAAAGGTAGGAAAAAAATTCAGTCCATTGTTCCCTCTTATAAGGCCATTACAAATACAAGATCGCTTAAACTCTTGAATGAAAGAAGAAGCATCTTCATTAGATTGAGCTGAAAAAACAGAATCTTTCCCATTTTCAAAAGTAACCACCGTGAAATACCAACCCACAAGTACAATCAACAAGACTTATGTGCACAAATAATTGGAATCACTATACTAGAAAGTGACTTTACACCTTCTACAAGAAAATAGAAATGACCACGGTAAACTATGGTAAAACTTGACTTATCATGTAAAAACGACTTTTTATCGTGGTAAACACTATTCACGTAAAAAGTGAAGTTACTGCGGTAAATACTATTCACGGTAAAAAGTGACTTTACTGCGGTAAATACTATTCCAAAAAAATGACTTTACTATGGTAACTACTATTCATGGCAAAAATGACTTTACCATGGTAACTACTATGCACAGTAAAAACAAGGTTACCCTCCAATTGATTTTTGACTAAGTGGGAATATCTCTCCATAAAATCCACCAACGAGGAATGGTCCCGGCAACGGAACCAAAATGTCATCACCAATCCGAAGCACTATGATAATTCTTCACCGGAACTCCTCGTGCTATGATTATTTACTAATGCACAGCCTTTAGTTTGGTGGATGTAATCTGGAAACAAAACAACAACATAACACAAGAATACCATCGACTATGATAAGATGGAATGATGACAAATCTGAAATATCAAAGTAAATTATAATATTAACATGAAATTGTTACAATCTCACCCATGAGGTACTTCAAGTGTTATTGACTTCACTTGCCTTTCACCAAGACTATGGGAGAAACTTTACAATTACACCTCTTAATGGCTTCTTCAACACACCTTTAAACTGATGGCTTCCTTCGCACACTTCCTACAATATTTCTCACTACTTCCTTCTATGCTAAATGAGGGGGGTGGCCTCTCTATTTATAGAACTTCCAGGCTTATCCATCTTATCTCTAAGATAGGATAAGAAATCCACTCTGACGAATCATATTCCATACCTTAACTCTTATCTGTACATGTAAGTTTATCTTTTAAGATAAGATAAACCTTATCATTTTACATGGGTTCCACATTTTTAGACTTTTTACAAATAAAATACACAAAATATTTATGACCTCACTCCTTGTCCTTATTACCAATATAATATTTCTAATTCCTAATCATGTAGACCCTACTTCTCTAATTACCCAAACTTTGACATTTTAACATTACCGGACCACTTACTTACAAATATTTACTTTTACAACATTCCTATTGTACTTTGACTGTTACCATACTCCACATTATTGGCGGCACTGTACTGACGGCGCCGTTATCTTCTATCAGACGCTACTACTAATTATACTTAACAACATCATATTCCTAATACATACATTAATGAAATAGAAATTACGGAGGAAAATTTTATATTTAGATATTGTGGGTAGACCTAGAAATGGAAATTATTTGATGATGATATAGTTGTTGAGTAAAATTGTAAATGATCTTGTTGGTTGCTTGGATGTTGTTGTGATTCATATATCTAGATGATTTTGTAATTTTATTTATATTATTTTGGATGTTCTGATGTGGCCACGAGGCCAAAGGAGGTATTCGTGTTTTGTAGAGGTTAAAATATCACAACAAACATCGGGGATTGGAGACCAACCACATTGGAATTCTAGATGAATTCAACAAGGTCACCATGGCAACTTGTATTGTTTTGGTTGTTTGATTGTGTTAGGGATTCCCATGGGGGATCACCTTTAAATGTGACCAAGGGTTATGTGTATTTATTTATTTGGTTCCTTTTTATTGATGTTTGCATGTGTTTCATGTGGTGCACTTACCCCCTTTCATTAATTATTTAATGTGGTGTTAATATTGTGAGTAATCATGTTGTTAAGTTAATTAATTAAAAGATATCATGAGAATGTAATTAATAGAGTTGTTGGTCTTGGTTTAAGTGTTGTAAGAGATATGTAAGTGATGTGTAAGTTGATTTTAGAGTATGAAACACTCCACCTTCTTGGAAATTCGAATTTGTCCTTGGAGGCTGTTTTTGAGGCTTGTGGGACAAGTTAAACTTGTCCCATACCTCTTAAATTTATTTACCAACCATACCTATGGTTGGAGAGTTGAATTTAGACTTTCATTATGCATTTTGAGAAGACAAATTGTAAGTTTTAATTGCACTTTTCTTACATGGTTTAATTTCAGTCCTTTGGGGTGTGGGTTGGATTTGAGTATGTAAGTAAATTGTCATATTATTCACCCACCTATTTATTATGCATTGGATAATGAAGTTGACTTTTGGGTTGGGGTATGTGGCATCCTACATGGATCCACCTCATCCTCTTCTCTTCCCTCTTCTATAAAATTTGAATTGCTTGCCTTGTTTTGGGTTGCTTCACTTTTGGAAACTCCTTTTGGGGTGAATTATTTTGTTGTTTTGGAGCTCTTGCTTTGAAGAAGTTTTTAGAAGATTGTTGCATGCTTGTGCTTGGCTGATTTGGATTACTTGCATTGGGATAAAGCTTGTTGTTTTGGAACTTGGAACAACTCCATCATGGAGAGGTAGGAGCTTGGCTCTTGAAATGCTTCTTTTTGTTTATGAAATTTTTATTGTTGTGAATGTTTTGGCATGTTTGTGGGATGTTGGGTAGATGGCCTAGGAATGGTGTAGGAGAAGACTATAGGGTTTATTTGTGGGAGGCACAAGTGTTTTGGGGAGGTATAAGTGTGGAGGGAGTTGGGATTTGGGTTCCACCTTACAAATAAATAGCTTACATTTCTTTACTCGTTATGGGGTGTCATAAGAGGTTGGGAGGCATAAGGAAATGTGAGGAATAAGGGGTACTTGGGGGAGGCATAAGGGCATGTCAGGGCTTTGATATACTATATTTTGGTGGTTTGAAATTAGGTGGTGATACCCATTTCCCTTTGGGAGGCATAAGTAGCATCCCCCATAGTTTCTTGCTCCTTTGGCTTGCTTGATGAAGCCTTAGTGTTGTTTTTCATGCTTTAATGTAGTTGTAAACTACATTCTGTTTTGGATTGTGTTTTAAATGTGAAAATGTTGCTTGTGTGTTGTGGAAGCCCTTGTTGCCATGAGTTGAATCACATATTCTATTGCATTTTAGTTGGGGCTCGAGGGCTAATGAAGAAGGATGGCTTCTCCTTTTCATTGGATGTCTTGGTTGGGTGGAGAGCGTTGCTTTCCCCTACTCTTGTTGTGATCAGAATTGGAAGAATGATAAATCTACATGTTGTTGTTCTGGAGCAAAGGAAGAAAAAAAAACAGTTTAACAGTCCCTTGTTGAAATGAAATCTTATTGTAACCTTTCCCACTTGAAGTGGATGAACTTGTATATGTTTTGTAATGGAAATATGTTGTATTGAATATGAAATTTGTAATTTTTAAATGTAAAGGAGAGATATACTCTTTTCTCTTTCTTGAAAGAAAGAGATGTATTTTGTATATTGTATTGTGAAAATCAATAAAAAAGAGAAGTTGTAAAAGAAGGAAATCTTATCTTTTAAATAAAAGTTGCATTTCTTTCCACAATTGGAACTACTGTTGTTTGAAATCTAAGTTTGAAATGTATTTGAAATCTTGTTTGAAAGGAAGAAATGTGTGTGAGGAAAATACATAACTCTATCTTTTGAAATGTGTAAAATTGGAAATTAGAATTTCATTTTGGTTTGAATAGTTTGATTTGAATCAACTAAATGTATTAGATTAGAATTGGAATGAATTCTAATACTTGGAAGATGAAAATGACAAATAGATCCTTTAAAATTTGATCTTTGTTTTGTATTTTCAAACTGGTAAATACTTTATCCAAAAATGCATAGTTCGAACCTACAACAATGAAATAACAATTAAATGATTAAATTAAAGTAGTATTCCCTAAACGAATTCAATTGGACAAAAATACTTAAGGAATTTCTTAGAAAACTTAGCAAAATTGGGCTCAAACCATTTTGCTGTCGTTTTTGTCACAAAGTTTTTTTAAATTCGGGAGTCAATCAAACAAACTTACCTTCCAAATCCATCCTAAATCCATCTAAGAACAATTCTCCATGTCTAATTGACATGTTGAGAGAGGAAGAAGATCAATTGATTAAAATTTCATAAGTTAAAATTTACCAAACTTGCCTTTTAAAAGCCTACAAATTGTTTTGTGAAATTAACCCCTTAAACATTATCAAAATAAAAAATTTATGGTTCTTGTGCAAAGAGGACGTCGAGAGATTTCCAAAAAGTCCTCGTTTTCCCAAAAATGATCTCCCAATCAAAAGTTGGCCTTCTGATTTTTTTTTCATTTAGCGTCAAAACTAATTTGAACTGTCAAAAATAAATTTTGGGAAAAATTTCCTTCGCGGACCCGTGGGCCCGAATTTTCCTTAGCACTTTTTGGTCAAAAATGCCAAAGGCACGAATTCCCCCCCACTCTCTTGACCCGAAAGCCTTTCTTTTTGTCAAAAATCACCTAAATTCAAAAAAAAGAAATTTTAGGAAAATTTCCCTCACAGACCCGCCGCCCCGCTTTTGCCATTTTGGTTGTTTTCCGCATCCGCGCAGGCCCGCAACACTCAACTTAACCTCGTAAAAAAAAATTGGGAAATATTTATAAGTTTCCTCCGCCACCCCCACAGCCCGCAACCAATCAAGGTGTTGCCACGTTGCGTATCACAAGGTGTTAACGGAGGAGTGGATCCCCTTTTTGCTTAAAAGAAATTTTTGGAAAAAAATCCTAAATTCTCTCGCCACCAACCCAATGCGCCGTGACCAATCGAGCTTGACACGTGGCACTTTGGGTGTCGGTGGAGGTGCAGATCATTTGATTCCATAGTGCCTTTTGGCCAAAAGGATCATTGTCTTAAAATCCTCCGATAGCCCGATTTTCCACTAGAGTTTTGAAATGCCGACACGTGTCCTCTTCGGACTCGCGGGTGCACGGAGGCAAATCACGCTTTTGTTACAAAAGGGAAATGAGCTAAAACTCTCCCCACTCCACCGGCCCGCACATGGGAAAATTTTCTTCCCCAGGCCCGTAGACCCGCGCATGGGAAAATTTTCTTCCTCGGACCCGCAGACTCGCGCATGGGAAAATTTTCCTCCCTAGGCCCGTAGCCCGTTCTTGGGGAAAATTTTCATCCCAAGGCCCGCTAGCCCATAACTTGAGAAATATGAGGAGTTAGGAGGACTTATTTATATCACCAAAAAGGTGAGGAAATTTCCTATCTAATGGGAATATTTTTGGGAAGTTTTGAGTGCATTAATTTTGAGAAAAATTAAGTTGAATATTTTAAGCCTGTTAGAGAGTGGTATAGTGAGAAATTACCCTCTTAACCTAATTGATTAATCTAACCCTAAGTTTGGACCTTGTGATCTTTTATAATTATCGTATTAATAAAAATATAAGCTATTAATAGTATTTGGCTTGAAAAATTGCTTGTGACAACTATGTTGTCTTGTAACTTGGTTGTAGACTCTTTTAAACAAAAAAAAATTATTCCATAATTTTCCTAACTAATCCTAGGTTGTTCTTGGGTCTCAAGTGGGTTGTTTTAGCGGGCATCACACTTGGTATCAGAGCCGTGGGTTCAAGAGCTTGGACCCTTGGGCACACTAGAAAACTTGAGACATGAACTTTAACCTAGCACATTTTTGAATCTAGAAAACAACTTTGCGTAGAAATTACATATTTTAGTAAACATGGAAACTAAATAAAACTTAGAAAGATGAACTAACTCTCACCTTGGTCTCGCACAGGAGGCGTAGGACAAGGGGTCCTTTCACATAGACTTAGACTTGCCACCGCCGATCATGTCAGAAAGTAACCATCTTACCATAGATTTTATAGACACTCCACGACGTTAATGCCACTTTACGCGAGAGAGTCCGTGGGAGCACATATTAGACATGATAGAGAGCCATCAAATGAGGCTTGGGAACCTTCTCGACATAGTGATGATCATAGAGCAGAGAAATTCCATGTGGAGTCAGCCAGAGTAGAGTCACCAGATAGGGGACAGGGAGACCGAGTTTCAGGACACAGAGATAGGTATCGGAGCCCCAAGCTTAGAGAGGAGAATGCAGAGAGGCCTAAGGGCCTCCGGAAAGCAGCTACAGATCACATCGGGAGATCCTGAAGCTACACCACTCATTATTCTGGTGACATAGGTGGATTTCAGTTAGAGGCCTGGTTGGTGAGCTTGAATGGATGCTTCAAGCTCTACCCTTGTTCTAGCAACATGAAATCTCATGTTGCGATCCATATTCTAAGGGATGGAGCAGGCGTATGGTGGAGGACAGAGGAGTAGAAGCTCCATGTTGATTCTAAGATAGTTACCTGGGAGCTCTTTGAGGAGTGATTCAGGAGTAGATATTTGTCATAGAGGTTCATACAATAGTAGATAAATGAGTTTCATGACCTCTAACAAGCATCTCTTATAGTGGTGAGTATGAGAGTAGATTTCTGGATCTACTCCAGTATGTTGACTACATGCAAGATAAGCAGGTGCGGATCCACAAGTTCATCTGGGGCCTCAATTTAGACATTGGAGGTGCAGTATGGATCCATTGTTCACAGACATTAGTTGAGGCCGTCGAGAAGGCCTATATAGCATAGGAGACTCAGGGGAAAGACCCTACAGGCTATAGACCGAGTCCAGAGCTGCATACAGTAGATGTAGGACAGCAGATCGAGGGGGTTAGTAGACCCTCCTCGTGGAGAACATGAGGGTTCAACACGGTCATATTTTAGACCACAACAAGTAAAGAACAGTAATCTCACCCACCATATAAACCTCCATAGAGATTTGATGCACAGAGGAGTCAGAGTATGGGGCCTCCTCTTAGGGGTCCCATTAGGACACAAGAAGCACCTAGAGCTCAGTCTTTAGGAGCTCACCCGGTCTGAGACCTCGGTAGTCCACAAAGAAGTTCATTAGGGTCCATAGCACACACCCTCTAGGGTGTTGACTGGAGCGCTACTCAAGGGAGAGGATCATCCGGGTGTTTTGGGTGTCGCGTTACTAGATATTTTTAGAGAGACTTCCCATAGAACCCTAATAACAAGGGTAAGGTACGGATCTTAAAGCCTACTGTTGGTGACATGGGGCGTAGTCATAGGATGCACACAGCGGTAGAGAACCACTAGGCAGAGCATCAAAGTACAGTTATTGAGACTACAGGTAACATTGGTGGTATTCCTACCTCCATTTTGTTTGATTTTGGTTCTTCTGATTCTTTTATTACACCATCTTTAGTAAGGCAATGCAGTTGGTGGCGATTAGGTAGGTTCATAATTGGGATGTTAAGATGGCTTTTGGAGCCAAGATCTCTGTAGACTCCTTAGTTAAGGAGTGTGTAGTGGATTTGGGACCTTTCACCACTACCTCGGATCTTTGTATCCTTCCATTGGGCTCTTATGGAGTCATCTTGGGCATGGATTGGTTATCTACACACAGAGCCAGAGTGGATTGTTACCACAAGATCATATCTTTTATAGATGATCTAGGAGTTGAGGTAGTGATAGCGGGGGTCAGAAGACCCATTTCTATTTGCACCATCTATGTTATGCAACTTAAGCGGTGTGTGCGACGGGGTTGTTAGATGTTTGCTGTCACAGTTAGTGACAGATCAAAGGATAGGTCTAGTGGACCATCGCTAGATGACCATCCCATTTTGAGAGAGTTATTTGATGTCTTTCTAGAGGAGCTACCGAGAGTACCACCCCACGTGAGATTTATTTTCATATAGATCTTGTTCCGGGAACAAAGCCTATCTCACGAGAACCTTATTGGATAACCACCCTAGAACTCTGCGAGCTCAAGTTACAGCTGGAGGGCCTTCTGATGAAAGTCCTTATCCATCCTAGTGTATCCCCTTGGGGTGCATCGGTGATTCTTGTGAAGAAGAAGGATGGATCCTTGCGGTTGTGTATTGATTACTCGCTAACTGAATAAGGTAACGATCAAGAATCATTATCCCCTTCCACGCATTAATGACTTGTTTGATCAGACAAAAGGAGCCATAGTTTTCTCTAAGATAAATCTTAAGTAAAGCTATCATCAGTTGAGGATTGCAGAGGTGGATATTCATAAGACCGCCTTTCATACGAGATATGGGCACTATGAGTTCACAAAGTGGTACCTTTTGGTTTGACGAATGCCCCGCAGTGTTTATGAGTTTAATGAATGGGGTATTTAGGACCTTCTTAGATCACTTCGTGCTCATCTTCCTTGATGACATTTTTATTTACTCACGTACACATGAGGAGCATGAGGGGCACCTTCTCTAGGTTCTTCAGTGTCTTTGGGAGCAGAAACTTTACGAGAACTTGGAGAAGTGTGCATTCTTTCAGACGGAGGTGCAGTATTTGGGTCATATCATTTCTGGGGAAGGTATCATCGATGGAAAAGCGACAAGCGAGCATGGTAATCTACAAGTGATTCTTCCGTGTACCCGACCTCCCGAGGTCGTGCCGAGACAGCCGGTGGGGATGGAATATGTATGGAGTGCAGACAAGCTAGTTTGGTAATCTAATGTCTTCGACACGCACTAATGGAATTTGTGAATCTAAGGCAAAGAAGGCCCTTCTAACTTGGACTGGTGTGATAGATCGATCAGCAAGGATGATTGCTCGAAGGATCCAATCAATATCGAGCTTTGGAGTGATTCGATCTATAGGTTGTGGAATACGTGGAAAGTGACCTGGGATAGTTTCATGTATTTCTCCGGACAGGGTCATATGGTGGATGGTAAATGTAGTCAATTCTATGGATGGTTTTTTGGCCTAGTCCAGAACTCTCTAGCTTTGTTAGTCATTGTTGTGTCTAGCAAGGATAATTGTTCGATGATAATGGGTGGAAGTGGAGTGAACTAGAATACTAGTGTGCGAGGCAAGACCTATGTCTAATTCGCCTATGGATTCGTTAGGCTGCGGGATTTGTGGGTCACAACCGTAGATTCGCAATTGTTGTGGACCTGTTATGGTCATGCGTGGAATCAATTCCTAATCCCTAGTATCCAGTAATCGTATGCTTTCTCAGCTTCTATATTCAAGACCAATAATTGTGTGATTTTCTCATAATATCTTACAGGTGTTCGTGCAACTTGAATTCTTAAGCTGGTATCTATGTCTGTGAGGGTGTCTCCTGCACCTGGCTGTGGGACCAAAGGATCACAACCAAAGGTTTGTTCCCTTTCTAATCCTCTTACAGTCATATATACCTAGGGTAATCTGTAATTTGGCTGATTTGACCAAAACGTGTGTGCTCGGTCATCTTCTATGTTCAATCCGCTCAACTGGGAATTGATTTGTTGCAAGCTTACCGTTGTTTGGAAGACTTGGATCCTAAGATTTTGATCTATATCAGTTATTTCCATGATGAGGTTGGGCTGAGGCACGATTGGCTCGAATATGTATTCCCTGGGCTCTCTAGGTCCCGTAATTGTCATACAAAAGCAATAATGTAAACAAACTACAATAAAGTGAAATTTAACTATGTGAAATATATCTATAGCATATATGATTCCTCTATTTTTTTGTGTTTTCTGATGAATTATATGATTTTAAGAAAGTAGCTATTTAAAATATCTAGAAATGACAACTAAATAATAATTTAAAACAAACAAAATAACCGAGTGTAGCTATTTGCTCTGTGCAATTTGTAGATCTATTCTAAACAATAAAGTAGCTTATCTGATCTATTTGTAAGGTTCTCGATCTTACCTCAGAAGTGAGGAGTGAATCATAGTTTCTTAGAAACTATCAATCCCCACAGCTTCCCTGGTAATATTGAGAATAGGATTAACTGAAATAAAGCAATTAACTACTCTATTTGATATGATTTTAACTAGAACTTTGAAAGCTAGAACCTGGATTCTGCAGAACATTAGCGAATCCGATGGTGTGTGATCTTGTCCCCTCAGTGTGATCTCCTCGTTCTTTCGTGTTCACGTGGATCCAGAAAAGTGTGTAATGCTAGCATCAACAGAAGTAGATATTGGGATAAAGGCAGCTCATAATACACACCGAATACAATGCGAGTAGGAGAGGGATAGCGCAAGAGTACAGAGCTTGGCTTATGCAATTCCTAGCGGGATTTATTGCGAGTCATGCAACATGAAGCATCCAGAACCTGAAACTATCCTATTTGAGGAGAAAAACCTACAACTTTAATGGCTTCCTAAGCTATTCTACTCCAATGGATTGGATGAAACAACAACACTGCTTGCACAAGATGGATTTGTGGCTTACCAACAGTAAAACAATGCTAACTAAGCATGCAATGAACTAAACTATGAATCCTAAGCAAAATGAAAGACTGAATTACTGAAAATGAGAAGATGAGAAGTGAATGAGGGGCCATTTTCTTGAGCACAAGCCATCTATTTATAGCATTTGCATTTACCCAAGGTAAAAGCCAAATAGAACTCTTAAACTATAAACAATGGCAAAACACTATTCCAGGGAACCAGAATCATAAATGCAAGCTCATGGTAGTAAAAGAAAGCTGGTAAAACGTTGAATTTACGTGAGTCATGTAAAAAGAGCTTTCTAGAAAATGCGTAAAAACCGCCGCCCGAGCAGGATATGATTACCTTTTGGGACCGCCGCCCTGTTCAGGGTGGCGGTCACGAGACCGCCGCCCTTGTGCAGGGCGGCGGTTTCAGAATCAAGAGAAAAGGGCCAAGAAAAGAGGGGAAAAGGGAAAAAAAAAAAACACACGGGGATAAGCGGGGCATGCGGGATGTTAACGCACATTTTGGAGAGCTTTTCTGGATCCCGAACACCTTGTGAGGAGACCTGTATCATCATTGGGGCACTTGTTACGTTGTTCTGGCAGTACAGTACCTTACAATTTTGGGTGCGCACTGGGATCACCGTTGATCCTTCTACGATTAGAGCTATCATGGATTGGCTAGCACCCACTACTATGACTGAGGTGTGCAGCTTCATGGGATTAGTAGGTTACTACAAGAGATTTGTTCAAGACTTCTCTCGGATTGTGCACCCCATCACTTCCCTTCAAAGGAAAGGGAATAAGTTTGTTTGGTTGGACAAGGTGCGAGTAGGCCTTTAGTACACTAAAAGAATGTCTCACTACAACACCTATTCTTGTAGTTTCAGATCCACATGGTGAGTTTTTCATTTACATGGATGCTTCCTTAGTAGGGCTTGGAGGTGTGTTGATGCAGGAGGGTAGAGTAGTGGCTTTTGAGTCTCACAAACTCAAATATTATGAGCTTAATTATCTGACTCATGATCTTGAGCTTGTGGTAATTGTGCACGCTTTGGTTCAATGGAGGCACTTTCTGCTTGGTCGAAGATTCACAGTCAAGACATATCACCTAAGTCTTCGCCACCTCTTCACACAGCCCAATCTCAATGCTCGCCAATGATGTTGGATGGAGCTACTTTGTGAGTATGATATAGAGATCGAACATGTGAAAGGGAAGGAGAATGTGGTTGCAGATACTCTTAGCAGATGGAGACATGTGGCTATGGCCACCTCAGTGAGCATGGATTTACAGAGTAGGATTCTCAAATGCAGTTTCCTCATGACAGCCTTCTACATTGCCACCCAAACAGATATCGAGTCTCGAGACCCCTCGAGGGGAAGTTTGATGATTTTTAGTTAGAGGCAGACGGTCTTCTCGTGCACAAAGGCCAGATTTATGTTCCCAAAGATGGAGGCTTGAGTCAGGATGTCTTGTCAGAGGCACATCGTGCACCCTATTCATCCCATCCCAGGGTGAAGAAGATGCACACCACCTTAAGATAGTTATATCATTGGGGAGGACTTCGTAGAGACATGGCTTAGTTCGTGTCATGCTATTTAGAGTGCCAAAATTAAAGGCCAAGCATCAACATCTAGCTGGCCTTCTCTATCCTCATGCTATACCAAAATGGAAGTGGGATACCATTTCTATGGACTTCATTGTTGGGCTACCGATGTCAAGATACCACCATGATGCCATCATGGTCATGGTGGATAAATTAACAAAAGTGGCTCATTTCTCTTCGGTAAAGACTACTTATATAACTAGTGCGTGGCACGAGTATATCTTGATGAGATTGTCAAGTTACACGGGATTCCATGGAAGATCATTTGTGACCCCAATCCTTTGTATACTTTCCATTTTTGGACCACCATGCAGTATGCCCTCGGGACGAGGATAAACTTGAGCACAACATATCACCCTAAGACTAATGGCCAGACCGAGTGGGTAAATCAAATCTTGAAGGACAT
The DNA here is from genome assembly GCA_018340775.1 of Taxus wallichiana var. yunnanensis. NCBI lineage: Eukaryota > Viridiplantae > Streptophyta > Pinopsida > Cupressales > Taxaceae > Taxus > Taxus wallichiana. The sequence continues at coordinate 706,698,699 of CM031235.1, forward strand.
ACTTAGGAGGTACATTATGGACCAGCAGTCCAAATGGGAGGAGTACCTGTACTTCGTGGATTTCACCTACAATAATAGTCTTTGGAGTTCTAAAGTCATGGCTCTTTTTAGGCTTTGTATGGTAGAGAGTATAGGACACCTCTTAACCGGACAAGCTAGAGGATGGGGTTTCTCTTGGACCAACTTTGTTGCAAGACATGGAGCAGCAGGTGGTTTTGATCGACAAAGACCTGCAGGAGGCACGGGACAGTAGAAGAAGTACGCAAAACAAACATAAGACCAACCGTAGTTTTGATGTGGGCATGAAGGTGTTCCTTTGTGTCAGGCCACATAAGATCCCTATCTGTTATGGAAAATTTTCTAAGTTAGCTCCTAGAATCATGGGTCCTTTTGAGATCTTAGAGCGTATTGGCCCTTTGGCCTACCGTCTAGCATTGCACCTAGCTTATCTCACATACATGATGTGTTTCATGTTTTAGTTCTTAGGAGATATGTTGCAGATCCTTCTCATGTGCTAGATTGGACATCATTGCAGGTGCAGGATCAGGGGCAGGTGATGGTGGAGCCCATTCGCATTATAGATCGCAGGACCCTAGGCCTTCGAGGCAGAGAGATTGACCAAGTTCGGGTGCAGTGGGATAGATATGATGAGACTACGGCTACATGGGAGGATGCTACATTACTACGAGTTCAATTTCCACATTTGTTCCAGTGACTTCCAGGAGGAATTTGAGTCTAAGGGGAGGGGGATGTAGTGCCCACTTCCCTTTGACACCTTTTGATACTGATCATGATACTGCTGATTATATTATAGACATGATTATGGACTTTATTATAATATGTCAGATGTTAGATCATGGATTATTGTTGACCGTGATTCAGCTTATGATGCATGATGATTATTAGAGACATTTTCATATATTGATGATGATATGTTGTTTGACATGGTTATATTATGGATGTTGTTCGGACATGTGATATTTGGATATTGTGGGTAGACCTAGAAATGGAAATTATTTGATGATGATATAGTTGTTGAGTAAAATTGTAAATGATCTTGTTGGTTGCTTGGATGTTGTTGTGATTCATATATCTAGATGATTTTAGAATTTTATTTATATTATTTTGGATGTTCTGATGTGGCCACGAGGCCAAATGAGGTATTCGTGTTTTGCAGGTTAAAATATCACAACAAACATCGGGGATTGGAGACCAACCACATTGGAATTCTACATGAATTCAATAAGGTCACCATGGCAACTTGTATTGTTTTGGGTGTTTGATTGTGTTAGGGATTCCCATGGGGGGATCACCTTTAAATGTGACCAAGGGTTATGTGTATTTATTTATTTGGTTCCTTTTTATTGATGTTTGCATGTGTTTCATGTGGTGCACTTACCCCCTTTCATTAATTATTTAATGTGGTGTTAATATTATGAGTAATCATGTTGCTAAGTTAATTAATTAAAAGATATCATGAGAATGTAATTAATAGAGTTGTTGGTCTTTGTTTAAGTGTTGTAAGAGATGTGTAAGTGATGTGTAAGTTGATTTTAGAGTATGAAACACTCCACCTTCTTAAAAATTTGAATTTGCCCTTGGAGGTTGTTTTGGAGGCATGTGGGACAAGTTAAACTTGTCCCCATACCTCTTAAATATATTTACCAACCATACCTATGGTTGGAGAGTTGAATTTAAACTTTCATTATGCATTTTGAGAAGACAAATTGTAAGTTTTAATTACACTTTTCTTACATGGTTTAATTTCAATCCTTTGGGGTGTGGGTTGGATTTGAGTATGTAAGTAAACTGTCATATTATTCACCCACCTATTTATTATGCATTAGAGAATGAAGTTGAATTTTGGGTTGGGGTTGAGGATGTGTGATGTGGCATCCTACATGGATCCACCTCATCCTCTTCTCTTCCCTCTTCTATAAAATTTGAATTGCTTGCCTTGTTTTGGGTTGCTTCACTTTTGGAAACTCCTTTTTGGGGTGAATTCTTTTGTTGTTTTGGAGCTCTTGCTTTGAAGAAGTTTTTGGAAGATTGTTGCATGCTTGTGCTTGGCTGATTTGGATTGCTTGCATTGGGATAAATCTTGTTGTTTTGGAACTTGGAACAACTCCATCATGGAGAGGTAGGAGCTTGGCTCTTGTAATGCTTCTTTTTTTTATGAAATTGTTATTGTTGTGAATGTTTTGGCATGTTTGTGGGATGTTGGGTAGATGGCCTAGGAATGGTGTAGGAGAAGACTATGGGGTTTATTTTGTGGGAGGAACAAGTGTTTTGGGGAGGTATAAGTGTGGAGGGAGTTGGGATTTGGGTTCCACCTTACAAAGAAATAGCTTGCATTTATTTACTCGTTATGGGGTGCCATAAGAGGTTGGGGAGGCATAAGGAAATGTGAGGAATAAGGGGTACTTGGGGAGGCATAAGGGCATGTCAGGGCTTTGATATACTATATTTTGGTGGTTTGAAATTAGGTGGTGATACCCATTTCCCCTTTTGGGAGGAATAAGTAGCATCCCCATAGTTTCTTGCTCCTTTGGCTTGCTTGATGAAGCCTTAGTGTTGTTTTTCATGCTTTAATGTAGTTGTAAACTACATTCTGTTCTTGGACTATGTTTTAAATGTGAAAATGTTGCTTGTGTGTTGTGGAAGCCCTTGTTGCCATGAGTTGAATCACATCTTCTATTGCATTATGGTTGGGGCTCGGGGGCCAATGAAGAAGGATGGCTTCTCCTTTTCATTGGATGTCTTGGTTGGGTGGAGAGTGTTGCCTTTCCCCTGCTCTTGTTGTGATCAGAATTGGAAGAATGATAAATCTACATGTTGTTGTTCTGGAGCAAAGGAAGAAAAAAAAGAGTTTGACAGTCCCTTGTTGAAATGAAATCTTATTGTAACCTTTCCCACTTGAAGTGGATGAACTTGTATATGTTTTGTAATGGAAATATGTTGTATTGAATATGAAAGTTGTAATTTTGAAATGTAAAGGAAAGATATACTTTGTTTTCTGTCTTGAAAGAAAGAGATGTATTTTGTATATTGTATTGTGAAAATCAACAGAAAAGAGAAGTTGTAAAAGAAGGAAATCTTGTCTTTTGAATAAAAGTTGCATTTCTTTCCACAATTGGAACTATTGTTTAAAAATCTTGTTTGAAATCTCTGTTTGAAAGGAAGAAATGTGTGTGAGGAAAATACAGAACTCTGTCTTTTGAAATGTGTAAAATTGGAAATCAGAATTTCATTTTGGTTCGAATAGTTTGATTTGAATCAACTAAATGTATTAGATTAGAATTGGAATGAATTATAATACTTGGAAGATGAAAATGGAAAATAGATCCTTTAAAATTTGATCTTTGTTTTGTATTTTCAAACTGGCAAATACTTTATCAAAAATGCATAGTTCGAACCTGCAATAATGAAATAACAAATTAAATGATTAAATTGAAGTAGTATTCCCTAAACGAATTCAATTGGACAAAAATACTTAAGGAATTTCTTAGAAAACTTAGCAAAATCGGGCTCAAACTGTTTTGTTTTGTCAAAGTTTTTTTTTTTTAATTGGGAGTCAATAAAAAAACTTACCTTCCAAATCCATCCTAAATCCATCTAATAACAATTCTCCATGTCTAATTGACATGTTGAGAGAGGAAGAAGATCAATTGATTAAAATTTCATAAGTTAAAATTTACCAGCTTGCCTTTTAAAATCCTGTAGATTATTTCGTGAAATTTACCCCTTAAACATTATCAAAATAAAAATATTATGGTTCCTGGCAAAGAGCACATCGAGATCTTTCCAAAAGTCCTTGTTTTCCAAAAATAATCTCCCAATCAAAAGTTATGGCCTTCTGAAGTTTTTCTTCATTTGGCGTCAAAAATAATTCTAACTGTCAAAAACAAATTTTGGGAAAAATTTCCTTGGCGGACCAGGCCCGAATTTTCCCTTAGCACTTTTTGGTCAAAAACACCAAAGGCGAATTTCCCCACTGCTCGCTGACCCGCAAGCCTTTCTTTTTTCAAAAATCACCTAAGTTCAAAAAAAGAATTTTTGAAAAAAATTCCCCGTGGACCCGCCACCCCACTTTTGCCATTTTGGTTGTTTTCCGCATCCACGCAGCCTGCAATAGTCAACTTAACCTTTAAAATAATTTGGGAAAATTTTCTAAGTTTCCTCTACCACTTCGCAGCCCATAGCCAATCAAGTGCTGCCACGTGGTGTCACAAGGCGTCGGTGGAGGAGCGGATCCCCTTTTGCTTAGCGCTTTGGAATTTTTTTGGGAAATTTTTCCTAAATTCTCCCACCAGCCCGACGCACTGCGACCAATCAAAGCTTGAAATGTGGCACTTTGGGAATCAGAGGAGGCGCAGATCATTTGATTCCATAGCACCTTTTGGCCAAAAGGATCGTTGTCTTAAAATCCTCTCGATGGCCCGATTTTCCGCCAAAGTTTTGAAATGTCGACACGTGTCCTCTTCAGGCTCGCGGGCGCATGGAGGTAGATCACGCTTTTGTTCCAAAAGGGAAAATGCGCTAAAACTCTCCCCGCTCCGCCAACCCGCGTATGGGAAAATTTCTTCCCAGGCCCCCAGACCCGCGCATGGGAAAATTTTCTTCCCTGGACCTGCAGACCGCGCATGGGAAAATTTTCCTCCCTAGGCCCCGCAGCCCACTCTTGGGGAAAATTTTCACCCCAAGGCCCTGCCAGCCCATAACTTGAGAAATATGAGGAGTTATGAGGACTTATTTATATCACCGAGAAAGGTGAGGAAATTTCCTATCTAATGGGAATGTTTTTGGGAAGTTTTGAGTGCGTTAATTTTAAGAAAAATAAAGTTGAATCTTTTAATCTGTTAGAGAGTGGTATAGTGAGAAATTACCCTCTTAACCTAATTGATTAATCTAACCCTAAGTTTGGACCTTGTGATATTTTATAATTGTCGTATTAATAAAACTATAAGCTATTAATAGTATTTGGCTTGAAAACTTGCTTGCGACATCTGTTGTCTTGTAACCTGGTTGTAGACTCTTTTAAACAAAAGAAAATTATTCCATAATTTTCCTAACTAATCCTAGGTTGTTCTTGGGTCTCAAGTGGGTTATTTTTACGGGCATCACAATATGTGTTGCCTTCATTGTATGTGTTTCTCGTTTTTTTGGTATGAATGTATGTATTGTTGAAGCCTATGTGAAGAGTTTTCATGGTTGTAAACATTCCTTATTTCTCCATTGTTGGGGCTGGGGGCCAATGAGAAGGTTGGATTCACCTTCTCATTGGAATAAGGTTGGGAGGTGAGTGTTGCCTATGCTCCCTTCCTTGTTGTTGTGATTTGGAGATGAAGAAAAGAAGGAGCTCAAAGTGATGTCTTGCATGGAGTTATTTTTGTATGAGACCAAGAAAAGAGAAAGTTTTTAAAGCTTTCAGTTTTGTTTACTCCTTGTGTGGAGTACCTTGAATTTGTATTGTAAAAATGAGCTCTTGTAAATGGGATATACCAAATCTGATTTGTATCATTGTATTTTGTGAAGCAAATAGTTGAAAGAACAAAATTGTAAGTTTCATTTTAATGGAAATTTAACTCATTTAAATCTGCAATTTAATTAAAAAGTTGCATTTAGTTTGAAATCTGAAATGATTCACTTGAAATAGAGATGCATTTGGTTGAGAGAAAGGCATTGGAAAGTTGCATTGTTTAAAATCTAAAATTTTATCTTCTTGGCAATTAGAAATGTGTTCAAGTCAATGGTTTATGTCCCTTTTTGAAAAGCTCTTCATTTTTCCTTATATCCTCATTGTGAACCAATGCAATGTTTATTTTTCTTGAATGTTGAAGCAAAGTTTATTTATAAGTTACAAGCAAAGTTGTAAATGGAAGTGTGCAAATCGTGTACCTTGATAAAAAAAAGGAAGCCTAGTTAGATAAGTTGATTTTGTATAGAATGAAAGTATGATTGCTTACTTGACATCACCTGTCTCTATTTGTTTTTATCCATTCTAAGTACCTTAAATAAGAAGGTTATCAAATAGTTACAAATTTTTTAAAGCTTGTTTTGAATTCCCTTCATTAAGTTAATTGGTAAGTGTTATCTCTCGAAAGTGCACCCTGTAGAGAGATGGTTGCAAGTGTTCTAAGCTTACAAATTTTATCTCTCTCTTTCGTAGATACAATGGAAACACCTCAGGTCTGTGGGTATACCTATTTTGAGGTGAGTCTCGGTATCAAGGTCGGTTCCTTATTGATGTATCCTAAACTGATTTTCGGGGTTTAAGGGTAAAAGATGACTGTAAAAAATGAATTAAAACTAAGGTGATACACCAAACTTGTATGAGGTCTTTGACTGAGTACATGCACAATTGATATGGAATGAACTTCGATGCACTGAGACCAAAAAATTTCTAAAGATAATTATGGGTAAACACTTTGATGTATTGAGGGATAGAATCAAAACAATACTGCTAAGTTACACATACACATTAATATCATGCAGAGATTACTGAATTTGCAACAGGGTAAGATGATTAATCAGGGAATTCAACATTCACAAGATTAATGGAAAACATACACAAGACTATAAATAATTGGAAAGGCAGAAAATACTTCACATTCAAAGGGAAAAACTGATAGAAAATTACTTGGCACTCCTGTATCTAAAATTCCTCCTCCAACTCCCTTTGTGCTTTGCCAAGGCACACAATATATAGTAAAATAATTTCCCACCCTTCCTAAAAATAGATTAAGGTTGTACTCGCCCATGCATCCTATTTTTATCCTTTATTTAATAATAAATAAAGGAATAAAATAAGAAACTAGTACAAAGAGGCATTAATAGCCTTTGATTACATCTCAGTCAAACTAAAGTTGACTATTCTATTTTTAAGAGAAGCATGTCTATTTTTAAGAAAGGCATGAGTGGATGATTTGCTAAAAATAAGCTTTGCTTGCTGAGCAAGCTTTCTTCCTTGTGCATGTGAATTTTTCTTCTTGTTGATCTGTCCTTTTGTGAAGGCATGAAAAAATACTCCCGTGAGTGAACAAAATAATTACAATACTTGCAATATTTGCAAAATAATTCATCCACACATCCACTTGATGGGGACCACCTCCAAGCTCAGGTTCTGATGTTGACATTCCTCGTCTTCTAGTGGTCACATGGGTGACATACTGTAAATCATCTCCAACTCCTCCAATAGTGGGGACCACCTTTGCACTTCACCATTAGTCCTCATTGGTTTGGCCACTCTTGTGGACTTAACAAATTACCATGGTTTTGAAATAATACAAGGGCACTTTGTAAAAGGGGCACCATATTACATTCGGCACCTTTTCCAACATATGGCATATTATAGTCTGCCACCTCTGATTAATATATAATATAAGGTTTGCCACCCTATAGTTGTCGGCCCTTGCATTTTTGAAGAGACTAAGGTTTAAATTTTACCTTTTCGGTGATCATTGTTGGCATGTATGGTTTATTTTGGACATACCCGACTTTGTTGACTGTAGCAATATTCTTTGATCATTAGTCACTGTAGCAATGGGTAATATTTGCAAACTTTACAAGGTTTATGTAATGATCACCTTAAAACTTGTCCCCTCCAAATGATAGCTCGACCCTTCCGATGATTGTGTCGGTGGCTCATCTTTCGAAACTAACCCAAGTGGAGTTAGGGTTTCTTTGCAGCATCGACACATCGGTACTTTGAACTTTGGTTGAGTCAATGGATAAATCAATGTGTTAGATGGAAAAAATTTCCAAAACCCTAATCATTTCTAGCATTCTCACTTGAGCTCTTATCAAGCTAGCGAAGCAGCATGCAGAAATTTTCTTCACAGCCACCATGATTACTTGAGCTCTCTTAGAGCACCTCTAGTTATGTGGTGATCTTACAATCATACATGTGATTATTGTGTGATTCTTTAACCTTTCTGAGCTCTTAGAGGTTCTGGTAATGCAAGGGCATCGTCATGAAAATTTGGGTTTCATTCTTTACGAATTCGAGCTCTCTGAAGTCTTTTGTATGAATCTTTGCATTCTATTGAGGCTCGACTTAGAGGGTTTTGAGTATGCTCGACCCTTTCTTTATTTTGTGTTCTGCAACTATGGTTGTTCATGGAGATTGCTCTGAGCATTTGTACCTAAGCCTCTGATTTCTTCAATAGAGTTGCCATTACTTAACACCGAATCTATTGAAGTTTTAGATGTTGGGGTTGAGTTTTGACTCGCCACTTTACCATGGTCACCACTTTGAAGGTAAGAAACTACTCTGCCTTTCTCTTTTGTAACAACCCAAAATGGGTATTAATCATTTGATCAAAAAGTATCATATTTTCTAGAGAATTTTTAACTTGGGTATTTGTATTTTCTGATTTGTGCCTCTAATCGATTATTAAAAGGATTAGTGAGTTCATTTCTCTAGCCAAATCTGTGTAAATCTTCTCAATGCTATGTTGAAATGCCACTTTTGAAGGAGTTTGAACTTTGGATCTTTTCTGGGTAGATGTAGATTTCATTTACCCTGTGGTTCGTAATTAGAAAACTTGATTTGGATCTTTGAATAATGTCTCAAACCCATTATCTGTATTCCCTAGATCTGTTATTTGACTATATTTGACTTTGATGGGTCGCCTTGGGGCTTCCACTTTGTCTAGCTTCTGAGAACTTTCCTTTCACTGGTTGGACACCATTATCTTGAGGGTTCTATGCGGTTCTGCCATTCTTAGATGTTGCATGGTTGTGAGGGTTTTGATATGGATTTCTTCTTAAACCTGACCGCCATGGAGTCCTATATTCCACAATGGCCACTATTTTTCTCCATTCTGATGCTTATGCTTTTGATGCCTCTGGATTCACATTCTCAAGTTGGTTCTATTTTGTGGAAGCTCATTTTTTCATCGATGGCCACCTTTCCTATTATGGTTCGTAGCACCGTTTGCATAAGGCAAGGGCTCGGTATCTCTGCTTCGTTATTAGACTTGCCACTTTAGAAGGCTTAAATCTTTGTTTATTGATGGAGGCCCTTATCAAGCATTTGTCTAGTTTGTGCTTTCCTTTACACGCCATGTTCCAACTTGGGCTTACTGAATATGTGATTATTCTACCACGTAGAAGTTTCTTTTAAGCTTTATATTCGATTCTGGGTGCTTTTGGAGCTCTGTGTGTGTCAGTTTGTTTCACTGCAAATATAGGTTATGTATATTACTTCAGGTCTGTTCTAAAATTTTTGGCTCGATTTTGCATTCTGGATAATCTGTTTCGAAATCTTATGAGTTGTATTGTTGATTGACTGTTGTGTTGTGAACTTGTTGTCATTTTCTCAACTTGAAGTCCTGGTCTGTATAAATCTTCATCTGGGTGCAACATGACACTATTCAGAAGGTTACCAAACTCTAATTTTCATGTTTTGAGCATATTCGTGTTCTGAATTTCTGTATTTATTTTATGTTGAAACTTCTCAATCATGTTCTTTCAAAGAAATTTGAGGTTTTTGCAAAGCATTATAGCTTGGATTCCTATGTGAAGTGGGTTTTCTCACCTTGACTACCTGAATATGATGTACCTTTTATTTCGAAAAACAGTACCATAGGATAGCTGCCATCTTGTAAAATTATGAGTTTGATTTATTGATTCCTCACTTTGTTTGGCATTTCTGTAACTCTATACTGGACATCCTTCCTCATTTTCAGTTGTAAAATGGTTTTGAAATTTTGATTCTGAAAATTGAAAGTTGTAGAAGTTAATCATTTACTTCTTATTTGGGCAAGATATGTTACTTCGGGACTACTTGTTCACTATTCCGCATCTTTGCATATTAAAGTTTTGTTGAGATGTTGTAGTTCCATTTCTTTTCTGCTTAAATATTGTATTTGAGCTTCATTACAACTTTAGCAAGCATCTTTGGAAAATTTTAAATTTTCATTTTATATGGCGAAGCCCTGTCAAATTTTTCTCAGATTCCTTTGACTATCTGTTTCAGCTGTAATAAATCATTCCAGTTAACCTCATCCTTTATATTCTGATTCTTTTGCTTCACCTGATAATTACACTTTTGAATGCATGAATTTTTGAAGTTGGAAGTATAAAGAGTTAAATTAAACCCTGAGCTCAGTATTGATTATCATTTTCTTCTCCTTTTCAGGTACCATGATGTAGTTGCGGTGGGACATTTGGAACAACAATTCGAAAAGAAAAGAAACCTCCTCGAGGCAATGACGGGTTTACTTTACCTCCTTACATTTTCAGCTTCATAAATATATGCATTGTTTTTCCCTTCAGTTATTCCTCACGGCTTGTGTGAGAAAAATATGTACAATTATTCCTCATGAATAAATGAAAATATTTTCGTGTAATGAGATGTATGTCTTTTCTTTTCTATACTTTCTTCATTTGTATGGATAATGAATGAACCTATACAACTCAAAACACTTAAATAATTCACTTAATCATAGAAATAGATAAAAATCAAATGTACCTTATTGTCGCTCATTGTAAATGCAAATTGTTTGTAAAACTGTACTTTGTCATTCAAACCTGCAACTTGTTTACAATTTAAGAACATCATGTCTGGTACATGCTTCCCTTCCTGCCTTCCTCAAGGCCTTGCAATGGTCGTTACACTGTTGCACAGTTCTGACAAGGGTTTCAAATGGAATGGATGCATCTATGAGGCATGGCGTTCTTTAATTGTACCCAAGTTGTAGTTTTGATCTCAAATGACTTCTAACTATCCAAACCAAACAATTAAAATTTGTATCTTAATCGAGATGGCTGACCCAATCATAGTCAAACCTCCGACTCGATCAATCTGAGAAACTTAAAAGTTTCAAGTTGACCCTTTTCGCACAGGGTGCGAAAAATGTCAAGAAGAAAATAATAATTGGTATTGTAAACTTAAGTGAATAGCTCTGTAAAGATAATATTAAGTTACCTACCAAGGTGAAATGCAACTACCTTGGATGTTCACTAAAATTAATGAAATATATACAATTATATAATAATAAACATATAAGTAGCACAACTTATGTTGTCTTCATACATAATATTATAAAGAGGTCATTATATATATAAGATCAACCTATTTTTAAAAACAAATATACATAAAAATATATAATCATATATATATATATATATATATATATATATATATATATATATATATATGAGATCTTATTACTAAAGAAAATTATATATATATATATATATATATAAATAATAAAAGTCATATATTAAAAATATATATATATATATGTAAAGAAATATAACTATAGTACTACTATGAGGGGTGGGAAGGCTCGGCCTTGCCCTAACCTGCACATTTCATTTAAATAAATAAATAAATAATGATAATAAAAATAAAAGGGGAAGTATTTAATTCATTGGGTCAAAAATGGTTAAAGTGGGCTTCACACGAGGAAGAAAGAAAGAGGAAGATTGCAGAGACATATGTGGGATAGCAAGAAAAGGGCGTTTTCGGTGTCTAGATCAACACAACTATTACTTTAAAAAATAAAATAAAGAGCCATAAAAATGTAGTAGAAGCTCTCTCATCTACCTTTGGGAATGGTGTGCAAAGCCTTGAGCACATTCATAAGTAGAAGAAGAAAAATCAAGTACAACTAGATATTTGTCCGAATGAAGTGCCTCCTAATCCTCATTCTTCTCCTTTTTCTTGTTTTCAAACAAAAAAACATCGTGATCGGTAGTTTCCTCTATCGAGCAGTTGAACCCGCTTGAGATGCAAATACAGAGCCGGATCTATCAGTTTAATGTAAAATGAGGAGATATTTAGGTCATGATTTATCTCGTTGTGAAATGTTTATTTTATTGGAAACTTATATAGCCACAAAAAGATTAAGCACAACAAAATATAAAGTGAGTAAATGAAATTAAATAGCCAAAAAGACACAAACCATAAACACAGATTTACATGGTAAAACCCTCAAGAGGGAAACATCCATGAGAGCAAGTATCGATTCTCTTATTGTTCAAATCTGGAAATTACAATCAGACACGCATGACTCTTCCTCTTACAACTCTATTTTTGTATGTTTAGCCTCAATGGGCATACATGGATTTATAGCATTCTCACAAAACTGAATTCATTAATGCATTCCTATCCATATTCTAACTAAAGTTGTCTTGTTACAACAAACACTGATTTGAATAATAGGATCTTGATCCACCAGAAGAGGAATGGTTGTCATCTAATCTCAACAATCTCCACCTTGACAACAATTAACCTGATACCTTACTCATTGCTCATCACCTTTTTTGCAAGCCAAGAGAAGCCAAGAACCACCGTAGCTTCTCTAATATAACCGGTTTCGTGAACATGTCTGCACAATTCTTTTGAGTGTGGACCTTATCAAGAATCACCTTTCCTTCATCAACAACATGTCTTACATAATGGTATTTAAGCTGGAATATGTTTCGACTTACTATGGTAAGTGGATTCTTAGCCAAATAAATTACACTTTGACTATCACGAAAAATTTTACACTTTTATGAAAGCTGTCCTAACTCACCCAATAAACCTTTTAACCATATCTTTGCCTCTTTGCAAGCATGTGAAGCAAATACATACTCTACCTCGGTAGTGGATAAAGCAACAATGCTTTGAAGCTTTGACATCCAACTAATAGGATCACTGTAAGAGTAAAGACATAACACTGAAGTAGATCTTCTTTTGTCCAAATCACTGCAAAATCAGAATCAACATAACCGTAAACCTTATCACCTGCAACCATCAAAAGTGATACAAGAATCGCTTGTGCCTCTAAGAATCTTGAAGCACCCATTTCACTACTGCCCAATGTTCTTTACATGGCTTTGCCATGTATCTCCGACAACACCAACCGCATGTGAAATATTTGGTCTAGTACTAACCATCGCATACATCAAACTTCCCCTCTTTGCATTAGCATACGGTACACGAGACATATACTCCTTTTCTTCATCATTACTAGGACACAAACTGAAGAAAGTTTAAAATGCGAAGCTAAAGGGATATTCCTTTGGTTTCACTTTATCCATATCAAATCTATGAAGTATTTTCTCCACATACTTCTCTTGTGATAACCATGACTTGCCTTTCATCTTGTCTCTGTGTATCTCCATGCCCAAGATTTGTCTTGCTGCTCCTAGATCCTTCATATCGAATGTCCTAGCCAACTTAGCCTTTAACCTTCTGATATCAACCATGATCTTGCTTGCAACAAGCATATCATCAACATACAATACCAATATAATGAACATGCCATTATCTAACCTTTTAAAGTAAACGCAATGATCATATTCACTCCTGATAAAATTATGGCTCACCATGAAGGAATCAAACTTCTTGTACCATTGTCTTGAAGACTGCTTCAAGCCATATAATGATTTCTTGAGTTTGCAAACAAACCTCTTGTTGCGATTTTGAACGAAACCTTCTGGTTGTTCCATGTAAATTTCCTCATCTAAATCTCCATGTAGAAATGCAGTTTTAACATCTAGCTGCTCTAATTCAAGATTATGCAATGCAACTAGTGCTAACACCATACGAATAGAAACAATTTTTACAACTGGTGAAAAAATCTCATGAAAGTCAATACCTGCTTCCTGAGAAAACCCTTTTGCAACCAGCCTCACCTTGTACTTTGAAATAACATCATCAGCACCTTTCTTCAACTTGTATACCCACTTTACAACCAACCGATTTCTGTTCTTGGAAGTTCCACTAGATCCCATGTTTTGTTTTTAATCAAAGCATCAATTTCCTCTTTCATGGCATGTTTCCATTTGTCACTATCTGAAACCTCTATTGCTTCTTCGTAATAACTTGGTTCTCCTTCATTAGAAATTAAAGCAACAGAAGTGACAAAATCATCATACCTGCTTGGAACTGATATGATCCGTGTAGACCTTCGTAGAGCTTGTTGTGGTATTTCCTCAATTTCCTGAGGTGTTTCAATCTGCTCATCCTCCTGAGTGATTTCCTCATGAATATCCTGCTCACGGACATCTTCATGATTTTCACCCATGGATGAATGTATATCAAATTGAATTTGTTGTGACTGTGGTACATCAACCTGTTTCATAACATTCTTTCCATCCGATTTCATGAGGGAAATTTCATCAAATATAACATCTCTGTTTATGATGATCTTATGGGTAGTAGGATTCCATAATCTATACCCCTTCACACCATCACCATATCCAACAAAGACTAATTTCTGTGACTTAGGATCTAACTTGGAACGCTGACTCTTCGGAATAAGTGCATAGGCATCACAACCAAAAACTCTAAGACTAGAATAATTACATGGTTGACCTGTCCATACCTCTTGTGGAATCTTGCAGTCAATTGCTGTCGATGGTGATCGATTAACCAGGTAACAAGCTGTAAGCAAAGCTTCTCCCCACAATTCTGCTACAACTTTGCATTACTGAGCATGCTCCTTGCTCTCTCGAGAAGAGTCTTGTTCATGCGTTCAAAGCAATGCCATTCATTCACTTTGCAGAGTGTACACTTTGTGGTTTTATGCCTGTCGATCCCTTCATTCTTGCAATAATTTTCAAACTCCTTAGAAGTAAATTCCCCTCCATTATCTGTTCTAAGACATTTAATGGATTTACCTGTGCTCTTTTCAACCAAAGCTCTAAATTGTTTAAAAGTGTTAAATACATCAGCTTTCCTCTTTAACAAATAGATCCAAACTTTCCTCGAGTAATCATCTATAAAACTAACAAAATATGATGATCCTCCATATGAGAGTTTCGGAGATGGACCCCATAGGTCTGAATGAATATAGTCTAGGATACCTTTACTTGTATGTTTTCCAAGTTTAAACTTCTATCTAGCTTGTTTCCCATAAACACAATGCTCACAGAACTTTAAATCTACAGTTTTTAAACTAGAAAGAAGTTTATGATCAGCAAGTACCTTAATTCCTTTCTCGCTGATATGACCCAATCGTTGATGCCATAAGCGAGTGGATTCACCTGCATCCTCTGATGTGACTCCTGCTTGATCAATTTCTGTCCTTCCTTCAAGTTTATACAGTTCCCGACTCTGTTAGCTTTCATGAGTATCGAGATACCTTTTGATATCTTCAAAACTCCACCTTGAAGCGAACCCTTATGTCCACTAGAATCCGAACTCCCAAAGATATCGATTCTTTCTCAAGTCGGGCACATGTCTCACATCTATCGGTGTTCTAACAATCCCATCATACATTTTAATTCGATACTCCCTATCCCAATGATTTTACATGTAACATCATTACCCATGTAAACTACCCCATCATCAATAGATTGATATGTAGAATACCAATTCCTATGCGAGACACATGTGATGGGATGCCCAGAATCAATTAACCGATCATAATGGTACTTTGTGAGACAATAGACATAGATAATACCTCATCAACCATACCTGAGTCCTTCTCGGCTATGTTAGCCTCCTTTGTAGAGTCCTCCTCCTTAGATGCCTCTTTACGTTTCTAGCAATCTTTCTTGAGGTGTCCTGATTTGTTACAGAACCAACACTTCAACTTGCTCTTTTTGCCCTTCGACTTGGATCTGGATGGGCCCTTTGAATGCTGTCCCCTCTCAGTAGTTCTACCTCTGGCCATCATAACTTCTGTTGTCAAAGTTTCCAGAGAAGATCTCTTTCGAGTTTCCTCAGATATCATAGCTCCAACAACAACATCAAAGCTAATGACCTCTTTAGAACTAAAACTAATAGAGGTTACGAAATGATCCCAAGATTCGATGAGAGAACTTAATAATGTTACCGTCTTATCTTCATTCGAAATTTTGTCACCCGTCTTTGTCTAATTTAAAATAAGAGTATTAAAAGTATTTAAATGTTCAAATTGTCATACCTTCCTTCATACGCAAGGTATAAAGTGACGCTTCAGGAGGATTCTATTCGTCAAGGATTTAGTCATATACAAGCTTTCTAGTTTTGTCCGAGTCCTGCTGCTATTATTGTTTGGACACGATGTTGAATAATACATCATCACCAAACATAGGCGAATAGCACCGAGAGCACGAGTTTCCATCTCGTCCCAGTCATCATCTTCCATACTCATGGGTTTATTTTCCTTTCTGCGAGCGCCTTCACAACACACCACACACACAGTATATCCCGCATCTTGACCTTCCATAACTTGAAGTTATTGCTACCGTCAAATTTCTCGATCTCGAATTTAGCACTCTGTGTCTTTGCCATCACGCTTCAACGCAGCAAATGAATTCACCCTTCAAACTCACCCCTCGTGGCCTCCCTCCAACCTTGCTCTGATACCACTTATAGAAACTTATATAGCCACGAAAAGATTAAGCACAACAAAATATAAAGTGAGTAAACAAAATTAAATAGCCAAAAAGACACAAACCATAAACACAGATTTACGTGGTAAAACCCTCAAGAGGGAAACATCCACGGAGCAACGGTATCGATTCTCTTATTGTTCAAATCTGGAAATTACAATCAGCACAACTCTTCCTCTTACAACTCTATTTTTGTGTGTCTAGCCTCAATGGGCATACATGGATTTATAGCATTCTCACAAAATTGAATTCATTAATGCGTTCCTATCCATATTCTAACTAAAGTTGTCTTCATACAACAAAGAAGTTGAAAAATAGGATCTTGATCCACCAGAAGAGGAATGGTTGTCATCTAATCTCAACATATTTAACCCTTATGAACACCATTTTAGGATGGATATTGGTAAGCAATCATGTAACACAATTCCCGTAACATTATGTTTATTAAATTAAGAGAGCATAGAACTCGATTTTGCTCTCGCCGCAACTATCCATTCACCGCTAAATTTAGGTAAGACATTAACTTGGGCGGTGGCGTGCTCAACATTAAAATGCTTGCAATTATCATGCAATCGACGGGTTTGTAAGGCCGTATTAGACGTGATGGTCTCCACGTTTTGCTTCGGGCTTTGAAGAGGAGTAAATCTGGTTCGTGGGTTTGTTTGACTTATGAATTTTTCCCACTCAAATTTTATTGTTATAGGGCCCTTGTGATTTTGTTGCATCATATCCTTCCCATTATCATCCAACTAGAGAAAACCAGTTTCCTTCAGGGGTGCTACATTCTTGAAAATATCATTTCTGTCTAGGAAGGCATGGAATGGGCTCACAGATCTAACCAATTTGTTATGTTCAATAAAATTGAATTTGAAAAATCTTATGAAAGGATTAAATGGCCCTTTATTATTACCATGCTTCAAGCCTTAGGCTTTGGCCCTATTTTTATTCGGTTGGTCGGAATGCTCTTTTCCAATACATCTACCCAAATCACCATTAATGGCCATAGCTCTAAGCCTTTCGGCCTCTTCCGCTCTAAACACCAAGTTTTCCCTTAGCACTGCTCTTCATGTTCTCGTGGCTGAAGGTTTTGGGTATTTACTTGCCCAAGCCAAATATCAAGGGCTTGTTAGGAGGATTACACTCCCTTCTCGCAAAAGGATCCCAATTACTCAATGGACGCTTTGTTGATGATTCCTTATTTACCCTTATTAAGGAAGAGAAAAATATATGTAATGGCATGCATTGTCTAGACATTTTCTTCTTACCTTCTTATTCTTCTATTCAATGGTGGAAAAACAAATTTAAATGCAATCCTTTATCCATGTGCCCTCTTGGCTGGCCGCATTTGATTGGAAAATGCTTCACCATGGTGATATGTTTAAATTTCTTGACATTTCCTTTGCCTTCCGTGATTTTCTTGTGGATCTTTAGCACTATATGGTTCAACAGATAGCTAGGAAGTTGGAATACTAGATTACCAAATCGTTGTCATTCGCGGGGAAATTCCAAATTTTTTCCAAAGTCCTTGAAGTTACCCATGTCTATTACTCATCCTGTAGGGTGCCCTCTAAAGATAAAGTACAAAAAATAGAAAATCTTCTCAAAGATTTCTCTAGGTAAATTCCTCCTCTGGTAAAGGGTTTCACAGAGTTGCATGGAAGACCTGTTGCCTTCCTTGAGAATCAAGGGATGGGTCTTATCAACATCTTATGACAAGGGCGGGCACTTTGTGTGAAATAGATAATTCGATGTGTTGAAATTCAAGAAGCTTGGAAATTGCTTTCGCACCATGACATTAAAGAGGGCTCCCCTTATGGCTACCCAACCTAGAAAGGACTTGGGTTTACCAATATTCTCATTTCTCTAGTGCCTATCAAATTTTTGGCACATTTGTGCATAAAACCATTTGGAAAGCATGGGAACAAATAAAACTATGGCTTCAATGGGAAGGTAACATATTTTATAATGCCCTTTCCATTAGTCACTAATCCTTGTGGCGGTTGCCTATCATATAATTCTAGGATCGTTTCTTGAAGAAGTCTCGAAATTCATGTGATCAAGTTATTCCAAAGCATGGAATTCACTCCATTCAATAACTCTATCAGCAGCACACTTAATCCTTGTGCTCCTAGAATGAGCTTAGAGCTTGATACAAACTTAACACCCATGATCATGTCTAGTATCACCAAAATCATTGATTTGGTTCCCTGGTCATATGTTGTATAAGATTTATGTGATTCCCTCCCATCCTGATGGACAGGATGGAAGTGTTATGTGGATACCCCTTTCCGGAACTATTCGGCTAGTAACAAATATCGTGGCTCTCACCACATTTTCCCATGGTTGAAAAACTCAACTCTAGGTGGGGACTTCATTCTTCTCCTTCCTATTGGAGAAGGAGGTTTGACACAGTCTGGTCTACTTGTGTAGAACCTAAAATTACACATTTTTGTGGTGTATATTACATCAAGGTCTTTTGATTGGCACTCGACTAGTTCAAATTGGTGTTCCAGCTCCCAAATGTCCTTTTTATGGCCACTTGGAAACCTTACCACATCTATTTTGGTTTTTATCCAAAGACCATCGGGCTTGGCCTGGAATTGGATTCATTCATTTTTCCCCTCTAGCTAGAGTGTTTCACCTAACATCATATTCTTTTAGGAGATAACCCCATATTACCTCACATGTTTTCCTAGATTTGGCATGCTTTCAAGAGGGAAAATTTGTTTTTGCTATGAAAATAATGGAATGATTTTTTATTTTATAATATTGATGTTGATTAACACTTTTCTGTGTATAATAAATCGGTGGTTATCTCTAATGTGCTACCGCATATTCAAGTGCAAGCTAACAAGGTGGCCCTAGAAGTGGAGCACCCACAAACTCTTATGTGATACCGAGGGGATGCCCCATGTAGTGTGGCTTAGAGCCACCTTATCCTTCATGGAATTCTCTACCCCGAGGTGGTCGTCTTATGGCAATCGTAAAACCACTCTCAACAAGCAGGTGTTTTGCAACCATGCTCGCCACTTCACGTAGTCAACCATGGATAAGTCTTTCTCCACTATCTCGATCAAGGTTGGGGCTTCCCCTCCTTGTCACTCAATTGGGTATATCTTTTGGATATTGAGTCATGCACCCACAATGGATGGATCTTACCACCCTTGTCTCCATTGTTGTTGGATAAGGTCCCCGAATGGATCTTGTCATTTCTCCTACATGAATTGTTGCTAAAAAGGAAGGAGAAGACCCCTCGGCCTCGTGTTGGGACATGTCAAACACTAGAAAGGACCTTCCTAGTCTTGGGTTTCCAAATGATCATGACCCCCCTTTGCTAGTATTTTTGCTGCAGTGGCTTGACATCAGTGTTTCCTTTGTTATTTTGATGTTTTCTTAGGCATGGCCTAGTTTATTCATGACTTTGGGGCATGCTCTCTTACCGCTCACTTTTTTGTTGGAAAAATCGTGTATCATGTTTCTATTTATATATTATAAGATCTTTTTCATCATTAAAAAACACTTTATAGTTTAGCATATATGTAACAATCAACCTAGTGAGATAAAGATAACTTATTTTGCTTTGAAGTAACAAGGTTTATCTTTTATCTTTATAAATTTCATTTTTATGATTATCGTGAAACATTTACCTAGTATTTATTTGGGCAAGTTATACTCTTTATTTTAATGCATGGGTCGACATGTCCCTCCATGGCTTATTCTTTTCAAGCCCATTTTAATTTCTTCAAGATTTAATATAACATATTACATAAACAACTTTCATCTTGTTCTATCTATGTTGAAATTTTATGTTTTATATATAATTACAATTATCTCCTAAGGTATCATATATACATTTCCTAATATTAATTTCAAACTAGCTTTCTTATATTCTAAAATATATTTTTATTCTATGTTAAAAGAGACAAGTGGAAATCGATTTGATGTCCTCTAGCTTTATCTCTACATTTTTATCCACTCTATCCTAATTGTTCTCTCATTGTGTATAATTGACATGGATTTCGTTTGCAAATGAAGTGGCTAATTAGAACCTTATATAAAACACCTCTTTTTGTGAGCTACTTTTTAAAAATTACGATAATTTAAACTCATTAAGACAAGATTTGGCTTATGGGTCAAACCAATGACAATTTGAATCCTAGATCATTGTCTCACCATTGTTTCCAAGCTATTATGTTTGATTAAGCAGTTGATATAGATTCTTTATGGACTATAATTTTCCTCCTAATACCATATTATACCTTCTTAAATATATTTTAAGCAAAGAAGAGAAGATTCAAACCCACATTTGTTCATTTTAACTAGTAAGGGATTAACAATAATTTAGTTATTGCATTTAGAAATTATTAAGCCTATATACAATGACAAGAAAAGAACCTAGAAAATGAAGTCAAATCCATAGCTATAGCTCTATTTATTTCTCTACAAGATTATAACCTTCCTCAATTGTTCTTTCTTTTTTGCTCTTGATTCTTATTCTCATCTCACAATGTAAACTCCCATAACTCTAGAACTCATTTCTCCTTTTTTTACTATAGGTAAAAGAGGGTTAAGGGATCCCTTCCCGTACATTGACAAGGCTCACTTAATGGGTATATATTATTATTTCATTCCATAGCCCAAAGGTCGGAAGATACATAGAAATGGTATGAAATAGAAAAATTAAGTACATACTAACAACATAATAGCATCTAACTAACAACATACAAAAACAAGAAAATCCAACATCCAAGAAGCAATAGACATAAAAAATGCATTTCCAATCATTTTTGGTCATCATTCTTCTCAATATATTCCAGAGTGTCTACTCCTTAGCCAACTTGTTAATGGAGGCACCTAGATTGTCAAGATCAAACTCTACCATTCCACATTTCCTTTTCTTGGAATCCTCCTCCTTCTCGACTTGTCTTTGTGCATTGATCAATTGTGTCATTAGATGAAGGTGTTGAATAGTGGATTTAATATGGAGCATGCTCCAATTAGTCACCTTGGAAAGAAAATCTTTCAAGTGATTAACCTATTTTTCCGAGAACTTGTACATGTCATGTAACACTTCCATCCTACCATTATTCATAATTAAAGCCATTTTTTCTACCTTTTCTCTCATGGTATGTCAATCTTTAAGAATGAATTGCAGCAAGTTTTTATTGAGATTAATATATGTTGTTAGGATCTTCAAACTCTCGGATCCTCGACCATCTCTCATTACACCGTAAGGCATTTTCATAATGACTCGCATGGGATGGTCTTTGACATCGAACATGGGAATTGAGAGAGTGGATAGAGGGGAAGAGTTCATTGATACACGTAATAATCTGAGCATGACATGGTGGATGAATAGTAATACCTAGAAACCAATAATTTGATCTCGTTATAGATGTAGGAAGAGGGAAACCTAGAAACCCGAGAAATTAGAAACATAAAAAATGAAACCCTAGATTGAATCGTGAAGAGGTTATAGACAAGGTCTCATTGAAAGAGAGGGTGGGACAAAGTTCGTGATACCCACAATCTAGCATCTTGCAAAGTATGAATAGATATTTTTGTTTCATTTCACAAGTTTTAATAGGGTTTTTAAAAATATTTATTCATATCTTGTAGGGTTATTCTTACCATGAGGATGTTTATCGTATGGTTAATGGAAGATAATGCATCCGCCCGCTTTATTGAGTATAAACATGTATTACATGCGAGGGAAAATAGGAAGGACTGCAAAGAATGGTGTTGTTTTTCATCTGGGTAGTTTAACAAGCATGTTGTTTGAAATGACTCGTTTTTTGTTTTTTCTTGGATATCTTCCTATATGGTTGTGAAATCCTTATTTTGGTGGTTTGTAGTTGCATGGATGACGCCTAAAGTGGTATTTTGGGTAAAGAATTGGTAACGACTGATACTATTAAAATGATTTTATTCTTTGTGCTTCGGTGTTATGCTCTTCTTATAAATATGTTAAGGTTTGTATTTTGCCATCGATTTTATGATTTTCAACGAAGAAGACAAGTCCTCGTTAAATTTATGTTAAAAATAGTCATGTTAATCATAACAATTTTTTTTTGTATAATTATGTACATTTGTCAAGTAATTACTAAATTTTGATAAAACATTTGGCTACAAAAAGGATTTGGCCTCAAACTCTTGCTTGAAAATTTGTCATACAAACTGGGACAAGAAATCGAATGTGGATTTATCCTTTATTTATAAACTTTAGTGACCAAGTGTTTTTGTAGTCGTATCTTAACCAAATACCCTATCTCGCAATGATCCACATGAGTCCTTAATTTATCTTAACCATGCACGTTATCTACAATGATCTAGGTGACTCCTTCTCTACATGCAGGAGTTTTGAGAGAACCAATGAATCTATGTTATTTCCTACTCTCCAAATTTATATGTTTGGGATACACAATGCCCATAGTATCCTCTACTCCTAGTTGTATGTCTTGGCTAATAGTTGCCTTTTGATCCATCAATTGCCCACAAGAATAGATCAGTCTTGAATTAAGAAAACTCCAATTTGGGATCATGAAATTAAGTTAAGAACATCAAGAAGGACCAAATTTATAGAAGCTTACCTCTGCAAAGAAGGTGACATGGCTTCCATACTTGTATAAAACTCTAATAACCACAATTTATTATTTTTTGTTTGATGAACTATATGTATTTACAAAGGATGCTTACAATACACAAAAGGTTAAATTGCAAAATCCCATGAAAACCTAATGAAGCATGAAGAGAATACAGCATAAGGCATGCTGGCTTTGGAGAGGGTGGGACAAAAGTCACCATACCCACAATCTAACAACTTGAATATTACAAATGAAGAACTTTTTGTATCATTTTACAAGTTTTAATAGGGTTTTAAAATATTTTCCCATATCTTATATGGTTATTCTGAGTGTGAGTATGTTTGTCGTATGGTTAATGGAAGAGATGTAGTCACTGGTGCGCAGAGTACAAGAATGTATTGCATGTGATGACAGATAAGAAGGACTTCAAAGAATGTCGTCACTTTTCATGTGGGTAGTTTAAAAGGCATGTTTTTTAAAATGAGTCTATTCTTTGTGTTTTCTTAGAGATCTACCTATATGGTGTGAAATCCTTAGTTTGGTGGTATGTAGACACATAAAATCTGCTTCCACAATTTTAATGCTAAAGTGGTATTAATTATACTCTATCTCACCATTTTCATTATAATTAGTGTTTTCCACTAAATAACTAATGTTTCCCTCTAATTTTTTCAATTAACGAAATTTCGTTAATTAACTAGCTTCTATCACATTCTAGATTCCAATTAATGATACTTTGTTAGTTATAATCCTCTTTGAATCAACAATTAGCTATTAATTAGCTAATTAAATCTTTTTAACAAGTATTTAATCAATAAACTCTTTTATTGGTTAAATCCTCTTTCAAATACTTCCAAATGCTTCTAATCGCATCAAATTCCTCTTCAAACACCTCCAATTAGCCTAAAAATATTATTCTAGCCTATTAATTAATCCTAATTGATTAATTAAAGCACCCTCAACTCCCATAAAGTGCTAACTCACTTGTTAACTCACCTAGCTATGGTTAATTAACCAAGAGTTACTTTATCATTAGTCCCACATGCACCAAGATGCAAACTTTCTCCAAATAGAAAGCTATATAAAGGGCTAAGCTCCTTCCTCTCAAATTTACACCATGTTTTGAATAACATTAATCATATAAAACATATGAGCCTTACTCCATTGTTGGAATAACTTGCATCCCCATTTGCATCCATTTCTTCAAGTTGGTTAGTAAAGGAATATCTAATATGGCCTTATAGCCATTGTTAGAGAGGTCCTTTCACCTTCAATGAAGTAGAACAACACACATTTTGATTGCTTTTAAATCTTCATAGGTTCAATTCTTTTAGCAATCAATTAAACATAGTAGGAATGCTTGTAGTTTAAATGGTTAAATTCATTTAGATTTCCTTTTGCATTCCATTAAGATTTGATCTTGATGGTTCATTGATGAATTTATTAGCTTAGCTCTAAACTACTTGGTGTTAGTTTAGGTTTTGAATTGCTTTGCTTGAAAGTTTACCGAGTTCATAGTGGTTGTGTGGATGACATCTGAAGTGGTATTTTGGGAAAAGAATTGGTAATGACCCAATACTACTAAAATGAATTCATTCTTTTTGCTTCGGTATTTTGCTCTTCTTGTAAATATGTTAAGGTTTGTATTTTTCCATCGACTTTACGGAGTTCAAATGAAGACAATTCTAAGTTAAATTTATGTTAAAAATAGTCATGTTAATCATGCCAAACAATTCATGGTGTATAATAATGTACATATCTCAAGTAATTTCTAAAGCTTAATAAAATATTTGGTCTGCAAACAAGATTTGGACTTTGCTTGAAAATTTGTTATCCAAATGGGACAAGAAACTAAATGTCGATTTATCCTTTATTTACAAACTTTAGTGACCAAGAGTTTTTGTAGCCATATCTTAACTAAGTACCCTATCTACAATGATCCACATGAATCCTTCATTTATCTTAACCAAGCATGTTATCTACAATGATCTAGATGACTCCTTATGTACATGGAGGAGTTGTGAGAGAGAGCTAGTGTATCTGTAATATTTCCTACTCCCTATATTTATATGTTTGGAACCCACAATGCCCATAGTCTCCTCTTCTCCCGGTTTCATATCTTGGCTAATAGATTCCTTTTGATTCATTAACTCGCCCACAAGAATAGATCAGTCCCTGAATTAAAAACTCCAAGTTGGTATCTTGAAATTAAGTTAAGAACATCATTAAGGACCAAATGAATAGAATCTTACCTCTTTAACGAAGGCATCATGCCTTCCATACTTGTATAAAATTCCAATAACCACTATTTCATTATCTTTTGTTTGATGAACCATATGTATTTACAAAGAATACCTACAATACACAAAGGTTGAATCACAAAATCCCATGAAAACCTAAATATATGTTTTCTTATATAGAGAAAACATGAAAGATAAATAATCTTGGTACCATAAGAATGATATGAATTGTAAATTAAATTATACCATTTACCCGGTAGGTTTAAAAGTAATATTATATAATTTTACTAACCAGCCCATTAGAATAACACTTTCTTAAATAAGTATATATAGATTCATCCAAGAAACAAAGAATGTATGACCCATGACATAACTGAAACTGATCAAAACACAATCTCTTTAAATGTGTCTATTAGAAAATTCTATCAAATGCAATTACACAAATATCTCGTTGTACTTATATAAGTGAATGGAAAATAACACTCTTATGGAATGCCACAAGAAAGTATCATACATTAAGTTTATGTCTAGCTTGGCCTTAAAAACTACCTTCACCATTTATTATAAAAATCTAAATCCAATAAAACAAGCATACTTTAACAGCTCCTACAAACTTCAAAATAGACCTACGCAGTACGAAACCATTTTGGCCTAATGAAGAATTAAATTCCATCCATAGATAGTATGCTCGCAAGAGAATGTTAATGGCATCAGACGCAAGTAAAGTTAGTTCCATCTACATGTATAAGTGCCTCCACCATCTACCTATCTCACCCGCACTATAAGTACTACTTCTCAAATACTAAACTCTACATGGTCTTTCCTCTCATACAAAATTTTCGAATATTAAGATTTGACTATCTCGCTATTTTTTTTTAATATCTGTTGTTTTTTTCCATTTTCTAAATAAAATGTCTTTAAATATTGTGTTGCTCTCTTTCTTTTCTTGTATTCTTAAAAACCTTTATCAACACATTATTGTCACAGATTTCCTAGCTAACTCGGCTTTTAAGAAGTCTTCAATATAGAAAAGCTAGAAACCTCGGTTTTGAGATACAAATGTGGGTCTAGCTTTTGGGTTTTTTGTTTACCCACTATAAAATGATATTATCCATAGTGACACGAATATTATGGTGATAACTTTGTAAAATTAAATGAAGAAAATTAAAAAAACTTGTGGAATTTATTTTAAAACTAAACACTCATAGAAATTATTTGGGGAAAGATTAATTTTTAAATATAAGACAATCAAATAAACTTTTGGGCATTAAGTTAAAACCTAAAAATTGTAAGAACTATCTTTTAAACATTTAAACACACTTTGGTGGACCTTATAGATTATTTCATCTAAAGGATGTTAAAACTTAACTCATCTCATATAGATGCTTCATTAATGGATTTAATAACTTATTTAACAATTTGCAAAATATAAATTACATGAAAAATTGACTAATTTTTAAAAAACATCTCATGATGTGTTCTTGATTTATATGCTCTTTAGGAATTCATTTCTTCAAAGGCAAGAGAATTTCACCTAGCATTTTTAAATTGTAGAATAATTGTAGAATCTTTGGTTATTTAACTTTTAAAAAGTAAAATAACTGAAATATCATAGTCTAATATTTGAGAGAAAACATTGTATTTACTATTTTCATGTAAATGATGGTGATTTGATAACATTGTGTTGGTTTTGTACCCAAAAAAAAGGTTAATGCATTTTTAGACAATTTGTATATAGGAGATTATAGCTTTTGAAGATTTTATGGATAATTACCGATTAATCACTAGATAAAAATTATATCATAAAATCATTCCTCATTTACAAGCCATGGGTAGAAATTTCTTTAAGGAACATCTCCTCTAGCATATTTACAACCATGGAATTGTTGCATAGAATCTTTCCATTTCAAAAAGTGATAAATATGTGTTCATATTCAAGAGAAAATATGGAATTTACTATGCATAAATAACATTTGGTGAATCTAATAAAATAATTTACTTTGATCTCAATGGAGAATTATTCTTTTGAAGTTTCATATCGCTCACAACCTTTGGTGCCCCATTATATTTATGTTAATTTTTATTGAACCTAAAATTGTTGTGATGATTTTAGATATGTCTTTAGTCATATTTTTACAAAGTTTTTTTTTCACAAGTTTGTAAATGTTATCTTTAAATTATTTTCAATGCTATATTTAAGATGTATGTAATGAGTTTCCTTCTTCGTTGTAAGAAAACATGACGTAGTATCTTATGCTTTCTCCTTTTCATTTCGGCATGTAGGGGTGTGTGCCTTCACCGTCGACAGATTCGTTGTGTGTTGAGGGTTTTAACCCCTATGAGGCCGCATCAAAATTCCCCAAGTTGGGCATCATACTTCTCATCGCCAAGGTTTTTAAATATGCCTAGTAGATTAAAAATAGTTTCATCACTTCCATGTTTTGTTCATCTCCGAATTAAACAAATAGATAAGCGGCTTCCATTCTCGCAAAAAAATCATGGGGTTATTGTTACATATATAATTAAATTTTTTGTTTGACATCATGTTTCTTCGATTTCCTTTTCATCTTGAAGATATGGAGACTAGAAACACAATTTTCCTCCCTCCAAATGGTGTGACCATAACTTCCCCACTTACAAAGAGAAGAAGAGTTTTAAAGGATTGAATTTGTTAGTAATGTCTTACATTGCAGATAACCAAGACCATCGAATTCATTGATTGCTAAACTAGTTAGAGCACACCTTCATTTGATGTCAGCGAGTCCTATGTACCTCTAAAAAAATTGGAAAGGACAAAAAAATGAATGTTAGGAAATAAGAGATAAAATATGTGGAATAATCCCTTACAGAATTGCAACACTAGAAACTAATATGCAGAAAATATTACAGATCTCAAATAAAAGTGTAGAATAAATAACACAACACAAAGAGACAAGATTTAACGTGGTTCACCCAATTTGGGCTACGTCCACTAAGAATCACTTGCTCAAACTCTATTACAAGCCTCCACTCTCTCAATACAATACCCAAATCCGTTTGGAGCTATGCTCAACAAACTCTACAGAATTCACACCGAATTCAAAGCACATCTGCAATACATTTGCTTGTCTATCTATCATATGCATAAGACCATATAAATAGACAATTGCTTAAGCAGTTTGATACAAAACCGTGGGTATCAAAACCATGGGCAAAAACCGTGGGTATCAAAACAATGGGTACAAAAAACCATGGGCCCAAAAACAGCCCATAACGGTTACCCATTACCCATGGGTTAATAAACCACCCATGAAAATTTGCTTCGGGGGCTTCACCCCGAACCCCCTTGACCTACTCACCGGCGAGCGGGACCACCGTAAAAATACCCGAGTGTAACACATAGAAGGTGTACCACACTCTAACATGAAAATAGGTTCCACAAACATAACAATGAATACGTCCTTTATTAAGTCTCCAAAAACTTATCTCAGAATATACAATGTTCATAAATATGAAGTATTTAGATAGTTGACCTGAAAATTTATAGTTAATTATATTTTAAAATGGTTTTTTATTTATGATCATGAATCTTGCTCTACAATGGAAACCAAATATACTTGTGTTAGCATATTGCAAAGGCTTACACCTTTATTTTAGTTTTTGATATAGTGTTTTTAATAGAGGTTAAAATGCATATTTATGTTCTCCACTTGCATAGTTTTTCATAAATCACCAAAGGGCATTATCCATCCCTCCAATAGTTCAACAATATATGTGCTTTTTTACTTATTTTGTTATAAAAATTTATAATCATCCAATGCAATTGTGTTAACATGATGCAAAGCTTTATTTAATTTATGATTGAAAAAAACTTTTTCTCGCACTGTTGGGAAAAAATGGACATGTGTCAATGAATACATATGTTTTTGTTTCCATCGCTCTATTCAATTATTTGCATTTCATTTTGTTGTTTTCCTTCAAAATATAATTGGAAATGAGAAGTTTTTCTCCCAATTTTAAGCATTTTGTCTGTATGAAACAAAATTGAGCAGAAGAGGCCATGTGTCAAAGTGTATTTATGTTTTTTACCCTTCGATTTGTACATATTTAATTGATTTATGGATGTTTTCTTACACCACCTTTCCTATGGTGGTGTTTACAGACATTTCTTTCTTCGATGTCCATTCCTCATAAACAAGCATGAAGAAGAGAACTTTATTCTCGAGTAGGGATGAAATTAATACCACACAATGCCAAAGGTACCACAACCATAAACACATGCCTAGAGATGCCTCCCTTCATCTTGTAGCTTCATCCCTTCTAACCTCATTTTCTTCCTCTTCTTTCCCTTCTACTTCGCTCGATTCTCACTTGAATGTCGATACCTTTATCCCACCTCTAAATGTCATGCCACCTTTCGCTTGCCTTCCCTCATAATGATGTACTAAAATATTCTTTGCCTTTCCCCTTTCAACCTCATGCCCTGATAGCTTTGACAATGAATCCTTCCCATTCCCATTCATACCCATTTCCTTCACATTCTTTGGAACACTTCTTTTCTTGTCACCATACAGATCCCATGAGTGCTACAATAAATGACGCCGCCTATGTATTAATATCCCACTTATCTTGTATTGGCCTCCTCTCGCATTGGCCTCCTCAATAGAAGTCTAGATTCTTCCATTGAAGACTTAATATTTTTTCAAACATCCACACTTACTCAATTTTTTTAGAAAACTACCCAAATCCATACAAACTACCTTCCATGAAGGATTGTACACTTGCACTAGAAGCAAGTCAAAAACATGGGTATCAATTTTCTTCTTGGAACAATATGGACCCTATCCCACAACCTTTCATCCTTAACTCTTTAACCAGGTGGAAGAAATGTTAATTACATGAATTAATCTAATTTTACAAGCTACCCTAGTTTATAGTGGGCAATACAAATATTCATGTCACACTATAAGTTTCCCACAAAACATTTCATCCATTCACAAACACCCGCCCACCACCTGAAGATTTGGACCTCTTGCTTGTCCAAAAGGTAGGATTTAAAGAAACAAAGTACAACTTCTATATAAGAAGATATTGTGTTTGGGAATCCCTTTAGTATAAAATTTCCCATGACCCCTACTACAAATATGTTCTTATCAACAATGATGTTCTTTCCTCTCTCGCCAACTAAATCAACAAATATTTCCTTCTCTCTTAACATAATTTCTTTGGACATTCCAGTTTTGAATGTAATCTATCACAAAATGGTGTTGACACTCCTTCTACCTCTCGATGACGTGGCTCCAGGAAACATCCTCCTTTGCACCCCTCGGCTTTAAAACATGGGAACTAAAGAAGAAATGATTGAGCAGCTTCTTGCTTTCACATGACCATGAAATACCCTTCACTTTTCCTTGGCCTGAAGTTGGCCTTTCACCAATTATTGAATACACTACTAAGGGTATTTTCTCAATGGCTTTCCCAACTTTATTTCCAATAGGTAAAGCAATGTTCAGACAACCACATAATGAAATAAGTTCATATGCATTAATATGCACTCCATTTGATGTGGTACCATGATAATCACTTGGTTCCCACCTGTGTTCTATTACTACTTGCTTAACCTCATTATATGACACAAGAGCTAGTTTATGGCCATAGTCTTTATAAAATAGAACATCAAGCATGGAATCTCTATCACTATAGGAAAAATTTAGTAAAGGATTCAATACTTCCCCAATTATTTTCTTCCGATAATTTTATGCGGTTTAGAAGTAACCTCCGAGGAACAAACACATTTTGGTCTAAAATTAGAGGTGAGGTCTTAGAAAAGGTTGGAATATTGGGCACACCTACACTATTCTTTACTTTAAGTGTGCAGGACACAAAATGGCCAAACCTACATAGTGTCATGCCTAGTACTCCCCCTACATCGATGCTCGTGGCACACAATGGTTTAGGACCCTCAACATTGTTTCCCATCCTCACCATGTTTCTGCTTACTTGCATCAAAGATTCACTATATTTTGCGAAGAGGTGTTGTAAAAACACCTTGGTGCCAGAGACTATTGGTACATGTAATAATCTTACTTTTGTTCTACTTCGTTATTTACTTCAATTTTATTTTGTTAACATGTCTTTCTCATAGGTATAAATGACAATAGAGGTTCATCACATGTCCATGGTTTTTATTGGCTTAAGGATACTCCCAATATCGATGTGATTGACTGGGAAAATCCTGATTCTATAGACGAATCCAAAAATACTTTGATATGTATGTATTAACATGGAATCCATGACTCGCTTCGATGTTAGACAAAATTTGTTCATCATTCAATCCAAGATGACCCATGTTTTTTATCTTTAGTACATGTGCTTGCTTCCTCTCCACTACAAGACCTGGATAAAATTATTAATTATGTTCAACATCACAAAAGTGTAATAAACATACTTGTCTATGCAAAAAAACAAAACCACCTCCAATTTCATTAAAACGTGCTTTAGGAAACTACATCCACTTCTTCCTTTTTTATTGATGAGAATGATGCGGTTAAATTCTTCCCTTAAAGGAATGATGATAGAGTCAACACACAAACCCAACATTTTTATATATGAAGAGCCAACATCAATTTTCAACCCGTGCTTTCTCAAAATGTAGTCTTGAAGCACATCAGAAAGAATTCTTCTAAAGCAAAACAATATTCAAACATACCACCAAATGGTTTCTAGGTTAACAAAATATTCCAATCCTAATTTCCTTGCACATTTTAGCATCTATTAAATGTTAATAGAGAGTATTATCGAGCACAACATTAGTGCATAAGAAACATGCCACATGCTCCTAAAATTACCACTTGTTATGTTCATTCATTCTTTTGTTTCACTAAATGTTGGCATAAAAGTTTTACGGAGACTAAATGAAACAGTAATGTGATCTTTGGATGAAACATCCCTTTTTTGGATGTGTACAAGATATGTCCTTCTAATATGGATTCCTTTGCCCTCTTCAAAGTTTCCGGGAATGGACTTACGATAGAAATCACACCGAGAGATAAGTGAAGGATGGAACATAACTTGCAATTGTCCATGCCTTTCCCATAATTCCCACGCTTTTCTTGCACATGAATCACCATCATTCGAGCTTTTTCCTGGTCTAAACTCTTATGTACAATACTTTTCTCAATTATTTCTTCCGATATTAGCTCTACCCTTAAGATATCATTTCAAATTGGAACCTTTTCAAGAATAATTACCATCCATGACATGTTACCCGGTGCAATCGACAACAACAAATTTTTTTGACGCTCAACCTAATTCTAACAACGACGCCGCTCCCATTCCTAAGAAATTGAATGAATGGCATTTGATATCTCGTCTTTGACCTACTAACACAATAGGCCTTGACAACCTCCATATGTTTGGTCTTCGTGAATGTGATAGCTCACACATTTGGAGTGCTCATAATGTTCCCCTTGATTTAAAAGGTCTTGGTGCAACTTTCATAAAGGATAATAATGCACCGCATGTTGTGCATACCATGCATGAAATTTCTCCACACCTTATTTTCATTTATCTTTAAAACAACAATTGGATTTTGATACTATTCTTCACCATTTGTCCGCAAAATTGCCTTCCTCCATTGAAAATGATTATTCACCGGATCGGGGAATGGAAAATCATACCTCATTAATACTATAAAGTCTTCCTTTACCTTTGCCTCACCCTCCGGCCTTTCACCTCTCCTTTTACTTTCCCCGACAAGATTTATAGCTTTCAACATTTCTACATCCACTATACACGTCATCCTATACATTCCCATAAGAGAACTCAAGCCCTTAGAAGGTTAGGATTTGTTTTCTTTTAAGACTCCCTTAAACATATCAAATATATTCTAATTGATGAAATGAGTTTCATTGGCCCTAAGTTTCTCGTAACAATATACTACCACCTTTTTGAATCTTTCCCCATTCCAAAACATTTTAATATGGCAATTGGTCTATCATTCTTTTTGGGATATCATTCTTTTGGGACCTCAACCAACTATCGTATGTCATGGACATTACTCTATATGCCAAAAACTCCTTTGGAACTAGCTTGTGAAGAGACATCAACATGTCCATTACCTTTAATTATATATTTAGGAAACATGGTTTAACTCCCCGCTCAACATTCCTTTCATCGAATTCTTCTCAACATTCGTAACATTGTCCTATTTGGGGATTGATATTTCTTGATGTCACGAACATATTCTTGCCTTTCCTACCAAGAAATCTTTTTTTTAAGATACCCCATCTTTTTGCTAAAAATTACTAGATGGAAAACTACAACCTTCAAATGTTGAAGGTGCTTAACTCTCTAGTTTCCATATCCATTACTCAAACCACTAGGTGTACTAACTCAGGAGAGGCTGATGATGATCAACTCTAACAAAATTCTTTTCGAATTAACTGAGAAAGTCATGCTTTACGCAAAGTTTTGGGTTGATACAGTCTTGTAAATGGTGTTACTGGCTCTATCGTAGACATTATTCATGATAGTTCCTCTAGTCCACCTGATTTTCCTTTATTTTTTGTCTTCAATTTTGATCATTAGATATCGCCTCACTAGGATGCCAACAACCGTTCTCATGTTCCAATTCCACCAATTTCTAGAGGTAACTGAAGACAATTACTACTTAAAAATGGCTTGGGCATTATCAATCCATAAATCTCAAGGGCTTACTTTGTACAAAGCCATTATTAACATTGGTAGTCATTGTCGAGGAAATTTATCGGGAGGAAAAATTAGGTGTCTCCACCAATGTTCATGAGGTAACACCCCTCTCCATTGAATGGTATAGCTCCCATTATTGAATGTAACTAATCCTAATCCTATCTAACTATTGTGGGTGGCCAAATTGGCCAGGGATCACACAAGAAGACTCCATTGAACATGTGGTAAATTACTTGTATGGGTACAAGGGAGGAAATTATAGCGAAGAGGGGAAAGGAGATAAAGTAGGCAAGGAAGATTACTGCCATGAGTAGATTGTAGAGCTCACATCCAAGAACTGTGAGTAGTTAAACATTCAATATCGAGGAAAGCACAAATGAAGCTAGCAAGATCTATGAATAAAAACACAAAGTCTTACAACATATGACAAAAAAATGCCTTTCCATTATGCTATGATGGATATCCATGCCCTGATCCAAAAGCTCTTATTTTGGCACAAGCGGGAGTATGCCGACCGACAAACGTGAACCAATTGGGTTCGATACGTGTCGATTGCATTTGGTGAAACAACCCTCAATATTCCTCTTCAACTTGTCCCCACACGCCTAGGGGAGAGACACCAATAGGGTCTAATTGTGGATATAGTGTCTTGAATACACAACACCCAATAGTTGTCATAAAAGTACCTGGTGATTAGTCATTTTTGACATGACAACACCCAATCATATCATGACATGTAAGATTTGCCTTTTTAAAATTTTAAATGTTCAACCATTATCACCCATGATCAAATATGGGTCCCAATCAAAATGTAGTGTAACTAAAATTTACTATTTTAAATAAATTCAAAATATATCTTTCCCTCCAATTCAACACTAAAAAAAAATATGTAATTTAAAAAAATCTTGAACTATGTGAAAAAATCAGGTTCCACATTTTATAGAATTAAAATCTCTATCCATCCATCAAATCACACCGAGGCATGAGCCTCAAGGGGAGCCCCACATGCACTTTAAACTGTTTTTTTTTCCTGTTCTGCAAGAAGCAAGTACAGGGACAGGTTGCGGTGAAACTTCGGAAAAGCAAGTTCAACTAAGGGGATTTGTACCCACCTTCTTGGAAAGGCATCGTGCCCCTAAATATATAACAGGGGCGGCATTACGTACCTGTCACATACTGTAGAAATATTTCTGCAACAGGAAGCAGCAAAAATGGGCGAAGAACAAGTAAAGCCGGCGGGGGTTCTCATCTCGCACCCTCTCAGCCCATATTTGATCGATTCTCTGGACCGTAAATTTACAACATACAAGCTCTTTGAAGCTCAAAATCCAGAGCAATTTTTGGCCGAGCACGCGCAATTTATCCGGGGCGTGTCATGCGCAGGGCAGAAGGGGATAAACGCAAAGCTGATCGATGCGCTCCCCTGTTTGGAGATTGTGGCTACAAATAGCGTTGGATTGGACAAGGTGGATTTGGGGAAGTGCAGGGAACGCAACATTGTGGTGGCAAATACTCCCGATGTGTTGACTGACGATGTGGCAGATTTAGCCATGGTTCTCATGCTCGATGTGCTTCGCCATATTTCTGCTTCTGATCGCTATGTTCGCCAGGGTTTGTGGCAGAGTAAGGGAGAGTACAAGTTGGCTGTTAAGGTACTCTCTTTAAACATTTTCCTTGCAAATCCCTGAAACAACGTTTAGATTTTAAGATTACAAAATGCTGCATCCAGATTTACTGCTCGCAAATGTAAATTTGCTTCTAGAAAATTGCGTGCACACAGTTTTTTTGCAAAGAGAATCAACCTTCATAAATAGGCAGTAGCAGAGATTTAAACTGAAATTTTCAGTAGGATATTGACCTTAATAAATAGAAATAGTAGAGACTCGAACTCAAACCAATCTTTTTTTTTACTTGTATTTCATCATTTAGTATTCTTCAAGGGTCCTTTGTATTATTGCCGGCACATCTAGTGGATGGCTGTAGAGGAAGTTTTCGTTATGTGGGTTTTTTCCTTTCTTCTTCCGGGTTTGTTTAACACATTTCTTTTATTATACTTAATCGATCAACCCCTAGGACCTCAAAGCATATTGGGTAAATAATGAGATTTCAACCCACGGAATGAGCCAACGCGAGGGGCTTGTCAATCCACTTTTTTAAATATACCCAACTTTCCCAATCCACCTACACCTAAATGTATTATACATAGGAACTTGTAAGAGTGGTGTTGTTAGCCTTTATATTGTTTTAATGATTTTTGGGGAAATGCAGATGATCTTGAAGAAGAGATAGATCGCTATCCGTTTTAATCCCCATCTCTTATGTGTTTTGAACATTGAAAGTATAATTTATATACAATGGATATTTTTTTTTTTTTGTATTTTTGTTTGTGTGATTATGGACCTCTAATCACAAACAAATAGATGTCAAGGGTGTTTATATTTTCATTTCTCTCCTTTAGATTCTTAGTATGTTTTGTATCAATGATTGTTATCGTTTCATTTCTCGATGTCTAGAAATTTGATGTTTACAAATACCTTATCTTGCACACCTAGAAATATGTCCTTACAAATATTTGCATTAGATCTCGGACTCATACCATCCACCATTACAAAGGTATATTTGACTCAACCATTTCCTACCCACTCTTACCTACCAATACACTCTTCTACACATGTTGAACATTATGTCTACAATTGCAAATGAATGAAATCACATGATTCGTTGCAGTGAGTTGTCCATCATCCACTTCCCGACACTCTAGCCACATCCCTACATCTCCAATGTGCATCAAAACACATACCTGTCTAGGCCATCTCGTTCATCCATTTGTTGGTAGTTGTCACCAATAGGAACCCTTCTCCTGATAGAAAAAAATTGTATTGACAAAATTATTCCTATTGATGTAATCTTCATAACATGATTTTTTCATGTATATATATATATATATATATATATAAATGTAATAGATATTTTAGATAAGAGTGGTCACTTTTAATTTTTTTGTTGAAACAATTGGTTATTAAAGATATATCTGCAAATCTCATAGAGGGATAAGCCAAAAGAGGAGGCGAAAACAACATGACTAAAGTAGATAAGAACTATGTATATAACTTTGTCTCCTTTCGAAATAATACAGACAAGTTGTTTGATGCTAAAATAGACATCAAAAGAAACCTAATGTAGCCCAAGAAAAAGTTAAATCTATCTTCACCAAGCATTAATATGTGATTCTCGTTAAGAAGACTATATTAGGTTATCTAAAATGAAGATTTACATAAATATCCAGTGGCACAAAACATCTCATATGCATTCCTTCCACAATATATGATCAAAATAGGTTTTTGAAAATGCCTTTGAAAATGATTTAGATATGCATTTGAGAAGGACAAAAACAAGAGCATATGTTTGGTCTCCAAGAATTTGACTCGCTACTATTGGCCCCGCCACAATATTCCACTCCAATTGTATGACATTGACCCTTCCTTTATCAAAATGAGTAATTTGAATATTGTGTTCCTCAAACTAGTGTATCCACCGCATCCTAGCCTTTGTAATTGAGTGAAGACCAACAATTGGCTTTTGACACTATTCTTCATCACTTTTCTTGCAATGATATCCTCCCACCCCTTAAGCTCATTATTCAAGGGACAGCAGAACCAAGAAAATCCTTCCTTATATAATTTGTCAAGTCTTCCTTCTCCTATGCCACAACCCCTACTATTTCACCCACCTTTTGCTAACTCCTACCGGGTTGCGCTTTCAACATTTCCATTTCAACTACTCATGCTTGCTATGCATTCCTATTAGATATTTGAAACCCCTGAAGGCCAAGCATTATCCTCTTTTCAAGACTCCTTGAAACATATCAAATATATTCTTATTGATGAAATGAGTTTCATTGGCCCTAAGTTGCTTGCCAAAATCGACTACTATCTTTGTGAGGCTTTTCCACATTACAAAAGATCTTCATTTGGAAATAAATCCATCATTTTTGTTGGAGATATCGAACAATTGCCACTTATCATGGGCATTCCTTTATATGCCAGTAATTCCTACAACGCCTCACTTTGGAAAGATTTTCAGAACTCTATCTCCTTGAGATCTGTATTCAAGCAACAGGGTTCCACTCCATCACAAATTTCATTTCACCACATGCTTCTCAATTTACGCAATGACATTCCTACATTTCAAGATGGGCATTAATGTCCTCGACATATTCCTTCCTCTCTGAACATGATATCCTCAAATTCCACAATGCCACACACTTGTTTGCAAAAAATGATCAGGTTGAGAGCCACAATCTACAGATGTTGAAGGAACTTAATTCTCCTATTGCCATATCCATTGCTCAAAATACAAGAAGAGATGAATCCATTAATGCAGATGATGATCAACTTCAACACAAAGTTCTTCTTTGCAAAAATTTGAAGGTCATGCTTTCCGCTAATTTGTGGATTGATACAGTCTTGTTAATGGTGCAACTGCCACTATCATAGAAATTATCTTCTGCAGTTCCTCAACACCACCTTCTTTACCTTCATTTTTTGTTGTCAAATTTGATCGATATACTGGCCCTCCTTGGGATCCCGACAATCCTTCCCATGTTCCAATCCCGCCCATTACCAGGGAATGTCGTAGGCAATTTACCATTAAAAATGGCTTGGGTTTTATCTATCCACAAGTCCCACTCTGCAAAGAACCACTATTGACATTGGCAACAACAAAATACCTGTACTTACTTTCACTGCAATATCTAGAGTCCCTTCCGAGGGATAATCCATAGGGGTCCAAAATGACTCTACTTCATCAAATCTTTCAAAGACGAAGAAGGAAAAATTATACACAGAGGTTCTGTCTTTTTAGTAACATGACCGCTGCTATGTGTAGAGCAGTGGTAACAAAACCACCGCCTAACTGTGGTGGCGGTCCCGAGACCGTCGATGCTGCTCAGGCGCGGCCCGGCTATTTCGGACAAAGAAAACAAAAATATGAAACGAACACCCAAAATTTGGAAGGTTGTTCGTGTCTCTTCTCCTCCATGACCTTTCTCATTCTCTAGTGCACGGGAGGACATGAGAAAGACTATAAATACATGTTTGTAGAAGAGAATAGGATCATCAAAGCATGAAAGCAAGTGAGCAAGAAGTTCTTAGTGCTGGAATTGTGTTTTTGTAGAAGAAATGAGTGCCGAGACAGAGCAAACAAGTAATCGGGAGGAAGTGTGAGATATTATCTACTTCTCTTTCATACTTATTGTAAATTGTACTTGTTATTTTGAATTGGCCAATAAAAGTGGGAAGAAAGAGCAATTGCCCTTCTTGACTGGTTTTTCCTCCTCTTGGAGGTTTCCAGGATAAAATTTGTTGGTGTTTATGAGCTTAAATTCTTTCCTTTCTTGCAATTGTGGATTCTAAGCATAAGCATAATTCATTCACTAGCTATCTCTGTCATTTTCTAATAGAAAGTAGAACAACAATGTTTATTTTGTGATTCTGTGGATAATTCCAAAGTTGAAGAGTTTACGAGATCAAGGGATATTCGTATCTCCCCACCTTTCTCTTTTGATCGTTACTTTAAGATGTCTAGTAGAGCTTTACTACATTCTTGCAAAAATGAAGAATTACGCCTTCAATCCCTTCCTCCCTTCCTTCCATCTTAATCCCCTTCTTGTTTCCCTTTCCTCAACTTTTTCCTGTCACTACTCCTGTCCCTTTGGTACTACCTACTCTAGTGTACTATTTCTCCCCTTGCTTGTGTTTATTTCTCTTTGCCATTTTAAACACTTAATTTCAATCTATGTTGATTTTATATTAGTTTAAAAACAAGAATAAAACATCCATATTGTATCTAACACTTCATTTGATAAGTTATTATTTTATATTAGTTTACAACAAGGAGTCCAACATCCATTTTGTATTTACTATTAAATATTCGATTTACTTCTTATCATGTTGAAATTATTGTGATTTGTTGTATATGGTCTATTTAATTGTTACTTGGTTATTAGTAGACTTGCAACACTTAAAAGATTAATTATTATTAAATTGGATACTCATATTTCACAACACTTGACACATTGGTAATTCTTATAATAGATACTCCTATTTTGTTGTTTATAAAAACTAATTGTTAAATATGCTCCATTATGGGAGAAATTAACCTATGTTTAGAGTTTTTAATTTTGATTTTTTTGTAAGTATGAAGAAAATTTTGAAGTATGACAAATAACAAATTTTGAATACGAAGTTAGGTCTCCAATATTTGAATACTTTAATTAACGCGATTAATTATGTCTTTCGTGCAACTTCTTTCTATGTCAACATGTGTTACTTTTATATTATTCCCTAAACTTTATTTGTAATTATAATAGGGTGGCACTTGAAATTTTACTTGAAATCAGGATTTCCATCTTCTACTCCTCCTCCTACCTCTACCTATTATCTTCCTCTCCCTTTTGACATTCACATCACACTATTATGATGAGCCATAATGGCCCGTGGGTCCATCTCATCTAACAGAGACTGGCCACATTAATCCCATTTTCAAAAACACATTTATTCCCGGCCCACTTAGGTTCCTCCAGCAAATCAAATCAAATGCTGTGAAACATCCCAATGCCAACAAAGGGGATTGGAAAGGCATCGTCTGTCCTGCTGCCCCTAAATATATAGCAGGTGCAGCATTATCTATGACGTACTGTAGAAACATTTCTACAGCAGGAAGCACAATTCCACGAACAGCAAAAATGAGCGAAGAACAAGTAAAGCAGGCGGGGGTTCTGATCACGCATCCTTTCATCCCATATTTGATAGAATCTCTGGACCGCAAATTTACAACATACAACCTCCTTGAAGCTCAAAATCCAGAGGAATTTTTGGCCGAGCACGCGCAATTTATCCGAGGCGTGGCCTGCGCAGCGAAGAAGGGGATAAACGCAGAGCTGATCGATGCGCTCCCCTGTTTGGAGATTGTGGCTACAAATAGCGTTGGATTGGACAAGGTGGATTTGGGAAAGTGTAGGGAACGCAACATTGTAGTGGCAAATACTCCCGATGTGTTGACTGACGATGTGGCAGATTTAGCCATGGTTCTCATGCTCGATGTGCTTCGCCATATTTCTGCTTCTGATCGCTATGTTCGCCAGGGTTTGTGGCAGAGTAAGGGAGAGTACAAGTTGGCTGTTAAGGTATTTTTCTTAAAACATTTTCCTTATAAATCCCTGAAACAACTTTTAGATTTTAAGATTACAAAATGCTGCATTCAGATTTACCGCTCACAATTGCAAATTTTCTTCCAAAATAATGCGCCCTCACAAATTTTAAAAAGAGAATCAACCTTCATAAAGAGGCAGTAGTAGAGATTGAAACTAAAACTATCACATTAAAATTATCAGTACGATATTGACCTTAATAAATAGGCAACAGTAGAGACTCAGACTCAAACCAAACTCTCTCACAACATTTTCTATTCTTCAAGGGTCCTCTGTATTATTGCGGCACATCTACTGCTTCGATCTGTGGATGGCTGTAAAGGAAGTTTCCTTTATGTGGTTTTTTTCCTTTCTTGTTCACGATTTGTTTAACACAATTTTTTTAATTATATTTAACCGATCAACCCCTTGGCCCTCATAGCATATTGGGTACATCATGGGATTTCAACCCACAACCCAAACCACCCGTAAGAGTATGGTCCCATAAATATCTCAATGGGTGTTGTTGAAAATATTTAGGAACATTTTGGCAATTTTAAGGTCCCATGATTTTTATTAGTTTCCTTAACAAATTTCGCTGAGATATTATAGGATCCCATTGGATTTTTATGGTTATTTGTAGGTAAATAAAATCATATTTCTCTCTAAAATCACCAAAAATAATGGCAGGAATGCATATTAGATTCTATTAACCCTAAACTGTAGGGGGAAACTCCTAGCCCCCTCTCCACCTACCTCTTAAGTTTAGGGGGCTAAAAAAATGGAGCTCCTATTTTTAGGCCTAGATTATATTATTTCTGTAATTGACTTTAAAAATAAGCATGGAACCTTCTCCTGCAAGAAAATACGAGCCCAAGCCCTTCCAAATGAACAACCCCACGGACTTGTCAATTCACTTTTTTACCATACCCAAACTTTCTCGATCCACCTACACCTAAATATATTATTATACATAAGAAGTGGTATTGTTAGCCTTTCATATTCTTTTAATGATTTTGGGGAAATGTAGATGCTCTTGAAGAAGAGATAGACCATAATATGTTTTAATTCCCATCTCTTATGTGTTTTGAACATTGAAACCATAATTTATATACAAAATATTTTTTTGTATTTTTGTTTGTGTAATTATGGACCTCTAATCACAACCAAATGGATGTTAAGGGTGTTTATGTTTATATTTGTATTTCTCTCCTTTATGATTCTTGGTATATTTTGTATCAATTCTTGTTATTGTTTCATTTCTTGATGTCTATAAATTTGATATTTACCATATTCATTTTTGTTATTGTTTCCTAATGATTTAGTTTTTCTTTTAGCCATGTCATGATAGGTGCTATGATTAATGGGAATAATGTCGGTGATGCCATGAGTGTTTATGCGTTTGGTGTTGACAATGTTGATATAGTAAACCATTTGATAAATTCTTTGTTTCAATTTTGTGGCCTACTTTTTTTTTTTACTTTGCAATTTTTTGAAATTCATTTCTTCATCAACTGAAATTGTAATCTTAAAAACTCCAATAGAAGCACTAAACTAAGAAGATGGACGAGAGAAACAAGAAAAGGTTTGAATAAGGGTTTTCATTGATA
Source organism: Taxus wallichiana var. yunnanensis (assembly GCA_018340775.1). Lineage (NCBI taxonomy): Eukaryota > Viridiplantae > Streptophyta > Pinopsida > Cupressales > Taxaceae > Taxus > Taxus wallichiana. The sequence goes on from CM031235.1 coordinate 706,741,333, forward strand.
CGAGGAAGGAATTCTATGTGATGGATGAAGTTTCATTGGATAAACCTAGATGTAAATTTAGGGTTTAGATAGATGTTGGTTCCAACTAAATACAATATATTTATTATGAATGTTACTTACAAATAAAAGAAGATAAAAACATGCAATAAAACATAAGGGAAAATAGCCTTAATCTAATAGCTAATCTAATAATGTTTCTTTTTCAAAATCTAAAAATAATTGAATGAAGTTGGATAATGCAATGTTTAGATATCTTGATTCTTGCATGAACATCCAAATGGTTCAATGAGACATAGAAGCCCTAATGCAATCTAACATATGCATAACAATTAGTGATCAAAATCCCTAGTAATGTGAGATAACAATAATGGAAATAAATGTTGTATATGCTACAAACTAGCCACACTAGAAATAGTTTTAACCAAATGTACAATGCCACCAACCCTTATCTTGGAATTTGATGGCCATAGAAACCCTAATGCAATCTAACATATGCATAACAATTAGTGATCAAAATCCCTAGTAATGTGAGATAACAATAATGGAAATAAATGTTGCATACTCTACAAACTAGCCTCACTAGAAATAGTTTTAACCAAATGTACAATGCTACCAACCCATGTAATAATATGAGTTTGAAATTGCGGGCATGTAATAATATGAGTTTGAGAGCTATTAATGGCTCATTGGAATGATGCATAATAACTCCTTGACCAGACCTAACTATTGTGTTGAGTAGAGTGATCTTGGGCAATGAAATGTGGTAGTTGAGAGGCAAGTATAATAGCACCGTACTAGTGTAGATTTGAGATAGTTGAAGTGCAAGATATTATCCAATAGATCGAGTGATACTAAGTGGTCGTGAAAGCAATAGATCATATCATGGTTCAAAAGAGGTTTTGGATTATGTTTATATATAATATTCACTAGGGAACAAGGAAAACATCAAATTTTCACTTCATAAAAAATGATGTCCCAATATGGAAACAAAAGTGTAACATAGCCATTGGACACTATAAGGAAATTACTTGATCTAGATATGTATATCAACAACAATAAAACACCAAAGAGAATCAAAATAAAGAGACAAGATCACAATATGCAAGTAGATTGACTTAGCCACTTCGAGGGGACAACCTCCAAACTATACAATAAGACTCAAATGCTCAATACAATGCTTAACTACTAGTTACTACCTCATATATACATCTTTGAATGTTATATAAACCACCTAGGCCAACCTAATAAGCATATTAAAGCATAAATAAATGAGATATGACATATTAAGAGATTATGTTAGCCACCAAATCAGGATATAAATATCCCGATACATGACTTAGGATTAAGGGTGTAACATGCCCATCCGCTTCAAAGTAACATTATACTCAATGTTGGTAATCTCTAGATGCCATGTTGCAGCCTTTCAATGTTTCAATTCTTCCACTTGATCAAATACTCGAGTAATGACCCCGCCCTTAACTTCTTAGTGTGTGTTTGGAGGATCCTTCATGCTCCAAAATGATGCATTCCTCATTAAGCTTAGGTAACATTGACTGGGAAGTCACCTTTGTCCAATGATCCTCTTTAAGCTAGAAACACATAAAATTGGATGTATTTTAGTTGACTGAGAAAGCTCCAATTTATATGTCACACTACAAATTCTTATAACTTGCGTTGGTTGTTTCTCCTGTTACTGAATGTTCAGATGAAGAAGAATAACAATAGATTGACGGATAGGAGCCAATCCTGGACATGTCCCACACCTTCGCAACCAAAGGTCATTGGGAAACTCGACAGTCCTTAGCCTTTACCTCCAATGGCTACCATGTTTACAACGATGACATAATTCTCTTGTTCTAGTGCTTTGTTTTCTGCACTTTTTGATTAAAAACACACTTTTATTTTATAAATTTGACTATATCATTGCCTTGAGGTGAGCTATTTCCCCAAGTTTTTGTTTCATCGACATCATACTATTTTTTTTTATTAATGAAAATGATCTTTGCAATCCCAAAAAAATTGTTTGACGAATATAAATGGCCGTCAATTTTTAATTAGATGACTACCCTCAAATTATGCTTTGACAAAGTGATAAGACATGTATAGTCTAGTCCTAGATATCTCATTCATGCGATTAAAATCAAAATCATTTCATCTATATAAGTCTACTTTATGATAGAGCTACAATGAGTCCATCTCGATCCTGCGCACATGGGGGCAAAAAGCGCGCTTTAGCGCACTTCAGACCCTCCACAAGTGCGGCCGTCAGGCTCGCGCAGTAGAAGGAGTGCGGCCTGGCCCCTTCCATTCGGGCCACAGAGCTCAAAATCAATCAATTATCGTCAATCAATTTTTGTATATCTTCAAAAGAAAACAGTGAATTTTTATTAAATTTTTGTTGAAGTGATGTGAACAGGGACAGGCTGGGGTTGGCGCCTTTGCAAATGAGCCCCGCCTTTGTGCGTGAACTGGGAGTCAGGGCCGTCTAACGTCAGCAAATGAGCCCCGCCTTTGGGCTTTGCTTGGACAGCATGTGCGCAGGACTTCATCCAACAAAGAATGGCCACACTCATCCCTCGAGGACGTCTCGTAGGCTCTCTTTGGTAACCTAGTGGACTTCAAACCAGCGTTCAAAATTGAACCCGTCACAGCCCGTCAAAGGGCTTTTGACCCGTCAGAAAAGTGCTAAAGAAAATTTTCCCGTAATAAAAAAGCAAAATCTAGAAAATATTTGACAATAAAGAAGTTTAGCTTTTTATTTAAATTGTCATTAGAAGGGCAACCTTTCAAATTTCCCGTCAGTCAATTCAGCATGTACAGTTGCAAACTGATCATTTAATTTACTTTATTCACATTCACAAATTTTGAGAACTGGAGAGAGCATTTCTTTGCAGGAAAAGAATTGTACGGAGTGTTGAATAAATACATTTTTAGTATGCAACTAACTTGGAAAAGCAAAAATTTATGGTAATAAATGAGTGTACAGCTATTCCCAATTCCCATTTCCACCATGGAAGCGCTTCCTCTTTTATCACATTATTTAATCCATTAGATAAAGGTATTAGTTTGCGCCTCTTATGTATAGTGCGACTGCACCAATGGTAATAGTTTGCAGCACCATATCCTTATGTCTTTAAAAAAGAGACCACTTACTAAATTAATATTTCCATTTATTAATTTAAACGATTGTTCAGGCTTGGAATTTGGCGGTCACCCCCGCTGTCAAAAGGAAATTTCATGACGGTTTCGTGATATAGTTACCTTTCAATTTACGTTTTTAGTAAAATTTTAAATTGTCAAAAAATCTTAATTGAAATCTTAATTTTAAATTTACGTTATTCAAAATAATAATCATGTACCTGTATTGATGTCTGTATCTCAAGCTTCTTCTTGGATGTCTGTAACAAGATTCCTTAAATTTTCCTACAACAATAAAAATTTGAATTGAAACTTGCATAAAAGTTAAATTGAAACTTGTAGATTGCAATTGGTAATGACAAAATGAAAATAAATATAGTCACAATATCATTGAAATTAGAAACTTATATGTTTTTAGAAAAAACAAAGACAACATGTGAACTCTGAGTTTAATAAATTCATTATTCACATAAACTTATTTTAGTTTCTAAATTTAAATTGGGAATTATTAAAAATCATTATCAATATGATTTATAGAATATTTGTAAAATGAATAAAATCCAATCGGATTTCATATATATATACCTTATATATTATATTTGACTATTATGAAATTTTACAGTTTTTAAATAATATAAACTTGCTGAAATACAGTTTTATTAAAAAATTACCTGGCTAAATTGACGGGTTTGTTTTTTATTAAATTGTAATTTACGGTTAAAATACCAAAAAAGCATCTCTGAGACCATCAAATTCAGGGCCCTGGATGGTTCATTCAATTTGTCCGAAGGCGCTAAGTTTAATATACCGTATTTCCTGCCATTATCCATATATAAATATCAATGCAGCGTGTGTTTTCTTATTAATATGCAACAGTTGTAGATGAAGTCAACCTCCGTAAATACCGGCGAATACAACGCTCACTATACACAGTGCTGCGTTTTACAGGAAATCTTAACTGTAATGCCCAATTTAGCTGCCAAAATGGAAACCCAACAAGAGGAAGCGAAATCCTCTACAAGATTGACTTCTGCCTGTAATATCTGAGAGCACGATACGGATTTTTTGGTGGTAAAATCCCCTATTTCCCGTCACTGCGTACGAATTAAGCTTAGTTTCAATTGTTTTTAAGTCGTCCAAGTTCTAGTTTTACAGTGACCCTTATTGGGTGTCCTAACGAGTTTACGATGCCCTAAACTGGGCTCCTTTTCTGCGGCAATAATGTTATTGGTTACACTTGACTGTGTTGCCTGATTGCATCTTTCATGATATTCCTGCTCTTATCCCCAATTCTTTGTTGTTCTCTTATTATGTTTTTAGTAAACAACATGCTAGAGTTGGTGCCATTTACTCAGCCCCGTTTCTTGCCATGGCTGGCTTCTAGTGATGATGAGGGTAGAGATGATTGTTGTTACACTTGTACTTTTTTGTTATTTGATATTTCTTTTTGTCGGGTTCAATTGGGTTCTTTCAATGACCCGTTATTAATAAGCAGTGATTCACTAGAATACCTCTGTTATGAGTTTGAATGCCCCACTTGGCACTCATTGCATCAGGGGATGCTCACGGGTGTTGAAATGAGCTTGAATGGCCCACTTGACACTTATTGCAAACAAGTTTAGGAACCTCTAGAGTCCAGAGTCCCAGACATGAAATTTGACAACTAAGAATTCTTTTTCGCTCTTTACAAGTTGAGATAATCGGTAGCAGAGATAATTTGCAGGTTGCAGTCACAAGTGCACCAATCTCAGTGTTTGTGTATTGAAGTCCATTGCTGCACCAGGTACACCATAGTTTCTCTCTGAGTTCATGTTATATATTAGATCATGGAAAAAATCGAGTTTTAATAGACTATTTATTTGTTCCTGTTTTTATCCTTTATAAATTGGATTATTAATGTATGATTCTACCTTCAGTTCCATTATTTAATACAAAATTATATTTTTGTTTTGCTAATTTGTAATTTTTTTACACAAGGAAATGATTTTAAGCTTGATTTGAATGCATCATGAAGCCATCATTTTCTTCCAAGTATTTCCATACAAATATTGATCCCTCTAATTTAATCGAATAAACCCAAATGGCCAATCCAAGTTCAAAAAATAAGCTAACATTTCTGAGTTTTTTTTTTTGGCATTTTGGTAAAAAATATTATACATATCTACACACAAAATTAAATACTTTCTCATATTCTTTTTAAATAAGAATTAATGTCTAGTATCTTGTATCTAATCATAGATATTAGAACCTCGCCACTCATTTTCATTAATATTTGTGTAATTTAGAACCTAATGTATTAATGTTCTTTTAGAGTTTAGATGAAGACCACAATTATTCGGCCAAAAGAAAATAGGGAAAACTTTCAATTATAACCCAATACTTTGAAATACATACTTCATACGAATAAAGGTCTCCCACCTTGAATAATGTACAATTAATAGTTTACTATTAAGAGGTAAACTATTAGGACTTTGACATCATGACATGATTTTACTAAACATAATTTCTCTCTTCCTGCAAAGAGCCAACAATCCTCTTCTTTAATGAATTCTCCCTCACATTTCGCAAGGACACCATAACATAGTTTATATTTTTCTTAAAATGAATATATTTAAAGATAATTCATTTTAAGAATATATAAAAACATGTTATTAAAAGAATAAAATTGTATAAATTTTTTATTATAAAATCTAATGTATCATAACATTTGTTGTATGATTTGAGTGTCTTTGTAAGTTTCTCTCTCATCCCTTAGTTTCATCTATGTATAAAAAGGATTTAAATTTTATTTAGAAAATAAATCAACTTATTGTTATTGAGTTGTATCGAATAACTAAAATATGTTTTAGTGTAATATTAATAGATACAATACATTGGCATTTTTAATTTGTAAAATCACCCATTTAAAAAATAAAATCTCTCTTTATAAAAAGTGTTCAATTTTTGTGACATGTATGATTTATTTACTCTTTTCATATGAAGTGTGAAATGATTATACTACTTTTCATCATTGAAGGGTTGGTCCAATATTTGCCCTTCACAATGAAATTGGGACTAGCCCTTCAAATTTGATCACCGCTTCAAACACACATTTATTTCGGTCTACTTAGTTTCCTCCATCAAATCAAAAGGCGAGAGCGCCCCCGACTTTCGAGGCATGCAATTAAAATCTAAATTTTTTTCCTTCGACTTCTCCGCTGATCAAACATCTCAATGTCATCGAAGGGGATTCGTACCGCATCGTTGGAAAGGCATCGTCCGTCCACCTAAATATATAGCAGGGCGGCATTGCTATCCGTCTTGTCTGATTACACGAGCAAAGAAAATGGGCGAAGAAAAAGTAAAGCAAGGCGGGGTTCTCATCTCGCATCCTCTCATCCCATATTTGATCGATTCTCTGGACCGCAAATTTACAACATATAAGCTCTTTGAAGCTCAAAATCCAGAGGAAATTTTGGCCGAGCACGCGCTTGATTTATCCGAGGCGCAGCGCATGCGCCGGACGAGAATGGGATAACAAAGCAGAGCTGATCGATGCGCTCCTGTTTGGAGATTGTGGCTACAAATAGCGTTGGATTGGTCAAGGTGGATTTGGGAAAGTGCGGGGAACGCAACATTGTGGTGGCAAATACTCCCGATGTGTTGGTGATGATGTGGCGATTTAGCCATGGTTCTCATGCTCGATGTGCTTCGCCATATTTCTCGCTTCGATCGTTATGTTCGCCGGGTTTGTGGCAGAGTAAGGAGACTACAAATTGGTACATTAAGGTATTTTCTTAAAACATTTTCCTTATAAATCCTGAATCAACTTTTAGATTAAGAGAAAAAATGTTGCATCCAGATTTACTGCTCACAAATATAAAGTTGCTTCCAAAATAATGCGCACGCATTTTTTCCAAGCAATTTTAGGTTAAATTATGGGCGCCTCTAAAACTACGCTTTTAGATTGTTGTTTTTGAGATATGTTCATTTTGGAATTGTATGCCTACTTTTTTGAAGAGGTAAGAATAGAAAAAAACATGGCAACTTCAGATCAAAATTAGCACGAGGAAAATCAACCTTAATAAATCAAAACTATGCTTTTTTAAAGGGCTTTTAGATTGTTGAATTGTATGCCTACTTTTTGAAGAGGTAAGAATAGTGAATACTTAGCACGAGGATTAAAATTATCTGGGATAGGATATCAAGACCTTCATAAAAAATAGGGAATAGTAAACGCTCGAACTCAAATTTAACTTTTCATGTCTTCTCTTTTGTTAGTTTGTTAGTTTGGACAATTGTATGTCCATTTGCTAAGATTAAATAATAGTTATCTTATTGTTGAGTACGAATTAATTATTTTCTAATTTTTTATTTCCTTTATTGACAAATTACTGCAACCTATTTGTTATGGTTGTTAAGTTGTTATGTATCTCAGCCGTCGATTGAGAATCGATCCGGCCGTTGGTTTACCAATGAGAGTAGTATAAAAGGAGGTCATTGGGCATTTGGAGAACACAAGTTTTTAGAAGCATTTGTAGTGCTAGCAAATGTGTTTGTAAGTTTGCAGTGATAGCAAACAGTCTTGCAGTGTTAGCAAGGGCGCAGTGATAGCGTTGGGGATAACAGTGGGGAATATCAGCGGGAGAAGTTGGGAGATTGTCGGAGTTCTACCAAGTAAGAGGCAAGGAATCTTTGTATCTCTTAATTTGCTTGAAGTTAATATAATTCCTCATATGTAGAACTGGTTTTCCCTTAGGGGTTTTTCCAGGGACAATTTGTCCGAAAATATTGTGTTCTTTGTGTTACGCATTTCTTTCCGTATTTTTATTAGTGAAGTTGCAGTTGTGTTATTTTTCGATATTAGTTGTGAATTAGTTTTCGGCAGTTAAATAATCTTTAAAGATAGGAGATTAATAATCAGTGACTGCAATAGAATTTTCACATGGTATCAGAGCAGTGTTAAGGGTAGAAAAGGTTTGCCCTAGGAAAGAAATTGAGGGTTTCTATAACCTAGTTTGATCTCTTTAAATTCTTTTTACTTTTATCCTTTGAGATGGCTTTAGCTGGTTTGAGAGATCAGGACAAATTAGATGGTGCCTCGAATTTTGGTGTCTGGAAGGCCAGACTTTCTTTATTGTTGGAAGAGAATGGTATAAAGGATTATGTTACCACTGTTGTAACTGTACCTACAGACGCAACACAACTTGCAACATACAAGAAAGAGGATGCCAAGGCGAGGAGGATTGTCCTTGATGGTGTCAAGGATCATATTGTTCCACACATCTCCGAGTTAGATACGGCGAAGAAGATGTGGGATGCCATTCTGAATCTGTACCAGAATGCTACCACTAACCGGAAGCTGATTCTCAGAGAAAAGTTGAAGAATACCCAGATGAACAAGGGAGAAGACGTTACAAGTTACCTCACCAGGCTTAGACTCATCAAGGATGAGTTAGCAGCTGTTGGAGATAAGCCAGATGATGATGAGCTAGTAAGAATAGCCCTAAATGGGTTTACTAAACAGTGGGATGTCTTTGTTCAAGTTGTTAGTGGATGAGACACCTTACCGAGTTGGGATCGACTATGGACTGATTTCACTCAGGAGGAGTTTAGACTAAGTCTTGTCAATGGGGCCAACAAGAGTCAGAAAAGTGAGGGAGAACAAGAAAATGTTGCCCTAGCGGGAAAAGGGAAAGCAAAGAAGGGATTTAGCAAAGGATCAAATTCTCAAAGTGAGAAGAAGAAGGACATGTCTAAGGTCAAGTGCTATGGCTATCACGAGTTTGGCCACTATGTTAGTAACTGCCCACAAAGGAAGAAGAATGATAAGAAGGGCAAGAACCAAGTGGCGGCTTCAACAAGTGCAGAGGAGCTCTCTAGGAGATTGGAGGATGAGTTTGCACTCATAGCTTGTATGGTCAGCTCAACCTCACAGTGTGTTTGGTATATAGATAGTGGGGCGTCATTTCATATGACAGGAGTTAGAGAGTACTTCTCCAGTTACCAGGAGGAGGACACCAATATCCAGATTTCTATGGGGAACTTGTCCAAGCTCAACCTAGTTGGGAAAGGGATTGTTCAGTTTCAAAGGGAGAATGGAAAGATAGTTCCACTTCATGATGTCTTGCATGTGCCAGGCTTAGGTATGAATCTGATTTTTGTATTTGTTCTTTAGGATAAAGGGTATAATGTACTTTTTAGAGGGACACATGTGTTGATTAAGCACAAGGATTGGAAATCACCCATAACTATTGGAGTTAGGAGTGGTCGCCTTTATAGGTTACAGTTTGATACTCCTAAGGCACTTATGAGCAGCAGTAATCCTAGAGATCTTAGAGAGCTATGGCATAGGAGGATGGGCCATATTCATCATGGAGCACTTAAATTGCTTCGTGAGACAGTGATAGGTGTTCCAGAGGTGAGCACAGAGCATGATGATGTATGTAAGGGATGTGTGTTGGGGAAGTTTGCGAAAGCATCTTTTCCAAGGAGTGACAATAGATCTAAGGGTGTTCTTGATCTAGTACATTCAGATGTATGTGGACCAATGTCGACAAAGTCTCTCAGGGTATATGTGTAAGTTATATTACATTTATTGATGATTTCTCCAGGAAGACCTGGATATACTTCTTGAAGACCAAGGATGAGGTTTTCAGTCGCTTCCAAGAGTTCAAGGCTCTTGTGGAGAACTCGACAGGAAGGAAGATAAAGGTTCTTTAGTCAGATAATGGAGGCGAGTACAAAGGAAATGACTTCCAGGATTTGTGTACCAGAGAAGGAATCAAGAGAGAGTGGATTCCTTACAATCCACAACAAAATGGAGTTGCTGAGAGGAAGAACCATTCTATATCGGAGGCAGCAAGGGCTATGCTACATGACCAGGACATGCCCCGCTATCTATGGGAAGAGGCGTGTAGTACAACAGTTTACATTCAGAATAGGGTTCCACACAAGGTACTAGGGAAGATGACACCAGAGGAAGCTTTCACAGGGAAGAAGCCAGATGTAGGTCACTTCAGGATATTTGGGAGTTTGGCATATTGTCATATTCCAGAAGATACACGTACCAAGTTAGATCAGACTACAGAGAAGGGGTACCTTGTTGGGTACAGTGAAACTTCAAAGGCATATAGGATTTTTATTCCAGGGACTAGAAGAATTATTGTCAGACGTGATGTCAAGTTCATGGAGGACAAAGCATTTAGAAGGTCCAGAGATTTTCCAGCAGATGATCAAAGTGAGCAGCCAACAAAAGCTCCAAGTCCAAGTCAAGGGCAACAAAGCTCAAGTACAGTTACTAGTACAAGCATAGACTCAGGTAGTGAAGATTCACAGAGTATGGAGCAACTGGTGCAACAGGATATGCATCTAGAAGATTTAGAGGTTGATATTTCATCCTCTACAGTTGGCAGCAGGAACCGTGAGGTTCAAAACACACAAAGGGATACTCAGGAGTTTGTGGGAGCTCCTAGGAAGAGTACGAGACAAAGGAAAGAACTAGCCAAGTTCAATGACTATGTGGCATTAGTTAGCACCATTGGTAGATAGTGAACCTTCCAGCTATCAAGAGGTTGCACAACATCAGGTATGGTGAGATGCTATGGTTGAGGAATATACTTCAATAATGCATAATGATGTGTGGGAGGTAGTGCCTAGACCAATAGATAGGGTAGTAGTTGGATCACGCTGGATCTTCAAGATAAAGCACGGTGCAGATGGTAGCATCGAGAAATACAAGGCAAGGTTTGTGGCAAAGGGGTTCTCTCAGAAGGAGGGAATAGACTATGAGGAGACATTTGCTCCAGTGGCCAGGTATACTTCTATACGAGCTGTAATCTCATTTGCAATGCAGATGGGATGGCAGATCCATCAAATGGATGTCAAGACAACATTCCTTAATGGTGAATTGAAGGAGGAGGTATACATAGAACAACCAGAAGGCTTTGTAGCACACAACAAAGAGACCCACGTGTGCAGATTGAAGAAAGCCTTGTACGGACTCAAGCAGGCTCCTAGAGCGTGGTATGAGTGCATTGATACATACTTGCAAGAAATGGGCTTTGTGAAGAGTGAGGCAGATGGTAACCTCTACTACTTGGTGGTTGGGGGTGAGGCTCTCATTCTTGTTCTATATGTAGATGACTTGTTTCTTACAGGTACACTAGGGCTCATAGAGGAGTGCAAGAGGGACCTTGCAAGAGTTCGAGATGAAGGACTTGGGACTCATGCACTATTTTCTAGGCATGGAGGTGTGGCAGACAGATGGAGAGATTTTCCTTGGTCAAGGGAAATATTGCATTGAAATCTTGAAGAGATTCGAGATGGAGGATTGCAAAGCCATGTCTACACCTATGATCACTAATTGGAGGAAGGTAGATACATCTAAGGACAAAGATGTAGATCCCACCTTATATAGGCAAGTTAATTGGTTCGCTCATGTATTTGGTCAACACCAGGCCGGATATAGCATTTGTAGTAAACTCTCTTAGTCAGTTCATGGTTGAGCCAAAGAGAGTGCATTGGACAATGACTGCCAAGCATGTGTTGCGTTATTTGTGTGGTTCAGTTGAGTATGGGATCAGATATGTTCGAGGTGAAGGAATCAAGTTGATAGGCTATACTGACGCAGATTGGGTAGGCAGTACAACAGACAAAAGGAGCACTTCAGGGTGTTGTTTCAGTTTAGGATCAGGAGTTGTTTCTTGGTTCAACAGGAAGCAAAAGTCTGTGGCTTTGAGTTCATCAGAAGAATATACATTGCAGCTAGCATGGCGACATGTGAAGCTATATGGCTTCGGAAGTTGCTAGTGGCCTTGTTTGGTCATAAGGTTGAGACTACTGTGATACACTGCGACAATCAGAGTTGCATCAAGTTGTCTGAGAATCCAGTGTTTCATGATAGGTCTAAACATATAGATATCAGGTATCACTTCATCAGGGATTGTGTACAACGAGGTATTGTTCAGCTACAATACATACCTACAGAGGAGCAGGTAGCAGACATTCTGACTAAGGCATTGGGGAAGGAAAAATTTATCTTCTTCAGAGATAAGATGGGTGTCGTGCAAAACAACTTCCTCGCTAAGAGGGAGTGTTAGTTTGTTAGCTTGGACAGTTGTTTGTCCATTTGCTAAGATTAGATAATAGTTATCTTATTGTTGAGTATGAATTAATTATTTTCTAATTTTTGATTTCCTTTAGTGACACCTTGCAACCTATTTGTTATGGTTGTTAAGTTGTTATGTATCTCAGCCATCGATTGAGAATCGATCTCGGCCGTTGGTTTACCAATGAGAGTAGTATAAAAGGAGGTCATTGGGCATTTGGAAAACACAAGTTTTGAGAAGCATTTGCAGTGCTAGCAAATGTGTTTGTAAGTTTGCAGTGATAGCAAATAGTCTTGCAGTGTTAGCAAGGGCGCAGTGATAGCGTTGGGGATAACAGTGGGGGAATATTAGCGGGAGAAGTTGGGAGATTGTCGGAGTTCTGCCAGTAAGAGGCAAGGAATCTTTGTATCTCTTAATTTGCTGAAGTTAATATAATTCCTCATCATCCCTATAGGGTTTTTCGGGTTTTCCTTAGGGGTTTTTCCAGGACAATTTGTCCGAAAATATTGTGTTCTTTGTGTTTACATTTCTTTCCGTATTTTTATTAGTGTCCTTTGTATTTCTGCACATAGACTATTTTGTGTTATTTTTCGATATTTTCTATGAATTTTTTTCGATAGTTAAATAATCTTTAAAGATAGGCCAAAATGGAAAATTAATTAATAACTCTATTTTATGGATGATTTTTTAATCTATGAGTAAGTCAAAATGGAAAATTTAAGGTTGAACCTAAATAGAAATGGAAGTCATAAATTGCTTTCTTATTTCATTTGTTGGGAAACAATTTGAGTGAGTATTTAAATCTTTTGTAAAAAAATTCTCTCTTAACGTTTTTAGTAAGGGATAGTAAGGCGATTAAATCCGATGCATGTCTTACTCTATTCTTAATAGATAAGTCTTAGTGGAAGTCATAAATCTTAAAAACAATTTGAGTCCTAACAAGAGCATAGATGTATGTGATCCCCTTATGGATTTTCCATTGCCTACATGTAGTAGCTTTATTTTGATCACGATAAATCTTAATAAGAAATCAAAGCGCGAATCTAATAAATTTATTATTTGTGTGAGCCTGCTAGTCAAGAACATAGATGACCCTTACGTATATGTGATCCTACCATGGCTTTTCCATTGCCCAATCATTTTACCAATAGTAAGGGATTCAAATGCGCTACATGCGGTAGCTTTATTTTCATCATAGTAAATCTTAATAAGAAATCAAAGCCATGAATCTAATAAATTTGTGTGAGCTAGTCAAGAACATAGATGACCCCTTACGTATATGTGATCCTACCATGGCTTTTCCATAATGCAATTGTCTTACCAATCGAAAATTGTTAACTATTTTGAGCATTTATAATTTATTATAGAAACCTTACCGAAATTTGATTATTGGCAAAAACGTACAAGTGCTTATATTTTATCATCATACCAAATCCTATATATTACTTCGTCCTTTTAAATTGCAATTTGTATTTATGTGAATAATGCGTGCGAGATCAAGACGATAAAGTCAAGGACATGTAGTAGATTTTATTTGGGTAGTAACAATTTGAGTGGTGGACAATTTGCGGGACATGCATGTATTTAATTGCCACCTTTTTATTTCCAACTTTCCATTCATGTCTTTGTCTTATCTAACAAATTAAACACCTTCCAATCGAAAATCTTGACACAGTTTAAAAATTTTCAAAGCTTGATTGATAGATAAAATCTATTTGTTGCTCATATGACCAATTGCTAGAGGGGTTTAATTATCAATAGTCGGTCGCACATTGCTTATTTTCTTGTAATTACTTGAGCATAAAATTGAAATGAGGCTCTGATGTGCTACAAGAAGCAAGCAGTGTGGTTGGGTTTTGAACTTGGTACCTATTGAATTTTTCCCCTTTTTTAAATTTTGGCCCCTTTAAGCATAAATTGCACTCACGTGAGTAATGCAAGCAAGATTGAGACAATAAAGTGGAGCACAAATAACTAATATTACTTGAGTAGGAACAATTTGAGCCATGGAATAGGTGTGAGACATGTAGGTATTTAATTCCCAACTTCTAATTTCAAACACCTCATTCATGTCTTTGTCTTGTCTAACAAATTAGACGTTGTCAATTGAAAGCCTTAATGCCATAAAAATAAATAAATAACAAATCCCATTTTTATGGTGGTCACTTTGTGTTTGTCGCCACCAAATAGTGCTGTCGCGTGTCGAGGATGGTTTTCCTCCACATATATCAAAATATAGACAACCCCTATGGATGGAAAACGTGGACACCATTTCTTTCCTAGTTGTAAATAAGGAACAAGGTTTGTTGTATTTGGGTTCATGGGACAAATCTATCAAAGTGTGGAGGATGTTGGATTTCAAATGTGTGGCCATTTAGGCTCACCACGATGCCGTCAATTCCAGGCCATTGAGCCCGGTGGCTTGCTTTTCGCTAGATCCACTAAGCTGTATAATTGAAGTATGGAATAGGATCAAAACCACCGAATATCATGTTCTCACACTCCTCCATTCATTGGGTCAAAGGTTCATAAGTTTTAATCAGAAAACATTATTCTGCTTCGTGTTGGATTTGCTTGTGTTAAAGAGACTACATCTTGTCCATATTGGTCGTTAGTGATTGTGTTGTTTTGTTCATCCTTCATATTGAATGCGGGATCACAATCTAAGGAAGTTTTAATTCTTCTTTTTTTTTAAAAGAATCTTGCTATCTTGAGCCGTGGAAATATATTTTGTCATTTGATAAGATAATATTGTTGACTATTGGGAAAAAAACATTATTTCTATTTATTTTAATCTTTACAATAAAATCTATCATTATTTATATGACCGAGCCGTTGAAGGGGCTCATTTCTAGATGATTGTTCACACATCCCATGTTTTTGCAATTACTTGAGCTTCTGACTCAAATGAGGAATAAAAAATGTTGTAGGTAACAAGCATTGCATTTAAGTTTTGAACCTTAAACCTCTGGATTTTCCCCATTTTTTTAATTGTAGCCCTCACGTGAATAATGTGAGTGAGATATTTGGGTAGGATGCGGGACATGCATGTATTTAATTCCCACATTTTTTATTTCCAACTTTCCATTCACCCCTTCGTCTTATCTAACAAAAATTAAACGTTGTCGACCAAAAACCTTGACATCGTAAAAATAAATAATTTAAAAATATATCAAATCTCGATCTATAAATAAAATCTATTTGTCGCTCATATGGCCAAATGTTAGAGGGCTATATTATCAAGCAATTGGTCACACACAAGCTATTTTCCTGTAACTAATCAAGCATAAAGCTGAAATGACGCTATAAAGTGCTACAAGAAGCAAGCAGTGTGGGTGGGTTTCAAACCTAGTACCTAATGGATTTTCCCCATTTTTTTATTTTGGTCTCTTTAAGCGCAAATTGCACTCACATGAATAATGAAAGCGAGATCAAGACTATAAAGTGGAGCACAAATAATAGATATTATTTGGGTAGGAACAATTTGATCTATGGAATAGGTGTGGGACATGTAGGTATTTAATTCCCACCTTATTATTTCTAAATTTCCATTTATATCTTTGTCTTATCTAACAAATTAAACGTCGTCTAATCGAAAACCTTGATGCCATCAAAATACAAATAAAAATAACAAAGCCCATTTTATGGCGGCCGTTGTGTTATTGCCACAAGATATCGCTCGGCTGCGTGTCGAGAATGTCCATCCTCCCTAGAAACCAAGGCATGAACAACCCCCATGGATGAAGGACATGGATGTTATTTCTTCCCTAGTTGTATTCAGAGTTCGTCAAACAAGCTTGTCAAAGTGTGAAGGATGTCGGATCTCAAATATGTGGCTATTTAATTTCATTAAGACGCATCGATTTTGGGGCCATCAAACCTAGTGGTTTTATTTTCATTGGACCCATTGATTGTATGATTAAAGTATGGAGGAGGGTCAAGACTACCTGATACCATTTTCTCACATTCCTCCATCCACTAGGTTGAAAATGCATAAATTTTAATAAAAAAACATTATTATGCTTTATGTTGGATTTGCTTGTGTTAAAGAGACTACATCTCATCCATGTTGGTTCTTTAGTGATTGTGTTGTTTCTTTCGTCCTTTGTATTAAACACAAGAACACAATATGAGGAAGTTTGATTCCTTAGTTTTGTTATCTCGTTTTTAGTGATTTCAACTAAAATTGAGATAACCATAGATTTTTTTTGACAAAATCTCCTAAAAATGCCCTTTGAAGGAGATCTTTGGGTTTTGAGTTTCCATCGCATGGAAACATGTCTTTTACATGCTTCATGTCAATTGTCTTCCGAAACCTGAAACCCGATTACATTCCAGTGTATCGGGTTTTAGAACTTCAGGAGCATCGGAACATACCTTTCAAAAATCATGCTTCATGTTGCTTGTTTCCCGAAACCCAAAACCCGAACCTTTCCTTTGTATCGAGGTTTTCAGAACTTGATAACATCCAAACATGTCTTTTGCATGCTTCATGTCAGTTAGTTTCGAAACCCGATTTGATAAGAAAACCTTTGTATCGGGTTTTCGGATGTGCTAAGCATGATGACATGGCATTAATGTCGAGTTGTTTGTTAGTTGGCACATGTGTTGGAGGAGGTGTAATTAATGCTAGGGCTTTATAAATAGTTCAATTTTACACGTCATTTTTACCTGGCATATTTTCGCTACGTGGATTTTTCATACATGCTCCTTCGACCTCCAAACCCGACTGAATCTCTTGATCGATTTTGTGATCCGTCTTCGACCATTTTTCGAATTTATTGAAGGTATTTTTCTCTTCTTATCATTTTGGGGTCTTTGGGGTTGTTTTTGAAGTGTTCATTTGGCGTTTTTCCCTCTTCTCTTTTTCTTCCCTCTAGGTTTAGGGTTTTGGGTTGTTTTCTTCATTTACTGTTGTATTCCCATGAAACCTCTTGTTTAAAATTCATCCTGGGTGTTTTCTTATTTTTCCCATGGGATATACTCTTTAGATTTTTGAGAAGAATCTAAAAATCCTAACTTACAAGCTTGGAGGGAATTTTATGTGTTCTGACATCCCAGAAACCCAATGCCTTTGTTTTGGGTTTACAGGGTGTCCGACATCCTCTGACTTCCACAGAGTATCGGGTTTATCCAAGTGCTCAACATCCTCCTGGCTCCGCTTATATCGGGTTTTGTGAAGTGCTTAACATCTCCAGATTTCCACCTTTGTATCGGGTTTTGCAGTGTGCCTGACATCCTCGAACCCCGCCAGTGTTGCGGGTCTTGACCGGTGTTAGACACTCTTCCGGTTCCGCAGTGTGTCGAGAGATTATCACCTACTCAACATCATCCAGTGCCGAGTCCTTCGGGTTTTCAAGGTGTTTGACACGTTTTGTTTCCCGACACACACAATTCAGTCTGTCGGGTTTCTAAGGCTGCTTTGCAAGTTTCAACATCCGAATAGTAGGGCGGGTTTGTTCACTTGTTCAACAAACATCCAAACCCGATTGCTCTTTCAGTCATTTTCAAGACTCCTCATGTTGGACCCGAGCCCTTCTAAGTCTGGAAAGATGAAGTACAAATATCAGAAGACAGATTCTTCTTCTTATATAAGTTGCAATTATGACATCCGGGACACAGAGCTCAAAGAATATAGACATGGAAGACTTCTGGAAAAGGATCGAGGATTCTTCTTAGAATTCGTGGATGAAGTCAATAGCCGGCAACGGTCTCCCACTCACTTGACGGGGTTTCGATGTCGTAGCGGTGCCACTGAATTCATTACAGTATGTGCTTTAACTATGACTTAGCCTCTCGCTCAGTGAGAAATCAAGCAGGAGAGTCTATAGTAAAATTAGACAGAGATTACTTCGATCAACTCCTAAAGTTGCCCAACTTTACGGAATATGTTGATTTAAATCTTAAGTTAGCACAGAAAGCTTGGGACAAAGATCAAGAAGACTGCATCAAGCACGTGAACAAGAAATTCTTGATCAAGGCTAAGCCAACTGTTTCTAGGTTTCCTAAGACGGTTCCTAGAAGTGATTTTATACTCGAAGTCAGTGATATCATCACCCTACTGAGCTGGTTATTTGGGCTCCCAGTCAAAAGAATTCCAAGGGTGGATGTATCAGTTCATGGTCGTCATTAAGAAGAATGACCAAGGGATTGATTGGGGCACCTTAATAAGTGATGAGATAGACTCTCAAATGAAAACGGTCTTGTCTACTGGCAAGTTCTACATGATGTCGTACGTTACCTATGCGAATGGTATGAGAAACTACACGGGTTGGATGCAAAAGGGAACCAAACAACTGATCACATATATCGGTACTTCCCTCAGTTGACAATAAAAGGATCTGAAGATCAGTTTAAGAGAGTGAATGATGCCTTCTTTTATGAAAAAATATTTGCGAAATTTGGACCCAGTGAGAAAGAGAAGAGTTTCTGATGAGGCATGGGCGGAGGTGTCAAAATGGGGTTGCATCTTCTTGCAATTCAAGAAGTTTACCTATCTCCGGGTAGTAAGGTTCCACGGTACTCCTTTCCGTTTGCCCAGGTTTCCAGGTGACAAACTCATCCTTATGGAGTTGGTTAGACAACTGTTGGATTTCCACAAGTTCCAACAAAGCAGACACAAGGCTGCTGTCTCCTTCCCAATTTCCATCGGAAGGTACACATGTTCTACAGTGGTGAAGGCCAAGAATGTGGTGCACGAACTTTAGGATAAACTGAAGAAGCATATGAAGTTCAGAGAAGGATTCAATATTCGAGGAGTCCTTAAGTCATATGGAACCTTGTATCTGCATGTGCCCCATGTAGAGGACATTTGGGTTGATCTTCAGGATGAGGTTCCGTCTGAAGAAAAGACAATAGCTAGGTTGACTCTTGAAGAAATCCAAGCATTAGATCTGGCTGATATCCCAAAAGGCACCACGGATAATGAAAGTGTCTTGGAACCTAGATATGAACAGTCAGATGGAGATCAACTTGGATTCCTAGCCATCGACTGGTCCATTGCTGAAAAGGCTTCTATCGCCGAGAGAGCTGCTCAAACCCTTGTTCGCACTAAGGCATGGCTCATTTCTTGGGGAATGAGTTATAAAGAAAAGAGATTTTCAAAGATAGCTACTCTAGAAGTGGGACCCTCCAAGGGAGAAAAGGAAAAGGATAAAAGCCCTACTAAGAGACAAATAAAGTTTAAATTTGTCAGAAGAGAAGAAAAGCTAGAGGGCTTGAATCATCTACTCCCACACCAACAGTTGAGGTATTGGATTCTCCTCCTCCTCCGCGGAACAAGAAGAAATTATTTCAGAAATCGAGGTTAGCCAACCTCTTATTTCTCCTTTTGTTGATTGCTCATCAGAGGTAAGCCTTGCCCTTGCTTGTCTGCTAAGAAACCTAAAACAGTTTCAAGGGTTTCAATAGATGCCTCAGGACATAAGTTTGCAGAGATTGCCACTCCTGCGGCCGACAAAACCAAGGAGAACATAGCAGCTTCCGATTATCAGATTACAAGGGTGGATCTGGGAAAGGTAACAACAGAAGGGGCACAACAAGATGCACAAGATGCCATGAATGTGCTATGCCAAAAGCTGAAGGAAACAAAGGTGAGCAGGGATGAGCTAAAAGAGAAAGTGGAACAGTTGATAGAAGTATTGCTTAAGCTCTCAAAGCCCTCTCAGTCAACCCCGTCATCTTCTACTCCTACTCCTATCAGGTTCGACTTCTCATCAGTACCTATTATTGAGAAGATAAATGAGAAGGGGAGAACGGTGGATGAATGGATTCTAGAGGTTACTTCTTAAGGAAGGAAAGTCATTGATGATACAGTAGAGGTATACAAATCCTTGGAGGAAATGAAAAAGGATGGTGACAAGATGAATGATGAATTTTCTCAGGAGGCTAGAAACCTCGAACTAACTTTAGAGGCCCTCAATGCACTAAAGCAAATTCCATCTTGGGTCTTAGTGGAAGAAGGAATCATTCCACACGGGGATAAACACTTCCAGCTAACCAAGGCTATCAGGTTCAAGATAAAGATTCTCAGTGAAGCTTGTAGCAAGTTGAGAGAATCAGAGATCAGTTGATTGACGCCACCAGTGATATCGAAGAAGAGCTATTCAAGATCTTTCCCAAAGTATTGGATGAAGGCTCAACCATTCTACTTGTTGATGGTTTCTATAAACAAATTCAGGAATTGATCGAGCGGAACCAACTTCCATCTTTGATCTGAGCGTCATTGATAAATTTATAAAGATCGAGAATGTTTTGGAATCTCTGAGAAAACTTAATAAGAGATTGAAGAAACTTCCTGGCAACGCAAGTGACACACAAGAAACTTGTGAGGTTCTAAGTGATTATTCTAGTGCGCTAGATGAAGCTGAAGTGCAAGACATAATCTGGAAGTTTCAAGAGTTTTGAGACAAGCAGGCATCACTGGAAGAAGACAAGGATGAGGAAACAAAATAAGCAAATGATGTTACATGTCATTTCCTTCCAGAAATTGACATGTCTTTTTCATTTCCGTTTTGTCACGTAGAAAGCAAATTTTGACTTGGTCTCCTGCGTGAGAGTCAAGCAAAATAGGACTCTTATTAAATGGCTATTTTCTAGGACTTTATCCTATTTTCTCTCTGCCCTTTTTATTATAAATAATGGATGCTTGTGCACTCCAAAGAGGGAGATTTTTGGAATATTGAGAACTATTGTGAAGAAGAAAGACTTTGTGTTTTCTTTTAATCATTTGAGGAATAAACTGATGCTATTTTGCAAACTTTGTGTTGTGAGATGTATCTTTCTTAAGATATTGTTCTTATGTTCATAATCTTAAGCTATTCTTTGTTTAGCATCTTGATTGTTCTAATCATTTCAAACATTACATTTGTTATCTAAAACTCATATGATTATTTCGTGATTTGCGTTTGCTCGAAAGAAAATACGTTCCTCTCATTTCCTTTCCATTGTGTTTCTTCCATAATAATAATTTCCTTTCTAATCCATTCCATTTCTAAAATTGCAACGTCTTCGCCTTGTGTGGATATGGATTTCGGGATTCTATCCCAACCCCAATGGTTAGATTAGTGTGAATATTGTATATATTATTTCTACATTGTGTTTTAGATTAGTAATAAACAGGTAGCCTCACCTGTCTTTGAGGAGGGATTTAATCCCATGTACTGTGGTTGAACCTCATATTTTGGCTTGACAAAATATCCAACCAACAAGTTTACGTAAAAGAAGCTTGGTATCTTGAGCCCATGGAAATATGAATTTTTGATTGGATTAGATAATATTTATTGACTATTCGAAAAAACACTTTTTCTATTTCTTTTAATCTTTAAAATAAAATCTACTTATTCTTGATAGGACTAACCATTGGAGGGCTCGGTTATTGATGATTGTTCATGCATCTCATGTTTCTTGCAATTACTTGAGCTTGCAATTAAAATGACAAATGCAAAGTATGCTACAAGAAGCAAGCATTGCATTTGGGTTTTGACCCTAAAAGCTTTGGATTTTCCCCTTTTTTAATTTTGGCCCCTCACGTGAATAATGCAAGCGAGATTGAGATGATAAAGTGGAGCACATGTAGCAATTATTATTTGGGTAAGAACAATATGAGCCCTAGAATGGGTGTGGGATATACGAGAATTTAATTCTCACCTTTTAAATTCTAACTTCCCATTCATGGCTTTGTCTTAGCTAACATTAAACATCATCAATCGAAAACTTTGATCTAAGAAAAACAAAATTAAAAAATAGCAAAGCTCATTTTATGGCGATCATCATGTTGTTCTTTGCTTAATAGCCCTTGTCACATGCCAAGGTTACCTATCCTCCTTAGAAATCAAAGTATAGACAATCTCTGTGGATGAAGGACATGGACGTCATTTCTTCCTTGGCTATGAACAAGGAACAAGGTTTGTTGTATTCATGTTCGTGGGTCAAGATTGCCAAAGTGTAGAGGATGTCGACTTGTACATATGTGGATTCTATTCGGGCTCATCATGATAGCTTCAATTCCAAGTCCATTGTGCTCGATGGTTTTCATTTCTTCGGTTTCACCAATTGTATAGTTAAGTGTGGATGAGGCTTGAGACCATCAATACCATGTTCTCACATACCTCCATCCATTGGGGTGAAGATGCATAACTTTTATTTAAAAAGATTTTTATACTTCGTGTTGGATTTGTTTGCACTAAAGAGATACTATTGTTGACTATTGGAAAAAAACACTTTCTCTACTTTTAAAATCTTTAATATATTATAAAATCTACTTGTTGCTCATATGGCCAACTTGTAATGTCCCGTCTGCCCGCGTGAGCCTAGGCGAAGACCTTTGGCCCTTTATGTCTACCCGACGGCCAAAGGGAAGTTTTAGGGTCACTTATCTTTATTATTTTATTATATTGTGCTATTGTTTCAAAAAAAAAAAAAATCATGAAAAAGCACATATAATAAATAATAAAGTATAATGATGAATTAAAATGTCAAAAATACAATTAAAAATAATTGTATTAGAAAAGAGAAAGTGCGACTTACCTTAGGGAGTCAATTTTTGGAAAATGTGCCAATCAGCCCCAAAAGGAAAATGCGCCCAGCATAGGAGAATGAAACAATTTTTATTGGCTGATTTGGGGGTGGTGGTTGGCTGATCTCCCTTTAAATAAACAAGTCGACTTGTAGAGAGGGCATCCAAATTTTTATTATTATCTATTGCATTGCTAAGAGCTCTGAGCTTTTACCAGAAATTCCAAGGACGAAAACCCTTGTGAATTTATCTCTTGCAGGACGAAAACCCCAGGAGATTGAGAGGGGATTTCACTCAAAAATTCCTAGTGTTCTTCATCGAGACTTCGAGTTTAGTTCAGCCATGTGTGGAAAGGGAATTGAAGGTGTTTTCAGTGATTTGCAACTAGCAGTTGGATCAGTCCCTTGTAACTTGATCGGCAGCGAATTGAGAGGTATTTTCATCGAAAATATTTGTCAAATAATTTCATCATTTCATGTAATCTGATCGCTGTACTTTTTATCATTTATGGAGTATATTTTGAAGATTTTCAATCTGAATAATAACAGACTTTAGATCTGATTTTCTGGGCATTTTGGATTTTATAAGTTCAGTTTTACTGTGTATTTTAGCCCCCAAATATACGGGCAGTCATTAGAAATTAGAAATAATTTTACTAGGTGTGATTTACATTGATATCTCTCCTAGAACCTAGTCGCACTTTCCAGATCTGTACTAGGGATATTGTCATAAATACACATAAAACTGTATTTGCTGTTTTTGCTTGATTAAAAATCAGTAGAGTACAAGAAGGATCCATCCAGGGATCTTTCAGTGGTATCAGAGCATCAATCCTCCCACCTGGAGGGTGTGTTTGGAATTGTTTTATGCAGCCTACAGAAGTTGGGCCACACCGATATTATACTAGGAGTCAGGCACGTCTGAATATTGAAGGTATCATGGATAGAGGAGAAGGAGCACACACTCCTCCACGACGTGAGCGGCCTGATCCGGATGCACTTTTCAGCGGAATGATCGATTCCCATCAGGAAATGATTCAGACCATGAGACAGCTGATGGAGAATTTAACTATGGATAGGGCAAGAAATCGGCATGATAGAAGGGAAAGATCTGCATCCATAGCTAGCAGCCACAGAAGGCACAACGGGTTCCTACAGAAGTGGGCAGCGTAAGAGGTTCCCCTCCACGAGATAGGAGATATACAGAGGAAAGAAGACCCACGAGGACTGCAGATCGACCTATGCAGCCCAGATTCCTACCAAGGGAGGAGCCACCATTAGTTGAGGACCCACTTGAAGACATAGCCTTTCAAGATAATGTAATGGTAGCTCATGATGAGTGGAGATCACTACCAGAAAGCTAGGCAAGCACAGAGGCCTAGGACCCAGCAAAATAGAGAATTGAAGCAGGTTACCAATAAGGTGACTCTTTCCACCTTCGATGGCAGTGGGAAGATTAGTGCCAGGGCATGGATTCACAAGCTTGATACATACCTCACTCTCAAACCTATGCAGGAACAGGAGGCTATTCAGTTTGCTACTCTTCACTTAGAGGGGTGGCATATGATTGGTGGCACCATGGGCTTATCACACAGAGACATGACTTACTACGGTCATATAGGGAGTTTAGTGAGAAGTTGATTGCCAGATTTGACCGCAAAGATGTGGAGCTATATTACAGGGATTTGGCACAGCTACGACAGAGTGGGCACGTTGATTCTTACATCAACGAATTTCAGCGGATTGCAGTAATGGTTCCCGAGATGCCCGAGAGACGTGTGGTAATGCTTTTATTGAGGGCCTGCATGACAGGTTAAGAGGGTTGGTCAAGGCCCTTAGGCCTACTACATTACATGATGCTATCCAGACAGCATTAGATTTGGAGACCACTCCCACTTCTTACCAGTCTAGTAAGAAGCCCTTCACAAGCTCCAAGCCGGTTCAGCGTCCCACTACTCAGCAAAGGAGTGTTCCCCCTCCTAGGATGGATCAGGAGACTCGGAATGAGTTGAGAAGAAAGAAACTTTGTTTCCATTGCAAAGATCACTGGGAGCCTGGACACAACTGCCTTGGGAAAGGCAAGGTGCATCTTATTGAGGTTATCTCGGATGCAGAGGCAGATTCTTCAGCAGATACAGATACAGAGGACAGTGGTCAGGGTGCACATGAGGAGCAGCCCCAGGTAGAGTTAGGAGATGGAGATGCATCAGGCTCAGGTACTATTGCTTCACTTTCTGGAGTCCCTAGGTATCATCCATTTCGTGTGAAAGGAGTACTTAAGGGCCAACGAGTTGTTTGCTTGATTGATAGTGGTGCTACGCACAATTTCCTTGATGAGGGATTTGTGATGAAGCGGGGATTACAGGTGGAAGAATTTGAGGGGTTTAGTGTACGAGTGGCAGATGGCTTTGCTCTAAGCTGCACTAGACGAATTCCACAGCTTAGTATCCAGCTAGGAGACTACACACTGACAGATGATTTTTACATAGTTGGACTTGGAGAGATAGACGCAGTTTTGGGGATTCAGTGGCTTCAGTCTCTGGGGAGATATGTGCAGGATTTCAAACGAATGGAGATAGAGTTTATGTCAGAGGGGAAGAAGATTGTGCTACGAGCTCTTTCGGATGGTGGGCCTAGAGTTGTTTCAGCACATAGGATGGAGTCTATTATCAGTCATGGAGAGGTTGCATGGGCAGCCCAATGTTTCATTTCATCCAAATCTTCTCTAGATGGTGGACAGCAGTTGCATGCAGATATTCAGACCATAATAGATAGGCACGGGCAGGTTTTTGGTGATATTCCTCCAGGGAGACCACCAGACAGAGGGTTTGAGCATGTCATAGAGTTGGAGGAGGGTGCCAAGCCTGTGATCACTACACCCTACCGTCATCCTAAGAAATTTAAGGATGAGATAGAGAGGACCATCAGAGAGCTTCTTGATATGGGGCATATCCGTCCTAGTTCTAGCCCATTTGCTTCTTCGGTGGTGTTGGTAAAGAAGAAGGACGGGACGATGAGAATGTGTATCGACTACAGGGCCCTCAACAAGAAGACCATCAAAAACAGGTATCCCATCCCCGTATTGATGAGCTTTTGGATGAATTGCATGGAGCCATTTACTTTTCGAAGATTGATCTTCGATCGGGATACCATCAGATTCGGGTCCGAGAGGAGGATATCCTCAAGACAACATTCAGATGTCATTATGGGCATTATGAGTTCTTGGTGATGCCATTTGGTCTCACTAATGCACCTGCCACTTTTCAGTCATGCATGAACCATCTCTTCAACAAGCAGTTGAGGAAGTTCGTGCTAGTTTTCTTTGATGACATCTTGATCTACAACAGGTCATGGGAGGATCATTTGAGGCATTTAGATGAGGTACTTGGCATTATGGAGATTCAGTCTCTATTTGCTAAGATGTCCAAATGCGAGTTTGGACTTACTGAGATACTGTATCTGGGACATGTCATTGGGGCCAATGGGGTCAAGGTCCATCAGGAGAAGATACAGGCTATGCAGGATTGGCCTCCACCCAGGAACATATCAGAGTTGCGGGGATTCCTAGGGTTATGCGGATATTATCGGAGATTTGTGAGGGGTTATTCAGATATTGCTGCACCATTGACAGATCTCACAAGGAAAGGCGCATTTAGATGGACAGAGGAGGCACAGAGAGTATTTGATGAGCTCAAGATGGTGATGAGCACATGTCCAGTCCTTGCTCTTCCAGACTTCTCCAAACCATTCATCTTAGAGTGTGATGCTTCGGGCTCAGGTATTGGTGCAGTCTTGATGCAGGACCGTCATCCCATTGCCTATGAGAGTAGAAAATTGAGGGAGAACGAGAGATTGTATTCCACCTATGACAAGGAGATGCTCGCCATCATGCATGCATTGGCGAAGTTCAGACAGTATTTGGTGGGAGGAAAGTTTGTAGTGAGGACCGACCATAACAGCTTGAGGTACTTCTTGGAGCAGAAGGAACTCAATGAGAGGCAGCAGAAATGGGTCAGCAGGATTCAGGCCTATGATTTTGACATTGAGTATGTCAAAGGAAAAAGGAATGTTGTGGCGGATGCACTATCGAGGAGACCCCATGTTGCTGTCCTATATTCTATGAGTGAGATTTCTGCAGATTGGAAGTCTCAATTGCTGGTTGAGTATTCAAAGAACACCTTAGCATGTGAGATCATGGACGGCAAAATTCAGGATGGGCGCTACCAGGTAATTTCTGATTTGATTTATTATAAGGGTAGGATTTATTTGGTACCTGAATCTAAGCTCAAGGGGAAGATTCTACATGCACTCCATGATGCACCATTAGCAGGACATCCAGGGTATTTCAAGACATATAGGCAAGTTAGAGAGAGATTCTCTTGGAAGGGTCTCAAGGAGGATGTTCTACAGTATATTCGAGAGTGTGTGACTTGTCAGCAAAACAAGTCCGAGCATACTTTCCCTGCAGGCTTATTACAGCCCTTACCTATTCCAGAGCAGAGGTGGGAGAGTATATCTATGGATTTCATTACAGGACTACCAGTTGTGCAGGGCTATGATCGCATTTATGCGATAGTTGACAGGTTGACTAAGTATGGACACTTCTTTGCCATCCCCACGAGTTTTAAGGCACCACAGGTGGCTGATTTATTCTTTAGGGAGGTATTCAGGTTACATGGGCTTCCGAAGAATATTGTTAGCGATAGGGACAGCAGGTTTATGAGCACATTTTGGCAGGAACTCTTCAGGTTGGCAGGCACTGAGTTGACTCCGAGCACTAGCTATCATCCACAGACAGATGGGCAGACGGAGATTGTGAATAAGTGGATTGAGGGGTACCTGCGCAACTATGTTTCAGGGCAGCAGAGAGCATGGGTCAAGCAACTTTATTTGTGCGAGTATTGTTACAATACTACGTACCACATGTCCATTGGGATGACCCCTTTTCGAGCTTTGTACGGTTATGACGCGAGATCCTTCGTGGATATGGCGTTTGGAGATAGTAGAGCTCCTAAGGCTCGAGAGTGTTTACAGGACAGCCAGGATATCCTTAAAACCCTTAAGGACAATATGCAGCATGCCCAAAATCAGCAAAAGATGTATGCAGACAGGCACAGGATTGAGCGATCATTTGAGGTAGGGGATATGGTCTTTTTACGACTCCAGCCTTACAGACAGAGTACTCTTAAGAAGAGTGGAGCGGAGAAGCTTAAGCCTCGCTTCTATGGTCCATACAGGGTAGTGAGGAGAGTTGGACAGGTAGCTTATGAGTTGGAGTTACCTTCTGAAAGTAAGATACACAATGTTTTTCATGTATCTTGCTTAAAGAAGGCATTGGGACAGCATGTGACCTCTTCAGTAGAGTTACCCCCCTTGGATGATGAGGGAAGACTGGATTTGGTTCCTGAGGGACTTCTGGATTGGAGGGAGAGAAGATTGCGGAACAAGGTGATACGGGAGTACCTGGTTCGTTGGAAAGATTTACCCTTGGAGGATGCCACTTGGGAGGGTGAGTCTATTCTTCAGCACCCCGCGTTGCTACAGTTGCTTGTGGGCAAGCAACTCCGGGGAGGGAGGACTGTAATGTCCCCTCTGCCCGCGTGAGCCTGGGCGAAGACCTTTGGCCCTTTATGTCTACCCGACGGCCAAAGGGAAGTTTTAGGGTGACTTATCTTTATTATTTTATTATATTGTGCTATTGTTTCAAAAAATAATAATATCATGAAAAAGCACATATAATAAATAATAAAGTATAATGATGAATTAAAATGTCAAAAATACAATTAAAAATAATTGTATTAGAAAAGAGAAAGTGCGACTTACCTTAGGGAGTCAATTTTTGGAAAATGTGCCAATCAGCCCCAAAAGGAAAATGCGCCCAGCATAGGAGAATGAAACAATTTTTATTGGCTGATTTGGGGGTGGTGGTTGGCTGATCTCCCTTTAAATAAACAAGTCGACTTGTAGAGAGGGATCCAGATTTTTATTATCATCTATTGCATTGCTAAGAGCTCTGAGCTTTTACCAGAAATTCCAAGGACGAAAACCCTTGTGAATTTATCTCTTGCGGACGAAAACCCCAGGAGATTGAGAGGGGATTTCACTCAGAAATTCCTAGTGTTCTTCATCAGACTTCCAGGTTCAGTTCAGCCATGTGTGGAAAGGGATTTGAAGGTGTTTTCCAGTGATTTGCAACCAGCAGTTGGATCAGTCCCTTGTAAACAGTCTGGCAGCGAATTCAGAGGTATTTTCATCTGAAAATATTTGTCAAATAATTGCCATCATTTTGTAATCTGATCGCTGTACTTTTTATCAGTTCTGAAGTATATTTTGAAGATTTTCAAGCTGAATAATAACAGGCTTCAGATCTGATTTTCTGGGCATTTTGGATTTTATAAGTTCAGTTTTTTGTGTATTTCAGCCCCCAAATATCTGGGCAGTCATTAGAAATTAGAAATAATTTTATTGGGTGTGATTTACATTGATATCTCTCCTAGAACCTAGTCGCACTTTCCAGATCTGTACTAGGGATATTGTCATAAATACACATAAAACTGTATTTGTTGTTTTTGCTTGATTAAAAATCAGTAGAGTACAAGAAGGATCCATCTAGGGATCTTTCACAACTATGAAGGCACTCAATTATTGATGAGTTTTCATGCATGGCATGTTTCCTAAAATTACTTGAGCTTACAACTAGGGGAGGGGGCTCAAACCGATACAAAAAGTAAACATTGCGGTTGGGTTAAACTTTGGAACATATTGGATTTTCCTATGATTTATGTGGCCCATTTAAGTGCAAATTGTACTCATGTGAAATAACGCGAGCAGGATTGAGATGATAAAGTGGACCACAAATTCTAGATATTGCTAGGGTAGAAACAATCGGAGATGTGAAAAGGTTTAGGGCATGCAAGTATTTAATTGCAAATCTTCATCTTATCGAGTAAATTAAAGGTCATCCAATGGAAGCCTTGACACCATTAAATTTTTTTTTGCACACCCTATTATATTCTCGTGGTGGTTGACAAATGACGCTATCAAGATCTGTTGATGGGGAGACCTAATCCATACTTTGATAGCTAGAGAGAAACCATAATTGCAAATGTGCATGAAATTGCTACCTTGGGATGCCGAGTCCACTCCACATATCCCTATCTTAGAATTTTCCTATGAGACACACAAGTGAATTCCCCTTGCATCGACATGTGTTCTACAACCCAAAAAACACAAGGTATTACATTGCAAACAACTATTGACATTGACAATATTCGTTGACCATTCCTTGCATTCTGAGATATCTCTAAAGTATGTTACCTTAACGAGCTACACACCACACCCTCTTTCTCCTTAACACAGTTGACAAAAATAACACGTTGTAGTGAGAAAGGAGTTTCACATCGAGTCTTTGCAATAGTTTTCCCACCCTTGGCCATCTCCTCCCTCAAACCCCTTCATCGTTGCCCCTTCTCCTACAATGTTTCACTCTCTTAAGTTATACTTTTGTGACGCATCTCCTTCAACATCACCATTGCACTATTCACATGTGATTTCTAGTTTAATCCTATTTATGTCGAGAGGCATTCTTACAATGGAAGCCATGGTGTAATCGAGTGAGTTGTTCACTTTTATTCTTTATGAAGATAAAATAAAATAATAGCGTAGCCCCCTTTTCCAATTTTTTTCAAAATATTCCATTGCGTTTTGTTGTGTACAGTCCGTTTATGTTGCCATACAACTTATGGAAAAGTTAATGACATTGACTAAGTGACCCCTCTATATGGCTTAAATTAAATGCAAGACACTCGCTATTCATAAAATTGATATTGTTTTCTATTTTGTTGACTCATGATACTCAATACTTCTTTCATCATGTCCCACACCTATTCCACGACTCAATAGGAATTTTTATGAGGGGGAACCTTAATTGCATTCTTAAAAGCTAAAGAGAAACCATAATCATATATGAGCATGAAATCGACAACATAATGAACCCTCAATGCAAAATTGTAGTTTTTAACATATGTTGACTTCGAGATTAAACCAAAAAAGTAAGTTTGCCTTTGAAGTATTCATTGACAACACCTTGCTTTCTAAGATATTTCTAGACTATATTGCCATGATGCCTTGCACATTGAATCCCCTTTCTCTTTTGAACAATTGACAAAAAAACACTTGTTACATATGTGCCTTGTTGTAAAAAAGGTGGTTTCTGCAAAATGGTTCCACCCAATATTATCCTCTCCGATTGCTTCTCCTCCCTTTAACCCTCTTTTCTACACCCCTTTTCCTCATTTTATGTTTTGCTCCTCAAAGTCAACATCATCTTAGATCACCCCTTCGGCGTTAACATTGCACACTTTACGTGCACTAGTTAATTAAATCGATCTTGATGGTTAGTGAAGCACAAATCATTACATAAAGATATTCAACATTTTTGGGAATATTTTTCTATTGTGTTTGTCTTTTCGGATTTAAACAATTGTATGGATGAAATACACTCTTTTACGATATATAACCTTAAAAATTCACAAGAACAAATTATCAACACAAAAACAATTAAACGAGACAAACTCTTCGGTTCTTCACGGTGGTATTAGACATAACTTGGTAATGTTCGGGGACAAACTCCCACTGGTTAGATTTTATAAAAACTTAATACAATAAACTAATTTAAACCCTAATTTCCAAAACTCATTTTATGGTTCCTACAGTACTATTTCTTGAATCGCAACAAGTCTGTCAAAATCCACACATCCTGCCATCGCAGAACTTGCGCCTACTGCCTCTGCTGTTTCTGCTGACAGGCCACTTCGCACCACATCCATTCTGCAAGTGTTCTTTAATGCTTCAGATTGACTCGCGCCTGGGTTGAAAATCAGACCTCACACATTTATTTTTGTTTCTAATGGATAATGGTTATATCAGGCACGACCAATCTACGGTTTTCCGTTGCGCCCCCGTCCTTTATATCATGCGCGAGCAATCTAATGTTGAAGAGATCTGAAGATCTTCAAGAACCAGAGAAGAAATGCTGCTATTGTTCAATCACATTCCGCAGTCAATATCTGGTTTCACATCCGGCCCAGGTTTGAGCAAGATAAGGATATGCGCTTACGGGCAAATTGCTGAGTCTGCATAGTTACAAATGGGCTGCTCTAACCATAACAGATTTTTCCATGTGACATCTACAGATTTATACGGAACATGAAAGCATAACAGAGCTCATACCCAATGTAGGGGTTCAAATTGACAAGCTATCAACGAACAATAAAAATTAAGTTTTGTCAAAAATCCCTCATGCGACTGTATCCGTTTTCCACATTGTTTATCTATGGCTTTCTATTTTCCCCCAATATGTAACTTACTTTGATATTTCACAGATCGGTATGCGAATCACTTTTACAGTTCAAAACATCATCATTTTTCACCCTCAATCTCATGCATTTCTTTGACACGGCAGACCCTCATCGTAGGTTTCAAATATCCAACAATAAAACTTGCAAAATGGCTGAGTAGGATTCAAACTCTAGAACATTGTAAGCCCTCAATTAATGGAGAATCTAAAACATTGTAAGCCCTCAAAGAAGAGGAACTCGGGTTTTTATAAGAGTTTTAAAAAAAAGGAAAGCACGTTTGGGCTTCCATGTTTTTCAAAAACTGTTTATTATTTTAGTTTCAAACCGCGCTTTTAAGGAATCTTATAAATTTCCCTTGCCTTTCCGTAGTAAGGGTGAGTCTTATGCATAAGACTTCATCAAGAAGAATTATATTTCAGGAAAGGGATAAACCACCAATAAACCATCCCGGAGGGATCGTGCCCTGCGGAATTTGAACTTGGTTGCATCCGAACACAACCATCTGTCTTAACCGATCCACCCAAATCCCATTGGCTTTCTCAAATAAACTCTTATTTGTTGAGAAGCACACTAGATTTGTGTTGAACAAAACCCTCATTAAAACGGATATGAGCCATTCGTGGTGCATGGATTGACAATTATGAAGTAGATGTAAAATAAATAATTAACATGTCGCTTTACCACTTTTCTTTCGAAGAAAAAAAGTCAATAAAACAATTCACATCAAACAATCACCTAGTCAAATGATGCCACATAAGTGGAAACAAATACATAATTTAATTTTCAAAAAATGGTTTACCTTAATCGTTTTACATTTAAAACTCCTCAATTTAAATATTTTGAAAAAACACCTTCCACATGATATAAATGCTCCACATAATATTAAATGATTAGATTGGAAAGAAATTAAAACGTCAAAGAACATAATTTATTGTAGGATTTTTAATTTTTTTATGATACTTATTGTGACTATATTCACCCCTAAATTTCGAGTGCATGGTGATTGACTCCTCTCCCTTAAATTACACTACACTCCATGCTGATTCAAGTTCAAGGATGCTTAAAGTTCTGCAGGTACATTTTTTGTTTCCCGTAATCATGTACACAATGATATTGAAAGCTTCCGACCGATCTTCCATTGTTGAGCCCACCGCAGAATTTGGCTGCACAGTATGGGAGTTCGAAGCCGAGTTTTGCATTCTGTCCTATCATATTTCATCTCTCTTCACATATATGAGATGAAAATTAATTAAAAACAATGAAAATAAATAAATTAAACAATCAAAAATATATTATTTATTGACTAATTACGCGGAAAACATTTTACAAGTTAAAGTTATAGCAAGGAGAAGCTTGCCAATTCTGCCACCTGAACAGTCACCGTATCAACAACATATTACTATTTAATTGGATCAGCGTCAGTTACTGTTTCCTGCCAACCACGTGACCACATTGGTGACTGCGGAACATGCCACCATGGGTAAAGTCTATGTTCAACTCGCCAACCTTTCAGTTTCCATCGCCTACCTTGAGCTCTGTACCCTGCACAGAGAAGAGGAGGCATGCGCTGGTAAATTGCTGACAGAGCAGTTAAAGTCATCCCCATGCATAACAACATTAACCCAGTTTTAACTCGACATCCTCTATCATACTGTTGCCCCCTACACGTATATATAGAGATACAGATTAAAATTGATTACATGATCGATGAAGCAATGGAGTTCTTACTATTTCTCTCTAACTGCTTGCCCTGTTCTTAGTTGACCGCGTGCAAAGACAGCAAATATGTGGCTTGTGTTCGCTCATTACATGCCCTATGCACTAAACAACGTCGATGCGCTCAACTAGAAAATTTGATTGCACACATAGCAGAAATGTAAATGTGGTGGCCGAGGGATGCAAAGTGGCACTTTCAGATGAACTCGCATATAAACTGTACGTGAATTTGGTGCTGACTGGGACTGCCACCATGGAATTGCATTTCCGATGTACTGCCTCCCTGGTATTCGATGCTCAAGAGGGGATACACAACACAAGTGGAGCATGTATTTTAACAAAGGGCAAGAGGTGTCCGCACTGAAGCGTGGAGATGGTGGCAAGGTTGAATGGAAGCAAAGCCATTATTAACTCCAACGGGGCACAAATTTCATAAGCACTGCATGTCAGCAATGCCAACCCAGCAGAACAGTGTTGTTTATTTAAAATACTGTGACATATATAGTCGGAAATTCCACTTACAAAGCATGTTACTTGGGAGACGTGAAAAATAAAATTTCATATTTTGCACCAAGCAAAATACTAAATAATATAAAACAAGAACGTAATTACATCAATATATTTTGAACTTCATATCTGTAATATATTTTTATTTATGTCGAACAACAGTTGGATACAATAATTTCAAGTTAGTGTTTTGACATCTTTCAAGCAGGGCATATGAAACCATCAAAGCTTAATGGAGGGTAGATTTTTATATGTTTTCACCAGATGTAAGGTGGAAATGCTTTAAGTGCCAATATTTTGTTCCACAACCTTTTGCTTCCCATAGAATAAGAGATGAGAACTCACAATTTTGAAACCCTCCATTACAGGCCGACAAAATGTAGATTGTAAAAGTAGACAACATCACTTATATATACACAAAAAGAGATAAATAAGCAACAAATTATCCACAAACAATATTGCATGATACATGTTGAATTTTTAATGTTAACAAGTAATTACATCAATAACCATTTTTGCAAACTACACCGATGCAAGAAAATCTTGACAACATAGATATTGGATGACTTTGGGTTCATTCGTTATTGTAGGGCCATACATGTATTGTCCAAGTGAGTTTGGTTCTCTTAGGGCCCCATCAATTCTTCTTGCAGTCATGTATCTATACTAAAATCTTTACACCTCTCAAACTCACATCCACCTGGAGCAATTTTGCAAGAGTTTTGCTTGTGCATTCACCATAAAAAAACATGCTTTGATACCAAATGTTAAATTTGGTAGAACAATCACACAATTATAATATTAAAACTTCAACAATACTTTTCTATATATTATTTAATGAGGGAGCTATAGATATTGAGAGATATTTCTATTATCAAAAATAAAATTTATTCTATTACTCACACAAATATATCTTAACCAACTCATGATGTTAACATAGAATGTGAACACTAAATATTATAATTCCTAGAAACCATGGTTTTCTCAACACTTAATTCTTAATGATAGCATAAAAACCCATATCCATCTATATAAACCAAAATTTCATTTTTCCAAATAAAATCAAACTATTTTTATGAACACCAAACACATATATTCAAAAGTATTTTTATGAACAAAACAACCAACATCAAAAGTATTGATGTGAACATAACATGGGCATTCAATGCTTTGAAGGAAAAGTAAGTCACGAGCGGTGGGGCATGCGACTCCACCAACATATGCCATTTGGTACACATGTTACCTATTTATTGGTTGCTAGATGCGTGACTTAAGGAAAAGGATAAATGTATCCCTCTGTAGATTCATTAAGCTTAGAAATTTAAAATACATGTGGGATGTGGAAGGTATAAGAGATTGGATAAAATTGTGTGCATTGCCAAAACCACGTCAAACATAGGAATAGACTTTCTTATTTGAATGTCGATGTCGACACATGTCATTGTCTTCCACTTTGGTGAGCGAGTCATTATTGAGGCTCTTTCATGAACACTTTTAGAGAGCTGGTCATTTAGAATAAGAGGTCCCACAAAAGGCTCCTACATTCATCGTTCCACTTTCGTATCCACCTTTTGTTATCTTTCCTAACTCATTCTCCTTCTCAAACCCCTATAAAGTGAATGCTACGTATCTCACCTACACTTCTCTTACCTTCGAGTTAGCATCGAAGATTTTAATTTTGTGAGCTCAACTTGATCCCTCAAATTTGATCTGCATTAGATTTGCAATTGGTTTTAGGATCAACATGCACTAGTCTTTACATTGAGGGTTTCTTTGAGCTCAACATCAGATTGCATCATAGATCCTATATTGATTAGTACCATTCATTCTTGCTCACATCGGTATCTCCTTGCACCACTTGACTTTACATCTTCGCTCGAATCACCCACCGTTTTGCTTTGCATTTGATGGTTAAACATTGCATTGGTTGAATCTCCAAACAACTAGATGATGTAGGGTTTCATGTGTTCCCATGGCTAGACATATGGGTTCACATCTCTTTCGAATTTCTTCAAGCGACATGCATGCATTCAACAAGTTCCATGCATTCAAATATGTTGGCTCATTAATAGATTATAATCTTCACACCAATCAACTGAATTATAATCTTCAAATCGAAACATTCCCCATTTACAATTTTGGATGAGTTAGAGGATCGAAGGAGGACCTATATGCCCTCACAAAATTATTTTTCCTCTTTTGCCAATGCCTCAAACATTAATTATCTTTGACGTGCCTTTGCAAATGGGACTCTCGAAAGTTGTTCCTAACATGCATCGGGAAATGAAACGTTGAGTTTTGTGCAAGTGGTCATTGGTAGATGACGTCATTAAGAATGTTAATGTGAGGACACCCTAATCTTTACCTTAATCACTAAAGAGAAACCTTAAGCAGTAAATATGCATGAAATCGTGGTACAATGTTCACCGTAAATGCAAAGTTTCGTATCTAACATATGTAGAGTTTGGGATTCAAACATATGCAAGTTTCCCTGGAAGTATTCATCCATCATGTCTTTCCTTTTGAGATATATCCAAAGTATGTTTTCTCAATAACTTGAACCCCACACCTCCTTTCTCCTTTAGAAGATTGACACAAATGGTACATGTTTTATATATGCCAGTCATAAGAAAGAGGATTTTTACATAGGTTCCCTGTAGCAATTTCCCCACCTTTGGACTTTTCTCCCTTAATCTCCTTCTTCGTCGCTCATCTTTCTCCTTTGATATTTATCTCCCTTAAATTTAACTTTTTTGGCGTATCCCCTTTAACATTTACATCGCACATTTCACGTGCAATTGTTAGTGATTAATGGTGCCAAAATAATATTTCTAGCCAAAAAAGACTCCAAACACATTTTTGATTAATTTCAAAAATATAAAAACATATAAACTACTCTCAAATAAATGTAAAAATTAGAATCTAAATTAATTATACACAACTCACAAAAAAATACAGCTCACTACCACCCTTGACTAACACTGTAGAACACCCATTATAGAACATCCGTCAACATAACTATCTAAAACTTTTGCAGAATTTGTATCTCAAACAATTTCTAACAATTAAAATTTCCATATAAAATGTTATAAACAATGGTAATATTTTGTGACAATTCTCACGACCATTTAGTCACACTGCCATTCATTTGAATAATAAAATCTTCTTTATGCGCTTTGTACGCTACTAAATTCTTTTTAACTCATTTTTCCAATACATTTTATTTCATGTTCTCATTAATTTTTATAATTCTATTTTAATTACTTTGTTCCAATCAAAGGAACGATCCCACAAAACTCAATTACTAAAATCTAACATGCACCAATCAAGCAATAAGAATATGTAAAAGTAATATGCCCATATCACCACAATATTATGAGAACTTTGAATTCAAGTCTATAATTTATTGAGATCCTAATGTTTAGGACACACGAACGTATCTCCTCTTTACTTTCTACTTTTCTCTTAACGCAAGTAAATCGTATTCTAGGTTTAAACTATTATTTATATAATTATTATATAAATAAATAATAGTTTTAATAAATAAAACCTATTTATCAAGCGGGATCATTTTTTATTCTCTTTTGTTATATATAGTTCAAATATTGATAAAGAATTATTTTGGTATGTGAAATATAATATTTATAGTTTGATGTTTTGATTGGATTGTATTTTTTCCTTATGATTAAATTAGATCTTATAAAGCGACTATAAAATAAGAATACGAAATTGGGACTTTATCATGTTCTTTCATGTGTAAGAGTAGAATGATATTCATAATCACCTTTGATGGTGATCACCATTTTTGACTCTTAATTATTTTTTCCATAGGATTGACACTAAAGACAATAAATAAATCTTTGAGTTAACAATAAACTCAAATCTAATGGGTTTCTGTCTTCCATCCTTTATTCAATCTCTTCAATCTAGTGGCTTCTTATGAATTCCCACCAAGCATGGACGCGTCTCACATCATTTGCCCCATATTTAAATCAAGGAATCAACAGGAACCAAATAATTATAGAACGATCATGATTGGGCATACTTTGAGCGAGTTATTTGCTACAATGTTAGATGATTTGATTTCAGATTTGTTGAATCCAAGAAACTTCGTGCGAAAGGACAAGCGGGGTTCAGATGGGATCACCGAACAATAGACCATGTCTTAACACTTAGAGCCATAATTGAAGAAGCAAGGGCCAACAAGCGTAAGGTTTATTGTTGTTTTGTTGACTTTCAAAAGGCATTTGATATTGTACCTAGACACCTTCTAATACAATGGCTTCATGACCTCCAAATTCCAGAGCATTTGGTTCTTCTTGTGATGACACTCTATGAAAAGGTGGTTGGCCAAGTCCGAACTCCTACTGGTTATACAGGTGATATCAATAGCACCATCGATGTTAAACAAGGCTGCCCACTTTCTCCTACTCTATTTGGTCTCTACATTGATGAACTAGAGCATATCATTGCAAATTCCGGTCTTAGAGATGATGGCTATGTTTTTATATGATATCATCATTGCTATTTTATTATTTGCGGATGATATCATTCTCATGTCACATATTATTGCAGGCCTACAACGACACCTTGACATCTTAAGCTCTTTTTGTGATACTCATGGTTTACAAGTGAACTTAAGGAAAACTAAGGTCATGGTATTTAATACAACCAAGAGGGTTGCCCATGCAACTAACCTCATGTACAAAGGACACTTGGTGGAAGTGGTCTCCTCTTATCTTGGAGTGACTTTCATGGGCCCTCCTTTGAACATGCTTCATGCAACAAAAGAGAGATTATGTAAAGGTTATGTAGCCCTCAATACACTTAAGAGACAATGTTTCCAACTTCAATTTCAAGATGCCAACACAAAATTGTGCATTTTCCAAACTCTAGTGACACCAACAATGTTGTATGGTTGTGAGATTTGGGGCCTTGATCTTCGACATAGTGGTTGGACTCATGTTGATAGAGTACTCGTCTCCATGTTATCTAGGACTCTCCGGGCAAAACGCTCAGTTCCACATGCAATCATCTTGGCTGAGTTTGGCACGCACCCTCTCCGTATCTCAACTATATTCCATCTTGTGATGCTACTCCATAGACTAAGATGTATGGCAGATACACCAATTGGGCAGAATAGATACCCCTTCAAGGCTCTCCAATCATCCATGAGGCTATGTGAATTGGGGATCCAAACCACTTGGTATGCACATTGTACAACTTTCCTCCAAAGCATCGGATTGGATATTAATCATCTTCCTCCTCTCACATTCTCTATTAATTCTCCCCACATGCCTAGGGAAATTCATAGAGGAATTAGAGAGGAGATCTACAAAGCTTACATAAAATCAACGTGGATTGAACCATTAGAACCATTGCCAACAAAAATGCACCACTATTTGGAGCATTATCTCCAAATTGAAGATGAACGTGTCATTCCCCCCAAATACATCAGGTTCCCACTTGGTTTGAGATTCCCCTTGGGTCAACTACGAGTTTGCTCTCATCAGCTTCGCATGGAGACAAAGCACTACATTCCTAGAGACCAACGCACTTGCACACTTTGCAACAATGAACCTGAATCAGAGGAGCACTTTATATTTCGTTGTCCTGTGTACTATGAGATCCATGGTAGGTACTATTGTCTCTTCGAGAAACTCAAGGCTCATTACGAGCCCTTATCCATTATGAAGACCAAAGGTGTGTAGCTTTATTTATCAGGGAGATGACCCAACATAGATATGGCCTCCTCAAACATCATCATGGCAGCCTTGGGTCTCAGACTATTGATTCATTCCTTCAACCTTCTACACAACATCGGAGGCATAAACGAGCACATGACTTCACAACAAATCACAATCTACCAGGTGTAGAACCTCTTAAGCATGGCACATAGACTTGTTGTATCTTGTGTCTTTCCAGTTGCTTCTTGTATTTTGTTTTGTATTTGTTTTTACCTTCCTGCATTGTCTTGTTCTCTTTGCTCCTCTTGTAGTCCCATTAACCTTTTTGGTTACTTATGGACATTAATTTTTAAATTAAATTAAATTAAATATTCAATTGAAGATACTTAGCTTGGTTGATCTAGAGGTCAAGTTGACCACAAACTCTTACATAGTACTCTTCAACGCTTTTTTAGAGTATTTTTTTATCGTATTTGTCTTCTCCGTAAAAAATAACTCCACTCCTCAATTTAAAAACTTAGATCGATATTAATCTATACTAAAAATATATCTTTTCATAATATATAATCTTGAGAATTCAAAAGGATCAACATTTTTTTGATTCAGCACCTTTGGGGTGTGTTACAATTGGGCACTAGATTACATAGTTTGATGATATTTGTGCCTAAGTTTCGGACGAAACATATAGATCCAACAATACAAAGTAAGCGAACAAACTAAACCAATGAACACCGTCAACTATGTAGATATGGGTAAGGAGCATCCACGTTGTCAAAATTATGCAAGGCGTGATCCAGGACATTTGTTTGACTCTCGTATCGGGTGTCTCCAAGACTCGAACCCTCATAGACTCATTGAAAGCCATACAACAACACCAATAGACCAAGGGCCTTTCAACAAAAAGGAATCAAGCCCTTGAGTTCTTAATGGTGGTACTAGACATAACTCTCCCAGAGGATTGGAAGATATGCAGTTAATCTTTGGCTGTGGAATTTTATAATTTTTCTAAAATCTAGCTATATCTAGCTAAATAAATATGAATACTTATGATTTCTGTAAAACCTAATTAAACTAATTTAAACCTAAAGTTTCAAAACTAACCATAGTCCTCTTACTCGAATCGCAACAAGTCCGTCAGAACTAACACCTGCTGCCTACGTGCCGATGCTCTCTCTGCGTTTAGATGGTCACGCGCCACACTTCACACTTCACACCACAGCCATTCTGCAAGGCCGTTCATGCTTCAGCTTCTCCTTCACATTGACTCACGCTTGATACCATACAATCAGTGACCTTGCAGTTTTCTAACAACTTGGACACAAATCTGCTAAAAAGAGTTTATTTATCAATATGGACCATGGATTTATAAATGAATTGATGCGCGCCTCCTTTAATTGCAATACAGAACTGAAGCAGATACAACAGCTATAATGTTGAAGAGATCTAAAGATCTTCAAGAACCAGAGAAGAAATGGTGCTATTGTTCAACCTGCTCTCCCAATACCCACCTCATTCCGCAGTCAATATCTCGTTTCACATCCAGCCTATGGTTGAGCAAGATAAGGATATGGGCTTATGGGCAAATTGCTAAGTCTGTATAGTTACACATGGGCTTCCCTACGCATAACAAATTTGCCCATGTGACATCTACAGATTTCTACGGAACATGAAAGCATAACAGAGCTCATACCCAATGTAGGGATTCAAAATAACAAGCTATCAATGAACAATAAAGGCTAGGTTTTGTCAAAACCCCTCATGCTACTGTATCCGTTTTCCACATTTTTCTTCCATGCTTTCTAATTTTTCAAGGGTTGCTATTCGAATCACTCTCACAGTTCAGGACATCTTTTTGCACCCTCAATCTCATGCATTTCTTTGACACGGTAGACCCCTCGTTATAGGTGTCAAATATCCAACAATAAAACTTGTAAAATGGATTAAGAGGGATTTAAACTCTAAAACATTGTAAGTCCTCAATTAATGGAGAATCTAAAACAATTTTTGCCAACGGCGAGAGACCTTTCCTCTACAATTTATTTTTTCCATGGGTTTCAACTCCACGCGTCCTTTCACACGACTAGTCCTTGGTATTTCTTCTCAAAGAAGAGGATCTAGGTTTTGATAAGAGTTTCAAAAAGAAAGAAGAAAACCACGTTTTGGTTTCTATGTTTTTCAAAATTTGTATATTATTTTAGTTTCAAATCGCCCTTTTAAGGATATGAGCTTATGGACAAATTGCTAAGTCTGTATAGTTACACATGGGCTTCCCTACGCATAACAAATTTGCCCATGTGACATCTACAGATTTATACGGAACATGAAAGCATAACAGAGCTCATACCCAATGTAGGGATTGCTAATGTGACAAATTTACATTTCTTATTAAGCACTAAGTCATGTATACATATACTCTTATTATAATTGTTATTTTGAGCTTTGAATGTGTTTACATAGTGAGGAATGCAAATTGACAAGGCAAAAGTTTGGTGAGTACCAATTTTGTTTGTCTACGTCGATTTGTTGCTTATAAAAATATCGTGAGGTAGGTAGACTGGTATAATTTTTCAAGGAAGGAGCTCGACTTTGCCATTGTGAGGAACACTGACCCTTACAATTGCCACGCAACAAGATGCGAGTGTTAAATAACCTTTTTCAAGAGTCAAGAGTAAGTTTTTTCACTTGTTCGGTGATTGTTTAAATTTAGCGGCTATTCATGCCGACCTAGGGCTGCAGAAGGTAGCATATGAACCTTTGCAAAGAAAAGCTAACGGCTCCAAATGAAGTACCACACAAAATCACTACATGCAACATACCAACACCAATTCACTTGGGCTGCCACTCATAACATTGACCATGACTTGTGCTCATTAAAGTGGATGACCATCTCCGCTCTCCCGTC
The DNA here is from genome assembly GCA_018340775.1 of Taxus wallichiana var. yunnanensis. Lineage (NCBI taxonomy): Eukaryota > Viridiplantae > Streptophyta > Pinopsida > Cupressales > Taxaceae > Taxus > Taxus wallichiana. The sequence continues at coordinate 706,784,246 of CM031235.1, forward strand.
AATTTTAGAGTGCAATGCCCAAACAAACGTGCTCTCAACCAAGGCCTTGGGTGCAACTTGCATTCAAAGACATACGATTCATGGGATTCTGAAATTTATATTAAGTATCGTATTTTGTTACATTCTTTATCATGGTGAAAGCCGAGATATTTTTTCAGAATTTATATTCTTGTGGTGTCTTGAGTCCAACACATGCATGACATACAGCTCACACAACTATCATATCAATCTTTGGTGTTAATCGTACAAGCAATCCTTAACTAATACGTGCAAATGCCATGGGACTCACATTCTGCACCAATGACAGAATTAATACAACATTTATTTATTCTGATTTTTTCATTGATGAAGAGTGTGAATCCCATAGCATTTGTGCATACTAGTTACGACTATGTGTTGGGTGTTATGAAACGCCCTTCAGGCAATGCCCCTAGACCTTGAGGCAATGGCTCATGATAAAACCGGAAAAAGGGGTGTCCCTACCCCACAAGGTCAAAAAGGCTAGAGGTCGACCAGATGAAAACGAAACCGCCAACCTTGTATCTGATCTAGCAAGGTTCCTCTGAAACTACGAAGAACAAAGCTTTTAGTTGATGAGAATGCATTAATTACAAATCATTTACCAAGCAGCTGTATTGCTGGTCTTGTTTTCTTTGAATTTTGCATCTAATACAAGTTTTGCATTGCAAGATGCATGAAATACGGTGTTGCCTTACACCATGCAGGGAACTCTGCTTTGTAATAATAGAATAAGCTGATCTGTTGCAAACCCAGTTATTTCTCAAACGCATGGAAACGTGTGCATAAATTTCTTGGGTCATGTACTTTCTAATGCTTTGATTTGGACTTGTAGGTTCTTAATGTTAATTCTGGATCAATGTTGATAATGATAATTCCCTGTTATTGCGTATGCAGCTAAGTGGAAAGCGTGTGGGGATTGTTGGACTCGGACGTATTGGTTCAGCTATAGCTAAAAGGGCAGAAGCTTTTGGGTGCAGCATTGCCTACTACTCAAGGTCTCAAAAACCGGACGTATCTTTCACATATCATTCAAATGTTATAGACCTCGCAGGTAGCAGTGACATTCTTGTTGTGGCATGTCCCTTAACAAAGATACTCACCACATCATCGATAAGTCTGTTCTCGATGCATTGGGAGCGAAAGGCACACTTGTGAATATAGGCCGTGGTTCCCTTGTAGATGAGAAGGAACTGGTGAAGGCCCTGGTTGAAGGTCGCATTCAAGGTGCTGGTCTGGATGTTTTCGAAAATGAACCTCATGTGCCACGAGAACTTTTTAGCTTGGATAATGTGGTTATAGTACCACACGTGGGAAGTGCAACCTGGGAGACAAGGAAGGCAATGGCAGATCTTGTAGTTGGGAATCTGGAGGCGCACTTTTCAAATAAACCTTTGTTGACTCCTGTATCCCTATCAGAATTTCCTTGATGACTACTGTTTTTTTGGGTTGTAATTTCTTTTGCAAGGATTATTTAAATTATCTGCTCATCGATCTTCTTCGCATATGCTTCGATGGCCATTTATGGATGCATTTGTGGGCTTGCGTAAACTACTACATGACTATCATATGGAAAAGTAATTTCCCAAGGCTTCTACGCCAAAGACGGTCATCTACTTAGATTAATAATTCATACGCCGGGTTCTTTAGGTGTAATTAATGCAAACAATATGCGCCATTTGTGGTCTTAAGTTGAAGTAAATTGTCCTCTAACCAACACTGAAGACTAGATTTTTGCACTTTAAAGGGTGACAAAGAGATGGATTTCCAAAGTTTATGATGCATTATCTAAGTTTTTAATTTTGCAATGATGATTTGTATGCTGGAACGCATCAGATTTTACCCAACTAGCAACCACTTCTCTCAATTTTTGAACAAAGGAACTAAATGGTACGCATTTTTTGAACTAGGGAACTAAATGGTACGCTCGTTTGGTGAGTGAGAAAGTGAGCAAATTATCTATGAACCAATTGCGATGCACATAAGTTTAGCTGCATTTATAAAAGAATTTCACTATCCTATGAGAAGTATCATATCTTTGCTCTGTTTTATTGGTTAATGCCACATCTAACTGATTATAATAGGGAAAATTTTAGTGGTGAATTTTCATTAATTCACAAATATTCTAGATTTGAAAATTGATTTTGGCAATTTTTAAGGGGTCGGCAACTAGTTATTTTGCCTAAATTTTATGGGTATAATTTATTTTTGGGTCATTTCGCTAGGCATTGAAATTAATAGCTGACTATTTATATTAAATTTACCCCTACCACAAGAGCTAAACTTACTACATTCGCATATATATGTATGTATATGTATATGCATGTATGTATGTTTAAATTCAACATAAATTCGCAATGCTGATTTTAGTGTGGGTATTAACGATTGTGAGAAAATTGCAAATATGACCTTAGGTAAGCCTTTTCTCACAGATGTCTTTTTTTTTGTAACTAATAGGTAGCATATAATATGATACCGGCCGGTAGGAAAAAAAATGAATATGCTACCGGTCGAAATGAGAAAAAAGGTGTCGACAAAAAAAAAGATTTTTTTTTTCTTATGTCAAATTTTGTGAGGACATATTTCTCATTAAGACGATCATTTTAACTGCTAACATCAAAACAATTCAAAAACGAAAGTCTCATACAAAGCGGTGAAATCTACAAAGTTAAAAAAAAAAAAACACTTTTTTTGAATTATTTTCGTTTGTGCCATATGTTGCGAGGAAAGATTTCTTTTCAAGATGGTCGTTTTAAGTGCTATTGTTAAGAAAATGATTTTTGAAAAATTACATATGTTGTTGGCTGACAACATATAATGTCAATCGACAACATATACTATCACCAAAAATTGCTACAGTCGACACCATTATCAAATAATTGGTCAAAACCATTTGAAACATGTTTCCTTCAAAATTGTCATCATTTTGAAAGTCATTTTCACATATTTGCCTAGCAATATATACGAATATTTTTAGGGGTCTTTAAATATACTCTAGAGGCGGGGTTTAAGAAGCATGCCCCTTAACTACACTAAATGAATCACTATCACTATGCAAGACCCAAAATTCACAAGAAAATTTTAAAAAATGTACAATATTAATTGGAATAATAACATGTTAATTTATGCAATGACAGTCAAAGAGTTTAATTAAGAACACTCTTAGACCATATATTGCTTCAGATAAACACAAAATTATGGTTGACTCCCTACGTTTACACAAAGGTAATTAGATTAACCACAATTTATTGATCTATCTCCAACGAAATAACAACTTACATAAACATGAGACCAATCATAAACAAACACAATCTCTAAAGAGAAGTATAACACCACCACCACTATTGATCTAAGTAGATTGACTAACAACAATATTCTATGTTGCCTAGTTCTAATGACAACCCGAGGGAGAAAATAGTCTATGATTTCTAATTCATGCAAAATTCTCTTTAAATTGCCTTGCTCTTGTGTAACAATGAGTTCTTATAGAAATAAGCACCTACTTACAATATAAGTTAGTAGTTACATGCTACCCATATAACATTTATGAAGCCTCCTAAATTTAATGTGTTGTAGTACACTATAAGATACTCCACATTTTCTTTAACACATTTACAAGCATAACACAACTCGATGAATACAAAGTCAACTCAACTCATTCTTTTATGTAATGAACAATTTGAATTTAAATATGGAAACTCTTGAAGAACACACACAATCCTGGTAAAACATTGTGTGTTTACTTAAATGACCTCCAATGCCACTCATATGGTTTGAATGGTAAATGCACGCCATTGAGATGAACCCCTAGTGTTATGGTGAACCTCTAAAACAAACTTATGTGATAACACACATGGAGTGAGTGATCTTGTGTGCGATGATCCACAGGGATCCAAAATGACTCTACTTTATCAAATCAGCCAACACGAAGAAGAAAAAATGATACACAGAGGTCCTATCTTTTGAGTAACATGACCGCCACCTTGCGCAAGGCGGTAGTTACTGAGAACCACTACCCAAACAGGCGGCGGTCCTAGGACCGTCGGTCTGCACAGGGCGGCGGTCCTAGCTCTCTTGGACAAAAAACAAAATCCGAAAATGAACAACCTTTGAATTTGAAAGGTTGTTTGTTTCCTTTCTCCTCCATGACCTTTCCCATTCTCCAATGCATGGGAGGACATGAGAAAGGCTATAAATGCATGTTATGGAAGAGAACAAAGATCATCGAAGAATGAAGCAAGTGAGTAAGAAGCTCTTAGTGTTGGAATTGTGATTTGTAGAAGCAAGGAGTAATTGAGTTAGAGCAAGCAAGTAACTAGGAGGAAGTGTGAGATATTATCTACTTCTCTTTCATACTTATTGTAATTTCTATACTTATTATTGAATTGGCCAATAAAAGTGGGAAGAAAGAGCAATTGCCCTTCCCGACTGGTTTTTCCTCCTCTGGAGGTTTTCTAGGATAAAATTGTTGGTGTATGAGTCTATATTCTTTCCCTTTCTGCAAATTGTTGATTCTAAGCACAAGTATAATTCATTCACTAGCTATCTCTGTTATTTTCTAATAGAAAGTAGAACATCAGCGATTAATTGTGATTTTGTGGATAATTCCAAAGTTGAAGAGTTTACAGATCATTTTGGTATCAGAGCTAACAATTATCTAGGATTGTGGTATTCGTTCTTGGATTTGTATGACAGTGACAAGATCTAAAGGTGAAGAGGCTTTACCTTGCGATCCAAAAATTTCTACAAAGAAGTGGAAATAGAGAATTCAGGGACAAATGGAGGAAGAGAACTTGGTCCGTAGAATCGAGATGTTGGAGACCATGATGGATAGGATGTTTAGAAGGCAAGAAGAGCTTGTTGATTTATAGAAGACAACTTCTATCAAACAAGACTCCATGGACTCAATGGTTTGGGGCTTAGCTGAAAAGTTTGGAATAGGAAGGAGCCACCACGAGGAAAGTTATGGGGAAGAGCATGAAGAAGAGACTTCTTACACAAGAGAAAAGGTAAAATCAGATCTTACTCCCTTTAAAGTTGAAACGAAAGTTGATATTAAAAGCTTTGAAGGACAAGTAGATGCGGAGTTGTTGTATAAATGGTTAAAATAGTTAGAAGTCTACTTTAGCATCCATAATGTCACTGAGGCATAGAGGATCACCTTTGCACGTCTCAAAATGGAAGGACACGCTCTGGTTTGGTGGGAAACCCATCTAACCACTTGTGAAAAGAAGAAGCGTCTTATTGTGAAATCTTGGCAAGAATTTAAAGAATTACTTAGAGCTAACTTCTATCCTATTGGCCACAAGACTGACCAAATGATTAAATGGCAGTATTTTAGACAAGGTAGTGGTCAAAGTGTGTAGGACTATACTACGGAGTTTCGAAGGCAAGCCATGTTGTTTAACATGGACTTGGAGGATGAGGATATTCTGACCAAGTACTTGGGAGGACTTCACACTCACCTTCGAAGAAAAGTCATCTCCACAAAGCCCAAAGATCTCAACGAAGCATGCGTACAGGAATACTACATAGATGATGAAAAGAAGCAAGGAGAAGCAGAACCAAGGGTAAAGCAAGTCAACAAATCAACGAAGAAAGAGTTTGGGAAAACAAGTAACAAAGGTAAGTGGAAAGGGAAAGGTAAACAAGCTGCCACTACTTTGAATACTTGTAAAGATCCCAAGAATTTTTGCAAGAACTATGATATCAATGGTCATATTGATGCTACATGTTGGAAGTTGCATCCGAAGAACTGAACCAAGGACTCGAAGAAGTCCATGACAAATTGTGAAAACAGAAGGGGAGGTGGAAATCGAAGATGACTCTGATGTAGACAAGAGGCTTGGATGCATGACCACCAACATGGACAGCCAGGAAGAGGAGATGAGTAGACTATTCTAGATCAAAATCTAGATCAAGAGAACTAAGGTAAATGCTTTGGTTGATACCGGTTCTTAGTCTAACTTGATTTCTGAAGCAGTTGTAAAGAAGCTTGGTCTTGAGACTTACGAGCATCCACACCCTTATCCTTTGGGTTGGGTGAAGAAGGGTGTTGAAATTCAGGTAACAAGAAGATGTAAGGTCAAGTTTGGGATAAATTCCTAGTATATTGATGTTTTGGAAGCTGACGTTATTCCACTTGATGCTTTTGATGTTGTATTCGAGAGTCCTTACTTGTTTATCAGGGATGTTATATTCATGAGAAGGGAGAACTTACAGTACAGATGGGTCAAGGAAGGGATCAACTACAACATCTAGGCACACCAGTGTAAGACACAAGTTACTATGGTGAGTGCTAACCAAGCAAAATGACTTATTCAGGAAAATCATAATCAGTTTGTTTACTTTTGTTAAAGGATAAACAAGATGGGATAGAAGTTTAGAGATTTCTAACCGGGAAAGCATGATTTGGATAGTATTATTCAGTCCTTTCAGGAAGTTTTTCAGGCTCCTAGTGGATTACCACCAAAATGGGAAGTAGAGCATGAGATTCAACTATTGCCGAGTCCCCTCTACCAAACATTGGGTTGTATAGGCAATCCTTGCTTGAGAGTACTGAAGTAAAGAAACAACTCCATGAACTACTAAACCAAGGGTGATACATCGAGCACCTCACCATGTGGTTTGCCTATTGTGATGGTGCCAAAGAAGGATGGTTCTTGGAGAATGTGCATCGACTACCGCGCTTTGAACAAGATCACCATAAAGAATAGATATCCACTTCCCCGCATAGATGATCTCTTGGACCAGCTTCAACATGCCAAATTCTTCACGAAGTTGGATCTCAAGTCAGGTTATCACCAAGTTAGGATGAAGGAGGAGGATATATGGAAGACTACCTTCAAAACAAAATAGGGTTTGTATGAATGGTTAGTACTTCCTTTTGGATTATGCAATGCACCCGCTACATTTATGAGATTGATGAATGATGTATTGCGGGATTTCATAGATTCATGTGTCATTGTATATCTAGATGATATCTTGATTTTTAGTGCCACATGGGAAGAACATCTAACGCATTTGCAGCAAGTCTTGCAAGTTCTCAGGGAGAAACAATTGCTTTGTAATATGAAGAAATGTGAATTTGCCAAATAGTCACTTGTCTATCTTGGGCACGTGGTTAGAGGAGGAGAGCTACGAGTGGATCTAAAGAAGGTGGAAACCATCACTAATTGTAGCCGCCGAGACTAAGAGTTTTGTGAGAATAGTACAGTACATGCAGAAGTTCATTTCGGGCTTCTCCGCGATTGCAGCACCTCTACACACAATGGCCGCAAAGAGTAAGGGTTTTGACTGGGGTAAGGAACAAGACAAATCCTTTGATTTATTGAAATACAAGATTAGTCATGCTCCAGTACTTGCTCTTCCTAATTTGCAGCAACGTTTTGAAGTAGAGACAGATGTCAGTGATTATGCCATGGGCGCAATGTTGCTTCAAGGAGGTAAAGCAAGCCGTATTTTATCATTCTGAAACTTTCACTTCAGCAGTTAATGGATATTCAATTTATGATAAGGAAATGTATGCACTAGTTCAGAAATTAAGAAATTGAAGCATGATTTGTTGGGTAAAGAAACTATTGTGGACACTAACCACAAACCTCTCCAGTATTTGCAAGCACAGTCTAAATTACATTAGGCAAGGCACTATAAATGGATGGGGTTCCTTCAGCAATTCCATTTGGTGATTAAATACAAGAAGGGTAGTACAAACTTGGTGGCAGACATGTTGTTTAGGCCACCCACACAGGATAAGTTTTCTTGTTTGGCCATTATCTCTCAGATCGAGCCCTTCACGAAGGAAGCTTATGGAGAGACATATGCCCAGGACAAAGACTTTGGGGTGACATTTCAGCAGTTCCAGTCCCAAGGGGTTGAAAGAATAGGGATTGAAGATTGTTATCTCAAATACGGGTTGCTCTACCAATGGGTGAAGCTTTGTGTGCCAAAAGAAGAGTGAATTCTATTGATGAGGGAAGCACATACCTCAAAAGTAGCAGGACATTTTGGTGTTGGTAAGACCCTAGCCCACTTGCAAAGGTACGTGTATTGGCCCAATATGTAAGAAGTATCAAAATTTATACAGGGATGTAAACGTTGTTGTACTAGAGAGCCTAAGACTAGGAAGGAAGGTTTGTATATGCCTTTGTCAATACCTACTCATCCATGGGAGGACATTTCTATGGATTTTGTAGGAGGATTACCTATGTCTAAACATGGCCATGACTATCTCTATGTTGTTGTTGATAGATTTAGTAAGATGTGTATTCTTATGGCATGTAAAAAGATAGTAAAAGCACATGAGGCGGCAGATCTTTTCTTTGCTAATGTATGGGTGCATTTTGGTTTGCCAAAGTCTATTGTTTCTGACAGGGATTCCAAGTTCTTGGGGAAGTTTTGGACTACTTTATGGGACAAGATGGATACCAGGTTACAAAGGAGCACAAATTTCCATCCACAGATAGATGGACAAATAGAGGTGGTAAACAGGACTTTGGTACAGTTGATCAGAGGGTATAACAACAAATACCCAAGGACTTGGGATGAGTCCTTAGCCTACATTCAAAGCATTCCTATAACCAGGCAATACACACATCCACTATGAAGTCACCATTTGAAGCATGCTTGGGATATCTACCTACAAATCCAGCTGGACATAGCAGTTGGACAACAGGATGAGAAGGATACACGAGACACAAAGGTGACTAGAGAAAACAAATTCATTGAGAGGATCCGGAAAATCCATCTCAAAGTCAAGGAACAGCTAGAGAAATCTCAGGCCAAGTACAAAGCTAGGCACGATCAGCATAGAAGGGAACATAAGCTTCCTATTGGAGATAGAATTTGGCTTTACTTGAGCAAGGAGAGACTGCAAGGTCAAGCACGGAAGCTCAAGCCACTACGATATGGACCCTTCACCATATTGGAGCAGGTTGGATAAAATGCCTTTGAATTGATTTACCATCATTCATGAGGATGTACTATGTAGTAAACTGCGAGAACTTGCACCTATATGAGCCATCCATGCTAGATGAAGATGAAGAACTACAATTGCTACCTTCCATTGAGGATTGTGTCTTAGACTCACAAGGCGGATTGGAGAAGGATGTAGTACTTCGGTAGAAGGTCTAGAGAGACTAGGAGAGGTCCCAGGAGTCTTGGCAGATTGGGTGAAAGGAAAGATACCAAGATAGGCCCAGTGGTACCCAAAGGAGCAAGTGAGGGAATTATTTCCTCATCTACTCCCCCACTAAGCTTTTTGGGACCAAAATCCTCCTAAGCAGGGGAGGTGTGATCCATAGGGATCCAAAATGACTCTACTTTATCAAATCAGCCAACACAAAGAAGAAAAAAATGATACACGGAGGTTCTGTCTTTTAAGTAATAGGACCGCCACCCTGCTGTGTGGCGGCGCGGTTATAGAACCGCCGCCTAACTAGGGCGGTAGTCCTAGGACCACCGTTCTACACAGGGTGACAGTCCTGGCTCTCTCGGATAGAAAACAAAATCTAAAAATGAACAACCTCCAAATTTGAAAGGTTGTTTGTTTCCTTTCTCCTCCATGACCTTTCCCATTCTCTAGTGCATGGGAGGACATGAGAAAGGCTATAAATGCATGTTATGGAAGAGAACAAAGATCATCGAAGAATGAAGCAAGTGAGTAAGAAGCTCTTAGTGTTGGAATTGTGATTTGTAGAAGCAAGGAGTAATTGAGTCAGAGCAAGCAAGTAACTGGGAGGAAGTGTGAGATATTATCTACTTCTCTTTCACACTTATTGTAACTTTTGTACTTATTGAATTGGCCAATAAAAGTGGGAAGAAAGAGAAATTGCCCTTCTTGATATGTTTTTCCTCCTCTGGAGGTTTTCAGAGTAAAATTGTTGGTGTATGAGTCTAGATTCTTTCCCTTTCTCGCAAATTATTGATTCTAAGCACAAGTATAATTCATTCACTAGCTATCTTTGTTTTTTTCTAATAGAAAGTAGTTTAACAATGATTAATTGTGATTCTTTGGATAATTCCAAAGTTAAAGAGTTTACAGATCAACTGAGATAAGGGTGACGTGAAATTTTCTATTTGAAGTCTTCCAGTATCATCATGTGACCAAACATTGTGCCAACCATCTAAAGTATTGTGCCATCCATTTGAAGATGAATGCATACTGCAGAGACACCTCAATGCATTTCACTCCATTCCTACGCGACCTTTTTCGTTTATAAACTTATTATTGCGTTATACCAGTTGAAATACTAACTTGTGCCAACTTGTGAAAGATATTAGGGACTCAGGAGGATACAACAATTCTATCCAACTCTCTCAAATATGCCACAAAAATAATGAATACGAAACATGTAAAAAGTAATCTAATCTTTTCGATGGATGTCAATTTATTGTGAACCGAGATGCTCCTATCGGATACATCTTGGGTAAGAAAATTGTACCACGAGCTCTTGCTCATGCAAGCTCTTTAAATGATATTCCACGTTTTTTTACTTCGGTTGCACTAATTTGTGTCACTCTTTACCTTTGCACTTGGCCAAATATTCTTTGTAGTTCTTGTTACGCGTTGGTATGATCCTTGTATATATTACTCTTTTTGCTTCCTCATTTGCACTTCTTTAGAATCTATTTTCTCCGATCAACAAACTATGAATACATATTATTATTATCAACTTATTTGAACCTATTGCCACATATCATATAAAGCCTTGTGTGCCCAGCCCCATAAATGTTAATTGCACAATAATTTATTAGGAGTATCACCCAAGTATCTAAGAAGTAAATACTCAAATTTAAGGCATCTCAGATTTACTACTTGACGAGTGCGGAAATGAGTGTCATGATTTTGACCCTTAAAAAAATTGAAGAAGTTGGCTTAGATCTATTGTGTACATGAGGAAAATTCACTTATTCTTGATATTATGAAGGATTTTGACAAATGTTCTTCGATGGGTCAAGAAGCGACAAGGAGCAGGAGGTGTCATGTTTTTATCTCCCTCGGGTATGAAGTATCACTTGTCTTTTAGATTTCAATTCGAGTTGTTCTAATAGCTCCAGTATGAATCTCTCATACATGGCTTGTAATGGGCAAGAAAGAAGAATATCAAGCAATTGCAGACTTTTGGGGATAATGAAGTAGTTATAAACCAAGTGAAGGGATGAATGCAACTAAGAATGAACACAAATATTCATTCTTTTTGTCCCCTCGATGATGGTTCCCTTTAAGTGACCTGAAATGTTGGTATTATAAAATCTCTTCATATAGCTCTTCCAAATACTCTTAAAATGTCAAACCTGTGAAAAGCTTAGAACATGAATTATTACCCTTAATGGAAGGGTTATTGCGAGATAAGGTTAGGCTTTTGGAAAAGCTAAGGATAAAATTTTCAATGAAGATTGTTGATCTGATTTTTCTTAAAAGATGTAGAGAAAATCACCTTTGCCCTAACTTTGCACGAATCCCCATCCCCTTAAAAATAAAAATAATTGCACTAAAAACATTTTTAATATTGTTGGTGCTTTTATTCATCGGTTGAAATCCAATCCCTGCATTCCCACCTCAATCAATTATCCCAACCTATTTTTTTCGTCACCTTGAACTTGCCTCGCATCTATTCCTCCCAACTCAATTCTCTTGGTTTCAAAATTTGGACCTTTCCTCTATCTTCCACCAATCCCTTTCTAACCCTAGTTTTAACTCCATTTCGACTCTTCTTGCTACTCCTTTTTGTCCACGAGATCAATTGTTTCCCATAGCTCACCATTCTCAATGGATGAATCCATGAATGGATTTTTCTCCAAATCACCTTCTTCTACATTCTCATCACTCAACATCCATCTTGCTACGCATATTGCTTCTTCTTCATCTAAGAGTCCTTAATATTACCTTCACATCTTCATCCCCCTAGAAATAAAATTGTCAACTTTTGCCACAATCCATCTTTTCTCCACCCCTCTTTAGAATATCATTTCCCTAACCCTAAATTTGACCTCGATTTTCCTAGCCACATGGACGCTTTGTCCTCTTCCGCTTGTTTTATCCATTCTTCTGTCCCATAGGATTTCTTTGGTAGCCTCGTGGAGGTTAAAATTTCTTCTTCTTCCACAAATTTTGTGTCCTCAACCTTTTCTTCCACCATAGTTTCAAAAACTCTCCATCTAAAGAATATTTAAGCATTTTCAAAAGCGCCTCACCTATCAATGCGTTTTCAAGAAAAAAGCTGAATCTAAATTCATGTTTTTCGTAGGATGAATACTTTTAAAGCGTTGAAAGAACATGTTTTCAAATAAGGGATATGAAGCACTCTTTGTGCACCCAAAGTTTAAGGGTGCACATAGAACACAAAACATCATATAATTCAAATAAAAAAATACCCTTTAATAGGTTATGTTCTTATCATTATATTTATATTTTGTTTTAAATATTTTTGGAATTAGGGTAAAGTATGGGTTTTGAAAGGGCCCACAACCTTGAATAATGAAGAAAGGGGAAGAGAAAATAAAGAGGAGAAGTCCCGAGCAACACAAGGGAGAAAGCAGGAGAGACCACAACAACAAGAGAGGAAGCTGCCTCAGTAACAGAGTCAACAGAAAACATAACGGAGAAGAAAAGAGAGGAGAAAACCTACAGCTGAAACTAAAAGCAACAGGGAGAATAAAGAGGAAGAGAGGAGAAGATGCAACCCCTACATAACTTCCAAATGAATAAGTGGAGGCCACATAAGGAAACTACAATAAAAGGCAGAAGAATGGAAAGAGGGAGAAGAGGATATAGAGTCAGAGTCTGCCCTTCTTTCCCTTCTTCGAACGTACCAACTGCCAATTTTCTGAAGAATGCTCCTTTGAGCCTGGTGAATGTTGTAAGGCCAATTCCAGAGGGGTGTACGTTAGTGATTCCTGATTCAGAGGAAAGGGGCCTTCTTTTTCTGAGTCAGAATGATCAGATTCGTGAGGTCTCTTGACTCCTAGATTGGATTTTTCCCTGAATGGTGGCTCTACTTGCGACCTAGCGCAACTTGACACCAAAACTAGCAAGAGTGGGTTGAGCCACGGTCGTAGGATCAGAACTCTTAGTTTCCTGAACATTCATGTCCGAGTCTGAGTCCTCATCGAGATCAAGGGGCTCCAATATTTGGAAGAATTTTTCTTTGTAGGCTGGGCTTTCTTGTGAGGACAGGAAGACTGAAGGTGACCTGACGTCCTATAATTTCTGCACCTGAAATCCATATTTTCATAGTCAAGGGGTTGAACATGTGACAGTCCCCCATCTTGAGGGTTATCTTTGTCGGAAGACCTTTTCTTAGATCAACCTCAACGCATATTCTAACAAAAGTGAGAAAACCACCATGAAATCTTGTATCATCCTGTGTTATAAATTTCCCTATACAATTTCCAATCTCCTCTGCAGCAAGGTAGAAGTGGAGAGGAAGGTTGGGTAGCCTCACCCAAATAGGAACACGCGAAATGGAAAAAGAGCACGGGTCAAAGAGAGGGAACCAAGGGGTGGTAAACAACCTAGCGAACCCTAGAACCACGGGCCTTCATTCAAGGCCCTTTGATAATCTTCTTGTGCCAAGAACAAAATGATGAAGAAACCTCTTGCATAGAAAAAATGGTCGCAATTTTTGGTCCAGTTGGAATGAACCCATTGGATAAGAGCATTTGTCGAAGGCCAAACACCATTAAATCTGCAAATGAGGGATTTTTTTCCAATTTAGATTTGAAAGTCAGGGACTCATTACTTGTAATCTCCAGTGTAAGGGAGTCCACAACTTGCTCAACTAGATAAGTTGGGGAGCAAGATTGGAACTAGTAGAGGGAGTGACATTTTTGAACAATGCATCCTTGAAGGTTGCTATGTTGCGAGCTTTGGCTCATCCTTTTAAGAAACCCACCATAGATATCGTAGAATCTTGGGTTATCCCGTAGGCGACTAGAGGGGAATCATTTGGAAGCATTTTTCCCACAAAGGAGAGGCCAAAGGAACCAAGCTTAAGACCCAATTTAAGAGAAATAATGCATTGAATCTCAAAACTAGAAACATGTCGATGTGTTTGCAGGAAAAGGGTAGAACCCGAGATAGTGTTGACTAGTATTTGAAAATCCATTAAGCCGACAACGGGAGGCTGAGAAACTACCTGAATAGGTACAACATGATACTGGTGGGGAAAAAGATCAACAACAATCTCCCAACTTGTAGACTACGTGCTCGCCAAAGTAGGGGAGCCATAAATCCTCACATTATCTTGAGCTTGAAACAAGGGTATCATGCCAACCAAAAGCCATTCCCTTGAGAATGAGCAAGAGTCGACTGCATAAACCATCCACCATCTTTGTCTTGATTAGGTTTAAGGCGGAGGAAAACACCATCACTTTTATTTTGTTTTAAATATTAAAATAATGTGGAAGGGACATTTTTAAATATTTAAATTTGGTTATTTTAAATACAAATAAATTTAAAGGTGAACCATTACTTGTGAATTAAGTCACATATTTGTTTCTACCTATTTGTCATCATTTGATTGGCTAATTGGGGTGAAATGACTTGATGTGACTTATTCTATTGGGAATTTTTATTCAAAATGTAAGTGATAAAGTGACATGTACTAGCTCCCTAATTTCCATGTACCCTCACAAGTATTGGTCCATGCTCAATAATTGGCTCCTCTCCCTTAGAGGAAGAGTGAAAGAGAAAAATATTGCCGAGATATAAGTGGGATAACAGGAAAGGGCACTTTCAATGTCTTAAACAATACAACCACTACTCAAAATAAGAGTTAAAAGTAGGAAAACAAAGTGGTAGCTGCTAAGGTTACGAGTTCATGTAACACAAGTTCTCGAAGTAGAAAGGAAAATCAATACAACTAGATATTATGCCCGAATGAAACACCTTCTAATCCTCAAATTTCTTCGCATACAACAAATAAAACAATGACAAGTAGTAGATCCTCTCTTCTTAATAGACGGTTGAACCCACTTACGATACGTATACAAACCTAGATCAATCAATTGTATATAGTGATATGAGGAGATATTTGGGTTACATATCAATCTCCGTAAGCATGCTTCTTTAATTCATAATGGTACCAATATTAGAACAACTATTAGTGAAAGCTTCGCTTAGCACAACTCCTTGGGTTTTCAAACACAATACCTCCCACCTTCATCAATGTGGACCTCACCAACCTGTCGCTCACATTTTATCAATATCTTGCAATCACAACATTCCTTTAGACACAAAATCATGCACTTTAGAAATTATTTAGTCCCGGTCTCATACTACTATTCATATGGTTTTGAGTGAAGAAAGTACTAATTAACCCCCTGTCTTTTAGCCATTTTACTTTGCTTTTCTGTCATCACTATCGACCTTCAACACATACTTTCCCAATTTGTTTTTATCGTTTTACATCATTTTTATCTCGACAGAGACACCCAAGATAGTATTGGAGTGCCCACAAATGCCTTGGCCCCAGGTTGGGGCACCCGATCCTCTTTCCACTTTCCCACCACTTTTTGGGCACTTTCTAGTCATTTGAGCATTCTATATTTTTGGTGGTCAGCCTCTTCGGGGTTAATTATGAAATTATAACAAGAGAACCATATAAATATAAAGTTATGAGACCATAATGAGGGACCAAACACTAAGCACTACTATCATCACCTAAGGTTGCATCCATCTAGCTCCATCACAAGGCATAAGGCTGGTTCATCTGCATCACACTACATAGGAGGGAAGTTTATTCTATTCCATCCACCATTTTATTACATTTCTACACATAGTTATTACTCGCTACTTTTACAAAATGCATTGGAATAAGAGCAAATAGAGCATGATTACACACACACATAACTATGTCAGTCCGAGATGTAGTGTAGCCCTCGGTTAGTAAGTCCATCATTGTGGTATTTGAAGACATTTCGACCCCTTCATATGCATTTTTATTTTTAGGGTTTGATACTCATCTTGGGGTTTTATAGGTCTCATCTTCATTTCGATTTCTAGTAACATATCGCGTGTGAGTCCAATGAAACTAGTGTGACAAGAAATGAACACAGGTGATCACTTAATGACACCTCGAGGGGATTTGAGAGTTTTTTCATAGATCGAGTTCCCTTATCTCATACTAGGGTGCCCATAGGCACCCATGTACCTATCTAAGCACCCTAGTCCACTCAAATTTCCCAGATCTGCACTTTTCTAGACTTTGGCACATTCATTTTCTCCCCATGTTTCTCTAGCCTCTCTCGTGACACCCAGTCAAAAAGCTCGTCGAATCAGTTGAGTTCTTTCTAATTCTCTTTATACTATAGGGTTTTACATATCTACTTTCGTAGTTATTTGGGTCATTTCTCCTTATTTGGTTAGCTCTTATTTATTGTTGTACTTCTTATATTAACTTCTAAAAATCCCCATTTTGGTGAACGAATGCTTTAATGCTTAGGATCCTCATTTTCCCTCTTTCATGGCTTCTCAAGTTCCTCAAGTTTCTTTGTCTAACTTACTTAAGATGCACCCCAATTTCCAAATTTTTCTTCAAAAATCCCTAGACACCATATATCATCCTAAAAACACACGTCACATGAAATAAGTCCTATATTTGATTGTTTATATGATGACCCTAGTCCTAGTGCTCCTCCATCTAATCAACCCTTATTAGAATCAATTCAAGCTTTACATTCTTTGTTTTAAGACATGTTTATGGCTATGGAATCCATGATAACATCTCTCAAATCTGAAATCCAACAACTTAAGGATTCTTCTCATGCACATGTGTGTTCTCATTCTACATCTCAATCTCATGCTATGTTTGCTTTACATGTGATCATATCGGTGAGCCTCAAGTCATACCATTATCAAATCATCTCACCCTTAATCACAATACTTAACAACATGACCTTCTTACTGAGCTCCTTAGTCATCATTTGATCACTTTACCACCTACTCATTGTTATCCTCCTTATCAACTAACAAAGTATCAAGGGCATCCATATTTCCACTATCATCGAATCAATGGACATAATGAAAATTATTTCCATGCTTTACAATGAAGAATAAAACATCTTGAGCATCAAGGATTTATCTCATTCGTTTGCACAACATTCTGTTGCATTCCCATCTATAAATGCTACATCTCAATGGGATCCTAAATCCCCTTCTAGATCTAATGAGCATAAGACTATCACTTCGAGGTATTGTCTTTTGTGAGTCAAGTTCCACCTATTCAATACTCTTAACCTCCTCTCAAGAATGATCCCACTTCTCTTCCACTCAAGCTATCTGCAACATTACCAAGTCAAACTAAGCAATCACCTATCAAGATTCGTTCTCCATCAACTTCTCCTACTAAATCATCTACAATATTACCAAGCCTATCTAAGCAACCTCCTCTAAATCTCAGTTCAATCTGGCCTCCACTCAAGTATTCCACAACATCCCTAAGCAAACCATCATTTTGCAAATCCCTTCCCAATCACCACTTCAGCCCAATCGTTTGTGTCAAAGTAACTACCCCCTCTCACCGCTAGTCGGGACACACTACAAATTCCACCACCACATGGTCCTAATGTTACTCTTTCCCACCATAATTCCACCACTTCACATAAACTTGTTCTTTGGTAGGTGACTTTTATCACCCTACCCTCATGATGACACACTCGTATTCTTATGGTTCTTATATGATTTGTTGAGTGGTCTGCATTACAATAAAGAGTCTCGTTTCATCTTGAATTAACACATTTATTTATTACATGACCACTCACAATGTACCTCTACAATCATCTATTGCTCGTCACACATACTATACGATCTTTCATTATTTATCCCATTACTTGATTCAATATTACAAAAATCTATAATACTTCACCTTCATACATCATTTATCGAACAATACATGTATTGCCACACACTTGGGGGAATATCATCCAACATATCCCCTGGCACCATATTAACATTAACACATCTATCATATTTGCATTATCATACACCAATCCCCTAGCTTAGATATACTCATCACACATTTTAGCATCATCGGTACCCAATGACACACTCTTGTGCTTCGGTTCACTCTTGATTGTTGAGGGCATACTACACATGAACCCCACACACTGCACACTAGATACTAGACATTGCAACTCTTCATACATCTCACATCATATATCTTACATCTTACATCACACACTTTACATTTAGTCTACATCATTTCAAAATTTAGACATCTACACACCACACATCTATATTATCTACAAGTCTAGCATCATATATTATTGATATACATACTACATAACACACTCCATACACTCTTAATCTCTCTACACATCTTGCATTGCATATTATACATCATGCATTTCACACCTTACACATCACATGACCATTTTTCATCATCGCACATACTACATAGTCTCCTACACAATGTACTCACTACCCTATGACGCACTTTAATTCCTTGGTCCATACTTGAATTCTGGGGTTTACAAATCAAATGGACCTTATCATACTTACATGTTCATCATTTGACCTTCTATCATGCGACATTACTTGGTTAGTAACATACACTATAGGATAAATGGTCACTTATTCCTTCATCTTGTACTGGTACACGCTTTAGGCTACACCGCCACTCCCTCTATTCCTCTCATTGTGATATATATTCTTTAGGCTACATTATTA
The DNA here is from genome assembly GCA_018340775.1 of Taxus wallichiana var. yunnanensis. Taxonomy (NCBI): domain Eukaryota; kingdom Viridiplantae; phylum Streptophyta; class Pinopsida; order Cupressales; family Taxaceae; genus Taxus; species Taxus wallichiana. The sequence goes on from CM031235.1 coordinate 706,802,934, forward strand.
CGCTTTCATCTCTAGGTCACATATCATCACACATACATACTCATCACCATACATTAGACACACACATATAATTCGACCATTTCCCGGTGACGCACTCTCGTTTTTGGTTCATCCTTGATGCTGATGGGGGCATAAAAAATGAACCTCACCGTATACACTTCCACTCACTCGGGGGCATCCGGCTCCTACTATCCATTATGCATTCCATTCCATCCATCCACAACATTTTTCATATCTTGGTTGCTTTTACTCTTGCTTGCATTTGCTTGTTTATGATTACTTATTACACATGCTAACTAGATCTCTTATATGTAATTATCTTTACCATACACACATGCATGTTCACGTCCTTTTCTAATTGTGATCAAAGATACAAGTCTCTCACACACAACAAGGATGCTCGCCTCCTATCACTCCTATAACGGTCCACATTCGTCTCTTACAGGTGTTATTGTTTCATTTGTACTTAGCACTCTACATTACTTGTTTATACATGCTTTTGACATATGATTTATTTTTCTAACATGCTAACTGGGTGCTTCATGTGAAACATTTGTTTGTAGGATTATTTGCTTCCATGGATATCTATTGTTTGTACTTGCTTTTTTTGTTTTCTATTGTACATAGGACTTGCCCTATGTTTGGTATGCACACTTGTTTTTATATGCAACCATTGCAGCCTTGAGTGTCTTACGACATCATGAGTGATGTCCCATGTTTGAAACCCGCTTTGGCAGTCTATGTTTGGATTTTTGCATGTTTACTTGCATTTTATCTTACACTTGTCTACATAACATACACTTGTATTTTACATGCATGTTTGTCCATACTAACAATTGATTCTAGCCACTTATTTGTGTGTGCATTGGTTTATACAAAGCACATTCCCTTCCCCCTTGTAGGGCATAATTTATGTGGTTGGTCCTCTTTTGGGGCCGAATTATCCTATCAACGACATCACATGCACCCTTAAAGAGGGGGGCATCATTTGGGGTTTTACAGTTTACTACACAATTCTTCTACAAGTGCGAGTTTAGTTCAGTTTCCACCCTTGGCATTGTGGGTTATACAATGAGTGGGTTTGGACAAGTCCACGAACCTTGTACACAACAGATTTTACTAGACATGGTTGTCCTTAGCATTTTGGGGATAAGTTACAAGTTAGAGGACACAAGTGGATTTCCTCTCTACATTACTTTAGACAGTGGCATCGAATCGCCCAAAAAACCAGGCAATATAGAGATCTCTTCATACATTCATTAGGGAAGCAGTTACAGGTTGGAGAATAATGCAACTTTCTCCCTACACTTCTTTGTCCATGGTGGCGTGAGATCACCCAAAAACTCACAGGACTGGGATATCCTTTTTATTCCCTTTCTCTCATCATGGATCAGGTTCACATGTTCCTTTCACATTTTCATTTCCATTACATATTTTTTACTATATATACATGCATCTTTACATGTGTTTTTGACATATATACATGCATATTTGACTACTTGATCATCTTCTCCTTATAGGTTTGATCGTATGAGAAGCAAGCAATCAACAACAACAACAACAATGACATTGAAAAAAATATATTTTACGACAACACACACCTCATACTAACATACAAGTACATCACACACATCAATAACTACACACATGTTTCTACCCTAGGTTCACTCTCACCAATTTTTTCCACTTTTGCATCTTTAGTTTCCACGCTTTTTCTAGTCCATCGGCACACTTTCTACATCACTCTACATGGACATCAGGTACACATATCTATCTACTTTATGTTACCGAGTGTTTTTCTCACCAACATAAAGTGGGGGAAAATATAAACACAAAATCATGCACTTTAGACATTATTTAGTCCCGATCTCATACTACTATTCATATGGTTTTTAAGTGAAGAAAGTACTAATTAACCCCCGTCTTTTGGCCATTTTACTTTGCTTTTTGTCATCATTGTTGACCTTCAACACATACTTTCCCATTCTTTTTGTCATTTTGTGTCATTTTAACATTTACTAGGGTGCCCAAGATAGTATTGGGGTGCCCACATGCGCCCTAGCCCTAGTCGGGTGCCTCTATCCTCTTTCTACTTTCCCACCACTTTTGGGCACTTTCTAGCCATTTGAGCATTCTATATTTTTGGTGGTCAAACTTTTCGGGGTTAATTATGAAATTAGAACAAGAGAACCATATAAATATAAAGTTATGAGACCATAATGAGGGACCAAGCACTAAGCACTACTATCATCACCTAAGGTTACATCCATCAAAGGCTCCATTTGCATCCATCTAGCTCCATCAAAAGGCACAAGGTTGGTTCATCTTGCATCACATTGCATAGGAGGAATTTTATTCTATTCCATCTACCATTTTATTACATTTCTACAAATATTTATTGCTCGTTACTTTCACAAAGTGAAACTGGAAAAAGAGCACCTAGGGCATGATTACACACACACACACACAAAACTACATCGGGTATGAGATGTAGTGCAGTGCTCAATTAGTAATTCCACCATTGTGGCCGCTGAGGACAATCTAACCCCTTCATATGCATTTTTATTTTTTTAGGGGTTTGATGCTTGTCTTGGGGTTTTGTAGGTCTCATCTTCATTTCTAATTTTTAGCGACATATTGCGTAGTCCAGTGAAGCTAGTGTGGCTGGAAGAGAACACAAGGGATCACTTATTGACACCTCAAAGAAGGTTTACAAATATTTTTCACATACCAGGGTACCCATATCTCATACTAGGCCACCCAAAAGTGCCCCGATACCTATCCAGGTGCCCCAGTCCACTTAGATTTCCCAAATATACTTTTTTATGGACCTTGACATAGTCATTTCCTCATGTTTATCCATCCATCTATGTGACACATTCCAACAAGATCATTGAATTAGCCGAGTTCTTTCCAACTCTCTTTGTACTCTAGGGTTTTACATATCTACTTTCTTAGTTTCTTGGGTCATTTCTCCTTGTTTGGTTAGCTCTTATTTACTGATGTACTTCTTATATTAACTTCTAAAAATCACCATGTTTAGTTAATCGGTTCCACAAAATGACACCTTGTGAGGCGTTTGGTGAAACAACGACCATGCTTCATGAAGATGCCTACACGCCTTGTCAGGAAGGCCCATACATTCACACTACCCCATACCAACCCCTACCATAGACCTGCCACACTCCACTAAATCATCACTTCTCCATTCCTCTCTAACCACCCATTTATCGAGTTCTCCACTCCATTTCTTTTTATATATATATATAATATATATATATATATATATATATATATATATATATATATATATATATATATATAAATTTTAATTTATTTATTTTAAATTTATCTATCTATCTTAATTTTTATAATAATGATCATTGAAACGATCCACCACAAATGGAAAGGGGTAAGATATTGGGGGAATTACATCTCCCTCCTTATAAGAGCATTGTCCTCGATGTGACACAAAGCCAAGATTAGAAGAGGTACTCATGATCAAGGAGGAAATAATCAACAACTCATGTCACCAACAAAAAGATACTTGTTGCTAAAGCACAACCACAAGGAAGAAGGCAAGGTTTGAAAAATTATTAATGTTTTGTGAAGATTGGTAGTTCCAGTTTACATTATTACTTAGTTAATCTTTTTCCTTAACATTATTTATTAATCTCAAGCTCTTAATATTTTATTGTTTAAGATTTTAGTTGATTTATTTTTCGTGGTTTCCCATTAGAAACCGATATCACGGTCCACACAACATAGTACTTGTCACACACATGCACCTGACACAAAATTACTCGTAACATAAGCATACTATAACAACATGGAATTCCCAACATTAAACATACACAAATTTCACGAAACTCGAACCATAATTGGACCTACACAAGTGTCACGATGGAATCAACATCATACCATTAATGAGGAGCATCAATCCTCGACATCCTTGACATCAAAAACATAACTTAACTCACATGAATACACATAAATCATGATACCAAATTCATATACTTCCAAATCTCCATAATGCTCCTAAACAACTCCATATTCCTTAGAAGAACAAAATGAATATTTTTTTTTCCTTTTCGATCCACCGAAGAGGTTGGTAACCCTATGGCCCTAGGCACATAGAGGCTAGAAACCTCTAACCCAAGTGACATAATAACCCTCGTAGTAGTTTAGCAAACCACTATTTATTTGTAAATCCTTGGGGTGTACCACCATAAAATGAAGTGGGCCCATAGGTACCACCAATCCTTGGTGAACCCATGTCCCTATTACAACACATAACAACATTAGAACCAACATGCCAAAACAATAAGAAAAATTTCCAAGTGGCATCAAATTCAATCGCTTTGGGCCAAACGAGAGTAAAATTGACACATAAGGAAGAATATAAACTCAAATTCGATTTTCAATCAAGCAAAATAAATGGCTAATTAGTCACACTAGAGTGAAAATCCTCATGTTAGTGCAACAATCAATAAAGTGCCAAAAATTGTAGGTAATAACTCAAGAAAAATTTAAATAGAATAATTTGTTTGTTCCAAAAAAGGGAGAGAAAAGAAATGTAAAATTTATAAATAAAATATGTATAGAGAAATATCACATCACAATCATTTTGTGGCCTTATACGACCACCAAAGGCGTACTCATCAAGTTGTTAGAACTCGGATATTAAGCCTCACTCGTAAAATATATAGCAAAAGCAAAATCACAAGTACCTTGGATCTCGTTCGACATCAAGTGTACATATTGGAATCCTCATAAGGGCATTAGAACTTGTCTAGTATCGAGAGCTACTCAAAATATAAATAATAAGCGATTAAATAATATACCTACCATGATCTCTGTCTAAATCATCCCTCCATACTTACACAAGGCTCAACATAGTTTATGAGGAAAGCGTACATGTCGCCATCTATTGAGCCTAAGGTGTTTGTAAAACACAATCTACATGGTGTGCATTGGTCAAATATCATGCATACCAAACAAACATAAGTGGTTTTTCAGTCTATGTAAGACTCCATTTCCTATCTCATACTCGGTGTGAGTTCTTTGGTCAACTATACACCTGATACGATACACAGGTCATCTATACGAAAATCATATAGGGAGAGAGAAAAAGGTACAGGTCACCATCTACTGAGCCTAAGGTTTGTGTGAAATACAATATATATGCCGCTTGTTGGGCAAGTGTCATGTATACCAAATGAACAAAAGTGAATTTTTAGTCTTTGTAAGACTCCGCTTCCTATCTTGTACTCAACTTGAGTGACTGGTTGACGGTACTCATTTCCTCACTCCACACATACACTTTTACTGATTTCTTCCCTTAGGGTTGGTTAGTATAAGATTCACAACATAACACATAACTACATTACTAACACAATGTGATTCAAACACATAAACCAACATCTTACACATGATATATTTATAGGTAAAAACACAACATTACTTTTACGGTTCACAATACATCATGTTTCCACAAAATACACCCGAAGTGTAAGTACAATACATCAGGGGTCAAATGATCACTATATGCCCCTAATTCACGACATGAATCCATCACATAACATATGGAATATATGTATGATGAACATAGTGAATAACATCACAACATAAAAATAATTGTAATACAACATGGTGACACAAAACGATACATAACAACACGGTGGTGACATCATGATGTGTTCTAATTCACTACGAAACAATGCTTTCATACAACACATTAAGACACACATATATCAAAAATCATAAAACACTCCAACACTTTTTAGTCCACAATAGCATTCCTTTCACACAACAAGGCGATACATCACATGTGAAATTATCATTGAATTCACGAAAGAGAGAGTGAATACTCTCATCACAAGCACATCAACATCATAACAAAACCACTCTAAGTGGTATGCATAACAAATGTGTTCATAATATCACAAGTACAACATTGGTCACATCACAACATAATATCACATTACTCTTCCCATCTCCTCCACCACCATGCATAATCATCATAACACCAACTATCCTAGAGGTTTGAGAGCATGAACCTCCACTTTGATACCAAATGTAATGCCCACAAAATTAGGCACACAAATACAACAATAAAAATACCGTGATAATTTTTTTTTACTTAAATTATTGTATACACAACACCACATGAGAACTCTTACGATAATTCAACATCACATAAGACATTTATACCAACATGGACCCACACGTACCACAAGATGAGAAGTGATTGGCTTCACAAGGAAAGATGACACACATAACCAAGCCTACCTAAGAGGCTTACATAGGGGAGAGGTCATCATTGCAACTACCCCTTATCCCTCCAAGAAGGAATCTTGGCTAGCCTTTGGTTCCTCCAAAGTACACACACACCACATCAACTTTGACTAGCCCCCTTATCCCTCCATTATAACACACTCTTATACCTCCACTAAGACTAGCCATGAATCCCCTTGTTTCCTCCAAAATAACACACACATTTCACTTATTCCTCCCTTCACTAGCTACACCTTATTCCTCCAATAAACAATGATGAAACCTCACCCCACATGAAGAAGAAAACAAAATCCACATGAACCACATGATGCACATCATAACTATATTTCCCAAAAGACAAAGGACAAACAATGATCCAACTACAATATGAACTTACGAATGACACTACCCATGACACAACACTTTCATGAATATTTATTTATTACAACCATGTTTCAATAATCAATCTTAATGGTTTGGAGAGTACTTGATACATGAACATACATTATTTTTCCTTTTACTAAATTTCCTTTATATCGTTTAACATTTAACTTAAGGTGTTTTTCATTTAATTTGGATCATATACATTGTTGCAATTACTTGTTTAACTCACTTGTTAATAGGGGTATTTATATACACACAAGGCTACTAGATCTTATCCCTAGGATTCATTTCTAAAGGCATGCTTACTTGGTTTTGTATCATACCTTTGTTTACAATAGGGACAAGTGTAAGACCAAAAGAGGAGAAGTTTGTAGTTTTAAGGATTAAGGGTCACGATTCTTTCTTTCATTTATACTTTAATAATTGATTTGGTCCACATTAACTATTATATGACATGGGTTTCTTTCGATGACATAAGAATGTTCAATTACGTTACAAGGAAGGTCAAATTTCACTATTCCCGTGGAACAACATCTCATGATTACACTTCGAAGGCCAAATACTAATTAAAATTTTATTACAATTATGTTCCAATAATTAGTTTAAGGATTCAAAGGCATTTGACATGGAAACATACTTTTCCTTTTTTTTTCTAGACTAAATTTCCTTAGTCTCGCTTTACATTCAACTTTAAAAAGGTATTGCTTAACTATGTTCATATGCCTTATTACAATGAATTTTTATGACACATTAGTTAGAAGGTCATGTGTATACACGCGAGGGTACTAATTATTTTCTTAAGGATTCATTTGTAAAGGACATGTTTATTTGGTTTAATGTCATACATTCATTACACAATAGAAACTATTGAGAAAACAATAGGGAAAAGGTATATCATTTAAAGTCTAAGGCTCATGGTTCTCTCTTTTTATTTATAATTTATAAATTGGGCATGTTTATTTTGGTGTTTACACAACATGAATTTATTTTCTCACAATATAGATAGCTTAACCATGTTACAGGAAGATCTAATTTCACTTTTCTACTAGGGTGTCATCTTGTGATTATGGTCAACACAATTTTTGGCATGACATCTACCAAAATCTAGCATTATTAATGTTTTTAGTTTTCCATTCACATATAGAGAATACTTCACACAAAACTAAAGAGGGTTAGAGATATATAATCATTTCATTGCACTTCATTTCATAACTAAAGGAGGAGAGAGAGAAGGAGATAGAGAAGAGAGAGGAGAGAGAAAATACTATTTTTCCAAAATTCAAATTTATCAAAACAAGCAACCAAAAGAGTTTCATATAGTTAATTATAAGTTTCAATAAGTTTTTATTTTGGTTTATTGACTTGAATAGGGTCCTACGACCTTCTTTTACATTTTCCTACTAGTTGCGAAAATGTCCAATTTTAGCTCAGAGGCTAAGAAACTATGTTCTAAAACTTTCTTCTGATGTGAAAATGCATAATGGGTAAATTACTACGTGTTCTCTTACATACCGAGAATTCACAGGAGTTGACAGAACTTAGAACTGGAAAACGGTTTACAAATGACGATTAGTTTTCTAGAGCCACCGATCGTAATCGGACTAGTTTGACCTAGTCAAACAACGACTAAAGGCCTACACAACCCTTTTGTAAAAATAGCTAGTAATGTGTTTTTACCGAATCGGGGTTTTGAAAATTGAGAAGTAAATATACTATAGGTTTACGAAGGTGGATAAGCATTTCTTCGCTCAAGGTCCAAACAACAAGCTGAAACGAAAACCAAAATTTCACATTTAACAACTTCCTAAAACTGCAAAACAATGTTAACAAGGCTTTAAGAGGGGAAGAAAAAGAAAAAAGTCAATCGAGGGTAATCTAAGGCTTAATGTGACTCCCCACATAACAAGGAACATAGACAAAACTTAACATCTCTTTTTCGGGGTCCGGAATGTTGTGTTACAAGTCTCTGAAAAAATGTGATTTACTAACTTTTACCAAGGGACATAAGCTAGGTTTAAAGGAGAAAAAAACTCAACTAGTCAATTAGAAGGGTTTGCAACTATCCAATTTGGTTACAAAGTTTCCAAAACATCTTAGAAAGAGGGTTTAAGACTATGGTTGGCAACCCAAGGGTAGATCGGATTTGCATAAGTCACGAGGTGAAGTTTTATTGTTTTACACTTGAGTTCATTTAAAATAACCAATGGTATAATAATCTATGGATTTATATTTTTATTTCATTGCAAATGAAGAACCAAAAATACAAAAATTATGGAAGATGAAGGTAAGGGAGACCATGCCTGAGGGGAAAATGAATCGGCCAAAGTTGTGGAGCTCGATTCCACATCTCCACAATGAATTTCGTCTAACGGATACATGCACCATAAAAACCTCCATTTTCACCATCCAAGAAGCCATATTAGACCATGCATTATCCCACATCATAGAAAATAATCATGTATACTAACCCAAGATGTTATCCATTCCATATAACAATTTGGGCTGATTTTCTTTATAAGGTAACGTTACCAAAATAATCGTTTGCCATGCACATGAGGCCATTAAATACTAAAGAGATAGAGTCATCTTTTCTTTTACCAATGGATTTCCATATTCAATTAATCTTACGAGGAGGATGAAGGATACCTTCGAGACAAGTAGTTGCTTGCAATTTTCAGCCTCCATAAGGCAACATATAACTATGGTAGATTTCTCTGAACACGAGGTGGTGACACTTAATAACTATACCGGAGAAGATACATTATAGCATCTTGCCATTGCTAGGATGTTCTTCTCATCTTCATTTATCATCCCCACAAGGTTTTCTAGTGCGTTGTGTTTATACTCCATGTGACCAATCTGAAGTCAAGCTAGTAATTCCCTTATATTCCATCTTATTGCCTCTTGTTTTCCCCTGAAGAAGACCTAGTGAAAGTTAATGCTAGAGTCACCTCATTAAGAACCCCTTTATTAACCAACAGACCAAATTCATTAAGATTAAGATCCAATTTAGTCTCCAATGCATCCAAATTGATTTGCATTTGTAAATTTCTTCCATATTTATCATCATCATGTATTATGTCGCTAATTTTAAGGTTTCTGTAGGCTAACCACCACAGATTTGCAGTTATTCCTACAGAGTGAGTTTTTATGGAAACAAGGATGGTGGCTATATTTGAAATCTTGGAAGGGAGCTGTTATATTTTAGCAAATATGTTTTTCCATCTTCCTCTAAAGGATTTAACTAGCTCTGCTTTCGCAACAAAGAGTGAAACCAGCTCTTCCACTTGTTTTAGCCATTCTTATATAAACTTGGTGTCTTCCACCATTGCTTAAAATAATCTCGAGAAACTAAATAATTTTTAAGCATTTTCAAAATTTTCCTTAGCTATGAATGCATTTTCAAGACAAAACTGAATCTAAATTCACATTTTGTGTAGGATGAATCCTTTTAAAGCATGGAAATAACATGTTTTCACGTAGAGGAAGAGTGAAAGAGACAAATATTTTCAAGATATAAGTGGGATAACAGGAAAGGGCACTTCCAATGTCTTAAACAATACAACCACTACTAAAAATAAAGGTAAAAATTAGGAAAATGAAGTGGTAAATGCAAAGGTTACAATGCACATATCACAAGTTCTCTAAAATAGAAAAAGAAAAATCAATACAATTAGATATTACACACTGAATGAAATGCCTTCTAATCCTTAAACTTCTTCTCGCATACAAAAATAAAACAATGATAGGAAATAGATCCTCTCTTCTCAATAGACAAGCTGAACCCACTTTTGATGCGAGATATAGACTTAGATCAATCAACTGTATATAGTGAGATGAGGAGATATTTGGGTTACATATCTATCTTTGTGAGTAGGATGCTTTAATTCATAATGGTGCGATCTTAGGACGGTTATTAGCGAGAGCTTTGCTCAAAGCATAGTTCCCTAAGTTTTCAAACACAATACCTCCCATCTTCATCAACGTGGGCCTCACCAACCTACTTGCTCACATTTTATCAATATCCTACAATCACGACATTCTATGGGATGACATCTTATGAGCGAGTTTGGTGAAACAACGACCATGCTTCATGAAGATGCCCACGTGCCTTGTCGGGATGGCCCATGCTTTCACACCGACCCATGCTAACCCCTCTCATAGACCTACCACACTCCACCAAATTCACCATGCTTCATGAAGATGCCCACATGCCTTGTCAGGAAGGCCCATGCTTTTACACTGACCCACGCCAACCCCTCTCATAGACCTACCACACTCCACCAAACCTGTCACATCTCCATTCCTATCTCCAATCACCCCTTTCCCAAGCACTCCACTCCATTGCTCTTATATATATAATATATTTATAATTTATCTATATTTTATTTTGTATATTAATTTACACACACACATTATATTTTAAATTTATATATGCAATCTTATCCATCATCATCATCTCTTTTCAAACTCTCCAATTTTTTCTTCATTTGGATATCCATTTCGAATTGATCTTATCACACCTTAGTCTTAATATTTGGATCCCCTTTCCAAAGTTTAATCAAATTATTCGATTCAAATATGAGTCTAAGCCTTAAGTTTTGGATACCCACATCCTCACTTAAGCATATCCATTTCAAGTCCAAGTCTTGATCTTTGATATTCACTTTATCAAGGATTGAGCACAATCATAATTCATTCATCAATCTGCAATTCATCTCTTATTTCAACATTCACTTTGTTTTAATTTGAGCAATCTCTTTTCATCCTTTGTCTCTTACTTCAACATTCACTTTGTTGTAATTTGAGAATTTTTCTTTCATTCCTCATCTTTCATTTTAACATTCAATGTGTTACAATTTGAGCCATTTTTCATCCCTTTGTCTCTTATTTTCAACATTCACTTTATTGAAATTTCAACAATCTTCCTAAGTCTCTTAGTTCAACATTCACTTTGTTGAAATTTGAGCACTTCATTTTCATTTCTACGTCTCTTATTTCAACATTCACTTTGTTGAAATTTGAACAATATTTCTATGTCTCTTATTTCAACATTCAATTTGTTGAAATTTGAACAATCTTCCTAAGTTTCTCATTTCAACATTCACTTTGTTGAAACTTGAGCACTTCATTTCTATTCTTAAGTTTCTTATTTCAAAATTCACTTTGTTGACATTTGAGAACTTCACATTTCATTCCTACCTCTCCTATTTCAACATTCACATTGTTGAAATATGAGTAATTCCTTTTTCATCTCCAAACTTCCCATTTCAACATTCACTTTGTTGAAATTTGAGTACTTTATTTTTCATCCCAAGCCTCCTATTTTCAACATTCACTTTGTTTAAATTTGAGTGTTTCCCTTTTCATCTCTGGAACCTCTCATTTTAACATTCACTTTGTTAAAATTTGAGCATTCATCCTTACATCTTGTATTCTGACATTCACTTTTTCATAATATAAACACATCTACATCAAAAATTATGTGTTACCACTTTTTCATACACAATGGTGGAAACAAGACATCAATAAATCCATTTCATATTCATATTTTTGATGAAGAAGAAGAGAACCAACAAGAAAATCAATAACACAATGTTTCCATAGAAGAACAAGTAAGAGTTGAAGGACTTTTGTGACAAAACAAAGTTTGATTTCTTCTTCTTCTTATTGAGATGAAAGCCAAATTACCTTTAGATTTTGGCGATGAGAATTTTAAACATCTTAAAATACAAGCGAACCAAGTAATAACAATGAAGCCAAATCAATAAATAATAACCAAGTTGAATCAAGTAAAAATGACAAAAACAAAGAAACATCTAGTGATTTTGCAAGTAAGTCAAACCAAGATTTGTTTGAAAAGATCAATTATAACCAAACAATTAGCTTCCATGGCTTCGAAAGTCAATAATGATTCCACTAAAAGAAAAAGAGAGAGAGAAAACTAGTCAAAAGCTGCAGATGTCTCGAGTATCCTGCAAATCAATACATCATTTGCACAAGAATGGAAAACTATGAAGGATATCTTAGGGATGCAAAAATAACGAAAACAATTTAACTTTGAGGAAATGCACCTTTATCCTTTTGACAAGGATATCTATTACTTACACTTTCCTAAATCTTTTAAAATTCCCAAGTTTGATAAGTATAAAGGTAAACACAACCCTAGAGAAAATGTCAAGGAATTCTCCATGGCATGCCAAAAGGTTACCTACAATAACGTGTATCTTTTACACTTATTTCCAAAAATTTGGGAGGTCAAGCCTTAGAATTATTTCTCCATCTTCCTAAAGGATCAATCACCAATTTTTAATACCTCTTAGATAAGTTCGTAAAGTACTTCTTTTTCCATTTAGATTACTAGATAACAATGATGGATTTGTGCAATACCAAACAACGGATAAATGAAAAATTTGTGCAGTTTCTCCAATGATGGCAAGGAATCATGAGTTAATTTTGTTGCTCAATTCCAGAGAAATAACTAGTATCTTTATATCAAAACTAAACAATGAACTATCCTTTCACATGCATCTACATTGTCTCAATAGTTTTGAGGAAATTAGTGAAAAGGGGACCCAAATCGAAAAAGACCTCATCATGAAAGGTATAATTAAAATTTCCTTCCAAGGACCACACGAATAACAATAACAACAATTATTCACAATATAAATCCAAGTATATAAATCAAAACCGAAATGTTACTAATGATGGAGTAGAGACAATAGAAATGCACATAACATCCAAAATAATCAAATAAAGCAATCTAAATAAAAAATACGTAGTTATTCCAAGAAAATAAGTTACTCCCCCTTGTGACTATAAGCGAAGAAAATTCACACCTTGGAAAAAATCCTCTCAAACATCCCATGACAACTAGTAAGTGCCAACATGGTTACTTACACCATAAAAATACCTTTTGAAGAGGGGCAACAAAAACCATCTTGGCATAAAGCTAGTGAATATTGTGATTATTGGTCATAGAAAATTGACTAAGTATCAATGGAGCATAGAGCCTTACACATGAGGGTATACACGCGAAGAAACAAAGCGGAACACAAGGGGCGTACTAAACGGTGAAGTAGGACAATGCACAATGATGCACACATACATACATAAGGTCAAGGACTTAGCCAATTTTACAAGAGGGCTAAAATAGGAAAGTAGAGTTGGAGTGTCACTCGGGTAAATATCTATAAATAGATAAAAACATGCACACTTAGTGGCCAAACAAGGGAAAATAAAATACATACGGACCAGGATAAAGCACATGCATGGAGATGTCTAATAATAAGATTAAAAGCATGTTGTATAATTAGCTTAATATATTATTAGCACAAGATGTAAAAATCATGTAGACTATTATTAGAACATGGCTATTATTAGGAAATAAAGCATGTAAGAAGTGAGGGGAAAGTCTCAACCCTATAAATATGATTGATGCACCATTTTTTTGGAGTGTGTGTGTGTGTAAGTGCAAATAAAGTGCATATAGGAAGTTCTAGTATGGATCTTTATCTATTTCCACAAGTATGTTCGAATATGTAGGATTGTGCATGGTCCAACGTATGAGTGTATTAAGTATATTGTACTCATATTCTCTTTTATGTATTTGATTATGGTTTGTAATGGATAAATTTGTTTGGGTTGCTAAATTGACTATGTCTGAGTATGGAATTATGGGAATTTAGATAGTGTTGTTTATTCTCTATGTTGAATGATTTCTATAATATATGTGTTTCTCAATTGTCATGATTATGATTCCTCTCTGTGTATGAATGGTTATCTTGGTTATGAATGATTATAATTATGATGAACTGCATGTTAACATCTTGGTAAGAAAATAAAAGGAGGGACCTGGTGGTTGCACGTACTTCGGGTGGGCTTCCATATTTGTCGGATGAGGTGTCGGTGCACATAACTATTGAGTGGGTAAAACAAGACTACATCTTGGTTATGTTTTCTGGATCTATTTTTAATTTGTCTACCAAGATGTTGCATACAAATAGCATTTTGAGTGTCTTTGGAGAATATTGAGAATTGGATTTTGTAAAGAGATATAGCACTAGACTTGACTTTAACACATGAAAGTGGGTGGAAGATAATATTTATGACTGCTTGTATGAGACGTTCTTGATTTATTCCTAGTATATTTTTATTTTGGGTAGGCCACTTACGCGACAAACAGAGGTGTCTCGAACAAGAAAGAAAGCTCGGGTTCAGAAGACTATCATACACTCTTTGACTCAAAAGATCCATGGACTAAAGTTTTAGATCATTGGTGGGAAGGTGTAGTGCGCATCTATACTTTGGAGTATGAAATTTTGATGTTTTATTGTCAGGAGGAAGTAGAGTTTTGGTTCTTGCATGAGCCAAGATGATCTTATTTACGTGAAATACCTTTAGCTATCAAGATCTTGATGGTGGAACTGGGAATGGAGAAATTACATATGATGAGCTAAATCCCCACCACGTGTAGGGGTAGGAGTAGGTTTAGGGAAGGATGGAGGTAGCCATCGCGTAAGCAAGACAGAGAGAAGAAATATTACTCAAATATAATGAGGTGTGATAAAGGGTATTTGATGATGCATGAAGGTTGAAAGGAATGATGAATGGTGGTATTGATGAGAACCTGTACAAGGTGAGGGACCACAATATTATATTTTATTGACATTGGGAAAGCGCAGAGAGAGACCACATTAGCCTTTGATGAGAGTGAGTCGAGGAGAGAGAGAGAAACATGGGAGCACATTTGATCCTGCTGGATACCTAGCCCTTACGCAAGGTGTTCCAAATCCATAGGTAATATTTTTTAAGAACATCATAGTGAAGGTGAACTAGGAGAATCTCCATGTTGGGAAGGAGACATAGGTAGACATATTATATTTTAGAATCAAGAGGCGTGACCTATTAGGGACGCGCACATGGTCATATATTAGGTGCCAGTGTTTAGAGCAAGTAATTTTGGAGGTATTTTTATAGGAATGTGATCGGAAAGAGTGTTAGCTCGAATCATTGTTGGAAGTAATTCGATAGGTGTTGCTTTATAACACAAACAATTGGTGTCTATTTTAGCACAAGTGGGACACAAGTAAGTTTATCTCTGCAAGACCAAATTTCATGGTAGGAGGCACGGGAGGCTTAGGAGGTACAATTCGGACAACACACAGGGGAAATCCTCATGGAATTTTAGGTTCACGATTCTATCCCACTCTAAGACAAGGTCCTCAACCACCACCAAATCAACCAACACAAACACCACCTCAACAACCATAGCAATAGATGCCTCAAGTATTCTTTAAAGATGACTCTTCACTTTCCAAAGTATGGAGGTGTGGAGGATACAACCGAGAATGTGAAAAACTATGAACTAATATGGAGAGCTAAGGGTATAACAACCCCTGATAGAAAGGTAAGTCAGTTTGCTACCACACTTCAATGGCACGCACATAGCTAGTATATAAATTATAATCCACACCGAGAATGTGGTGGATTATGATGGATTGCACACTTGTATTTTTGGCTGAATTTCATATTCCAAAGTTTGAACAACAGAGTATTAGCGTGCTAAATGACATCAAGTAGGGCTTGTCTAAGAGTGTAAGGGAGTATGATGCACGGTTTAAAAATCTATCATCCAAGTTATCTTATGATATTCATCAAATCCAATATGCACAATGGTTTGTTGGAGTCTTGTTGAATTTGTTTGAAGAGCCTTATCGATGTAAAAGATTTAATAATCCATGTGAGGCTTTTGAAGAATCTTTGTGCCTTTGAAGGCAAGTTGGTAGTGTATACACGAGTGAGTCCTTTTCTTGAGGTGCAAATAGTAGCTATGGCTAAGAAATTGTAGAATGTTTTCGCCAAATCATCATGCGAGACATGCGGTGGGTTATGGTTCACTTTGATTGTGACATTGAGGGACATATTAAGCATAGTTGTCTATGTAGGAATGTGCACACCTTTATTCACAGATCTTATGAGATTCTCCCCAAGAATCATGATGTCAGGAATTGCCCCTCTAGTAGCACACTATAATCAAGAATGTCTCTATGTATTGAAATATTTCGATACACACACCCATGATACATCTCGATTGCCATTTGATATACCAAATTCATGAGGCATGCAAGGCTGTCTTATGACAGACCACTTGTGGCAAGTAGTTCTTAGACGTATGAAGTCCAACCTAATGAAGGATGTAACAATGGATATGGTGGGTTCCAAGGTGGATATAGGAGAAAAATCATGGTAGAAGAGGAAGGTTCATATGTAAGAATTTTTATAATTTTGGTTCCCAAATCATTACCACTGCAAATGTCCCAAGAATCAAGTATGTGCCTATTATGGAAAGTAACATAACGTTAAGGACTTCCCTAATCTTTATGAGCATATGTGTAAGAAAAAAAAAGGACAAAGGTGCGGGGATGATCAAGGTGTAGTGTGTGAAGAATGAACAATGAACGTTTAATAAGATACCTAAACGGAATCACAACCTGAATTAGTTACTACATGTGCAAAGGTAATGTGTACAAAAGAACATGTTAAAGAAAAATATCTCATCATGAGGAAAATTATGCATGTTAATTATCCAGATGCTACTCATCAAAAAAAAGGTGTATCAAAAAACCATGGGAGTAATCGGATATTTATAAGGGAGATCAAATGCATAAAGGAACAAGAGCATGAAAGGGAATGCATGAAGAATATTGAGCTTCTAGAAAAGGATGTAGATGATTTAAAGGAGGTATGTAGGATGCTACGATAGGAGAACATCATTCCAATGCAAGGAGATTGGTTGTGCAAGAAGGTACTATGAAGTGAAGTTTAAAGGGAGCGTTAAATCATGCATGCAAATTTACCATGACATAACCACAAGTATGACAAGGAAATTACACTGGATGCGGTGATCAATGGATGACTGGTGTGTAATATTCGATTGACATGGGTACGAGAGGTGAATGTATTGAATTTGGATGTTTGGAACTAGATGAAGAGACCCCAATTACATCCATATTCTAATGTTGTATATATGGAAAACAAGACAAGGGACATGCCTATTGGGTTGTTGAAGGATGATTCAATTACTATTTAGGAGCTACGCTTACAATATATTTTGAAGTATTGGAGCTTTCGAGGTGGAAAACTTCCCGCATTGCTTGGACATCCTTAATGTTATGTGAACAATGTTATCTTACACTTCAACAAGAGATATATGAGTCTCAGAACAAGTAGGAATACGTAGTCATGCCTCTAGATGATGTGAAGGTTGCACCATACATTGAGCTTGTAAGTGAAGAAGAGCTTAATAGGATTTATGCACATGTAGTGCGTAACCATGAGAATGTGGAGCCATCCAGGGAAGGATTACTCGGTGGGAAGATGCACAATCTATCGGTGACACTACTAGTGTTTCTTGTGAGATTTGGGCCTAGGGAACGTATGAAATGGTTAGGTGTAAGGTTAAGGGAAGAGTTATTAAGATTATCGGGTTGTGGATGATTCAAAATTTTGGTGAAAATAAGTTACCCAGTATCTTGGCAAAGAAACTCCTGACTCATTTTTGCATGCCAATGAGAACTAGTGGCAAAAGGAGGGGGAAAAGCGGAATATGCCGGTTTATAACTTATGAGGAATAGTAGAACACTAGTGGGAAACACACATAGAAGATATATTGGGATGATGCAAGATAATAGTTTCCTTTTCAACAAGGTTTACTCGGAGTAATGTTCCCTCCCTTATACACGAGCATGATGGCAAGGATCCTACTTTGGTACCCATGCATAATTATAAGAGATAATGGGCATAAGGCCGAGAGGATAATCTAACTAGATTAGTTCCTTTTTGCACCGTGTGTGAATTCTCCAATTCAATAATGTGAGGCCTGCACTTCCATAATGTGAGTCTTGCACTCCATTGTGAGTCCTACGCCTATGGCATGAGTCTTGCACTAGGATTGAAGTGATTCCTATGCTAAGCTTAGGTAAGTCCTATGTTGGGCTCTGTATGAATCTGTGATAGGCTTATAAAAGGTCCTTCATTCACACTTGTTAGCATGAAAATAAATTTATATCAACCCATTCAAATAATCATATGCAAGATGAAAATGAACAAGATTTATGCAAAAAAACTTCCTTTTAAATATATAAAAGTATTAATACAAAAATGCTAACATTAGTTTAATACAAAGTGATGATACAAAAATGGGGTTTGGAATGGGAATTGTCAAGGCTCATCATAAAAAAACATTACCCATCAAGATAAACAACATAATAAATGTGTTCGTGAAATAAAATACTAAAATGGGTCCACTTTAGTAATAACATGAATTTGTGTTTATCATGTAGTGACGTAGCAACGTGTGACTAATATAGTAGACAACATGTTCTCAATGAGCATCGTCATGCTTTGAACAAGTAAGGAACCTAATGTATGGAAGGTTAGAAAAATGTATAAAAGTAACATTTTCTTTGGGATTGGAGGTTCCAAGATTGGTGGCTTGAGAAAACAAGCTTTAATGACATCAAAGGATTTTTGACATGTCTCATCCCATACAAACTTACTATCTTTTTTATGGAAGCACAAAGTGGAATGAGGGGGTGAATCAGTCCTACAATGATTTTTACTTCAATTACCAAACCATTCATTCATCAATTATATTGTCCATTCAATATCCATAACCATGTGTGCTTATTAAGATAAACAACATCAATCATAAGAGCAAGAAACAAAGTACACAACACAAGAACACCATATGTAAGTGGGAAACCCTCATGGGGAAGAAAAACCACTGAAACTATGCTTATATTACACAAAGAAAATAATTTTAGTGAAGCACCAAATTCACAAGGAGCACCAACCCCACAAGAAGCACCAACCCCTAGGTTAGTACAAAGCACCAACCCTACACGAAGCACCAACCCATAGTTTAATGAAGAGCCCACTCCACAAGGAGGATAAAACCCCTAGGATGACCAAAAACTAACTCATCCACCTGTATAAGTTTTATCTCTCGATTTTATGTTGCCACAACTGATGGAGATCACATATTCAATTCACAAACCCTAGTTCAAACCCTAGGGCATCAAAATTACTTTATCTTCTTCTTTCTCAACTTATCTTAGATATAAACTCTTGCTCTCATGTATTCAATCAGTCCTAAACTTTTCTTTCTCTTCCTCATCCTTCAAACCATGCACACATACCTATAAAACACTCTCCTCTAGGTTGCACTTCTTCCCTCCAAAAGCACTAGTTCAAAAATAAACTCAAAACATCACTTTTATACCTTTTTACTTCTTGAGGACCCAAAGGAGGTTGGTCATACACCTTTTTTTCAACAAATTAATCAATAAAAAATTCCATAGAGTTTTCACGACAGCTACAAGTGACCCATATGGGTCAACCTAGCAAAAACACACTTTCCATGCACCAAAAATAACCAAAACACATGCATTGGGATTCCAAAATTCTCCTCGTTCCAAAAAATGGTTATTCAAGCTCCCATATTCATCAAACATGAATAACATATCATTTAAAGATCAACCAAGGTCATAATTTATCTCAACCAATCAAATTATTTTGTTTAATGGGCCTAGTACTCTTTGTATTTCTCAAAACTACTATTTCCTACACCCTTCAACACCATGGAAACTTCATTATGCCAAAAATCACTTAAAAATAACCAAACCATGCAATATAAAAACTTTATGGAAATTAAATAACTTTTAGAACACTTATAATCAAGTTAAAATCCTTGAATCAACCACCTGATCAAACCATAGTCACTTTTGTCTTCACCAAATCAACCTGCCCAAAAAGTTGTTTCCAAATATTAGCTCATAAAAACATTTATATGAACATTAAATACCTATAAATGGATTCATTGGATGAAAAATTAATCCCTCTTCACATTACATGTGATATAAAGCATCACATAATCCATATAATGCTTCAACAAACTCAAAACAGTCGAAACTATAGTTCATGTCTGGATTGGAAAAATATTTCTGCTCACAAATTTACATTGAAACCATATAAAAATAGCATATCATGATAAAAAAAACATTTCAATGGATATGTATCTTAATTCTCTTTCAAACACAACTTTAATCATCTTAAAACTCCACTTGTAGCTCCTGTTATGCTCATTTTACTGAAGACTAGTTTTTATGGACTCAAAGCTACCTTTTGACCAGTCAACCTGAATGGAGCTCATATAACCATGAAATTTCATAAAAATTTCCTGAAACCTCTTTTTAAATCAATAAAAACTCACATACATCATATAACAACAATTTAGTTCATGCCTCATTTGGAAACTTTCTCCTCAAACTTGAACTCTTCAAAAACTAGAATTTTTCAGGTGGGACCCACATACTGTCACATACTCTAACATAAATTTTTAGAAATATGGAAGAGTCCTATACAACATACAATCATCAATTTTTCAATAGTAATCAAAGCTGGTGATCAAACACTTTTCTGCAAACTGCTCCTAGCTAGGATTTCAAACCACTTTATCTTCTTAACGATCGTTGATAAAAAGATGATAAAACCACCTAATTATTTTTGTGAAATATTCATAACTGACCTTACAATATATTTATAATATATCAGGTCACCATGCAAAGCATACAATTCACAACAAGCATCAGAAGGTCAACTTTTGTCACAAAAACACATTGTTTGTTACTCGGTTTTGCCAAAACTTACATATCTTCAAAAATATTTAGCATATTGACATGAAATTTGGCATGAAGCACCATGAAAACATCCTATAACTTATAAAAGTCACCACATATCACAAATATTTCTAAAAATCTCCAACCATTAATACTCACCTATGCAAACCTACTTGCATTTTTTTCATTCGCTTGCTTCCCAAAGACCTCAAATATGCATCTAACCTCTAAATTATGACCTTAAAATCACCATACACCTCAATTAAAATGCTACCATGATTTAAACATGCTTGAATGAAACTGACTAGGACCAAATCTCACATCTCCATCTCATTTTTCATTCTTCAGGGCTATAAACAATCTTGGAACGGCCTGACTCAACACTGTAACCACATGACCTAACCATAATGACCTTGTGTAGACTAATACACACCTATAACACACCTCATGGACTATGAATGAAATCATGACACACTCCAACCAACTCATGATGACTCAAACCATTATTTTACCTAGGAAACTAAACACCAGGACAACAATGTACTTCACCAAACCACATGAACAACATGATTGAAACCGAACAACATCATAGGGAGACTCATACAACACCATGACACCATTTTTCCATCAATGGGGTTGACATCAATGAAAACACTGACCCACAATGGCCAACAATCTCCCCCTTTTTCATTGATGACAATCATCATGACAAACACCTACATGACCTCAATACCTTGTTTCTAATGTCTCTCTCCCCTAAAAAGGCTAAAATGACTCTACTTCATGAAAAATAATAGCTCACAATGACAACAATGGAGAACATGAATTACTCGACTCAAAAGTCCCCACAGGACTGAATTCTCTCTCCTTTAACTCCAAAAATAGAATATGAAAATCTCGTAGTCCTAGTAAGAGCCAAAAATAGCTCCCCTCGGATGATACTTATCCTATTTTGTCTTCATGCACCTTTGTTTATATCACTTTCTAGGTTTGTTTTAAGCATATAAGAAACATTTTTTTCTTTAAATTAACCAAAAACTTATTTAGGACCAGTTGTCCCTAAGTGACAACTTTAGTGCAAAAATAGAAAACTTCTCATGCCCCTAGGATATTCCCAATCTCATCACAAACCACCAAGAGGTTCCCCTAGGCTTGTAGCACTCTACTATCACTAAAAATGCAAGAAATCTAGTCCTTACCTTGTTTGCATTCCTTTGAGATGACACAATTATTTTCCATTGTCCTTGAAGCTTTCTATAGTGTTCTCAACCTCCTTTGCACACTATTTTATTCTTCATATCCATCTTGTACAACTATCCTACTTTGCAAGACAATTAGCGAGTGAATACCATATATACTTTCTCATATGCCTTCTAAGGAGTTTAATCACCTTTTAAGTGAACAACTATGCTCCCCCTTCCTTAGTGGACATTCTCAGGTCTTGTTCATACTTATCAATCTTGACAGAGCAGAGCTTCACACCTTAAGGTCTTAACGAGACTCACATTTTATTTTATATGCATTCGGCATGGACTTTTGGGTGAATCACAACTAGAAGAGGGCTCCCCATATCCGAAACACTCATCATAGGCCTATACTGTCCTTTTTCCCATACGCACCTTCATAAACTTGCTCTCTTTTCACTGATCGACACTTCAATGTTTCAAAGAAACTCTCGGCTTCTTGAACCATATTGTATTCTATCTTGACACTATATTCAATATATAGATGCAATAGTCCATTTACCAGGATTAGAGACTATTGGAAATCTTCATAGCTCATATTTCTCTATCACAGACTTCATCTTATCATATTTTGATACCACTCATCTTTTAGACACATGTTTAAGCATTGACAAGAACATATTTGCACATTCTAACCTTTTTTACCTTTTCTTTATGATAATAAAACTCATAAAAAGCAGTACCATCATGCCTTAATATTTAACATTATCTTACCGGTCCTTTTAGTTTTGTAGCCTACTTGGGACCACTTCAACACAAACTCATACATTTGATCTTCAATCTACATCCCAAAAGAAATCAACTTCACCTTTTCGAATATCTAATTTTAGATTATGAAGAATTTATTTTTCAAATTTTAAGCTCATCCTTTCAAGATAGTACAGAGACACAAACACCTATGTACCCTTATATGAAGTTTGTCGGCATAGTTTTGATGTAAATCATACACACCACCTGCGATGATGACATGTAGGATGCATTTTCACTTATTGTTCCTTCACTAGCTAAGCATGGCCATTCCAAGGCCATTGTACCAATCCAAGAACCTTAAACATTCTTGTAGCACCAATTTCTACCTTTTTTGAGTTATTCTAATCTTATTTCATACCTCTCGTGACACAATGTACCTAGTCATACTTGTTTGCACAATCTTTTGACACCTTAGATCCTAATAGATGCCTATAAAAGTCTCTAATCACCCCTTTTACCAGCTCAACACCCTAGAGTAGTCTACTTTCACATAATTTCATCACATTCTTTCTGATCCTAAAAACATGACATTTAGGTCTACACATGGCCTTTATACCTCCTGAGCTTTCACACATCTTTGAACTTAGGGGAAATTCCAACCACTCAATAAGAGAAAAAAACACTTTTGAAACTCTTGACATATGATTCAAAGTATTAACTATGACCAACTTTAATCCATAAGGCCATCTCAAATTCATCAATTAATCATACTAACCAAGAACATATTTTTACATATTACATCATTTCCTTGCCAATAACTTGACACATATCGCATCATTCTATAACACAAACTCATGCTTTCCTTTATAGTCTCCAAAGCACTGATTTCTAGTAAGAATACCAACAAGAAGATATTCTTGATTCCACATTATAGACCATCAAACTTAAAACATCTTTTGATAGATTTCATAGGGATCATTCATCTTTACTATCATATTATACACTAATGGAAATTTGAGTTGACCTTCCAAATTATACTTTACACTTCACCGACTTGGTTCTAACCACTGCAATGACCAGATTCTAGACCATTTCAAGACCATTTTTCAGTCATGCAATCTCCTATTCTCCTTCTAATACAATAACTTGACATATATAATTCAGAGTTAACCATGTGGACTAAAGCCCTTTGTGGAGACACATATTTTCATTGAGAACATATGATGATCTTGATAAGATCCTACAACAAGGAATCATTCAAAGAAATGATATTTCTCACATTCTAGAATTCAATTGAAGAGATACAACTCCATATGCCACCTATGCACATCAATATTGATGGATCCATTTGCATCTTGATGAATTTAAAGCCTCCACAGATCTATGATGAGAAAAACTTTATCATGAGAGTCTCAGAGATCAAGACCATTATTTACACACATTTCTCGATGCATAGATACATCTATTTGACTCGATATAGTAAATAACACTGAGAAATATTTATAACAATGATTTGCTTCCACTACTCTTATAGAACATTATCCACAACTCGGACTTTTAGCCTTTGAAGTTTTTACTAAAGGCATTCAATTGGATGAGAAACACATAGCTAACTTCTTTCAAGTAACTTCTTGGAGACACAAATTTTGACTTCCTTTTAATGTGCAATCTTGGATATCTTTGTCATACTGATTTAGGTTTATCTTGGAGCACTCTTAACAAAGATCCAATGACATTAGAACTTTCATAATATCTAGATACACCTTGAAGAATCAAGAACAAGTCCGATTAGCAACAATTGACCCAACATATAATCTGTAAACAAGACACCTTGATGAGAAAACACTTACACACAACATAAAAATCTTCTTTTTAAATGGATGTACTCATTTGCATACCATTGCTCATTTACAACTCTTATGACTTAAGATCTCTCATTAGCATACCTGAAAGAGATATCCTATTATCGAACCCTTTCAAGGTTTTTAGCTTGAGGCACATACACCTCTTTAGAGCTCTATAATGTTGTTCAAGCTTATTTGGGAAAAAATTTCACTGAAAAATTCCTTTAACACAGAAACCATTTCCTTTGAAGTCTTCCTTTTAGGCCTTAACACCTTCATCACAACCTCATTGGCTTCTTCAACTTGATATAGCTTGTCAACCAACTTTCACATGACACCTTGCATAGATTGAACTTCTGATTACTTCAACTCACTATAAGACCTTTATTCTTGAGTGTATACCCAGATCCCTCATGTTTTGCATATACTTTTGACCTTTGAGACTCTTAATGCTAACATAGACACCTTATCACAAACCTAAGCAAAATCTTATTCAGATGATATTTCTTGAGACACTACAAAGCACCATTTTGACCAACACATAGATATCATTATTGATATGGTTGACTTTGACAACCCTACAAATCTATAGATGAGAGACCACAGACTTTTTATACTTAAAAAGCTTGACATATGATCATTTTAAGTACTTACTATAATATGAACATTTTTTTCCAAACCAATAAAACCTTTACTAATGCAGATAGAGCTTAAATTAAGATATTTTAATTTTACTAATAAACATGGTGTTCAAATCAAGAAACATATATGCATACATTGATTTCAACCTTCAGACCCATAACACTATGACATACAACTTCTTTGACATGATCATACATGCAGAGAGACCTTTGACAAATTTGATTAACCCAACACATGGATAACATAGGCTTGGATACAAATATGTTTCACACAGGCCATTTTGCAACATGTTCACTCGAATTTTGACTCATTATGACAAAAACTTACAAGATTACATTGGAGGAAAACATGGATGATGAAAACAACACTTTTCGAGACACCTATAGATGAAAAGAACTCAAAGACATATGAGTGAGTTACTTTACATACCTTATGATACCAAGGTTCATTTTAAGAGACCTCTTGGAAATTGGAGGTGGAAAATACCTAGCGAATATCCTCGGAACCGGTTTCTCTAAAAGGTGAATTTTCTTTTTTCATAATTGAATTTTCACCTACTATTTTTTCAAGGGAGACTGCAGACACTGATGCATATTCGATGCATGACAGGGAATCTTCCTATTGCACATCAACAAGATTTATTGACGCGAGACATAGAATCTTCATGTCACGCGTCAACAAAGGTTCTTGACGCTCGATAGAAAGATTCCCTGTCACACATCAATAGAGTTTCTTGACGTGCAACAGGGAACCTTCCTATCATGCATCAAGAAAAAATTTGTTGACGCGTGACAGAGAGCCTTCCAGTCACGCGTGATAGGGAATCTTCTTCTCATGCATCAAGAAACTTTGTTAATGCGCGACAGGAAGATTCTTTGTCGTGCGTCAAGAAATCTTGTTGACATGTGATAGGAAGATTCCTTGTCGCATGTCCATAAAGCTTCTTGACACACGACTGGAAGGCTCTTTGTCACGTGTCTTAGGATTTGAAACCCTAATTTTGTCCTATAAATAGCCTGCCACCGGTCATTTTCACGTTTACACTTTCCAGCTCCTGAATTTTCTTGTTTACGAAATCTAGGTTAGGTACAATCAAGCTCAAGGACAACTACAATGGTGACTATGAGTGCAGCCCAAGCCCAAGAAAAAAATCAAGAGGAAAATCTAGTCCAAGCCCTATCCAAGGCCAAAATAATCTACAGGAACCTTTTGTGCCCCCACATCCAGAACAGTTGTACAAATGAATTCGGAATACAAGGATATGCTCGATGCATGTGACTTTGGTGGTCTCGTTAGGATGCCCCATTTCAAAATAGACCATGACATTATGAACTACCTTCTATCCTCATACAATACAAAGGACGGTTTGTTTACTGTTACTATGGACGATGGTCAAATGTTTCAATTCGGTGTCGACCCAGCTAATATTCATCGGTTAATAGGCCTCCCATTCAAAAATTTACCCATTGTTACAATGAAGGAAACACTCATCGAAGATGATAAGAAGTACCTAGAATCAAATTTCAGGTTCCATGTTGATTGTAAGTGTCAACTGTTTTCAATTTTCATTTGGTATTCAGTTTCTAATTTTGATACAATTCAAATCAATATTAATTCCAACATTCTTTTGGCATTTGCAGCTCATGTCAATAAATCTAGACGTGGTGTGGATATGCAAGGAATTACACACCACTTTCTTGCCACTATGATTTCCTTCTTTCAAGCTAGAATAGTTTTGCAGGGTCACCAAACGGATATACCAAACTAGGCTATTGCATACATTCTTACTACTATCGAAAAGCAAAAATTTGATTGGTGCACGTTTTTATCCAAAAATAAAAACTGACATTACAAATGCAATGCTTTGAAAAAACCAGTCATTTACTCCACAAACTATCTCCTTGGCTTTTATTACGAGGATCTTCTAAATTTAAAAGACAAACCAATTCCTACTTGCATGGATGAGGCGTTGATGAATTTGTCAATTCCATTTCAAGAACAATAGGTATAAACTATAAAGTTTGTATTTCAACATTAGACTAATAGGATGTTCATCTTGAATCTAATTAAATATTTATTGTTTGCAGAGAATATTTTTGGAGGCCCTTCCTTGAAAAAGAAGGCATCAAGAGGAAGAGGCCAATAACACGCTGAGGCGTCGGCAGATTCACAATCTGAAATGGAAGTTCACTCATCTCTGAACCACCAACCATTTGAATTCGTTAAACGCCAGAGAAGTAATACCTTAACATTTATTATTTACAAATTCCCATTTTGTATTTTCAATTTACCATATTGAATTGACATACAATTGACTATTGCTTGACATTGTAGGGACTTTGGACTATATGTGTACTTCTCAAAGTCAATTGTCTTCACCAACTCACTTCGTTCAATCACATGCAATTGTCTCTTCTCAACAACCACCTCAGCAATCCTAGCAACAGATAGCTCAAAAACCACCAATTACTACTCCAACATGGCCACCTCAACCACCGTGACAAGCTACCCCTCAATAACAAGGTATTATTTTATTTCTTTAGTACAAGTTTTGAATAGTACTTCATATAATTTCATAGTTTTTGCATAGTTATAAGCGTTTTTCATATGATTTTTCTTGATCTTTTCAGCACATTGCAGTCCTTCACCTTTTGTACAGACAAAGCAACACCACCCCCTCCTCCTCTAATAATATTCAAAATGCCAACTAGAGGATCAAGAAAAAGAACATTGGTAAATGCATGCCAATTCCTCCGGCCCCTAGTGGGACACTAAACATTTCCTCCTCATTTTGAATTCCAACCCTCTCTCTCGGTGGCTTGCCCAACATAGCAGCATATCGGTTTTAAATAATATAACTTTAGATGAAGATTACTTGGGCATTGATAGAAATGACCCAACAAGATTTTTCAATACACATGAGATGATTCAAGGCCAGTAGGTATACTTCTATTTCAACATAATTTATTCAACTTTCATTACATTTCACTTTAGAATATTGATTTATTTTATCATAAATAGGATCAGGGCACACAAAGGCAGAAACAAGTAGCAGTTGATCAACCCAAAATCCCCCATACCTCTCTAGCAAGATCATCTTCTTCAGATACAGATGGTGAACAGTTGTTACCATTTCCTTTAGAGAACTTAATTGGTTATGATTGTCAATCCCATGTCAATGAGTTTATTGTACCTCATATTGGTCAGCTCATAGAATGGGAGAAAAGGGAAAAAGTACTAATCAATGAGATAATAAGTCATTTTGAAAATTATTGGCAAAGGGATAGTTTATACGTTGTAGTCCAGAATCAACCTACAAAGATGGATTCCTTACTTACCCAAGTAAGAAGTGGGACTGTCACATATAACAACAACTATAAAGATGACATTTTGGATAAAACATTAAACAAATTAGAAAATATTAGTGTTGAAGCCCAGGCATATTTTAACAAATGGTCTAAGGACAAGGATCTAGTAGCGAATTGCAAATGTTGAAAGAGATAGAGCAGTTGTAAGTATTATCACTTCAAAACAATATTTTTTGTTAATTTGACCTTTTCTTATTTTAGTAATATGTTTAATTGATATCACTTTTTTTGCAGTTGAAATATGAAAATTTGAAGAGTCAAGCAAAGGTTTTCCAAGTTCACTTGGAAACCGCAAAGAAAAGTTTATTATGCAATGAAGAATTTGAAGGAAAATATTGTTTTGGTTAACAAACAAAACAATACACTGAAGCAGATAATTAAAGAGCATGGCTTCGACCCTAAAATTTTATTCAAAACCAAGGTAGCTACAGATCCAAGTTTTCTATCCCATGGAGATGCAACAAAGGAGGAACAAAGAATTGTAAAGAATCTAGATAGTGTTGCGGAAGATCTCATTAGTTCTGGGATTATTCAAGCCATTGGGGAAAGGGGTACAGTGGAGAAGCCATTGGGGAAACTGAAAGGAGTATAGGAGTGGAAGCCATTGAGGAAGGGGGTACAAAAATTGAGGGTTAAAAAATTTCATGATTGAGGGTGGAAAGATTGAGGGTTTGAAATACTTTATAATCTATATTTGAAAATTATTATCTAGATTTGGAATTTGAAACTTGAAATACTTTATAATCTTTAATTTTATATCTTCCTTTATATTATGTATAGAATTTGAAATTTATTATCTGGATTTGGAATTTGAAACTTGAAATACTTTATAATCTTTAATTTTATATCTTCCTTTATATTATGTATAGAATTTCTAGATTGTATATGGTGTTTATGTTTCATTTGAATGTGATGGTGTTATGATAATGGTTAATTATTTGTTTTAAGAAAATATGGAATATGGTATGACACATGCATCTTAATACTAAGAGTTAAATCTTCTTCTCTCTACTTGTAATGATGATTACATTAGATGTGGATGATGACATTAGAATAGAATCATAGATATGGATTATCATGAATTGTATGTGGACTGTAGATTTAGCTTCAAGCACGATCATGGAATCTAGAAAATTTGGAATGTAGTACGATAGAGACATTAGAATGGATATAGATGATGATGAATGATGATAATGGATAATTGTTTTAAAAAAATTGGAATGTGTCAGGATTGTTTTAAAATAGATAAATAATTGTTTTAATAATAATTGGAGTGTCAGGATTATGATAGTGATATGATGACATTAGATGTGGATGATGACATTAAAATATATATGGATAATGATGAATTTTATGTGGACGTAGATTTAGCTTCAAGCAGGATCGTGGATGATGAATTGTATAAAATTTGGAATGTGTTATGAAATAAACATCTTAATATGGAAAAATCTTCCTCTCTTTGTAAAATTTGATTGTGTGATTTTATCCCACAAAGTTTAAACAATATATCAAAGCATTTCACAAATATAAAAATAAATTAAACATAATTGTAAAAAATCAAGAAATGTCATATGATAGGGTTTAAGTTACCTCTTGTGTTTTAGATGGCTGTGAAAAAGCATATGGAAGGAATATGAGAAATCATCCTTCGTAGTGTGCTAGATCTTTGATTTAAGAAAACTCAACATGAGAAATGGATTAGTAGATAGATGGGTGAGTTTCCTGACATTGTCAGTCCCGAGAAGTGCGAGCTTCCTCGGATGGATGTCAACCCACGTTTAAAAAAAAAAGATGAAATAATTGTATTTAAATAAATGTAAATATATATACCTATAACATGAAAGATATTTAATGATAACAAGAGCTGAAACAAAATTTGATAAAAAGCCTCCTCAGTCAATATTTGCATCTGTAGAGTTAATATGAAATTGAATAAATAACCACAGTTAAAATGTAAGGTGACAAACAATAAAAGTAAGGTCAAGGAGATACCTATTTAAAGTTGAAACAATCCATTATCAATAGCTTCTTCAAACTTGATGTTCTCTTCTGTAGAGTGTGACGATGCGCCAATTCCACTCTCATCATTGGGAACAATTGTACTTGTAGTTGTATTATTCACACCTCTTCTTTCGGAAAGGGAATTCCAATGCACAATTTCTCTGTCAAAAGGAAAGGTTTCCATGGAGTAGCAAGATATATAACACCTCATGCAACTTTCCAGATTTTTATCCAACCTATTTCTCGAGTTTTTATTTTATAAATGATAAAGCACGAAAACCCTTTTGTCCTCCACAGACCCCAAAATCATTGTTTGGCATAAATCATATAATTTGAAATTTCACCGATGTCTTCTTGTAAGATAGAACTTTGATAGATTCATCGTCAAAGCCTTGTAATAGCACCACTTTTAGAAGGTTCGTCTAAATTTTTATATTGGTTCCTCATTGTTGTTGCAAAATTTGTTGATTGAAACTTTAATAAATCAGCATGCAGTATACCTTTGATTTCCATACCCTTGAACTCTGAAGTCTTTGTGAAATGTTCCATTATTATACCCATGGATTTATGGAAATGCTTTCTTACAAAGTTTGCATGACCACCTTCAGTATTCCAAAAATTAGGATTCATCACACCCATTGCTTCAATAATTTTATCTTTGGAGAAATGTTCTCTAATTACTGATGATAATGATTCTGAATTTTTTTAAAGCTTTATTCTTGTTTCAACTATAATGAGACTCAAACATATTATGTACCACAAAAACATCTTCTCGTTCGATCCTAGAATAGCTTAACGTTTTTATGAAATGTGCAGTGGTATGTCCCTCCCATTAACATTGATGCAGAGGTGATCGTGGATATTAAATCTCAAATAGTTACATTGGGATTTTTAAGATCTAACAAAGATTTTCAATTCTCAAAAACAGTGTATCAAAACTATCTTGGGAACAAGACTTGCAGGACATCAATACTTTGACATACCATTTTTCTCATCCGTATAAAATCCACAATATAGATTAATCTCGTTATGCGTGTTTCATCAATGTTTTGATCTCCTACAACATTGGAAGAATACCAACCATTGTAAGCAATGTCTCCAAATTAGTTAAATGGAACAATAAGTCCCTCACCTTGTCAACTTCATGATGATATTTGTGCATGAAACTAGCCAACGAAGGATACTCCTCACGAACTCTGCATGTAGGTTCATACAATGAGATCCATCTCGAATCAACATCCTTCATAAATTTTTTACCATCTGTAATTCCAATTGCGAATTTCTAGAATTCAAGAAATCACTTTGGGTTGCTTGTAATATAGGCATGAAGTTTTTGTTAGTGTAAAATCACAACACCCCCAAATGAGTTATGGATATGCTTTTCTAAGGAAGACTCATTTGGTGTGATTTGCATAACATTGAACTTCCCTAAGGTGTGGGACCTTATGAATGGAAAGCTCTCCAGAGAAGGTTGGTTCCTCTTCCTAAACTACCTACCACAAGCTATTCCAAGTGCGAGTAAGCTAATCTAATCATAATCTAACTTCTAAGGAGACAAAGAGAGAGAGAAAATTGAAAAAATAGAGCCTACACTAAAACGGTGATACACCAACAAAGGAAGTGAGATATTCTATTGAGGGAGAAAGAAACAGAGAAAATGGAGATGAGGGAGGTCAGACAAAAGTGACATGGCCCAGATCTTCAAATTCACCATTAAACTCCATGAAACACAACATCCTACACCTACAAACGTGAAATACATGTATAGAAAAACAAATCTAGAAGGGAGATGCATGGAGAAACAACAAAACAATACAAAGGGTTGAAGAACACCACAAAAACACGTTTTTATTCTTTGTCAAAGTTGCAAAGACCATTACATTTACGGAATAGAGGCACAATACATTTCCAGGCATGGGAGAAGGTTCGTTGCTTAAAAATAGCATCGAGAAACAAATTTGACAGAGTTTCTCTATGCCAGAATGTCTCTGCCTCTCAAACGAGAAGTGTTATAGTATATATAGAAAGAAAAGAGAGAGAAGAGGGAAAAGTTGAATCCTGCTCCAACCACCATGAGAAATGCATTGAATCCCACTTTGAAAGTTCAACCACTGAATATCAATGCCTCCTACAAATCTGCCCACAATATGTCACTTCTGGTTCCCCAACGGATTGAATTGAATCAGATCTGGTAGTTGAAGAGATTGGATTCTACGTTAATGGCTTGGAAGACTTTTCTCCATTTTCACCTACCAGGGCCACGCGGTAGCCTGACACTCATTTGGGCTTTCCATTTTTATATGGGACACATGGTAACCATATTAGAGCAAAAAATCAGGCTTGCGGGTCCTGTAATTTACCTTTTCCCCTTTTTCGTGAAATGCAAAAATCAAAAAATCCCCAACGACCCACTTTGACCTTGGGACACATTGAGATGCGGGGATTGTTTGAGCCTCCCTTTATAGATTCATCTTGGAGAAGTGCCACTAGGACACATGGCTCTCTCTATTGGCTCTTCCATACTTAGTTGATTCTGGATTCTTTCCTGAATGGTTTTGAGCCCGAAGACCTTGAAACTTCACCGCTTCTTTTCCTTCTTGCTCCTTTCCTCTACAAAGACTTTGCTCCTTCATTTCCGAGCCCATTTGTAACTTGTCTGTCATCCTAGAATGTGAGCTCGTGGGTCTGAGTCATTTTCTTCATAATTTCCTTATGTGCAGGAGTTGTCTTGACCAAATTTGCCCAGGGGCGAATTTGGGATAACAATTTTCTTATAAGGTCTTCTACTTTAGCAAAAATTTTGTAGTTGCTTACCATTTTATATGCTAAATTCATTCGTGAGCCATAAAATGAATTGGTAGCATATATTGGGCTCTGTTGTTTGTAATCTAACACACAACCCTGTTCGGTGACCCTACATGACTGATGCACCATCTACTCCGACACATACCAACTTCGTATTGATTTCATAATCAATGATTCCAACAATATCTTTCAAATGAGAAACAACTATTTTATGTAGGTTTTTGGCATTATAGTTTTCAACCATTTTCATAACACCTAGTAGATGAGGTGTCCTTATATGATTTTCTAAAGTATAGACGTGGATACATACCCATGCAGTGTTGTCGATTGTTACTTCATCATTGAAGAGAGATAAACTTTGATTTTTTCACATTCTCTTTCAAATCTTCCTTCTCTATCATCGAAAGGCATTTTTCCATTTCCCATGCACTACTTTCAGACCAATGAGACTGAGGTACGTTGGGCACTCCATTATATTGATACAAAACTTTGAAATCAAGGAAATCCAAAATCGGTCTTCCTTTCTTTAGTATGTGAAATAAAGTAGAGAATTGTATGAGTTTTGCATGTAGATTTGTTTGATTCATCTTACCAATTTGTGATGTGATCGTTCCTCCCTTTTCCACAAGATGTTTGCATTTTTTCTACTTCGCTTCATAATCCACTTGTGTATTTAACATGCATGCATTCTTTTCAGTTTTCCACTGTGTGTTTTGATTTTCTGGCCATCCACCCCTGTTACAGTCAAATATTGTTTTCCATCAGTGTTTTTCTATAGTGTCCACTTCATTTGCATTTTTTCTTCTTTCCCAATTTCCACGTACATATTATACATGTACATTCAGATGGGATCTCTTCTAAATTAGATGGTTGTATAGGTTCGATAAACGGAAATTTGGCAGCCCAATCAAACTTATATGTCCTCCCAATGGTCCACATATTCTTGTTCATTTTCAATGTTTTACTTTTTTAGTAGAATTTTGAGCAATATCACAATCACCTGGTTTCCTCTTTTGTGAACCAGAATTTGAAATTGATTTTTGTGTTCCATTTTGTTGAGTATTTGTATGTGTGATATCTTGATGCACTCCTGGTTGCACCCCAACAGGAAGAATATCTTTAGGATCTGGCATCTCAATAGGTATATCTTCAAGATCTGGCATGGTATCATCATAGGTGTCATTTGGTTGATACTGTGCAGAATGCATGTCCACCTCGATATTACCTTCCACACAGTCAGTATTCTGATTCTTTCCGTGGCATTGTATGGTTCTTTGGTAGTTACACTATCTCTGTATCGATGAGAGTTTCCAAAAATACTTGAACAAGGACTTCTGATATTTCTTAGTTACTTTTTGGGTCTTCACATTCTGAGGACTAGCACCTTCCCTTATTCCAAACAAAGTCACACGTCGAGAAAATTGGGGCACATGTCAAAGAAAAACAATTCACATGTCACGAGGAAATCAAGTCTCGCGTCATCAAATTCACTAAGTTGCACGTCGCAATACCTATTTATCACGTGTCGAAAATTTAATGAGTCACGTGTCAACCAATATTCCTACCGCACATCAACAGGTAACCCCTTTGTCGTGCATCAGCAAATTCAATGAGTCACGCATCTTCAGAAAATGATGTTGGTAAGTACTGGTGGTAGTATGGTGCCTAGTGGTAGTATACTACTTGGCGAATCACCTAGGTTTTTATAGGAGATGTTTTCAAATGTAGGTGAAGTTGACCCCTAAAAAAAAATATACTGTAAATTTTAGGTGAACAGGACACTGACCTGCTCCTGAAAAATTCACCTTTTCAAATTTTCCTAAAATGAAATTTTCACCATATTACGAATATTCACCACTAAAATTATCCCGACCATATGTAATTGTTAGGACGAGGACAATTGTAGAAGATAATGAATTCCTCAAAGCCATGAAGGATGAAATACTTAGGTGCATTGAGAGACTTGTTTTGGAAGAAAAGCACAAAGCACTTACAAGTTCCCAAGAGCCACATGAAAACAAGCTGAAGGAGATACGTAAAGCAGTTGCTAGGAAGATGGACTATATGGAAGGTATGATTTCTAGTATTACAAATATTTATATAATATTGTAGAATGAAAAAGAGAACATGACTCAAGATGGTCTAGATGCCATAGTCACACCGAGATGTCCTAGAAAAAATAGGTGAGGCATTAAGCGATTAGGAGGCATTAGAGGCGAAGTTAAGAATGAGTATCTAGAATTAATATTGCATGTTGAGGAGGAGAGTGTTGAGTGATATCTCATTATTTTGTTTAGATAAATATTCATTCTTCCATTCATTATTCTTTATTATGGTTTAATTGATTATACATTATGGATCTTAATTATACTTATAATCACGTTAACATCTTGAATAAGCTACTCTAAAGAGGGACTTGGTACCCTTTTGTGCTTCATGTGAGCTCTCGATTACGGCTAAGTGATGTGTCAGAGTACCTTGTGCTATTTGCAGTGAATTCTAAGCTACATCATCAACATACTCCCAACCCATGTAAAATGAGATCCTTGAAATGAGATATGTATGTATCTATGGTAGCCTACATAAGACATGTTATTCACTTGACAAAATGGCTCAACAAAATATGGTCTCATGGATAGAGAATTTTGGTTGCTTTGCACCTCTCGTACACTACCTCATCACTTTAAAGACATGGGTTCAATCCTCCTCTCTTTCTTGTTTTTGAATTTTTCATTCCATTTATAATAGTTTAAAAGTTACATTTGAAACCAAGCTTGTTGATGATGTTTTGTTATCAAATCATATTATAAAACTACATAAACAAAATTTCCACCTCATGTTAAACCAATCATATAAATAGTCACCTTAGTCGGCATGTCAAAACACTAGGCCTTAAACTTAATTAAAAAAAAGCGAGAACAAGTTCACCATTTCCCATTCCCTATTGTAGTCAAACTAGATTGATAAATGTGTTTTATAACATAAACTAAAAAAATTAAATAGCCCTCAAGTTGTGTCAAACACATTTTAATATTGACACGCAAGAAGCATCTCTAAACCTCACTTCCACTTTTAAACTATTGTAACCTCTTCATTGTCATATGCGACTTGATTCCAACCTATAAACAACACTAAAACACTTGATGGTCATGTTTGTGAAGTGGGTTTCTAGCCTACGTGGGAAAACTAGTTGTTGGGAGCAATCACTTATTACGATTTGAACCCTCCGAAATCACCTCAAATTTTTGCCTATAGATTCGCAACTTAAAATTTAACTTTTTAAAACTCGTCATTGCTATATAAAGAATAATATAGTGTGTTTCATTTTACCTATTCCCTACAAAAAGTAAATTTTTCACAGCCATTTCATATCCCACTTGGCTTACTTTGCTAGAGAGTAAATGACTCTGAATTCAGCTAATTGGCTCCGGAAATTTGTTGTAATTCGAGCTTAGTTTACCATTTTTGAACCTTATAGGTTTCTTTCGATTCTCTATATAGTAGAGAATAGGTTAGGACTAATAAACATCTTATTTGGAGGTTCGATGACTTTTTTAGGTGATTTAACAAAATTAAATTTGTAAAACCATAATTACATAGTCATGTATGATAAATAAATGCTACGAAACTATTGGAATATAGACAACACAAGCAATAATTAAGTAAAATAGGAGACCCTAAGTGCACAAGATAAAAAGAAGGACTTAATTAATTTATAAGCGATGTTGGGACTATACAGATTGGATGAACTAATAAACATGAAGGGAAAATCGTTGCAATTACCTTTGTAAAATTCGGAGTTGTCGAGATATGACCATACCAGTACCTAGACTAGGGTGAGGGCTCCTAGGCCCCATAGACCTTTGTTGGGTACCGTGACTACGTAGGAGCTTAGAATATGATTTTTCTCGGGTGTCACAAGGTGGTCGTTGATAGTCGTTGTTTATCACATGTATGTTGTTAGATGATCACCAAATTTACCTGAAACCTATAAAGAGAAGACCTACAAAACCCTCAAACTATATCAAATCCCAATAAAAAAAAGATGTAATATGGGGAGTCGAACTAACCCCATTGGTCACCTAATTGAGTGAATTTACGACCGAGTGTTACACTACATCTCGAGACTCCATTGTGTGTTTGTGATAAAAGTGGTCCCTATGAAGCCCTTGTACAAGTGCACTTGAGCAAGAGTGATAGTTAGATGTACTAATTTAAATATATCCTGTGGATGAAAAATAAAATTCCCTCATATGCATGTATGTATAAAATTCATTCCTTTGTCCCTTGAATGGATGCTAGATGAATTCCTTTGATGCTCTTAGAATTCCTTTGGATGCGATCTTAGGTGATGATAATAGATGCTTAGAGTTTGGTTCTTTGTTATGGTTAAATAACATTGTATTTATATGATTCCCCTATTTGAATTTTTTTAATTGATAGTTAAAAAGCTGACCCATAAGAAAATAAGATGCCCAAAAGATAAAATAAGCCCAAAAATAGTGGGTAAGATAGAAAAAGGTCAAAGCACCCGTAGGGCACAAGGGAGCCTGGTTGCTAGGTTCCTATTTGGGTGTTGGGGTCCTAGCTTAGCGTTGGGATCCTAGATGGGCACTGGTGTCTAGAGTCATGAAAGATAAAGCAATAAAGTTTAGATTGGGTTGTAGGATGTGTAAGCTCAAAGAGAAAGCAAGAAAGATAGAAAAAAATGCCAAAGATGGTTATCAATTACTAGTTTTCTTGCTTAGGAATCATATGAATGCAAGTATGTTCTTAGGACCTAGAAATGTACCCAAGTTCATGATTTTTTATCTACAATAGGCTCACTTTGTGGCCACTTGTGCTAGTTTGTGCAATAAGACAAAAAGACTCGTGAACCTGTATTGATGCTCCGAGGTTAGTTCAATGGGTAAAAAAATAGTGTGAAGCTTGAAAACATGTATGATGATAGTAATACAGTGTCCAGTGCACTTAAACAAGACTATTAACAAAAAATTAGAATCGTGTGTTGATCCAAAAATATAGGTCAATTTTTTCTATTGACCTCAAACCCTTATAGGCAATCAATTCTTTTACTCATTTTAACCCGTTTTAAAATCAACTTTAAAACAAAGGCATAACAAATATTAACCACAATGTAAAGCAACGTTAGTAATGAGTTTGGCGGAATGCCTACGTTTTCAGGTTTATTAATCGAATCAATTTACTATCCAATTTTAAATCATATCTCTAATACAAAATCACAATTGAAGTTATAATAAATCTGAATATAAGAGGAACAAGAACCTTTATCACGACCATCGAGAAGCTTCCTCACCTTATGAAGCATTTGATCCTCGTATTCTCCTCCAAGGTAGAATGGCTATGGCTCCCTAATCATTCTTCTATACACTTGACAATTTCCTATGGCTCCCGGTTGGTCCTCCAAACATTCGCACTATGAAGATGTGGCTCAATGGTCCTATTGGTGAGTCTATAAATACTCCCAATTTTTTACAAATTGCCTAATTATATTAGGACTTAGCTCCCTCACAAATATTCCTAAAAATAGGCCTTTAAAAACTTCTATTGCTCCTTAAGTGTCCTCGAGCTCTATAGGAATTGAGAGCTTGTGTTGTTTTATGGATGGGGGTTGAGCCCTTTATATAGTAGGATTCAGCCCACTTATTTGGGTTGTTTGGATATGGGGGTAAGTTATGTGTCAACTCCCCCACCCCCACCTTCATTTTTACACCACTACCTCGTGCTTAGCTTTGCCCACTTTGGTCTTACCCCATTGTGATAAACTCGACCCATGTGACCAACTCTTCCATATGGTCTCATCCACACCCGCGACCCCTTTATCTATGTCCACATATCTACCATGCCCGCTGTGTCAGTGCTGTTGTGCCATACCATGTCCTCTTTGTTGGCGTCAAGCTATCTCGAACCCATCATGATGCCTTATCTAATACTATGTGGATAATCCCACATTTATGGGGGTAGGAGATAGGGGAAGACTTAAAAGGATTTAGTAGTTCCAACTTTTTTTGTGGCATAAGGCACATTCTCCATTTTTCCTGTCGATGACTATGTGTCATCTCACTCATTAGCTCACCGAGCTAAACATAGTTAACTGCCCCATATTTGGCCCCATAGATTACCGAGTTGCTCGGCTTCTCAACTCACCCAATGTAGTGCAATAGTTTGTTGAGTTGGTATAACTCTTCCTTCCGAGTTGGAGATATGAGGGCAATGTGGTCGCAGGCCATGTGGTGGCTTTGAAGAACCCACCACATGGTAATTTTTTTGATCGTATGTCAAAGATGATATTACTCAAGTGTCGAATACTAGAGGCCCGAAACATCAACTGAACCTATCATCCTTGCTCAATCTTTGCCACTTTTTCTAACCTTTCGGTTGTCTCGGTCTCGTCTTAGAGTTGACCCGGCTTTAACCCGCCACAATTTTCACGTACGAACTTTATTTTTCGCATTCATATAGTTTCGGAAATCTCTTAGAGTTGAATTCCACACGAATGTGATTTCAGGAGTTTTAGGGAACTTTATATCCTCCGAATTTTCCTCTTGATCACGTATTTTGACACCTTTACCTAGACCGCATTAAGCAACAACAGAACGAGAACCGTGCTTAGAGATCATAAAAAAATTAATACTCGAAAGGATTTTGGAATATGAATGTTATGAATAAAATTTGATTTTGTCATTTCTCACCCTCTCTAATCATGGAAATGGATTGGTTTACTTATGTAAAATAAAATGAGTGTTTCCCTCTCTAATCTATCTCTAAATCCTGAAAAGATGTCTTGGTTTGAAAAGTATGGAAAGTAAATAGTTTGTTATCTCTTTCTAACTTTGAATTGATGTTGTGAGTTTTGATAGCATGTTAGATAGGAGGGGTGGGTCCATGTCAATGTTTTTATGACCATGTTTACATAATCTAATAGGTTACAAATGGTGTGGTGGGATTAAAATGATTGTTGAAAATCTAAGTTTAAAGTTGTCTATAACTTGAATAATGTGTAATATTGATGGAATAAGAAAAGTATTTTATTTAAATAATTTTACTTGTTGTATTATTGAAGGAATAAAAATTTTTTTATCATGTATGTGTGGAATTTAATGAGATGATGAAATTTTATATTGTATTTTTATAGTTCTATTGCATCAAGGAATTATACGTAGTTATTATGGTATTTTCATGTGTTGTACTTTTGGTTGGTAGTAAGCTCAAACTCTTGAACTATTGAAATCTAAACAATTTTTCTCAACCTATGT
Organism: Taxus wallichiana var. yunnanensis; assembly: GCA_018340775.1. Lineage (NCBI taxonomy): Eukaryota > Viridiplantae > Streptophyta > Pinopsida > Cupressales > Taxaceae > Taxus > Taxus wallichiana. The sequence goes on from CM031235.1 coordinate 706,844,146, forward strand.
AGTACGCTAATACTCTAATGGGTAACTAAGTTCTTATGAAACCAAATTGGGATGATGAAACCCATAATAAACCCCATTGTACATTCTAGACAATGTGTTTGGTATTATCTCACCTTATAACAACTTAGTACCCAAACCATATGAGTGGTCTTCTAAAACCTATTTGAAAAGGGTGTATTTTGAAAAATGGGTAAACCTTTGGATTTTCTTCTACTTATGTGTGTCTCACCTTGGACATGACTACCTTATCTACCTTTGTTTGCTTAAACCAATTAATCCTTCTATCCTCAAGGGTCGTGCTCTTATACACATTACACTTGGTATGTTTAGGTATTTGTGTTTCAATGTATGCATTTTGTATCTTAGTGGTTATCTTATGTAGGCCCTTGTGTATAGTACAAGGCATGTTTGCTTGAAACAAAGATTTTTGAGTTAATTGTAGATAGTATCTTCCTCGGAACCCAATTCTCCCTCATCATACTCATGAGGATAAGCTTAGGACAACCCAATAGTGAGTGTGTAAAAGGTCTCATAGGATGTCTTAAACAAATATGAAATGTGGGAGTGTCCCACTTACCATGGTGTTGACACGACGTAGGTTGTAAACCTCTTGAGTGTAAATGGGATTGAGTTAATTCGAGGACCTCTTAATGGGTCATTGTGGATGAAATTTGTGATCAACATACAACTCTAAAAAAATTTCAATTAGGAGTTTATTGAAAAAGTAAAGTGTAACTTGAGTTATCTCATTAACCTAATGTTAAACCCCCTTTGATGTTGAGGAAAGTGAAATGATTTGCTTATGAGAAAACATGTGCCCCGATCATAAAAACCCTAGCTTGAGCATGAGTTCTATGTGACTCATATATGACAATAATAATCCTAACTAATAATTGGGTTATGAAAATTAATTGCGTTAAGTTTTAAAACTAATGAGGTGTACTACTTGTGCGTACACACTTTTAATAAAGTGAGAAATATGCAAATTTTGAGATGAGAACATATGTTTTTTTGTACGTCAATTGTTGTAGGACCAATTGATTTAATATAAATGTAATTAAACCTTAATTCTAGAGTAACTTACCGTAACTAATGATATATATGTAATAAACTACGGTAATGTCCAAGAAAGTAAGCATGCAACAATGTAAAACCCTAAACAAGTGCGAGAGAAAGATGACTTAGCTAATTATGCACAACCGGAAGTGATTTGGATTGAGTATCTACCGAATCGGCTAGAAACAGTGTCAAACATGCTTGGTGAGGGTTTGAGAACTCAGGATTGTGCTAGAAATAAGTGCCCACAAGAGGATAGGAGTGCCCTGTGCGCTAAAGTGGACTGATATGGGTGCTAGTGATTGTGTAAATGTTTAGGATCGATCTTTTCGGGCTAGAGGAGCTTTGTTGTTTATCTTCTTTTGTTATTATGGTTTCACCGCAATGTCACTTTGGTCATACCGGTAACCTACAAAACAAATTTTTACCTCCACATGTCCACAAACCACATTAAATCTAAAAATAAAGATGCGAGAATGTGGAGTTAGGCTAACCTTAGTGGTCACCCAAAGAGTGAACTTACAACTTAGTGTTGCACTACATCTCATGCTCCATTTAGTTCTTGTGCTTTTATGTGTAATGATATCATAGTTTTCCCTTGTGCAAGTTACACAATGATAGTGGGTTAGATGTAGAGTGTACCGAGTATACTAGATGTGTGTGATGAAATAGAATGAACTCCCCTCATATGTTGTGTATGCATAATAATGCAGCCATTTTCCCTTATTTGCATGTGCTAGATGTATGTATTATAATTATCTTGTGTCTTTTATGAAAGATTGGGTGATGATAGATAATGCTTATAGTGTTTAGCACCTTATTTGAGAGCAATAACTAAGTATATATATGATTTCCTTGTTTAAATTTTGTAATTGACAACTAAAAGGTTAACCCAAAGTATTAAAAGATTCCCAAGAGGTGAAAAGTAATCAAAAGAGTAAGAAGAAGGTAGAGAAGGTTAGGAGTGCCTAGAAGGGACATGAGCACTGGGCACCGTTGACCTAGTTGGGTGCTAGTGTCTGAGGTCATCAGAAGATAAATTAGTTAAGTTTTGATGGATCTATAAGGTGTGTAAGGCCAATAAAGTGTAAAAGATAAAGCAATCAAAGAACCAAAAGAAGTTTTCAACCACTAGTTTTCTTACTTAGGAATCATGTATACATTAGTATGCTTTAGGACCTAGAAATGTACCCAAGTGCATAGATTTTGTGTTTACATTTTCCCCCACTTTATGTTGTTGAGTGAATACTTAATAGCATAAATTAGATAGGATATTCATACCTTGTAAATCAAAGAGAAGTATAGTCGATAGCATTCAAAATGGATGACTATCTATGTGAAAGGAATCATGTATACATTAGTATGCTTTAGGACCTAGAAATGTACTCAAGTGCATAGATTTTGTGTTTACATTTTCCCCCACTTTATGTTGTTGAGTGAATACTTAATAGCATAAATTAGATAGGATATGCATACCTTGTAAATCAAATAGAATTATAATCGATAGCATTCGAATGGATGAGTATCTATGTGAAGCATGAATTGATCATAAAGTGAAGCATGGAAATTAGAAAAGGAAGTATAACCTAGGGGTGAAGTGTATGTGTGTAGTAGCGTGCTACATGGAGCTTGTTCTGTTCTTGTTGATGTGAGTTTCTTCTTGTAATGACAAACCTATAAAAGAAAAGAGAAAGAGCATTCAAAGTCATGTATTTAAAAAAGCATAGTAACGTGTGAATAAGTATGCGAAGTATATAAGGAAAGAGTGCACCTGATGTATTAGAGTAAAGGATAGAAAAATTTCATGTTTTTCTTTGGAGATGTTTTTGGAGTTGAGTGTTTTGTTGCTGAAGGGTGATATTTTTGAGTGATCTCATGCCAAGAGTGATTTTTTTGGGTGATCTCGTGCCAAGGATGAGTTTTTTGGGTGATCTCAAGCCAAGACAAGAATTTTGGGGAGAGAGGTTTATTTTTCTCTCCTTCCATGATGCTTCCCAATAAGTGCCACTATATAATTGCACACCTTTTTTTGTAATTGTATGTATCTAAAATGTGACTGAATGACTAAATTTTTTAACTGGAGTCAAGTGACTACTACTATAGAATTTTACTATAAACTACTAGAAATTGGGTTATACTAAGAAACTACCTTTTTTTCTAGGACACCGGTTCCCATGAGGGACACAAGCGACCACCGTTCCTATCTGATATTGGGTAGTAGTGTTTGATCTATGCTTTTGGTCCAAGTTAGATTCTGGACCAATTTGTGGTTATGTTCCTTTGCCCATTCCGTATTGTTTTGTTTTTTCGACATTATGTGTTGCTAAAGTGTGAATTGTTCACCCAATAGTTGCCCCCTTATTTGGGGTGCATGTGATGAAGGTAGGAGGATGTGGCCCAAATGAGAGGACCCGAAGCTGATATTTATATCATGGATTGGATACATGTAGGGGGTAGGGGATGTGCATGGTAAAAATCAAGGCACATGCATACAAGATAGATTAGAAACAAGTGTTAGTGTAAAAGAACTAGCATGCAAATAGAAGACAATGTAACAAGTAAATATGAAGAAAAGATGTACCGGAAAAAATTAGTTGCATACATGGGACATCACTCATAATGTCACAAGATAATGATCAAACATAACATAGGGCATAACCCATAAACAATAGTAAACATTAGTGAAAAAAGTGACTAGATAACCATGGTTGTATGTAATCCTACAAGGAAAATGCTACATGTGAACCACCCATCAACATGTTAGAAAGGTAAAGAGTATGTCAATACATGTACAGATTAGTGAAAATTAAGTGATAGTGACAAAAATTGGAAATATTAGAGTAATAGGACCTGTGATGTGTGAAGTATGAGAGTAGCAAAGGTAGATGCCCCCATGAGCCTTGGTGGGACTGGTAAAGAGCGGTGTTGAGCATCATGCATCATTTAAGAATCTGTACAAGTCTTGCATTTACCTCAAGATACCACATGAACGTGCATGTGTGTATAGAAGAAGATAATGACATATTAAGTATCCAAATAGCATATGAAACAAAGTGTACATGTAAGTAGTAGAAGCTAACAAGAGTGAATACAACCAAGATGTGTAGATGTAGTGTGTATGTGATGGTGTGCTATGATAGACTAGATGTACAGATGAGAGGATCCATGTTGCCCCTCAGGGGATGTGTGTGAGATGAGGTTCATTTAGGAATGCTCCCTGAAAACTCAAGTATGAACCATAGAACAAGAGTGCATCATCGGTTAATGAAGGTAAAATGTGTTTATTAGAGGTGATGTGATGCTAAAAATATAGACATAAAACACACACAAAGCATGAGTAGCCAAGATGTGAGAAGTGAGGTTCATGGAGGAATTGCACCATCAACAGTCAAGCATGACCCATAGAACAAGACAATTTCATCACAGTAATAAGTGTATTGTATGTGAGGTTCATGGAGGAATTGTACCATCAACAGATCAAGCATGAACCATAGAACAAGACAATGACATTTAATAATAAGTGTATTGTATGTGTTGTGAGAATAGATGTTAGTAAATATTTATCATGAAGCATAAAGTGTGAAGTGAACTATATAAAGACATCAAATAATGATGGAGGGGGAAGAAATCGCAATTCCCCCAAGTGTGTAAGTGAGGAATCAAGTAAACTCATCAAGGAGGTCATCGAGTGTCAGGATCATAACTAATGGGATTTGGATTTGAGACATAATATGTGATAATGTGAGGATGATCATAAAAGGATCCTGCGGCGTAAATTATACATACCCATAGCATATTCTTCATTAGTGAAATGTGGTTGTAGATAGTTATGTGCATACCAATGAGTTAGGTTTTGGGTAAGCAAGGAAGGAATCATTGCAAATAGAGATGTGGCCAAAAGGCATAGGAAAGGTAATATTAGTATGATTGGGGTCGAGGGTGCCACCAATATAGTCAAGCCAAGATTTTCTAAGGGTGAGCGGAGAGGAATGATGTGTACGTGCAAGGAAGACTGATAAATGGAAGACACAGAGGCCATAAGCAACAATAATGAGTAAAAATATGTTATACAAGTTGGGAGAATGAGGTGGAGGGAGGAGATCAACAAGTGTGAATCCTAATTGTGCTAAGCCTTCATGTGTGCAAACAATGTCATAACAAGTGGGATCGAATGGGTGATTTAATTTAATTTGGATTAATTAATTAAATCTGATTGTAGAGTAACTATTGTAACAAATGATATACAAATGTTGAAGTACAATAATGGTACAAGTAATTAAGCATGTAAAATGTAAATCCCTAAGCAAACATGAGAGATAGAAGGACTTAGATAATTTTTTGAGTGAACAAGAAGTGACTGGGTAGGATAAAGTATTGAACAAACTGGAGACATTTTAATTCGCTTAATATAAATTTTAGAACTCGAGAATAGAGCTACCTATAAGACCCAAAGTAGGGTAGAGGCACTGTGCACTTTGGTGACCAAATCTAGGCATTAGTAATCGTGTGTAGATACTCATAAAATGGTTTCTTCGTGTCACAAGGGTTTTACTATTGATTTCTTGATATTCACTTTTTCATCTTTGAAGGTACATGTAACCCGTAAAAGAGAAGTTCTCCCGCACATACCCATAAACCACATCAAACCTAAAAATGAAAATGTAGAATGGGGATGTCATGTGACAAATTCCCCATTGAAATTTCTAGAAGTTATTAAATAATTAAAATGAAATGAATTAATTTCTAAAGTTATTTAATTAAGAGAAAAAGACATAAAATTTAAGTTGGAAAGAAAGAATTAAATTATAAAGTAATAAATAAAAAATACCCCCTTTAAAATAGGGTGGGGAGTTATGTACATGGAATCCCCTTTAAAATGGGGAGGAATAAAGAGTTAAATAAGTTCTCAAACTCCTTTTTAAAAGGAGGGATTAAAATTAATAATTATGGACCCGTTATGGGTGTATGTAATTAATTGTGAATTTATTTTTATGAAAAGGTGTGTCGATTACCAAACCCACTTGGTAAAAGTTATTTAAACCCGAAGATGAATGGGGATTGGATATACCTATATGGAAATATTTTAAATATTTGAGGACCCCTTTAATATAGGGTGGATAAAATAAAAAGAACTTCTCGAACACAAATGTGTTGAGAAGGGTAATTAATGGGTACTATTTGAATAATATATTAATGTTAGTAAAGTAATTAATAAAAGTTTTTTGAATGGGTATATTGGTTGAAACCCTACCCGGTGAAAATTATTTAAATTGTGGTGTGGGGTTTTAATACCCATAGGAATATGTGTGATCAAGTAATTGTTATTTGATACATGTTACAGATATATAGTTGTTGTTAGTGCTCACATTAGTTTATTATGGATTATATTGTTTATAATGTGTGTGATGAGTTGTATTTACAACTCATAGCTTTGTAATATTATTATTAATAGAGTTGTCATGATAATACAACTCATTGATAATAATATAGGATTGTATTTGTGTACGTGATTTTATCTCACCACTAGAATAGGAGTTGTTGAGAGATTCTAGTGAGTTAGTTTAGGGATTTGAGATGATGTTTGACTCCATGGAATAAGGAGTACAAACTGCTATATAATGTAATCTTTATCAATGAATAAAATATCCCGAATGAATTCTATTGTGAATTATATTTCTATTCGTGTTATTTATTTTAAATTTATGTTTTATATACATACAATCTGAACCAAATTAATAATACCGAGTGAAGGCAAGTGGTGGGCATTAGAGAGGGGCATTTTAGAGGGGTTTCCTAACTGGGGTACATAAATTATAACCCAAGATGGTTCGTGGATAAAGCACAAGAAGATCATTTATTACATATTTCCTCCCGATAATACGGTCATCAAGCAGAGGTGTTAAATCTTGGTATCACTTAGGAGTTTCCTGAGCCACACATAGTCCTCACCTAGATATGCATATCTAAAGTATCACGTAGGGATTACTTGAGGCACACAGAGTCCTCCCCATTGTGTTATGTTTAATCTTTGAACTATTGTTTTTTTGGTTTAAAATACATTAGGAGGATTTTTATATGGTAAAATATTAGGATTATTAAATGGGAAAAATTCATATTATAGGGGAGTCATACTAACCCCAACAATCACCAAAAGAGTGAACTTATTGCTTGAGCACCGCACTACATCTCGAAACCATGTAGTTCTAGTTTGTGTGTGTGTGTGTAGAAATGATGCCCTAGGATTCCCTTGTGCAAGTTTCACTTGATAGCAAGTTGTAACTAGAATGTAATAATATGTGTGGATGAAATAGAATAGAATTCCCCTCCATGCATTGTATGCAGAAATGATACATCCCTTGTCCCTTGAATGGATGTTATATGGATGCCTTAGGATTGCTTAAGTGCCTTTGGAATGCAAGCTTAGCTGATGATAGTAATGTTTAGTGATTGGTCCCTCATTTTGAAAACATAACCATGTAGTTATATGATTCCCTTATTTGAATTTCATAATTGACAACCGAAAGGCATACCCATAAGTAAAAAGATGTTCAAAAGATAAAAAGACCAAAAAGAGTGAGTAAGGTAAAAAGGGTCGGGGGCACCTGGAGGGAAAAGAGCGCCTGGTGTACTTCGTCATAGATGGAAAATCATGTCTAAAGTCATAGAGGATGAGTAAGTTAAGTTTAGACTGGATTGTAGGGTGTATCGAGACCAAATAGAAAACAAAATACAAAGAAAAGTTGCCAAAGATAGTTGTCAACCACTATTTTTCTTTCTTAGAATCATTTAAATGCTAACATGCTTTTAGGACCTATAAATGTACCCAAGTGCGTGATTTTGTGTCTACATTTTCCCCCACTTTATGTTGTTGAGTGAATACTTGATAACATAAAGTAGATAAGAGGTATGTACCTTATGATCCCGTAGAGTGTCCGGTGATTAGTGTGTTAAGTGGCCAAGTGAAGTGTGAAGTGATTGAAAAGTAAAGTGTGAAGACTAGGAAAGGAAAGTGGACCCTAGGGGTTAAGCATGTGCATTGAGTGTGTTGATGTGGCTGTGTGAGTTGTTTCTTGTAAGGACGGACCTGCAAAAGAAGAGTAAGAAAGTAGTCAATGTTCTATATATGATAAATCTTAGTAACATATGCATAAGAATGTAAAAGGGAAGTGTGAACCTAATATGTAAGACAGTAAAGGATATAAATGTGTCTTGTTGCTTTGAGATTGCTTATCTAAATGTTAAAGGTGAGGTTTTTGGGTTATCTCATGCCAAGAGTGATTTTTTTAGGTGATCCCATGCCAAAGAGCAAGTGTTGGGAAGAGAGGTCTAGTTTTACTCTCCTTCCATGACTCTACCAAATAAGCACCATTGTAGATGGTGCATCCCAATTTTTCCCAATTTGTTCTTATTAGTTCCAAATTGTTTAAATTGTAGGAGATACAATACATTCTCGTGTTTGAAGGCGCACTGTAACTCTAGAATTGGTCTATGAACTGTTGTATCTTGTGATGTATTGGTAAAATGATTATATTTTCCCTAGGACATTAGTGCCTAGGGGAGGATAGGGTTCCTGTGTGTTAGTGTATGAGTATGGGCACTTGGTATGGTACTATGTTTTGGACCCAAGTCAAATTCTCGGGTCATTCTATAATTTTGTTCATGTGTTGTTTCGTATTGTGTTGACCTAAACTATAACTTTAATTTTTTATAGGGGTGATTTACTCACCCAATGTATGCCCCCTCATTTTGGGTGCATGCGAAAATAGTAGGAGAATGTATCCCAAAGAAGAGGACCGATGCACATATGAAGTGGATACCTACAGGGGTATGGTATGTGCATGGTATAATCCAAGGCACATAAAAAAACAAGAGAGGGTAGAACTATGTGTTAGTGCAAGCAAAACATGTAATAGAAAACAATGTAATAAGCAAGTGTGTAGGTATGATAGACCGAGAAAAAGTGGGTTTCAAATATGGGACATCGCTCACAATGTCACAAGACAATCAAGGCCGAATCTTCCAAAAGCATACAATGATCACACAAAACATAGGGCATAGCCCACATACAATGGCAAACAAGATCATGTAAAATGTGTCAAACAACCATGGTGGCATATAGTCCTGCAAAGAAAATGCTACACATGAAGCACCCATTAGCATGTTAGAAAGATAAATAGTATGTTAAGGGATGTATATAGTAATGAAAAGTAGGTGCATAGTAAATGATGAAACAATGGAGCATGTAGTATGTGAGAGTAGGAAAATTAGATGCCTCCAGGAGCCTCGGTAGGAATAGTAAAAGGTACAAAGTGTCGAGCATCATTGCAACGTGTAAGAACCTATAAGATATCTTCATTCACCACAAAATACCAAGTGAGCATGCATGTGTATATATATAAATATGATGACATACTAAGAATTTATCTAGCATGGAAAACAAAGTGTAACATGTAAATAGAATAAGCTAGCAAGAGTAAATGCAACCAAGATATGCAAATGCAATGTATGAGTGTGATGGTATGGAATGAAAAATGTGAAGATGGTATGAGAAACATGCCCCCATAGGATGTGTATGAGATGAGGTTCATTTATAGGAACCCTCAATAGTCAAGAATGAACCATAGAACAAGAGTGTGTCATCGGGTAATGAGTGTGTTATGTGAAATTAGATGCTAAAAAGATGTATCATGAAGCACAAAGTGTGAAGTGTAGTGGATGTGAAGTTCTTTTCAGAATTAGACCCTCAACAGTCAAGCATGAATCGTGGAACTAGATTGCGTCATAGGTTAATGACAATAAAATGTGTGTATCAAAGGGTATGATAGTTTGTAAAAGGATTAGTAATGAGGCATGAAGTGCAAGGTGTGTTAGTAGACATTAGAGACAATTAATAGTGCTAGAAGGTGGGAGAAGTGCAATGCCCCCAAGTGTGTCAATGATGGAGATCTATGTGATAACATGAGAGATACCATGCCATTGTGGGAGAGTGTTAGTTGTGTCATGAGAATAGAGGGAGTCATCACAATGGTAGGAAGGAAAGAGTAGAACCAGGGTTAGATTTTGGGTTGAAAGGAGGAAGTTTAAAGAGGTTATGTAGAGTTTTTGGTCTTGCTTGGTGGGGGTTGTTGATTTGGAATTGGTAATGACATAGAAGACTTAATAGGAGGAGGGGATGGAGGAAAAATTTTGAGAGGTGGTTGCTTAACAGGGGGAGGAGATGGATGATGGATTTTGAGTAGTGGTTTCTTGATAGGAGGAGGAGATGGAAGATGTATTTTGAGTGGTGGTTGTTTGACAAGAGGAGATGGAGGACAAACCATGAGGGAGGTTGCTTAGTTTGAATAGGTTGGATAGGTTTCTCTTGACTGACCAGAGAAGGAACATTAGTGATTAGGGATTAATGCTCATGAGACATGGAAGGACCGGATTTAGGAGCCCATTGGGATTTAGAAATTGATTCAAAAATGGTTTTTACCCCTAAGTACCATTTTAAAAAAATAGATACTCAAAATTTTCTAATTTTTAAATTGATCAAGAGTTTTTATGAATTCACTTTTGGGTGTTTTGAAACCTCAAATTATTTCCAATTTTATCTTAACAACCAATTTACCGTTTAATTCAACTTTCTTGATTCAAATGGAAATATTACAAATCCTTTAAAATTTGATCACAAGTTGATTATATAGTACATTTAATTTGATTTACAATCCAAAATTGCTTCATGCACACTGTTGTGGATAATGGATTCTAAAATTTAAGCTTAATACAACTTTGTAGTTAATTTACTTGCTTATTCAAATGTCCATTCCTTTAGAATGAATTTTAAGACTAAAAATAAGTAGAAATAAAAATTGAAACAAAACCCACAAGATTGATAATGGAGTTCACACGGTTGGGATACGTCTCTAGATTCAATTAATCATGAATCGATCTATTAATTAGCACTTGAAGTATAATTTTTACCTTTCAAAGTGAATAATAGATCTCTTTCATCTACTTAAAGAGATAATTTTGATTTTGAAACTATGTAAAATTTTAGAAACTCATTCCGAATCAATCGGTGGCTCTACAAAGATCTCCACATTGTGATCTCTCGTGCAATTGTTTTAGAAAACACCTACACCTAGAAAAATATAGCACTTCATGAATAAAGAGTGACATTGTTGGAATCATCTCATAATTTAGAACAATTTTCCTTTTATACCAAGACTTAATATGGCTTCTAAGTGCCACAAATTCATTGTTTTCTAAACATTGTTCTATTCTTCCTAACCCACAGTCCCTACAACCAACCCTCTTCAAATAGCTTCAAGCTCACTATATAGCTCGACGAGCCTATATTTTCATGTTGGTGAGCTAGTATTTTGATATCTCATTGGTCTCGGGGTCAAACTCCCAACTCCTTTTACGGTCAATTTTTCCTATAGTGGGGATTAGTCCCACATTCTTCATGTGGGATGTTGGGGTAGTGTTTAAAAATAGAGTGCCCACTCTATATGCATATAGTTGTGGCCACACATGCAATATTTTACCCCATGTCACCCCAAATAGTTGGGCTGCAATATGTAAGGACCGCGTGGTTGTTGTGGCATAGTTTCAATGCCCAATGTTGGGTCAAGTTCTTTAGTTAACTCGGTGGGTTGATCCACCAAGTTGTTAAGGCATAGTTTGAACCACCCATACGTTGGGCCGAGCCATTGAATTCCATGTAGTGGCCAATTGGAATTTTATTTATCCGATCAAGTTGTGATGTGATGTGGCGATTGAGTTGGTTTAACACCCAATGGATTGGACCGGTCTAACTGTTGAGTTATTTGAAGATTTGGTGGGGACTTGACTACCCCACCGAACAATGTGGATAAGTCTAAGTTGTCCCATCCAATACAATTTGATCCAATACACTACAACTTAATCACCAACTCACCGAGTTAGGATTTAACTCGATCCATAACCCCGCAATGCAATTCAAGTTTCGTCTAATGAAAATCACACATTGGTAATGTAATAGCACTATGAGGCATATATAATAAAAATTGTGACATTGTTAATACGAAGAAAAGGTGGTAAAGGCACCCTCATAAAAATTGTGTCGATCCCTGGTTGAGGGCCCCAACTAGAAAATAATGGGGTCCACCCATTTTTATGAGTGATAAAGATCGGCATTCAAAACACAATTTTAATATTTTGCCCATTTTTTCACTTCTACCACGTGTCAACCCCAGATTGGCTAGTTGACCAAGTTTGACCCATTTTTAACCATCTTTGACATGTGATAACTTTTACATATGAACTCCATTTTTCGAGCTCTTTATATCGTCGAAAATATCCGGAGATGATCTATTGTTTGGTCATAGTTTAGGGAGGTTTATGGAACATATGAACTTAAAATTTTTCTCTGGATAACTCCTAACTAGGAAGGATTTTTGTCCACAAAAAGTTATTTTTCCACCCACAAATGTTGCTAAACCATCCTGCATTTCACAAACACATACATGATCCAAAAATAGAATTATGGGTTAAACTAATGAAAACCCTTGATTAACTAGTCACAAACAATAAATCGAGATAAAAACAACCATTCAACAATAAAAACAAGTGTTCAATCAAGTTACTCTATGACCTGTCAACTTCTACAAATAGCTATGAACTGTCAAATCCCACTATGATGCCATCACAAACAATTAATTAGATAATAAAACCCATTCAACAATAGAAAACAAGTGTTCAATGATACCTTGTGCTACATCCAATCACTGAAAATATAATTCCACCAAAATAGATCAGTATCCAAGACAACTAAAATGTCCACAATAGGCTAGTGTCCACTATCCATGTGAAACTTTAAAACACTACAATATCACGATCCGTAATTTTTAGACCATCCATTCCAAAAATAGTTATAGTCAATATCTTGAATAATGTGAATCAAATGCATATCTATCCCAATATCTTAAATGTAAAAATTATATAATCAAATTGTATGCATACCCACAACTATGAAGTTGTTATCTCCACGCAATGATCACAAAGCACATTTTTACATCAGTTTTTAGTGCAATAAATGTACATACCAATTGTAACCACATATGGTAGTTATAAATAAATGCCCAAAAATAAGGGTCTTCATGTATGTGCAAATACCCTGTGTAGACACAATAAGTTTGTATATTAATTACAAAACCAAAAAGGTGTCTAGATTTGCACAATGAAATCAACAATCAGATACTAAAATGCAAATTTCAAAAATAGACATTATACACATGCCCACTGAATTTACATACTCTATTGTTAAAAATAGAAATGGATTTTTTCATCCTTAACAAGTGAGAAGTATAATCTGAGTATGATTAACCTGTCCCTCAGATCTTCCCTACAGGTGACACCATTTTTCCAATTTCAAAGAAAATGAAAATATGGGAATTTTTCCTTTCAACATTCATCGAGAATCCCACAACTGCTCTAAAAATAATGCATGTTATTCATCATTTACAACTATGCAAAATATAAATCTATCCAATTCACATGATTTTTCATTATCCATATCAAAATAGAATGGACTCATTTATAAATTATTTGTGGATAAATTCAAGGTTGATTCATTATTAACTGATGGATTAAAAATTATTTTACCTTGTATACCAAATTTTTCTTACCATACATCGAATGGCTTGTTGGGTGAAGTTTCCATCATTTTTAACCTGTGTCCACTCATATAACAATGAGTGCAATAGTTCCTCTTATCCTTCTTCTAGGATGAGGAAATTGTTTTACCATTTCTCTTCTGAAAGCTACGAGATTGGTTTTTCAAGTTGAGCTCGTCGGGAAACCACTTCTACAAGAAAAAATTTATCTTCCAATAAAAGAAACAAAATGATTAGTCAATCCACAAAAAGTGCATGGAAAAACATTCATCATTTTTTGTATATTAAAACCAAATTACTTAAATGGAAAAAGTGGATCCGTGGAAGACTTACAATGCTTCTCGGGCTTATGATTATGATAAGAAAGTGGAGGTGGAATCTCATTACCTCTTCTCTGATTTTTCTTACCACATCCATTTTATTGTGCTAGTGGGGTATACACTTTGTTGTCGGAAGATCGTCTTCCTTTGAAGTGCTTAGAGGATTCTCCAATATTTATTCTTGTACTAGAAAAACCTAAACCTACATAACGAGGATTATCCTCAACTTGTATTGGGTTAGATATTCCTTGGTTGTTCTTACCAAGGCCAATTCCATTAAATCCCATTTTATTTAATAATTTAGATCCAATGCCTTTAGTGTATTTTTCAAAACCACCAAAAACATCATTACCTGAATATGAATCTAAATGGGAAGAGGAATCTGGTGGTGACATTCTTACAGTACATTCATCAGTCATTTTTTCTACATCTAAAGTTAAAGATATTTTCTTTTTCCGCTCATTATTCTATAACTTTACCAAGAGCTCATTCTTGGTTTGTAATTCTGATTTTAGTCGAACATTATCTTATTCTAAGAAGCAATACGTAGATCTTGGGAGAGATTTCTCTTCCTAGATCTAGTGATTGTAAGCCTCAATGTCATCAAGATTTTCATGTTTAGACATCTTGCCCATAGTCCATATGTACCTTGTTCAATCACACTGAACCAACTGCACAAACTGAAGAAATCACACTGTTAAATCAGATTCAATGGAAGTAATTATCAAGCTAAACCAGCTCTGATACCAAAACTTGATCCAAAATGGTTTTTACCCCCGGGTACCATTTTAAATTTTTTTGGATACTCAAAAATTCTGATTTTAAAATTGATCAAGAGTGTTTATGGATTCACTTTTGGGTGTTTTGAAACCCCATTTTTTCCAATTTTCTCTTAACAATCAATTTACCATTTAATTCAACTTTCATGATTCAAATGGAAATATTACAAATCCTTTAAAATCTGATCACAAGATGATTATATAGTGCATTCAATTTGATTTACAATCCAAAATTGCTTCGTGCACATTGTTGTGGATAATGGATTCTCAAATTTTAGCTTAATCCAATTTTGCAATTAATTGTCTTTCTTATTCAAATGTTCATTCCTTTAGACTTAATTTTAAGGTTGAAAATCAGTAACAATGAAAACTAAAACAAAACCCACAAGATTGATAATGGAGTTCACCCAGTTGGGCTATGTCTCTAGATTCACTTAATCATGAATCAATCTATTAATTAACACTTGAAGTACAATTTTTACCTTCAAGTGAATAATAGATCTCTATCACCTGCTTAAAGAGCTTATTCTCATTCTAAAACTCTACTAAATTTCAAAAAATCATTCTTGAATCAATCTATGGTTCTGCAATATCTCCACATTGTGATCTCCGTGTAATTGTGTTAGAAAAACACCTACACTAGGAAATCTACAACACTTCATGAAGAAAGAGTGACATTGTTGGAATTTTCTCAGAATTTAGACCAATTTTCCTTTTTACATAAAGACTTAATTTGGATTCTAATTACCTCAAATTCATTGTTTTCTAAACACCGATCTATTATGCCTTACCCACAATCCTGTAACGAACCCTCTTCACATACCTTCGAGCTCATTATATAGCTCGACAAGCTATATTGATGTGTTAGTGAGTTAGGATTTTGATATCCCAATAGTCTCGTGGTCAAACCCCCAACTCCTCCTTTTGAAGTCATTTTTTCCTCTAGTGTGGATTAGTCCCACATTCTTCCCGTGGGATGTTGAGGTGGTGTTCAAAAATAGAGCTCCTGCTCTATATGCATGTGGTTGTGGCCATACATGCAATATTTTGTCCCCATGTTGATTGGTGGGTTTGTTTGGAATGCCCCAAATATTTGGGTTCCAATATGTAAGGGCCATGTGGTGGTTGTGGCATAGTTTACACACCCAATGCTAGGCCGAGTTGTTTAGTTTATTCGTTGGGTTGATCCGCCAAGTTGTTAAGGAATAGTTTGAACCGCCTATATGTTGGGTTGAGTCATTGGATGCCACGAGTGGCAAGTTGTAATGTTGTTTACCCGGCCAAGTTGTGTTGTGATGTGGTGGATTGAGTTGGTTTAATGGCCAATGGATTGGGGTCTAACCACCAAGTTATATGGAGATTCAATATGGAGTTGACTACCCCACCAAACAATATGGATAAGGTCGAGTTGTCCCATGTAATAAAATTCAATCCAATACAGTAACTTAATCACCAGCTCGTCAAGTTAGGAGTTAACTCAATCCATAACCCTACAATACAATTCAAGTTCCCGTAATGAAAATCCCACATTGGCAATGTAATAACACTATGAGGCATATATAATGAAAATTGTGACATTGTTAATATGAAGAAAAGGTGGCAAAGGCACCCCTCCTTATAAAAAGTGTGTCAACCCTAATTGAGGGTCCCCTGGCTAGAAAATAGAAGGGCCCACCCGTCTTTTTACAAGTGATGAAGACCAGAATTTAAAACACAATTTTTACAGTTTTTCCCATGTTTTCACTTCTTCCACGTGTCAACCCTAGATTGTCTAGTTGACCAAGTTTGACCCATTTTTAACCATATTTGACCCGCGATAACTTTTGCTTACGAGCTATTTTTTTAGAGTTCTTGATATCGTCGAGAAAGCTTTGAGATACTTTATCATTTGGTCATGGTTTAGGGAGGTTTAGGGAATATCTACACTTCCAAATGTCCTCTGGATCGGCAATTGAATATGAGCATCAAGAATAATGTTGTGCATCAAATGAGATAAAACCCGATGTGCAAGGTGCTTAATTCTTCATTTTAAAGCATAACAATCATTTTCATTATGTCCATTAATCCTATGATAATTACAAAATTGTATAACTTGGTATTTGTTAAGTTGATAAGGAGGGTAGAAATGAGTATTTGGCAAGTTGATCAACTAGTGAGTGAGGAGATGAGGAAGAATATCATGTTTTTTAGCATTAAGATCAAACTTGAGAGGTGTGGGTAGTGGTAAGACTTGGGGTTCACTGACATGAGCACATGTAGAGGACATAGGATTAAAATGAGATGTAGAAGAACAACTAGCATGGGCCTTAGAAGAATCCTTGAGATATTGGATTTCATCTTTAAGAGATTTAATCATGGTTTCCATAGCTTGAAATTTGTCTTGAAATAAATAATGTAAAACTTTAATTGATTTGTAAATGGATTGATTAGTTGTGGTATCATAATCAATATGGTCATTCGAGAGACGGTCGAAGATGGCACTCACTTGAGAAGGTGGTGTATTTCAAGGGAGGTACATCTTATCTATGGATTTTTAGAGAACAACTTTGCAAGGTGGGTACATTTGAAGTAAGTCATGCAACGAGATTTGAAGAATTTTAGGAGCCATGAAAACAAAACTCGAGAGAATAAGGATCTAAATGGTTGATCACGAGTGGGGTTCACCAAATGATTTAATTTAATTTGGAATTTATTAATTAAATCTAGATTACATATTAACTATTTTAGCAAATGATATATAAATGTTGAAGTATAGTAATGACATAAGCATCAAGCGTGTAAAATGTAAAGCCTTAAGAAAGCATGAGAGATATGAGGACTTCATTGATTTATGATTGAACAAGAAGTGATATGGGTAGGAGAAAGTGTTGAAAAAATTGGAGACAACATTGTTACTTCTCAATATAAATTTTGGAACTCAAGAACAGAGCCAGACATGGGCTCCTAGAGTGGGGTAGAGGTGCCTAGGCTTGGTGACAGAATTTGGGTGTTGGTGACTATGTAAATACTCATAAATTATTTTCTTCTATGTCATAAGGGTTTCTGTTGACTATTTTTGATCTCCTAATATTCCCTCTTTGATTGTCGAAGGTATTTGTAACCTACAAAAGATAATTTCACCTAGACATACCCACAAACCACATCAAACCTAAAAATTAAAATGTAGAATGGGGAGTCGACTAACCCTAACAGCTACCCAAAGAGTGAAATTACTTCCGAGATCTACACTACATCTCGGACTCGTGTAGTTCTAGTGTGTGTGTGTGTGTGTGTGTAGAAATGATGCCCTAGGATGTCCTTGTGCAAGTTACACTTGGTAGCGGGCTATAACTAGAATGTAGTAATGTAATAAGACATGTGAATGGAATAGAATAGACTCTCCTCTCCTATGAAGTGTTTGTAGAAATGATATATCCTTTTGTCCCTTGGATGGATGCTAGATGGATGCCTTTGGAGTGCATTAGTGCCTTTGGAATGAAATATTGGGTGATGATAGTAATGCTTTGTGCTTGGTCCCTCATTTTAAAAACATAACTATGTATTTATATGCTTCCCTTGTTTGAATTTTGTAATTGACAACCGAGAGGCTAAATCATAACTGAAAAAGATGTAAAAAAGATCAAAGAGATCCAAAAAGAGAGAGTAAGGTAAAAAAGGGTCGGGGTGCCTAGGATGGACAAGAGCACTTGGGCACTATTATCCTAGCTAGAAACTAGTGTCCGAATCCATAGATGATGAATAAATTAAGTTATGACTAGGTTGTAGGGTGTATAAGACCAAATAGAAAGCAAGAGACAAAGAAAAGAGGTCAAAGATATTTATCAACCACTAGTTTTCTTGCTTAGGAATCATGTAAATGTTATCATTCTTTTAAGACCTCGAAATATACCCAAGTGCATGATTTTTTGTCTACAATGGGATATGATGCCAATAAGAATCATTTATCAAGTAAGATGTATGTGAATGGATTGAGCTACGAGTAAAGGTAATATGAGGAGATGGTTATAAGGTCCAAAGTGTGTGTATAATTTCTTTAAAAGGAATCATGGTTGTAGTAGAGGGAGGAGGTTGCTTGAATTGATACTCACTTGGGCCAATAGCAATGAAGGTGTCTTATAAATAGGATTCATCTATCTCAAGAGGTTTAATTTTGAGGTTGCGTAGCATTTTATTGGGAAGTTATATGGCATCGACCTCATCATCAAAATTATCGGTGTTGACATGATCTTGTTAGATAGCATTATCAAGGATATTAGGGGGAGTAGTGGTGGATGTAGGACTAGGAGAAGTAGTACAAAGTGTAATAGAGGTAGTGATGAAAGGAGATATGCAAGGGAGATGAGATCAGTAGAATGTATAGGGGTGGAAGGGGTGAGTCTGGAGGTAGAAGAAGGAATAGAAGTGTTGGATTTACTTACATCGTATGTATTGATAATATGGTAGGGAATTAGATTAAGTGGGGGTGTAGACATAATAGTGGTGGGTCTATTTGGACATATTTGAAGGGGTCAAGGTCAGCATAAATAGTATGCTCATATCCATCATGTTAATTTGCTGCAATGATGAACCGTAGAAGGGACAAACTACATAGCCTAGATAAACAATTAAATTGGAATGGTGTGTTGATGATATAGAACAAAGTGGGAAGGGTTTTAGGCCCAACCTATAAAGGTAAGGTAATGGTGCCAATACAAGTCCGACTAGTAGAATCATAGCCATTGATTAAGTAAATATTTAATAAATAGATGCCTAAATATAAATATGTAATAAGACTGATGAATATGAAATAAAGTAAAAAAATGACCCAAGAAAATAGGCAATTTAAATTTGTAACCCTAGTTGCAAGTGAAACGATAAAAGAACTTAGTTGATTCATAATTAACTATGGACTCGTGTCAAGTTGACAAACTAATGAACAGGAGTGGGGAAGTGTCACATCTGAAGCTCAAAAAATGTGTAACCACGTGATCTTATTGGATCGGGATACTTATGGAGGGTTAGGGTCACCGGGGCATCAAATACCTATTATGGGTGCCTACAAATGGTCAAGAGCTCGAAAACTAGTTTCACAGGGTCACAAGATGTTCATTGTCCTTCACTACTTATCACTAGTATGTCACACCAAGTCTATAGATGTCACCAATAACCTGTAATAAAGAAATGAGCTATAAAACCCCAAAATCACATCAAATCCCAAAAAGAAAATAATGCAAAAATGGGGGTCGAGAATGTCCTCAAATGTCAACAAAGTGAACTTACGACCGATCGCTTCCCTACATCTCAAACCTAATGTAATTCTATATGTGTGTGTGTCAAAATTGTGCTCTTGCGTGGCTCTTGTATGTGTTGCACTTAATAGTGAGAAAGTACCTAGATATAAAAGATTTAAATAGATATATGCATGAAAGAATGGACCTCATTTCCTATGAAGTGTATACAGAAAAATACAGTCCCTTGCCCTTGTGTGGATGTTAGATGGATGTTTAAATTCTCTTGATAATTCCTTTGGATGCAACCTTAGGTTGTGATAGCTAATGCTTAGTGCTTGGTTCTTTATTATGGTCACATAACTTTATATTTATATGATTCCCTTTCTCGAATTTTGCAATTAACCCAAAAATGCCAACTATCAAGAAAATAAGATGCGCAAATGGCTAGAAAGGACCCAAAATATTTGAGCAAAATTCAAAGAGGTTGGGGCACCTAAAGGGGTCGAGGGCACCCAGCACTAGCATCCTAGTTGGGCCTTGGCATCTTGGCTAGGTGTTGGTTTCTAGACTCAAAGAAACTGAAGGGTTGAAGATAAAACTAGGCAAGAAGGTGTGTAACACCAACAAGGAAAACTTAAAGAAAGAAAAAGGCCAAAAACAAGGGTCAATTAGTACTTTTCTTACTTAGGAATCATATAAATAATAGTATGTGATTAGGACTAGATAGATACCTAAAGTGTGTGATTTAGTGTCTACATTTTCCCCACTTTATGTTGTTGAGTGAATTCTTGATAACATAAAGTAGATAAGAGATGTGTACCTGATAACCATGTAGATTGATGGCGAAAAGTGTGTCGAGAGACAAGGAAAAGCGTGGAGTGATAAAAATGTGAAGCATGGAAGCTAGAGAGGAGGAAGTAAAAAAAGTGATGATGATGACCCTAGGGAGAGAGCGTATGTGTAAATGTCACGTTTGTACCTATTTTTGATGTCACTAGATGTGTTTGGTTGATGTGACTACCACTTCCCATAATGACAAACTCGCAAAAGAGAAGAACAAACAAGTAGTCAACTATGTGTATACGAACAAAATGAGTAAAAAAGTAAAAAAGTATGTAAAAATGTGAAAAGTAACATGTGCACCTGATCCATGATGAGTAAAGAGTGTAGAAGAATGTAAAAGAATGATTTTTTTGGCGATCTCATGCCATATGCGTTGAGTGTGAGTTTTGGACAATCTCACGCTAAGAACAAGAAGTGTAGGAGAAAATTCTAGTGTCATCATCCAACCTTTAATTGCTTCCCAAAGTATAGAACATCATTGCATATGGTGTGTAAAAATTTGATCCGGTTTAATCCAATGTGAAAGTAGAAAAGAAAGTGTAATGCATACATGTCGAGTGTTAAAGGACTGTATGTCCTGTAAAAAAAATTTGTGTAAACTGTCAAAAACTATGTTGAACTGAATTTTTTTGTGTAACTACCCCTAGTTACTGTGCATCTAAGAAGGTTCAGGGGCACCCAGATGTTACTTTCTAGTGTTGGGCATTGGTGTCTATGTTGTGTTGAGGACCTAAGTCGATTTGAGTCATTTCGAGACTCGAAGACTGTGTGTATTATGTGTTGAATGTATTGAATTGTGATTGTAGACTACCGAATGGGGTGACTTATTCACCCCCTCATTTAGGTTACATACAACATCGTTGAGGAGTATGCATCCCAAAGGAGGACTGGTCGTTGATCGAAATTGATGCCATGTAGAGGGGAGGGAGTGTGCTTGGTTGAAACAAAGGCAAAGAAAAATGGTTAGAAATAAGTATTAGTGCAAGCAAGATAAACACGCATGTAAAATATAAGGTGTAAGCTAACAGAAAGAAGACAACGTGTAAGCTAATACGCAAGAAGATAATATGCATGAAGACAATGTATACCATGAAAAGTGGGTTGCAAACATGGGACATCATTCATGATGTCGCAAGACAATCGAGGCCAAAGGGGTAGAAAGAAAATAATGTGCACATAAGACAGGGAAAAGCCCGCAAACAATGACATATAATAGCAATCAATGATAAATAGTGACAAGTAATGTATTAGACAACCATGGAAGTAAATAGACCTATAAAGAAAATGTTACACGTAAAGCACCCATTAACATGTTAGAAAGATAGAAAGTATGTCAAAGTGTGTATAATATGATATAGTAATGTGCTATGAAAAATGAAATAATAGCACCTATAATGTACAAAATTGGATGCCCCCAAGAGCCACCTGCAGACTAGTAATAGAGTACTGTGCCAAGCATTTGTGTTGTGTGTATCGATATGTGTAAAGTCCGATATCACAACAAGAAAAGAAAGTGAATGTGCATGTGTATATAGAAAGATAATGACATACAAAGTATTTGTCTAACATGTGTAATAAAATGTACATGTAAGCATAAGTAAGAGTAAATGTGACCAAGATATGCAGTATGTTATGGATGAGTGAATGATAGGAGCAATGTGCCCCCCTTGTTGAGTTGTGGAGCTCAATTACTTCGGATTAGCATGTAATATGAAACTTGTTGGAAAATACAGTAACTTACATTGGTTATGGATGGACCAAGATCGAACACCTATGACCAAAGATCGGTCAGAAAGGAGGAATCGGCATCGGTTAGGGTTAACCGGCATTGATTACTTGTGTGTGGGTGTTTTAATTAACTCACAGGAATTATATCTATTTTTAGTATTAAAGTAGATCTATTGATTGTAATTGCATGGCTAAGTGCCCTAAGTTTGTATATGCCTATATAAGCATGAAATCTAGGGTTTAGAAGTAAGAATTAAGAAGAACTTGCAAAAGTTGATGATTATTGTGAGAATAATTATGAGAGAGATAATTCTTGGAGAAGAAGCAAAATCTTGGGTGAAAGACAAGAACTTTACATCTAAGAAGTGTGGAAGATTATAAATCTTCAATGTATATCTTGTCATAATAGATTGGTTTGTTTCTTGGTGGATGTAGCCCACATTGGGTGAACCATGTTAAATTTGGTGTTGATTTATATCTCTTGTTTTATATAATTCTTCTGGTAGAATATCCACTTTCATTACATGTATGTTTAGATCTGATATATTATCTCAGACAACCTTGTGCTAACCCTTACACCCCCTCCCCAAGTGAGTGTGAATGAGTATGCATGTGATGAGGTTCATTTATACATGCCCCTCAACACCAAGAATGAACCATAGAACAAGAGTGCATCATTGGGAAATGGTTTAAATTATGTGCTAGAAATATGTGATTGATAAAGCATAGAGAATAGAGAGTGCATGAGTGATTGAGTGTGATGAGGTTCATTTTATATTGAGACCCTCAATAGTTTATTATGAACTCGTGGAACTAGAGTGTGTCACAGGTAATGAGCGCAACATGTAGAAGTAGATGCAAGAGTTATATTCGTGAATGTGTAGAGTGAATAATGTGTATAGTGTGTGTTAGAAGCTACGAGATAAATATGTCAATTATGTGTTAAGTATGAAGTGTGTAGTGTGTAAGGTTTATGTGTATAGTATGCCCTCAACAAATTAAGTGTGAAGCAAAGCACGAGAGTGCATCATCAGTAATGACGATACGATGTATCAAGATGTGTATGTTGTGTGTGAGGGACTAGGTTTGGATTGTGTAGTATGTAAGACAACCGATAGTGCTAGGAGGATAAGTAGGATGCCCCCGAGTATGAAATGATGAGAATGATCAAGTAACATTGTCTAAAATATCATCATTATCCCGATCAAAATCAAATGGATATACATTAGAAACCTCGTAAGAAATAATGTGTGGTAGATCATATAAAGAGCCAATACGGCGTAAATTATACATGTGTATTATGAACTCTTCATTAGTGACATGTGTTGGTGGACATCCATGTGCATACCAACAAGTGAGATTTTGTGAATAGCCAAGAGATGAATCGTTTTGATAGAAACATGGCCAAAAGGCATAGGGAAGGTGATGTGAGTATGGTTAGGGTTCAAAGTGCCCCCAATGTAATCTAACTAAGATTGCTCAAGTATCATTGGAGAAGTACGAGTAGCATGCACCACAAAGACTAGTAAATGGAAGACATAAAGACCATAGGTGGTTGTAATATGGACACATCCATGGTAAATATGGGGTGAATGAGGTGGCGGTAAGATATCATTGAGTGTAAATCCAAGCCAAGTCAAACCATCATATGTGAAAATAGTATCAGAGCAAGTAAGATCTAATGGAATATGATGCCAATAAGATTTTCTCATTAAAATCATGCATGTGAAAAGAGGAAGTGCAGATGCAAATTACCGATGAGAAGGTGAAATGACATCTAGAGCATGGATAGACCCCCAATAAATTACGATAGCATTAGTATAAGGAGGAGGTGTTTTGAATTAATATTCACTATAGGTGACAAAGAACGAAAGTATCATTAAAATATGAATCATCTACCTCAATAGGAGTAAAATTGAGATTGCACAATTTATCATCAATAAGATCAACGGTATCAACCTCGTCATCAAAATTATGAGTTCTAGCTTTGTCAAGTTGGATAGCGGTATCAAGGATATTGGTAAGAGGTGCACTAGATGTAGGAGTGGAAGGAGCTTCATCAAGCAGAGAAGTAGTGCTTATAGGAGTAGACACTGTGGGTGAAATGATAGCATTAGTATGAGTGGAAATAGTCGAGTGCTTGGAGTGGTGGAAGAAACATGTGAAGCACTAGATTGGTCGATATCGTATGTATCAATATTGTTATATGGAATAGGTTTCAATAGAGGAATAGGCATAGTAGTAATAGGGTCCATACGACAAAATTTGAAGGGATCAAGGTCCGCAATAATGGTATGTTCATAACCATCATGTAGGAATTTAACACATTGATGAACAAAGTGGATGGAAGTGCATGCATTACATGAATCTAGGGTCTACCCAATAAAATATAGAACTAAAATGAGGTATCGATAATGAAGAACATAGTAGTGATAGTCTTAGGTCTAACTTGTATAGGTAATATGACAAAGTCCCAAGAATTTGCAAGTAGTTGAATCATATCAATGAATAAGATTGGAATTCTTGAAATTAGATTGTTTATAATGCTAATTTGTTTTAAAAGGGAATGAGCACATAAGTTAATAGCAGATCCATTATCAATGAGTACATGCTTGATATAAATAATGTCAATGATAGCAATAATAAGAAAAGGCACACATGGATTGTCAATAGCAAATGGTGATATGTCCTCATCAATAAATGATATAGCACATGGTATATTTTTGATAGAGTGAATGAGATCTGTGAATGCCACCAAAGAATTATCACTTTCAATGTGAATAGAATGAAGGTGGCCTCTAATGTATGATGATAATCAGGTGCATTGTGTAATAATTCATAAAGAGATATTTTGGCTGGTGTATTCTTAAGTTGCTCAATGAGATCATATCCCTTAGAAGTAGCAGGAGGAGTCGTAGAATTAATATGAAGTGGGAGAGAAACGGTAAGAACCATAGGATGGCAGGTGCAAAAAGTAGTTATTACATTGATAGTATGATCAACCATAGGCATAATAAAGTGAGGAGGATATTGAGTACAAACTTGCATGAAACTAGCATCAATAGTAGCCATGTCAGAAACCTTAGTTGGAGTAAAATAAAGATAAGAAGATTGATCCATGACTTGATAAGACGAAGAAATACTCAAAAGGAAGGGTTTGAATGGTTGGGTTCGATTAACAAAAATTAAGACCTAAATGACCTAAAAGAGGATATTAGAGTATTAATCTTAATCTAATTAGGAGTACTAATAACACTATATAAATTGAACTAAAGCAAAGTATGGAATAAATACAAGTAAACTATTCTAGGTGAAATAAAACCCTAAATGTGCAAGAGAAGGAAGAGAAATAGCTTCGTTGATTTGATGTGAATATCAAAGGTTGTAGTAGATCTAGAAATAAATTTAGTTAGTGTAGATAGACAGTCCAAGGACCCTATGAAGGATAGATCTCGGAAGATTTGAGATGATCTGGGATGCCTAAGAGTGCACTAGGGCACCCTGAGGCACCTTGGTTTGAATATGGGCACTCGATAATCGTAAATACTAGAAACCCGAAACTGGTATGGTTATAAGTTGGTTTCGAATATTCCCTGCTTTTCATGTTGGATCTACCAAATGAGCTGGAAAATGACCTACAATGCAAAGAGAAGTATCAAACCCTAGAAAAATAAAATATGTAAATGAATGGGTCAGACTGACCTCAGCTACCAAACTAGTGGACTTATCGGTGAGGATTGCACTAAATTTTGGACCCATATATAGTTCTATGGAGTGTGTGTGCATGTCATGCCTTAGGTGCTCGTGTCAGTCGCACTTTGTGAAGTAGCGAGAAATAGTAACTATAGAAAATGTAAATAGCATGTTTGTATGGAATAGAATAGAATCCTTCCCCCATGCAATGTGTGTGATGCAAATATCCTAGCCCTTATGCATGCACTATGTGGATGCAAGTAATTCAATAGATGCAACTCTAGATGGAGTGATAGTAGTGTGTAATGTTATGATCTAGGACCCTCATTATGGTCTTATAACTTTATATTTATAGGGCTCTCAAGCTTAATTTTGTAATTAATCCTAACAAGGTTGACTAGGAAAAGATAAAGATGACCAACAACTAGAAATGACCCAAAAAGGAGTGAAAGGGATTTTCATAGATCGGGGCATTGAGGGTAGTACTGTGGCACCTCGAGACACCCTAGTATAGGTTGGGGCGCCCTAATTCGGCTCAAATGTTGGGGAAGTTGTAAAATGGGCTGATAGGTGCTAGAAAATACGTGGGAAAGATGAAATAAAATATAAGAAAAAGATGGCCAAAAGGTGGGATTAATTAGTACTTTGTACACTTGAGAACCTTCTAAATAGTAGTATAAAACTGAGCTAAATATTGTCTAAATTGCATGATTTTGTGTCTACAAGTTCACCAAACAATTAAGAAAATATTGAATAAATAGATTCCTAAATCTAAATATGTAACATCACGATGAATATGCAATAAAGTATAGAATTGACCCAAGAAAATAAGCAATTTAAATTTGTAAACCTAGTTGCAAGTGAAATGATAAAAGAACTTAGTTGATTCACAATTAAATATGGATGTGTTAGAAATGATTTAACCGATGAATAGGAGTGGGGAAGAGTCACACCAAAGTTCATAAAATTATGTGACCACAGGATCTACCTAGAATGGGGCACTTATGAAGGGTCAAGGGCTTCTAGGGAATTGGAGACCTGTTTTGGGTGCCTACGATGCTCAGAGCTCTGAAAACCAATTTCACAAGGTCACAAGATGTTTGTTGCTCTTCGCTTCTTATTACTAGTATGTCGCACCAAGTCCACATATGTCACATGTAACCTATAATAAAGAAATGGCCTACAAAACCCTAAAAGCACATCAAATCCCAAAAATAAAATAATGTAAAATGGGGGTCAAACTATCCTCAATTGTCAACAAAGTGAACTTACGACCGAGTGTTGCACTACATCTCAAACCTAATGTAGTTATATGTGTCTATGTGTCAAAATCATGCCATATGTGGCTCTTGTGTGTGTCACACTTGATAGTGAGTAAGTATCTAGATGTAAAATATGTAAATATATGTTTGCATGAAAGAATGAACTTCCCCTCCTATGAAGTGTATGCAAAAAAATGCACTCCCTTTCCCTTGTGTGGATGTTATATGGATGCTTAAATTCTCTTGATAATTCCTTTGGATGTAACCTTAGGTGGTTATATCTAATCCTTAGTATTTGGTTTTTTATTAGGGTCTCATAACTTTATATTTATATGATTCCCTTTCTTGAATTTTGCAATTAACCCAAAAAGGCCGACTACCAAGAAAATAAGATGCCTAAATGGCTAGAAAGGACCAAAAAGATGTGGGTAAAATACAACGAGGTTGGGGTGCCCAAAGGGGATGAGGGAACCTAATGCCATTATCTTGGCTAGGCATTGATGTCCGGACTCAGAGAAATTGATGGGTCGAAGGTCGATTGGGAAAGAAGGTGTAAGACAAAAAGGAAAACTAAAAAGAAGAAAAGAGGACAAAAACATGGATCAATTAGTAATTTTCTTACGTAGGAATCATATGAATAGTAGTATGTGATCAGGACTAGATAGATACCCAAAGTGCATGATTTAGTGTCTACAGCTACAAACAAGGGTAGAGGATTTTGTGATCTAGCTATCAAGAGCTGCAACAACGTAAGTAATGAGAGGGAACATAGATTTATAGCAGAGCCATCATCAATTAATATGTGCTTGATATAATGGAAACCAATAGTAGATGTGATAAGAAAAGGTGATAAAGGATCACCAGTGGAAATGGGAAGGATATCCTCATTACTGAATGATATGGTGTGTGGTAGGTTTTTGAGGGATTGAATAAGATAGGAAAAGGCAAGAGAGAAATTGTCACTAGAAATTTGAATGGAACGTAAGGCAAACTCTAGTATATGATGAAAATTTGGAGTAGTGCGTAAAAGATCATAAAGAAATATTTTGGTGGGTGTATTATTTAGTTACTCAATGATATCATAACCTTTGGTGGTGTTAGTAGGAATGTTGGAGGTGATGGGTGGGGAATAAAGATGGGTGAAGAAAATAAATTAAATGATTGTGATCAAGTGGTAACCACATTAATGGCTGGTTTGGGTATGAGAGTGTTAAAGCGGGGAGGGTGTTGGGTATGGACTTACATAAAATCAATGGTGATGGCAACCGTGCTAGAAAACCTGGTAGATGCATATGATGGATAAGAGGATTGGTCCATAAATTCATAAGGAGAGAGAATTTGATACATGTCTAGAATGTAGGGTTTGATCACATCGGAGTTCACCGAATGATTTAATCTAAATGTAATTAAACCTTAAGTTCATAGTAACTTATTGTAACTAATGATATATAGGTAATAAACTAGAGTAATGTGCAAGAAAATAAGTGTGCAACAATGTAAAACCCTAAACAAGTTGGAGAGAAAGATAAATTAGTTGATTATGTGTAACCTGGAAGTGATCTGGATTGAGCATCTATCAATCTAGTTGGAAGCAATGTCAAACGAGGCTCGGTGAGGATTTGAGAACTTAGGATTGTGCTAGGTAGGAATTCGCACACGAGGAAAAGAGTGCCAAAGGTGCTTTAGTGACCAATTTGGGTAGTAGTGATTGTGAAAATGTCAGGATCCGATCTTTTTTGGGCTAGAGGAGCTTCATTGTTGATATTCTTTTGTCGCTCTAGTCTCACCGCAATTTTGTTGGTCGTACATGTAACCTAAAAACAAATGTCTACCTGCACATATCCACAAACCACATCAAATCTAATAAAAAAGATGCATAATGTGGATTTAGACTAACCCCGACGGTCACCTAAAGAGTGTACTTACAACCGAGCATTGCACTACATCTCGAGACTCCATGTAATGCATAGTGGTTGTGTGTGTAATGATGCCCTAGGTTTCCCTTCTCCAGGTTGCACATTGATAGTGAGATAAATGTAGATTGTACGAGTATACCATATGTGTGTGTGATGGAATATAATGAACTACCCTCTTATGTTATGTGTACGAAATAATGAAAACCTTGTCCCTTGTATGGATGTGTTAGATGTATGCCTTGTAATTCTCTTGTGCCTTTGATTCAAGCTTAGGTGATGATAGATAGTGCTTATAGTTTTTGGCCCTTTATTTGAGAGTAATAACTAAGTATATATATGATTCCCTTGTTTGAATTTTGTAATTGAAAACTGAAAGGTTGATCCAAAGTATCAAAATATGCCCAACATGTGAAAATGACCCAAAAGAGTAAGAAGAAGATAGAGAAGGTCAAGAGCACCCATAAGGGACAAAAATGCCTTGGCGTTTCTCTCTTAATGGGCACTAGCATTCGAGGTCATCAAAATATAAATTGGTTAAGTGTCGATAAAGTTGTAGAAGGCGTATAAGGCCAATAATGTGCAAAATATAAACAATAAAAGAACCAAAATAAGTTATCAACCACTAGTTTTCTTTCTTAGGAATTAGGTATACATTAGTATGCTTTAGGACCTATAAATGTACCCAAGTGCATAGATTTTGTATCCACACCAAATATGGAAAACATGTAGTCTTTTACCACTATCAAATTTTACATAATAAGTCAAATACGATGTGTATATTGAAATTTTCTTACCTCTTATAATAGGTGGTCGACCTTACTTTGTTTATAAGAGTTAAATGACTCATTCTCATGTTGGGACACAGCTCCTGGGAACATGAATTTCCTAATTGTAACAAACACTACATGACTCATGTGAACTTTAAACAATGTCAAAATGCTTAACATGATTACAATATAATTAGATGGAAATGAGTGTTTTCATGGAAATCAAACATTTTATGGGGTGAAAACTCATCATCCATTAATGATAATGCATGAATCTAGTAAACATTACATGTGGGATGATATGTTGATTTTTAACACAAGATAGTTTAGTAGTCATGGAAATGACATTTATGATGCCTATGTATAGGTTGTTAAAGTCTTATTTTCCACCCTTATAGACCTATCATTGTAGTGTGTTTTCTCGTGTGAAGTGAATGTGGCATTATTGATTTTTTCTTAGTTGTGAGAATGTACCTTCGTGTAAATTCTATATTTCATTTAATGAATTCTTAAATCATGCGAGTTAAATTGAAACAAGACGTAAATCATGAAGACTATGTAAGTGTTGAAAAAGGCCTTAATCTATCTCCGTATGGATTATTTTATACTTTTTGTTTCACTCTCCTAGGCCAATGCAACATCACTTTATGGATCATATTATTTCTTTACCCCTTGTTGAATGTGTTTATAAGGAAATTAATTGAATAAATAATAATATCAGCAAAAGTAAGAGAACACCAAATAACACAATATTGTAGATAATTGATCATAATAAGCAAGTATAATAGCTTAGCCACTTCAAGGGTAAACCTCCAAACCATGCAATAAGACTCAAATGCTCAATATTATGATGACCTACTTCCTAATAACCTTCATATATACTATTCCTATTTTATGGCCATCACTAAGGCTGACCCACTAATGATAATATAACATATATGAAAGAGATACTCATGATAAGTAACGATAGCCACAAATCGGATATATACATCCAATGTAATATATATGATGAAGGGTATAAAGCATGTCCCTTCCCTTTCAAGAAACATTCTCCCAATGTTGAGAAGCTCTAGATGTTGTTGCAGGAAATTCACATCCTCCCAAGTTACGTCTTCATTGTATAGCTTTTTCTACTTGATCAAATACTTGGTGATGACCCTTATCCTCAATCATTTAGTGTGTGTCTAAAGGATGCATTCGATTCAAAAATTATTCTTCTCCCCTTGTCAAGCTCCATTAACACTATTTGGATGAATACTATATGTCCAATTACCTTCTTCAGTAAGATACATAGAATACTAGATGTATTCAAGTGGCCGAGGAAGTTCTAGTTTGTATGCTACATTACCAATCTTATGTAACACTTGATAAGGTTCATATTACTTAGGTGAAAGCTTATTAGCCTTATTTTTTTCAAGGGAATTTTCTTATATGGTTGTATATGCACAAAACCCAATCACCAACTTCAAAATGTCTTTCACTGCGATGTTGTTCTCCTTGCTACTTCATGTAATTTTGTGCCATGGCCAAGTTCTCTTTGAGACTAGAAAGTACCTTTTCTTTGGTGTTGTATATGCTCTTCAACCGCTTGAACCTTTGGTTGGACTCTCAAAGATGAGTTGATGGATGGTGGATGGTACCTATATAATGCTAAGAAAGGAGACATTTTAGATGAAGTATGAAAGGAGATTGATTAAGTAAGCATTGAAATAAATAAATGCCTTATACTAACTATGTAACAACATTGTAAATATGCAATAAAAGTACAGAATTGACCCAAGCAAGATAAGCTAGAAATTATGAAACCCTAGTTACAAATGAAAGGAAAGAATACTTAGTTGATTTTGTAATTAATCATGGACTATACCGAGTTGAGTTGTGAGACCAATGCATGGGAGGAGGGAAGTGTCACATCGAAGCTCGTAAAATTGTGCAATCACATAATCTTTCCCGCACTAGGGTGCCTATGGAGGGTCAGGGGCACCTAGGATGCCGGAGACTGTTCAGGCACTTGTGACTGCTCAAAACCTTAGAAAACCAACTTTGGATTGTCATGATGTGTTCACTTCTTGTCACCTTTGATCGCATGTATGTTGTTGCAATTCATTGTTATTCACCTAAAAGCTATAATCAAAAAGAAGAAATCATGCAATACCCTCAAACCACGTCAAATACTAAAAAGAAAGATGCAAAATGAGGGGCGATTATCCTTAGTTGTCAACAAAGTGAACTTATGACTAAGTGTTGCACTACATCTCAGACCCAATATAGTTATGTGTGTGTGTGTCAAAATCATGCCCTAGGTGGTTCTTGTGTGTGTGTGTGTCGCACTTGAATAGTGAGAAAGTAGCTAGATGTACAAAATGTATATAAATGTGTGCATGAAATAATGAAATTCCCCTCCTGTGAAGTCTATGCATAAAAATGCAATCTCTTTCCCTTGTGTGGATGCTAGCTGGATGCTTGAATTCTCTTGATAATGCCTTTGGATGCAACCTTAGGTGATGATAGTTAATGCTTAGTGCTTGGCCCTTTATTATGGTCACATAACTTTATATTTATATGATTCCCTTTCTTGAATTTCATAATTAACCTCGAAAATTCCAACTACCAAGAAAATAAGATGCCCAAACGGCTAGAAAGGACCCAAAATATGTGAGCAAAATGGAAAGAGGTCAAAGGCACCCAAAAAGGACAAGGGCTCCTGACACTAGCAGAAACTGGTTGGGCAATCGATGTCAAGGGTGAGAAATGACAAAGTATGAAAAGACATACTCGGCTATAAAGAGTGTAAGACCACAAGGGAAAAGCGAAAGCAAGCAAAGAGGCCAAAGAAATATGTCAATTAGTACTTTTCTTGCTTAGGAATCATATGAATAGTAATATGTGATCGAACTAGATAAATTACTCAAAGTGCATGATTTAGTGTCTATATTTTCCCCCACTTTATTTTCTTGAGTGAATTCTCGATAAAATAAATTAGATAAGAGATGCATACGTGATAACCATGTAAATAAATGGCGAAAAGCGTGTTGAGAGATTAGAGAAAGAGTGGAGTGATAAAAATATGAGGCATCAAAGCTAGAGAAGAGGAAATAAAAAAGTGATGATGATGATGACCCTAGGGTGAGATCGTATGTGTAGATATCGTATTGTACCTTTTTATGTCGTTAGATGTGTGTGATTGACATGTGAATGATGTGACTACCGCTTCTCATAAGGACAGACCTACAAAAGAGAAGAGAGAAAAATAGTCAAATACACATATATGATAAAAATAGTAAAAATTATGTAAGAAAGTATGAAAATTTGTGAAAAGGAACATGTGCACTTGATCTATCATGAGTAAAAGGGTGTAGAAAGGATCTTAAAGATGGTGTAGAAGAATGAGTTTTACGGCGATCTCATGTCAGTTGTATTGAATGTGAGTTTTGGGCGATCTCATGCCAAAACGGAAGAAGTGTAGTGAGAACATTCCAATGTCATCCTCCAACCTTCAATTGCTTTTCGAAGTGTATAACACCACTGCGAGATAGTGTGTAAAAATTTGATCCAACACGAAAGTAGAAAAGAAGGTGTAATGCATGCATGTCGGGCTAAAGGATTGTCTCATCTGTAAAGCCTATGTGTAAACTACGAAAACTATCTTTGAAATAAAAATAATGTGTAGTTACCCCGGTCACGAGGCATCCATGAAGGATCGAGGGGCACCTAGGTGTTACTATACGTGTTCAGGCACTAGTGTCTATGTTGAAGACCCAAGTCCCAAGTTCAATCCATTCTATTGAGACTAAATGTTGTGTTGTACCAAAGTATTGAACTATGTTGAATCGTGATCATGTAGAACATTGTATGGGGTGAATGATTCACCCAATAGATGCCCCCTCATTTGGGGTGCATGTGACATCATCGAGGAGTATGCGGCCCAAAGGAGGACCGACCGCTAAACTGAAATTGATGCCTTACAAGGGGGGAGGGAATGTGCTTGGTAGAAACCAAGGCACACACAAACAAAGTGGATGGAAAACAAATGTTAGTGCAAGCAAGATAAACACACATGTAAAATACAAGATGTAAGCTAGCAGACAAGAAGACAATGTGTAAGCTAACATGCAAAAAGACAATGTAGATCGTGAAAAGTGTTTTGCAAACATGGGACATCACTTATGATGTTGCAAGACAATCAAGGCCAACATGGTCAAAGGCAAACAAGCAATCATAGAATAGAAAAGACAGGAAAAACCCACAAACAATGGCATACAACCACAAACAATGGTAAGCAATAAACGGACAACCATGGTAGAAAATAGACTGCAAAGTAAATTTTGCACATGAAGCACTTGTTGGCATGTTAGGAAGATAAAACAATATAGCAATGTGTTATGAAAAATGAAACAATAACACCTCTAATGTATATGATAGTTAATGCCCCTAGGAACCATTGTGGGATTGGTATGAGGTATTGCACCGAGCATCCATGTTGTGTGTATTGATATGTGTAAAGCCTGTGATCACAACTAGAAGGTGAGTGAACATGCATGTGTATATAGAAAATATAATGACATACAATGTATATGTATAGCATGTGTAATAAAGTGTACATGTAAGCATAAGAAAGTAAGAGTAAATGCGACCAAGATATGTAGTATGTTATGAATGAGTGAGATGGAATGTAGAGTGAATGATAGGAGTAGTGTGCCCCCTGAGAAAATTTGAATGAGTATGCATGTGATGAGGTTAATTTATATATGCCCCCTCATTAGTTAAGAATTAACCATAGAACAAGAGTGTGTCATAGGGTAATGAGCGCAGCATGTAAAAGTAGATGTGAAAAACATGTATCGTGAGTGTATATAGTATGCAATGCATATGTTGTGTGATAGCAGTTGTGAGAGAAATATGTCAAGCATACATTAAGTATGAAATGTGTAGTGTGTGAGGTTCATGTATATAGTATGCCCTCAATAGTCAAGTGTGAACTAAAGCACAAGAGTGTGTCATCAGGTAATGATGATACAATGTATGTATCAAAGGGTTTGAAAGTGCTAAGAAAGATGAATCACGAAGTGATAAGTGTTAAGTGTGATGGCACATACTAGAAACAAGTGATAGTGCTAGAAGGAGGAGAATAAGTGTGATGCCCCCAAGTGTGCCAATGATGGAGATCTATGCAATGATGTGAGAGGTACCATGTCATTGTGGGAGAGCATTTTTTGTGTCATGATAAGAGAGAGGGCCAACACAATGGTAAGAAGAAGCAACAATAGGACCATACAATGGTGGCGGATTTTCATATGTGTCATGGCCATCAGTAGAAGGAAGAGTTACTTTGACAAAATGAATTGGAAACGGAAGTGGAGTAGGATAGGGAGGAATCTTGAATGGTGGTAGCTTAGGTGGGATTGATGACGTTGCAGAAGACTTGATAGTAGAAGAGGGTTGATTGATTTTGAGAGGTGGTTACATACTTTGACTTGGTGATTCCGGAGATGACTTGAGAGGAGGAGGTGCTATATTGATTTTGAGAGGTGGTTGCTTAGGCGGCTCTTTACTTTCCATATAAGGAACCTTAGAAATTTTGGCATAATCCTCACTAGACATAGATGAATTAGATTTAGGAAACCCATTGAGATGTAATAATTGGAGACGACCATGTAACATGATGTTATGTAGTAAATGAGATAAAACCTTGACACTCAAGATGTTTTATTCTTTGTTGTAAATCATAGCAATCATTTTCATTATATCCATTGATTTGATGATAAGCCCAAAATGGGAGACCTTAATAGTTGATCAGCCGATAAAGAGGATAGCAATGAGTATTGGGAAAACTTATCGGTGATGAGCTATGAGTTGCGAAAAGAATATCTTATTGCTTAGCATTTAAATCAAACTTTAGAGGTGCGGGGAGTGGTAAGACTTGGGGTTCACTGATATGAGCACATATAGAAGACATAAAATGAGGATGCGAAGAAGAACTAGCGTGAGCCTGAGAAGCATCCTTAAGATGTTGGATTTCATATTTAAGAGATGTAATCATGGATTCCATAGCCTAAAATTTGTCTTAAAATAAAGAATGAAGAGCTTGAATGGATGTGCAAGTAGATTGATTGAGATTATAACCAAGAGAGTCATTAGAAAGATGATTGAAGATAACATTGACTTGATGCGGCAACATATCCCTAAAGAGATACATGGTATCTAGGGCTTTTTAAGAGTGACTTGGCAATTAGGATGTGTTTGAATTAAATCATACAAAGAAATTTGAGGAATTTTAGGAGCTATGATTAAGAAGATGATATTCCAAAGAAGGGTCAGAAAAGACCGATCACAAGTCGAGTTCACCAAAATGATTAAACAAATATTGAAATAAATAAATGCCTAATACTAATTATGTAACAACGTTGTAAATATGCAATAAAAGTACATAAATGATCCAAGTAAGATAATTTGGAAATTATGAAACCCTAGTTGCAAATGAAAGGAAATAATACTTTGATGATTTCACAATTAATCTTAGACTGTGTTGAGATAAAAAATTGATGCACATGAGGGAAGTGTCACACCAAAGATAAAAAAATTGTATGATCACAGGATCTTCCTAGACTATGGCGCCTATGGAAGGTCGGGATTTTTGCACAGGCACCGAAGACCTGTTCTGGGTGCCCTGCGATTGCTCATAACCTCAAAAGAGCCAACTTTGGATGGTAGAAGGTGTTTTTTTTTTGTCACCTTTGATTTCATGTATGTCATTGCATTTCGCTATTATTCCCTGAAACCTGCAATAAAAAGGAAGTGCCTACAAAACCCTTAAACCACATCCAATCATAAAAATAAAGATGTAAAATGAGGGGTCATACTGTCCTTGATTGTCAACAAAGTGAACTTATAACTAAATGTTACACTACATCTTAGATCGAATGTAGTTTTGTGTGTGTGTGTGTGTCAAAATCATGCCCTAGGTAGATCTTGTGTGTGTCACACTTGAATAGCGAACAAGTAGCTAGATAGAGAAAATGTAGATAGATGTGTGCATGAAATAATGAACTTCCCCTCCTATGAAACGTATGTAGAAAAATACAGTACCTTCCCCTTGTATGGATGTTAGATGGGTGCTTGAATGCTCTTGATAATGCCTTTAGATGTAACCTTAGGTGGTGATAGC
Organism: Taxus wallichiana var. yunnanensis; assembly: GCA_018340775.1. NCBI lineage: Eukaryota > Viridiplantae > Streptophyta > Pinopsida > Cupressales > Taxaceae > Taxus > Taxus wallichiana. The sequence goes on from CM031235.1 coordinate 706,881,526, forward strand.
TAATGTTTAGTGCTTGGTCATTTATTATGGTCACATAACTTTATATTTATATGATTCCCTTGCTTGAATTTTGTAATTAACCCGAAAAGGTTGACTACCAAGAAAATAAGATGCCCAAATGGCTAGAAAGGACCCAAAATATGTGATAAAAATACAAGAGGTCAAGGGCACCTAGAGGGGACCGGGGCACTGGCGTTGACATCTTGGTTGGGCGTTGGTGCCCAAGGTGAGAAATGTAGAAGTATGAAAAGACAGACTAGGCTAGAAAGAGTGTAAGACCATAAGGGAAAACTAAAAGCAAGCAAAGAGGCCAAAGAAATGGGTCAATTAGTACTTTTCTTGTTTATGAATCATATGAATAGTAATATGTGATCAGGAATAGATAAATTACCCAAAGTGCATGATTTAGTGTCTACAGAGAGGTGTCCATTATGTCAAGTGGTAACCACTAAACCCATCTCACTTGCTGATCGGATGTAAAACAATGAAGATATCCCTCCAAGCACTTGTTTACCACCTCTATTTTCCCATTAGACTGGGGATGATAAGATGAACTATGAGCTAGTTGTGTGCCCAAACATGAGAACAAGTCAGTCCCAAAAAAATTACTGGTAAAGATACGGTCTTGATCACTCACTATAATCTTTGATGTCCCATGTAGCTTTTAACTATACCCATGAAGGCGTTATATCTTTGTATTCGCAACAAATCGATGTGATAAGGCACAAAAATGTACATTTTTGGTAAGTTTGTCCACCACCACCATGATTACATTTTCCCCTTCTAATTTAGGTGATCTTGTGATGAAGCCCATGGACACATCTTCCCACCTCCGACTAGGAATAGCAGAGGTTATAAAATACCCGGGGACTTAATTTTTTTCTTCCTTATTTTGTTGACAAACCATGCATTCTGCCATAAATATTTGGACATCCCCTTTTAGCCCTTCGCAAAAAAATCATGCTTGATTCGATGATAATTCTTCAAGAATCCGAATGCCCCTACGAAAAAGCATGGAGCTCGAGATAGAACCCTATTTTTAAGGGTTGAATTCTTGGATAGGTATAATATATATTTGTACTATAAATCATCTCCTTTCCATACAAATTTGTCCTACATGATTGGATCTTGTTAGATATTCTGAATGAGATGTTGTGTACTTGGCTCATTTTTCCATCCAATCCTTACATTTCTATGATGACACCCAAAACTTTATAAAGAAAATAACAAAGCTAATCAAGGAAGGCTAACACCATTGCCACCTAATAGCTAAGGCTCTAAGTCTAGGAATGTAACATTAAGATAAAAGCTAAAAGGAATACTTAACTAGTATGAAAATAATGCAAAATCTAACTAAACATGCCTACTAATATGCTTTAATTACCTAACATGGGCATAAATAGACCTAAGAGAACAATCAAATGGTTATGGTTACTTCTCTAAACAAGGTGAAATGGCCTCTTCAAATTACTACTTGGTCATTTTGGATATCCATCTACTAACCTTGTTGAAGGCTTTAAGCAAGGATTGAACTTGGCTATATATCATATTTATTATATGAGATGCAAATCAAAACTTGGTGTAAAATATTAAGTTAAGAGTTGCACTCCTTTTATAGTTTTCCTTTTGGGAGAAACTTGTATTTTGGTTCATGTGGGACTAAAATCCCTAAATTACATTAGAATTGCTAGTTATGATTAAGCTTTGTTAATCACAATTAGTGAATTAACAAGTGATTAAAGCGTGGGAGCCTTAGTCAACCGCTTAGGGTCAATTAGAGGTCGGGATAAATTTTTGAATCTTGTTGAGATGTTGTGGAGGTGAATGGGGTGATTTTTAGTGGTTGGAAGAGGGGTTTGAGTCAATCATGGGGCATATTGACCAAATCAAGGGCAAAATAGGCTTAATTAGCCTATAATCACTAATTGTCCATTTGAAGAGGATTTTGACTTACGATTCCCTATAAATTGGCATCCCGAATATGAAAGGGATTATGCAATCAAAAACATGGAGTGAATTGGCTAAATTAGTAAGGAAGATTAGTTAATTAGCAAAAACCACTAAGTATAACAAATTTGGCAAGAATGAGAGAGACTTGTGTGTGTTTAGCAATAAGATTGCAAAAGCGGAATTTAGGTGTCTACACTCTATCCAATCCTCCTATAATACTGAGATATGGAACACAACAACGCCTTGGTGGATTCATCCTTCCGAGATAGAACATCAACAACTTCATTCTCTTCCCCTTTCTTGTATATTATCTCAAAATCATACCTTGACATTTTTAGATCCATTTATGTTGTTCTTCGATGATAAACATTGCTCTAAGTATTTCAAACTATCATGATTTGTCTTTACTTTGACATTTTTATCCATTAGATATGGTCTACATTGCTTCACTGCATGAAGTATGGCTAGAATTTCCTTCTCATAAACTGGTTTTGATATATTCTTACCTTTGAACTTATAGCTCTCAAAGGCAATGGTTCGACCTTCTTACATGAGTATTGCCCACATAACATACCCCTAAAATATTACATTCAACAATGAATGTTTTGGAAAAATCTAGGGTGGCTAGAACTGGAGTGGTGCACATGGTCTCCTTCAAATTCTTAAATGTTGTAGTAGCTTCCTCATTCCAATGGAAAGAGTCCTTCAATAAATTAGTGAGTGGTGTTGTTATGCTATCATAGTTCTTTACAAATCTACGATAATAACCTATAGGCCCTAAAAAACCTCGAGAGAATATTTAGGATTTTGGGAACCTTCCATTCAAGAATGGCTTTTATTTTGTTAGGATCCATTTTAACACCTTCATAAGAGATGATATGACTTAAATATTACACCTCCTTCACTCCAAAAGAACACTTAGAAAGCTTTGCATAAAGTTGATGTTGTTTAAGAGTTTCTAACACCTTGTTTACATGATGCGGTGTTCCTCCCATGTTTTACTATAGATTAATATTGTTACCAAAATATTGTGTAACATTATTAAATAAATTGTAATATTATTAATAATGAGTTTATAGAACTCGTATTAATAATATAGTTGTAATAGTTTAATTATTTGAGTGAGTTGTGAGAACAATTCACGTAGTTATTTTGTAGTGTGAGTGATCCTAGGGATGTTTGAGATATATTAGGAGGTAAGTTTGAGAGATTCATGGAGAGAGATATGAGGGATTGAAGATGAGTGTTGACTCCACCATTGTAGGAGATCAAACACTATATATGTAACCTCTATCAATATCAATGACATCCCGAATGAATTTCAGTTTCTATATTATTATTATTCGGTGTTTTATTATATTGCAACTTCTATCAAAGTGGTATCGAGTAGGTGTATTGAAAATATCATGTTTTTCGCAATGGAAAAATAGAAAAAAAAAATTAAGGGGCAGTGTGTGTATCCATGTTGCCCTGATCTATAAAAAAATCTTTGTATCTTTTGTTTGTAAGATTAAGTCTGCTATAGGTGTTCTCTTTGCTTTTTGGAGCGTGCCTCATAGTAGAAGGCTATTTTTTTGAGAAAAGGAAAGGTACTTTTATTACCTAAGAAGATATGAAGCGTACTAAAAAAGGCGTGAAGGGAGAATTTGAATTTGGTGTTCATTGTTCAACTTTGCATTCTTAGTAGACATTGTTGCCGAGTTCTTCACACCGGAATTTCATATTTCTGTCAGATCAGGAAGGAAAACTATACGTGGAAGAGCTTTTGTGATATTCTTTTGGAGCATTGACGTCTTCTCTCCTTGACTGTGGCATTTGGCCTGATCTCTAATTGCATTAACACTTTACATTCTCACCAAGACTCCTCTGCATTAAGATCCTCCATCTCAAATGACCACGTGTATGCATCCAGTGATAACCATGTTATTCTCTGCCAACATCTAGCAAAAATCCAAGTTTTTGGCCTAATGAAGAATCAGTTAGAGTTGTGTGGATAGCGATCAAGTCGTGAGATATACCTGTCAATATTTTCTTCTGCACATAATTATACACCATCAATATCGTGCAGTAATTGTGGGAAGGCTTTGATATTCTTATCAACAGTTTTGGTGGTCACGTAAGATTTCAATTTAACGTGAGGAGACTCATTGTGTCGTGTTCCTCTGAGTGCAACTTTATCAGATTACATATGCATAGCTCCATAGTATCCTTGGCTTCCTGTACAGGTTTTTAACAGCTGGCAGTTAACTTCATTAGTGAGCTCGAAGTTCCAACTGCGTGTCGATTTGGGTTTCGAAACCCTTCCCAACTCAGCACGTTATATATGGTCTCCTTTGCATGTGCACAATTCAATTGTGTGCGAATGATTTGGTTTGTTGGTGAGCTATTGAAGTTGAGCGTGGAGCAAAAGATAGAATTTGTGCATGCATTTTAGGATGTGGTTTGTTTAAAAGTTAAGTCATAGTTTATTATAGTTTGTTTTGAGTCGTATCATTATAAAACGAGATTCAATTATTATTGTCAAGTCGTAAATGTTTTAAGTCGAAAGATTCAAAAGTTGTTTGATCCAATATTCAAACAGCCAAGAAATTCTTTTAAGTAGTATTTTGTATTATGTTTTTCTATGAGTCATAATTTGTTATTCAACTTATGGAGTCATGTGATTGTAAAGTCTTTACATTTTGTAAAAAAATTACATAGCCAATGTGATAAATTGTCGAGTCTAAAATGTCTTGTTTTCATTGTTAAAGTAAAAGAATACGTATGGTCAAGTCAAGTCAATAGTCAAAAATTGTAAAAAAATTGCCTTACAGATGCATTTTCGGTGTTACCCGACGTCCAATGTTTTTGGAGAATCATGTGAATAATATTGTATTTCTGATGATATTTTTGATGACTTCAAAGAAGGAAAATGTGCTTGGCTTTCGAGGGCTCTACCACGTGCTCGAGCACTACCCTTGACCCCGTTTTAGAACCAAAGTGAAGATTTGTGGGGAAGATGCATTGACAAAAGGTGGTACAAATTTGAGCTTCAACGTCCAATTTGTTGAGTACGCAATGTGATTCATTGGAGGATGAGGTAATAAAGGTGGAGGTCAATCAACGACATGTCGTTATAAGTCGCCAACGATGGGGCCGCATGAAGATGTGGTGACAAAGTGTGTGTTAGTTTGCTTTTATTTCAGATTTGCAATATGATTTTAGAGTTCTATTTGAATAAGTGAAATGTTCACATTGAGGGGGGGAACTGGAACATGGTCTCAATGTTCAATTTTCCCTCTATTCAGTTTGTATTCAGTAAGAAGTGGTTCCTACATATTCCCTAAAGGAAAGACATAGTGGATAGATGAAAGCACAAAGGAAAAGCAAAGCAACATGATATTTGGGTTGTTGGTTATCTTGTAAAACCATCCTTTGTTTTAGGTTGTTGGTTGTCTTGTAAAACCATCCTTTGTTTTAGGTTGTTGGTTGTCCTGTAAAACCATCCTTTGTTTTAGGTTGTTGGTTGTCATGTAAAACCATTCTTGTTTAGGTTAACTATCCTACAAAACCATCCAAATCATGAGCACGCATGGGTGGCAAGCTGCAGAAGGAAGTGTGATTGTTGTTTCTATAATTTCAACATTAGGGGAGTGTATATTAGGAATTAATAATGTTAACAATAGGGGAGTGAATGTTACCAAAATATTGTGTAACATTATTAAATAAATTGTAATATTATTAATAATAAGTTTATATAACTCATATTAATAATATAGTTGTAATAGTTTAATTATTTGAGTGAGTTGTGAGAACAATTCACGCAGCCTATTTTGTAGTGTGAGTGATCCTAGGGATGTTTGAGAGATATTAGGAGGTAAGTTTGAGAGATTCATGGAGAGAGATACGAGGATTGAAGATGAGTGTTGACTCCACCTTTGTAGGAGATCAAACACTATATATGTAACCTCTACCAATATCAATGACATCCCTGAATGAATTTCGTTTATATATTATTATTATTTGGTGTTTTATTATATTGTAGCTTCTATCAAATATATAATCAAAGATCACTAAAACAAAACTCCCATAGAAATAACTTAAAAATAGAATTCATCAAGCTTTGAAATGTAGAGGGTGCATTTGTTAGTCCAAAAGGCATTACAAGAACTCATAATGGCCTTCAAGTGTCTTGAAGGTTGTTTTGTGAACATCTTCATCCTTGATTCTAATTTGATGATATCTGGAATGAAGATCAAGTTTTGTAAAGTAAACAACACCATGCAACTCATCTAGTAAATCATCAATTACAGGAGTAGGAAACTTATCTTTGACTGTGTACTTATTGAGTTCCCTGTAATCTAGACACATGCGCCAATTGTCATATTTTTTATATACCATCACTACATGAGAAGAGTAAACACTCGACTATGACAAATAATTACTTCTTCTAACATCTCTTATACTATCTTATCAATCTCACTCTTTTACATATATGGGTACCTATAAGGTTTGATGTTGGGTGGTTGACTCCTAGATGACATGATCATGGTCTCTTTTTGGAGATAAACCTTTTGGCGTATCTCCAAACACAACCGAGTGCTCATCTATAACTATTGGCATATTTTAGGGTATAATTTTATTTGGTGATGTGCTTCCAAGAAAAATAGTTTTGCCACAAACCCCTTTATACCTTTTCTAAGCAATTTTTGCATCTAGTAAGAGCTCACCAACTATTGGGACTTTTCTCTTAATCATTTTATTTTAATAGTCCTTTCTTACTGAAATCACATGACAAACTCTTGGAAATTCAATTCAATGGTTCCCAAGGTGGTAAGCCATTGAACTCCTAACACAATGGTTGCTCCTCCCACAGTAGTGGCATATATAGAGCTAGTTATCAAGTAATCTCCCATAGTGAGATTAATGTTATGGTATTTTCCTAAACAACTAAAAGTTTCCCATCGGTGATCATTACTTGACATTTTAGAGTTAGATAAACAAAGCATTTTAAGCATACCACCAACTTATGATTGATGAAGTTGTGAGTACTTCCCGAATAAGGCAACACTATTACCCTCTATGTTTTTAAGAAACCAACCATTTTGAGGGTTTGGGGGTGTTAATACCTAAAATTTCATGACATGAAATCGTTGGTTAGGGATGTCCTAACTCGTCCTCCTGGATCTACCTCTTCATCTTCTTCATTAAGCCCCTCAATGTAAAATAACTTCTATTCAACACACTTATGTCCTGGTCCATATTTGTTGTCATAATTAAAACATAACCCTTTGGCTCGCGTTTCTTCAATTTTTGAGGTGTCATTCAAACTAGCTAAGGGAATGACGGTGGTAAGGTGTTGTTACAATCTCGAGATATTAGTGATGATTTGCCTCTTGCTAAAAAGAAACTTTTCCTCCGCCCCTACGCGCTATGATAATAAAATTTGAAACCTTATGAAGATTAAACATACACACCTCATTCTCAATGTGTTCCTTAAGGCCCCAAGAAATAATTCATTCAGATTCTCTTCAGTAATATTTTCCACCCGCAAGGGAAGGTTTTGGAATTGATGAATGTAATCCTTAACTGATCATGTTTGTCTTAACTTTGTTAATTGGCTGAAGTAATTATCTAACACACTAGAACTATAGTGCAATTTCAAATCTTTGATGAAGAATATCCATGTAAAATTAAGACCACTCTTTTTCCTTTGAGCACATAACCATCAATACCAAATGAATTGGTCATATTCAAAATACAAGGATGCCATGGTCACCTTTTGTCCTAATGGAATCTGATGTAGATCAAAGAAATTATCCATTTAGTTAATCCAATTAAGTGGATCATTTCCATCAAACTTACACATTTCCACTTTTGGAATCATGTTACGGGCCTATAGAGTTCTTGTATAAGGATCGGGCATGCTCGAAGATCCGCCCTAACTAGTTTTTCTATTACTTTAACCTGAAGATCTGCCTTGGTTGATATGAGTATGATCGAGTTGTGGCTGATTTGGAAGAAGATGATGACCCGTTCAATTTCAACTAAATTGGTGCATGAAATCCTCCAATCATTGTCTAATATTTTCTACATCTTCTTTGCTGGCCATTCCAAACTCGAGGTTTCGCAGCTCAAACTCAAGTTGGCTTACCTTATGGTCTATTGAAGTAAACCTTATCCCTGAGGAATTTGTAGTTACTCATTCTAACTCTAACTCCTCAACTATTCTCTCATCCTTATCTGGGGTTTTACTTGAAGTGATGGGATTGTTTTTGCCTCTTGTAGAAGGCCTCGCCATGATGCCCCAAAATAGTAGAATTTATGGATCAAAGTCAAAATTTAGGGTTTGGGATTTCAATATGAATTGATTGAAAATGAACAAACTTAAAGAACTAACTCAAGCTAATTTTTTATCCTCTTTCTAGAAATATAAAGAACTGGGATAAATTCCATAATTTGCAATAGATAGAGAAAATTTATCAAAAACCCTAAATTGATGTAACTTTTGCAAAACAAGTCAACATATATTGAAATTTGGAGAGGATATTACTTGATTGATTTTGCAACACCCCAAAAATTGCAGAAAAAATCGCTACCAAATTGAAAATACCGCTGATTCTTTGAAATTAGAGTTTTGACATAGTTCTTCCTGAGATCAAGCTCTAATACCACTTATAAGGAAATTACTTAGATAAATAATAATATTAGCAGTAAAGAGAAATCTAAATAACACAAGATTGAGATAATTGATTACAATGATTAACTAAAATGTGGATTTTATTAAGTTAATATAACTAGGAACAACAGTAAATAAATTCAATGAATAAATATAGAAAGTGACCCAAACAACTAAACTAATGAAAATGTGAAACCCTAATTGACAAGTAGGGTTGGAAGGAGCTTAGTTGATTCCTAAAGCTAATTTGGACTGTGTAGTAAAATAAACTATATATTTCGGGAATAGGAACAAACATGCAAAGGTCCCAAAAAGAAAAAAATCTTTGGATTGGGGCACTTGGGAGAGGATCAAGGCATCTGTGGGTGCCCTAGTATGTGTTTTGGGTGCCCTGGTCTGTGTAGGAGGTCCAGAAACTAGATTTACAAGGTCAAATGATGATGCAAATCCCTCACTACCTGTCGCATGTAACTCTCTACTCGTGTCGAATGTCACCAATGATTAGTGATGAAGAATAGACCACCAAGACCCTAAAACAAGCATCAAACTCTAAAAAAGAAAAATTCAAATGAAGGGGTTGGATTGTCCTCGTTGGGGCCACAATGGTGGACAAACTAATCTGAGCGCTACACTACATTTCAAACCCAATGTAGATCTTTGTGTGTGTGATTATGCCCTAGGTTGTTCTTGTGCCAGTCGCACTATGTGAAAGTAGCGAGTAATAACTATGTGTAAAAAATGTAATAGAATGGTAGATGGAATAGAATAAACTTCCATCATATGCTTGTGTGATGCAGATGAACCATCCTTGTCCCTTATGATAGAGCTAGATGGATGCAAATAAGCTCTAGATGGATGCAATCTTAGATGATGATAGTAGTGACTAGTGTTTGGTCCCTCATTATGGTCTCATAACTTTGTATTTATATGGTTCTCTTGATCTAATTTTGTAATTAACCCGAAGAGGCTGACCACCAAAAAGATAGAATTCTCAAACAACTAGAAAGTGCCTAAAAGTGGCGGGAAAGTGTAAAAGGATCGGGGTGCCCCTGACCGGGACCAAGGCACCTTTGGGCACCTCAAATACCGGCTCGACACCCCAATCAAGGCTTAAATGATGGAAAATGCTAAAAATAGATTGGGCATGTATGCGGTGAAGGTCAACAATGATGATAGAAAATAAAGTAAAATGGCAAAAAGACAGGGGTTAATTAGTACTTTCTTCACTCAAAAACCATATGAATAGTAGTATGAGACTCGGGTCTAAATAATACCCAAAGTGTATGATTTAGTGTCTACACACAATATGTAAGTAGAATAGCTTAGCCACTTCAAGGTCAACCTCAAACCATACAATAAGACTCAAATGTTTAATATAATGATGAACTACCACTTGATTAACTAAAATAGAAATATTATAGTGTAATCTAATGTTATAGGAGCAATAAAATGACTGAATAAATGAAGTAATAAAATACTAAAATACACCCAAGTAAACTAAGCTAGAAAATATGAAACCCTAGTGTACAAGAAGGGTTAAGAAAAGCCTTAACTCGATTTGAAGATATCACCACACTATGTCGTAGTGTAGACCAAGTGAATAGGAAGAGGATATGGCCACACAAAAGCCTAAGAAAACATAGATCTGAGCTATTTGACTAAACTGGGGCACCTGGAAAGGGATATGGGTACCGTGGGTACCCCAGTCCGAGATCTAGGCACCTTGGTCTACAGAAATGACTAGGAAACCTCCTTTAGGGTATCGGTGGATTTTTCATGTGTTTGTTTCATGTCGCACTAATTTCATTGAACTACGTCAGATGTCATTATGAATAGGACATGGAAGAATCACCTGTAAAAACCTAGACAAAGCATTAAAACCCTAAAAAAGAAAGATTCATATGAAGGGATTAGACTATCCTCGGGGGACATACTAGTGGGCTTATAACCAAGTGTTGCACTACATCTCAGTCCCAATGTAGTTCTAGGGTGTGTGTGCAAATCGTGCCTTAGGTTGATCTTATGACAATCACACTTTGTGAAGTAGCGAATAAATAACTAAATGTAGAATGTAGTAAATGTGTGTGTGGAAACAATAAACTCACCTCTTATGAAGTGTGATGCAAATGAACTAGCCTTGTGTGCCTTGTGATGGAGCTAAATGGATACAAATGTAGCTTTATATGCCTTTAATGGATGTAACTCTAGATGGTGATAGTAGATGCTTAGTGTTTGGTCCCTTATTATGGTCACATAACTTTATATTTATATGGTTCTCTTGTTCTAATTTCGTAATTAACCCCAAAAAGGCCAACCACTAAAAAGATAGAAAGCTCAAATAGCTATAAAGTGCCCAAAAGGTGAGAGTAAAGTGCAAAGAGGATCAAGGCACCCGGAGGGGACTGGATGCCCTAGTCAAAAATAGGAAAATGCATAATGACAATACAGACTAGGAAAGTGCAGGTGTAAGATTGAAAATATGACAACAAGCAATGTAAAAATGGCCAAAGACATGGGTTAATTATTACTCTTTTCACTTAAGAACCATATGAATAGTAGTATGAGACTAAGACTAAATAATGACTCAAAGTACGTGATTTTGTGTCTACATTTTCCCCACTTTATGTTGGTAAGTGGAAAGCTCAAGAACATAAATTAGATAGAGATTAGACACGATAATTGATGTAGAGTGATGTAGCAAATGTGTCAAATGACTAGAGAAAGTGTGGAATGGCTAAAAAAAGATGAAGCATGGAGACTAACGATCTAAAAGTGTAAAAATTGATGAGAGTGAAACTAGGGTGGAAGCGCATGTGTAGATGTCAATGTGTGTGATGTACCTGCCATGTGTGTGTTGTTGTTGTTGACTTTTTGTTTCTCATGTGGATGGATTTTCAAAATAAAAGATGATCAAGTAGTCAAATATGCATGTATATGTGTAAAAACACATGTATATATGTAAAGATACATGTAAAAATAGTATGAAAATGACAATGAAAAAAGAACGTGTGTGCATGATCTGTGATGAGAAAAAGGGTGTAGAAATGATATCATGTAACTATCAGGTCAAGTGTTAGTTTTTGGGCGATCTCATGCCATTGTGGCTGAAGAAGTGTAGGGAGAAATTTGTGTTATTCTCCAACCTGTAACTACTTCCCGAGATTGGTGAAGAGATCTCTGTATTGTCTAGTTTTTTGGGTGATCCGACGCCACTAGCCAAGAAGAAGTGTAGGGAGGAAATTTCGATGTTCCTCCAACCTGTAACGGCTCCCCAAAATGCAAAGGAAAATTTTCCCCTGTAAAATTCATTGTGTATGGGGTTCATAGACAAGTCTGAACCCACTCACTGTATAACCCACTATGTGATGGAAAAAACTATAAACCGAACCAATGCATCTGCATCCTGTGTTATGTAGTGTGTAAACCCAAATGATTCCTCCTCTTTGGGGGTGTATGTGATGTCGTAGATAGGGGAATGTAGCCCCAAAAGAGGACCAACCACGTAACTAAAACTCTACACTATAGGGGAAGGGAATGTTCTTGGTAAATACCAATGCACATGCAAAAAGTGGCTAGAAAACAAGTGTTAGTATGAATTTGCATGTAGAAAATGAGTGTAAACAAAATAAACCATGTGTAAGCTAGAACATAGGTAGACAATGTAAACACCCAAACAGAAAATGTAGGCCGCACAAAGTGGGTTGCAAACATAGGACACCACCGACAGATGTCGCATGAAGACACTCAAGGCATGTAGTGGCCACAAACAAACAAGTGTGCACACCAGACAAAGGGAAAATCCTGCAGAGATAAGAATAAACAATATCGAGATAGTATAACAAACAAGTATAGAGACAAATATCCCTACGTAACAAATGTTGCACATGAAGCACCTATTAGCATGTTAGAAAAATAGCAAGTATGTCAAAATGTGTATAAACCAAAGTAGTGTGCTATGAACAATAATGAAACAATAACACATGTAATGTATGTGGATGCCCCTAGTAGGTAGTGTATCAAGCATCAGTGTTGTGTGTATAAGCTTTGTATCTGTGATCACAACTAGAAAATGATGTGAACGCACATGTGTGTATGGTAAAGATAATGACATATAAGAGATCTATCTAACATGTGTAGTAAAGTGAACATGTAACTAAGAGTAAATACAACCATAAAATATAGTATGTTGTGGATGGATGGAATGAAATCGAGTAGATGAGAGGATCTGTGTGCCCCCTGAGTGAATGGAATTGTATAGTGTGAGGTTCATTTAGAATTCCCCCTCAACAATCAAGAATGAACCATAAACAAGAGTGTGTCACCAGGAAATGGTCGAACTATATGTTGTGTGTAGCGTGTTGTGATGAGTATGTATGGATGAAATTCAACATAGATATGAACTCGTGTGACTCAGTAACCTAAGCGTGTATCATGACAAGATGAGTAGAAAGGAGTGGTGATTTATTCTAAAGTGTATGTTGAATGGACAAAATGGCCTAAGTGTTGGGCACGTAAATATAGGGCACGGGAAGAGCGCACGACGCCACAGAAAGGTTGAAGCACCCAAGATCAAGACTTAGCTGATTTTGCTATGGAGGCTATTTTTGGAGATAGCGTGCAGAGCACATAAAGATAGGAAGACTTGTAACTCTCTCAATATTATTTTGGGAACAATCATCGGTTGAGCATCATGCATAGTTTAGGCTAATAATAGGATTTCTACTCAGAGTTAACTATAGGAAGTCTATTGTTAGAGCACTTACATGTTGTGCATCCTTTTGTAAAGGCGCATGGCTATTATTAGCATGTGACCTATTTTGAGAAGTGCATGGGTGGTGAAGGGAAATTCCCCACCCCTATAAATATGTATTGATTTGCACAGTTTGGAGAGAGGTGAACTATTATAGAGTTATGTTGTTGGTCTTATTGAGCGCGTGACTCATAAAGATACTTATGTAATGTAAGAAGCTTTTGTGTTTTATAGTATTTAATGCAATGGAATATATTGGTTGGATAATGGTATTGAACATGATTGAATTTAATTCTTCCATGTTAAATCTTATTGTAGTCATTGTTTAGTTCATCTTTTATATTTTAAGATTTAGATCTGGTTTGTATAACCGGAGATTACTTGTGATTAATCATGAATATGAATATATACATATGCATTGTCATGCTAACATTCTGACCAAACAACTCTAAATATGGATCTGGTGTCTTTGTGTGCTTTGGGTGAGCACTCGGCTAAGGTTGAGTGATGTGTCGGTGCGCTTGGGTCATTGACATTGAATTTTATGTTGCATCATTGGTTACATTGTTGGGACCTCTTTCTCGGTTGTTTTCAGGATTTTGCACAATGAATACATATCGGTTGACCTTAGCAAGTGTTGAGGAGTGGATAATATATATATAAGAAGAATACGCTCGAGAGTTTAGCACAGATTTGAGTTTAACACACATGCGTGGGTTGAGTAGAATTTGTATGACTACCTATATGAGAGCTTCTTTGTTATATTTCCCATAGAACTATATGAGTGGCTGGTTGCTTATGTGTCTAAAAGAAATTTGAGGTTTTGCACACTTGTCTAGATGTAAGAAGAATTTTATGCTCTCTATGATGTTGATCTAATTTGGACGCATGTTGTGGATACTTGGTTTTGTGGTGTTCTAAATAGCTATATTTTGGAGTACTCAATTTCCACTTACTCTTGTCTGGAGGTAGTTGAGTTTCAATTTTTACGTTATTCTAGAGGACCATATATGCACGAAATTCCATTGGTGATCAAGATCTTGATGGTAACCCGAATTTGGAAGAGAATCCAATGGCTAGCTAAACCCCACCATGCGTGGGGGCAGGAGCAGGTGTGGTGAAAGATGGTGGACCTAGTGATAGAAAGGAAAAGAGAAGAAAGGTGGCTTGAGTTCAATGAGGTGCATGAGAGGGATTTAAAAGAAGCGGTGCGAGGTTGTAGAACAAATGGCATTATGGAGAGAGAGGTGGCTTGTGAAGGATTTGGAACTCACACAAAGGACATGGAGCTAGAGCATCAAGAACTCCCACATTTGAGTAATCATAACAGGGAACCCTCATCGACCTCTTTTAGGATCGTGCCAAAGCCAAAGACAACATGGGCTATGGGCATGCATTCAAACCTACCCGATGGCACATCCCTTACGCTTGGTTTTCTAGTTTCTTGTACGATAGTTGGTAGTCAACAAGCTAGTTTGGGCAGTAGAGTGACAAGAGTTAATGTTGATTCATCAACAGGTTGAGGAGTAAATCACATAGCAAGCACATCTATGTCCTATCATACGTCTTCCTTATTATTTGGAGGTACCTTTTTAGGCACGTCATTGGCATAGAACATAGGCGCACAAAACTTTGGACTCACATCTTGGGGTAGTACCACCTCGCAAACTATTGGAGTTTAGTTTAGCACCACTGTTGGGACACAAGCGGTGTAACCTCTAGTTTAATTCTTGTTACGGGTGGAGTATCATGTGGCACAGTTTACTCGGGATTTGGAGGCGGAGGTAACACGGGAGGTTCTAGATCTCGGTGAGCATGGTCCTCACCAACCCTAGAATATTTACATGGAGATGTCACTTTATCTCCCGAATATAGGGAATAGAAGATGTTGTTGAGCACATCCTTATGTGTGAGATATTATGACGTGTGAAAGGGATTATAGCTTCAGAGTGCAAGGCAAGTCGGTTTTGCGAACTACGTTGCATGGATGCACACACAATTAGTACGTGAAGTTTTACCCGATCGACTTGTGTGGATTATATGGCATTACGAGATGTTTTCCTCAAGGAATTTTATATCCCTAAGTTCAAGCAGAAAATTATAAGTGTGCTCTAGGATATCAAGTAGGGCACTACTGAGAGTGTCTAGAGTACGATGCTCATTTCAAAACACTTCTATCTAAACTATCGTATGATATCCATGCCACAAAGCATGCACAAAGTGGTTCGTCGGAGGCTTGATCATGTCATCTAGAAGGATACTCTCACATAAGACTTATACAAATATGTGCAAGGCACTAGAAGCAACTCTAAACATTGAGGCGATCGGAAGCATATACTTTGGAATAAGTCCATTCATGGAAGCCCAGATTGCAACAATGGAAAAATAGTTGGAGAAATTATCAACCAATTTAGTACATAATATGCAGTGGAATTTGGTACACAGATTATGAAGTAGAGGGCATACTAAGGATAGTTGTCTTTTCAGAGACCAAAGGCAATCCATACTCTTTGGATTGTGAGATATGTCATTTAGACCATGATGCAAGCCATTGCCTAATATTACAACATGTGATAAGGAAGAATGTGTATTGCTAGTGCAAAAAAATTTTAGTCCGCAACTCATAATACTAAATATTGTAGGTTGATTGATCAGATCCATGATGTCATTAATATTGGAGTACAACAAATGGGAGTTACAAATAACTCTAAGGCTAAAAGTGAGCAACATGGTCATGATCACACTCTCGGGCACTATGATCGGAATGAAGGGTGTTTTGAGGGAGGATGTGGTAGAGGTTGAGGATGTCATGGTGTATTCAAGGGTTGAGGCCATGGTGGTAGACGAAGTGAGTTTCCTAATGGGACATGTTATACATGTGGATCTCCTGACCACTACAAGCGTGAATGTCCTTAGAACATTACTTGTTTTTTTATGGAAAGAATCATAACTTTGAAGAGTGCTTAGATTTATATGAACATCTTAGCATGAAGCATAAACAGGAAAACAAGGGCATGGGGATGGTTAGAATATAGCACACTATGGAAAACCGGTGGATCTCAAATTTAGCACCATATCTTGAGATGGCACTTGTGAAGATTACTAACATGTTGAAGTTGTGCATGCAGAGAGAAATTGCAATAGAAGCCTACCATTACTAAGGAGGAGGTTCGTGTGCATGCAAAGCACCAGACCCTACATATCGAAGGAGGTTTATAAGAAAACCATGGAGGTACTTAGAGATCTTGTGGTGAGATACAAAGATGTCTAAAGGAACAGTTACTGAAGTTGGAACCAAAGAAGGCATCCGACATTCTCCAGTTAGATGTTGATGATCTAAAGGAAGTATGTAAGCTACTATAATAGGAGAACATTATTCTGTTATTATGGATTTGGTTAAAGGAAAACACTACTACGAGTTGGTCTTGAGAATGAACAATAGATTTTACATGCTAATCTCCCTCCCCATAGCTTGGATCATGATAAGGAGATCACTCAATGTTCTTGTGGATGGATGGCTTTTGAGTAATATCTTGATTGACACGGGCGGAAGTTAATGTGCTTACTTTAGATGCATGGCTTTAGATGGGTAGACCTCCATTGTAGCCATCTTCTAATGTCTTATTTATAGAAAATCGACTAAGGCCATGCCAATTGGAGTCTTGAAATATGCATCAATCACCATACAAGGGGGCTAGGTTCACTTTGGAGATTTTGAGGTTTTGGCACTCGTGGAAGCAAACAGACTTCCCAACCCTACTTGGGCATCCTTGGTGATATGCAAATAATGTTGACCTACGTTTCAACAAGGGATATATCAATTTTGATAACAAAGAGAAGTGAGTTATTATCCCTTTAACAAACTGAAAATCTACCTTATGTTGAGCCTTTAAGTGAAGAAGACCTAAATAGAATCTATTTGCGCATAATTCGAGATCTGGAAGCGCTTGAACCATCTACGGAAGGATTTATTCAATGGGAAGATGTACAATCCATCAATGATACTACAAGTATTTCCAATGATAATTGGTTCCATGACACCTATGAAATGGTTAGGTGCGAGGTAAAGAGTGCAACCGCATGCATAAGTAGACCACGATGTGTTAGGTGTTTAGGCAATAATCATGTACCTCAAAGTACCTTTGGTGATGGAAACCCCGAGGTATTCTTGCAAGTCATGTAATTATAGTAGAAGGATCGGGTGGATAGAAGGAATATGTTATTTTTACCCTACATGGGATAACAACATCTTTGGTGAATGGTTCACGGGGATAACCTCATAGAATGGCGAGAAGTGAGAATTTCCTGTCGGCCTAGGTTTCTTAGAAGTAATACACCTACTCAAATCTATGAATATCATGGTAATAGTCATATTTGTCACCACGTTCAGCAGTGTGAGAGACTCTGGACAGAGGGACAGGAGGATTTACCACCTTCGTTATGGGTGCATAAGCTTTATTTCACCTTACGAGGCTACGCGTGCACATGGTATGTTTATGTGGAGTTGAATAGAGAGACTAGAAATTGGCAAGACTTGACTATAGGTATGATCCAGAATTTTGACTACTTCTCCACTAAACCTCTAGTGAATGAGGCATTATAGGTTATGAAGCGCTTGACTATGGGAGATAGTGCAAAAGATGAAGAACTCATTCAAGAGTTACTTGGTGATTCAGACCTAGAAGCGTGTTTTGAGGAAGTAGAAGAGACAGATGCAGAACTGATTGAGTGTGCTTTTATAGATAAGGAGAAAGGGAAGATGGTCTACATGATGGATGATGAAGAAGTGGAAAATTTAGACATAGATCATTTAGAAGGTACGCGCAAGATCTTAGACAGTGCGGATAAGAAGGTGTGTGCCTACCATGAACCTATGAAGACAAATAAAGTGAACATTGGGATGGAAGCTGAACCTAAAGAGGCCATCATTAGGGATTACTAGTCTAACTCTGAAGTGGCTAAGATAATCGAGTTGTTACGTGACTTTCAACACTTATTTCCCAGGGGCTACCATGAGTGAAAGGAGTGCATGAATCTTTGGGGAGATGAAAATAAAGTTAAAGGAAGGTGTGTGCCTAATTAAAAAGAGACCTTATAGGATGAACCCTAACTTGCACTTAAAAGTTAAAGAAGAAATTAACAATATGTTAAAATCGGGCATCATTAATCCCCTAGAGGAATCATAGTGGGTTAGCCTTATGGAAATCAAAAGTATAAAGAAAATTGGAAGGATTAGGATTTGTGTGGACTACAAAGAGTGAATGTTGCATGTGTGATTGATCCCTTCCCTACTCCATTTACTAAAGAAATATTAGAAGGCGTTGCATGTCACGAGATTTACTCCTTTATAGATGGATTTTCTGGATATCATCAAGTAAGGATTGCTAAAGAAGATCAAGAGAAAATGAATTTCATCACTGAATGGGGAATTTTTTCATACACAGTGATGCCCTTTGGTTTGAAGAACATGCCTACAATATTTTCACGCATTGTTGTTCAAGCATTCCAGGAATTTATTCACAAGTTCTTGCAGGTTTACTTAGATGATTGGACCGTATATGGGCTTGTTAAGGATCATTGTGACAATTTGAGGTTAATGTTTGAAAGGTGTAGATAGTTAAGCATCTCTCTAAATATTAAGAAGTGTGTATTTGCTACACCATTTGGGACTCTGTTAGGGCACATCATCTGCAAGGAGGGTTTTAGTAGATCCACTAAGGTTGCAATCATTTTAGGCTTAGAGGAGCCTACTAGTCAGAGAGAGGTGTGTGGATTCTTGGGCCACATAGGGTATTATAGAAAATTTATCAAAGGTTATGCTAATATTTTCGCACCCTTGGAGGAATTATTAAATGGTAAAGGCAAGTTTTATTGGGAGAACCACACCAAAGCATGCATTGAAGCACTGAAGGAAAGGCTTACCATGACACCAATCCTACATTTTCCTTCATGGGATATACCTTTTCATGTACATGTGGATTATTCTAGCATGGCCATTGGCGTAGTTATAGCTCAGCCTAGAGAAGGTATTGTAGATCATCCTATTTGCTTTGCTAGCATAAAGTTGACTCTGGAAAATAGAATTATACAACGACGGAGCGCGAAGCTTTATCAATGATCTACGTGCTACATAAGTTTAGATAGTACTTGTTAGCAACACCTTTCATTTTCTATACAGATCACATGGCATTGAAATACTTGGTGAACAAGCCCATTTTATAGGGGTGCATATGCCGATGGGTTCTCTTATTCCAGGAGTTTGACTTTATAGTTGTGGTAAAGCCAGGTAAAAGCAATTTTGGCCCAGATCATTTATCAAGGATTCAATCGGGAGAGACACGCAGTATTGAACATACAATACCAAATGCACAACAAGCCAAATCATGCACCCTCGAGACTTAGAGGATATTGTTGAGTTTTTACGCACAGGTATGGTGCCCGAAGGGATGAAAGCCTTAGAAAAGAAATAACTTCCAATTCACGTTGCACCTTTCATGTTGATCGGTGGTGACTTATACAAACAAGGTCGGGATGAAGTATTGCACACTGTATGTAATGGAAAGTTGCAAAAGCTATGGAATGAGGCTAAAAAACCTCAAAGCTTTGCTAACTCAACTATGCACCATGAGATAAGAGCTAAACAAGAGTTAACTAACATGAAAGCACTATAACTTTGATAAAAATGTCAAAAACTAACATGTATACTACTCTCTACTCCATGTAAGCTTAATGAAAGTGAACCTAGTTAGATTATAAGCAATCAAATTATGTGTTGTTTACTCTCAAACATAGTGAAGAAATCTCTCCAAGTTGGATACATGGCCAAGATTTAGATCTTCCCTTACTAACTATATTTGGAATGGATGGATGCAAGATGGAGGAGCTCTCAACAATGGAGTATGGCCAAGATCTAAATGTTCTATAGCTTAAAGCTATCACAAATGATTTCTAATGCCTTTCCAAAGTGCTTGAGAGAGAAGGACCATTTGAAAGGAAAGCCTTAGGCTTGTATTTATAGTTTCTGGTTTGGAAGAGTTTGGAATTTGGGTGCATGTGGGACTAAATATCCTTTAGATTAGATTAGGATAAACATGCTTTAGGCTTAGTTAAGCTTGGTTTAGGCTAGTTAAACTTGATTAGAAAGTGATTAGAGACTCATTGAGAGTTGGGAGGGGTCTGGATAACCAATTGTGACTAATAGATAGCCTACGAAGCCAATAAAAGTGGTCTAGAGAGAACTAGGGAGGTTTTGAATGGTCGAAAGGAGGAATGTTTATCTAATAAGAGAGATATTAGTCAAATAAGTTGATTATAGGAGGAATACGACTGAGAAGGTGTCGTGAATGGGCATCCAAGAATGAAGCAAAGAATAGGGAATTAATGAAGTGTCGCTAATCGGTTGAATTAGAGAAAATGCTAGGTGTAAGCATATTTTAGGTGTCTACATTTACCCCTATTTGAGGTGGCGTAAGTAACGTCACTTCAAAGAAAGTAGAAAAGCATAAACTAGTAGAAATTTTTGAAGGGATAGAAGAAAAATGAGTAGAATGAAGGATGCCCCCTTGATTGTCAATGGGTGATAGAAGAACTTGATCAACGATCGAAAAGATGACAAAAAGAGAACAAAAGAAAGAATAGTGTGGAGAAGAAGAAAGGGGATATAGAAGAAAAGGAGTATGAGGAAGGGGGAATGAGCTAACATCCATCCAATTCCTTTTAAACAACTTTATTTTTCATCATATTGCTAGTGATCTTCATCATCGGTCCTTATTAAAAAGAATGAACAAAAGTGTAGTATGACATTGAAAGCCATATACGAACAAATGTCCATTGCTAAAAACACCAACTCCATGCAACATACAAAATGCAATGCAATACAAGGAAGGAAAATATTCCTAACTCCATGCAACATACAAAATATAATACAATACAAGAAAGTAAACAAGCTAAACTAATAGAGAAACATAATGTAATGTTTTTGTTATTGAGCTTCAGTTCTGACCTATGTGAATTAATGACAAGGGTTATGATGTTTCCCCAAGCAAGGATACATGCAAGGGAAATAATGGAGGACACTTGGGTCCAATGATAAACCAATGTGCACTATGAAATAGTACTAGACAACTCGTTGTGCCCCCAGTCTGAGCTGCACGAAGTAAGCATCCTAGATTTTGTTGATGGAGGTAGATCAAGATGATCCGCGAGTCACACACATGAACATGTGAGAACCAAAGATCGGCGTTTTGTTGGATAATTTTCAATTTTTAGAAGTTTTCTTAAACAGATTTGAATGTTTTTATTTTTCTAACATATTTGAATGTTTTTATTTTTCTAACATATTTGAATGTTTTTTATTTTTCTAACATATTTGAATGTTTTTTTATTTTTCTAACATATTTGAATGTTTTTGTGATTTTGAAAGTTTTCTGAAACTATGTACAGGAAGACAAGGAAGCGTGGATGCCCCTAGTGATAGATGGGATGTACAAGGGCAAAAGGCCACGTGTGTATGAGAAAGGTGAAGATGCAAAAATGTCCCAGCAATTAGGTGGGAGTATTCAAAGGAAAACTCTTCACGGGTAGAAAGCGGGACCCAAGGCCATTATGATAGGTTCAACATGATGATGAACGTAAACTAATGAAGTGTTGGGAAGGAACAAGGATGCCCTAGCGTAATTTGGCCTAAAATCACGTGATAAAAAGGAAGGAGAAGATGGAATAATAGAAGAAGAATCAAATTCCATGACTTTAGGATCTTCCCCTATGTTCTGATAAAAGGAATCAACTTCTTTTCCCCAATATGCGAGCATATCGAGTTCTAGAAATAATCCTTGTTTGCAATCCTCTAAAGGGATATCATTGTGTACTCGATTGTTTCTTCATTATGAGAGAAATCAATCAGTAGAGGTTGTTGTTCTTTGTCCATAGAAGGTTGAATAGAAGAAACATGTCCGATAAGTGGGGAAGATTGATTGATAGAAGAAGATGACTCAAGAGAGGAAGTAGGATTGGTGGTAGGTTCCTCATGAATGGACGATTTGGATCTAGACCTAGATTGCTTTTCTAGAAGACGATGCAATGTAGGAGAGAAAATAGGATCACATAGCCATCTGTTAAGTTGCGATGTAGGAGTCGAATTAGATGATTGACTAGAGGGAATCGAGTCATGGAACTCTTCGATGGAGGAAGAGGTCATTGAGACAACTGATGAAGGAGGTCCTGCGAAGAAAGGGAGGACCATGACTCAAGAACCAAATTAGATGTTCAATCGACGAAACTTGGAGTCACACAAGTCTTCAAAGGAGGAAGACGTCGTTGAGGTGATTTGGAATAAAGGTATTATGAAGGAAGGGAGGCTGTGATTCAATATTTGATCTAGGGGTATCCAAAAAATAGTTGGGATCTAAGTCTTTAGAAGAAGAGTCGAGAATCGAATGGTAGTTTGGACATGAATCGAGAAGAAGAAGAGAGGGGGGAACCTGAATAATAATTTGGATCAGAAGCATCCAAACCATACCACCGATTATGAGATGAAGGTGGGGAACAGGGTACCTAAATGGGATCTCTAGCACAAAGAACCAAACGAGGTTTAGTTGTAATGGGAATCTTTTGATTTGAATTGCTAAACCTAGCTTCCGTATTTTTGTAAGTATGGGGAACCATGTGATAGTCAGCCATTTTTGGCATAGTTTTAAGCACAAATGTCTAGACCTAGATAGTGTGATGGAAATCCTTCAAAGGGAAGGAAGTGACATGTCGATTTGGGTAGCATAAGGGCAACCAACTAGACATTTCGTAAGTATGGAGATGTGTGCGTGATTTTCTGAAGAAGGTCTAAGGAAAATAGACATTGTGATGATGCAATCTCAACGAGATAAAAAAGGATTGTCCTAGAATAATAATTTTAGATGAATGATCACAAGGAACAATCATGCAAGTGTAAAACATAAAGCCAATCAATAAGGAAATACACCCTATACGAATGCGTGTGAAAAGTAATACTTCGATGCAAAGATGATTAACACAATGTCAATATTTATGTCAAGCTCGAAATGAATAAGGTGTAAATATTAAAAAGGGTAGAGGTGACTCCTAATTAAAGGATACCACAACGATTTAAACAACCAACAATGCTTAAATGTTAAAGGGTGAGGTTTACAAATGTAAGCGAGTAACCACACCAATTGGACACATTTGTCAAGCTTCGCGGAGAAGCGAGATATTCTTGTCAAAGTGGTATCAAAATGACACAAACAAAGTAAGTGAAAACCGTCAAGATCTAGAGCAATGTTTGTGAGGATGTGTTAAAATGTGTGCGAGTGTAACATACACAATGCGAGATACTTAGATCATGTTTATGAAAAACATGACATAAGTATCTTAATTGTGTTGAGACAATGTAAACAAGGTAACATGTCAAAGGGAGATCAAAATGATGAATCTCTACGAACTATGATGATGATCTTGAAATCAAGATCAAGTGGCCATAAAAGATATGAGGACGCATCCACGCACTTTAGATGTTTAACAACTCAGCCGCAAACATGGATGAGTGTAAATGGATAAAAAAGTGGTGAACACTATCTATGAAAACACTCGAAAGATGTCTTCTCTTGCCCCAAATGAGAAACAAGAATGCAAAGGTGTAGATCAAAATATGGAAATAAACTAAGCGTTACTTGGGCAGAGTTTCACCTCGTCCAAAGCGAGAAAGAAACCAAGATAAGTAACACGTTGTAAACTTTGTGATGAGATACACTTAGATCTAACTTAAATGGATTCGTTACCGTGTTTGAAAAACAAGGCTTTGAATCCAAACAAGTTATCACTTCATGATGGCCAAGACGCGATAATGGACTAGTAAAGTGGGCTCCAAGACAGAATGGCCTCCTTAATAAGTTCTCTCAACTAGGTGTCACAAGCCATCTTAAGCGAGCTCAATTTACCCAAATAGTCACCCGACTATCTTGGGAGTATCTCGGCTTTACTTTACCCCCTTCTGATATAATGAGCAACTAGTGCGTTCAGTTGTACTGTCACTTGGGTTGTCATACGGATAACTTGTGATGCTAATCTCACAAGGCATACTAGTCAAGTGGGTAAGCGGAGCACTTCCTGTTTCATCCATGAGGTTACTCAGTGGTGGATTACTTTAGGGTTCTGAAACCACCCCCATTGTTGTAGCTTAAGGCGTTATGCCAAAGGGGTTATGTTCTAGTCGAGTGGATAAGGACGTACCCTTTTCGAAAACCTGTAATACAGTGTGAAGGGGAATGGTGTGTTTTTATCTTTTTAACTTAAATGTGGTTTTAAGTAGCACACCATTTGGCAACCTATATGAAAACACGTGTTAGTGGGTTCTTTGTTTTGTCTTAGCTCCTCCTTTCTTTGACAAGCGTTAGGTCCTATATGCAAGGAGTTAGTATTTTTCCATAAAAGATCATGATATTAAAAGAGAGTTTGTGTGTTGCTTTTGATTCCTAAGATCACAAAAAAGGTGCGAAGGAAGAGCATACACAACACGAAACCCAACTAAAACAATATATGGAAAATACCTTAAGTGTTTTTGCAGAAGGAAACTCGTTTTAGCCAACTTTGAACTTTAATCTATTTTAAAGCTTAAATTGAAGTGTTTTGGAAGAAAAAATAGAAGGTTTTTGAAACATTTTTATTCCCAAGATCACCTAAAAGGTGCGAGGGAAGAGCATATGCGTTTCAAAGGACCCCTAAAAATGAAAAACATGAACACTCAACTAAGTTAGCACAAAAATATGATGGAAAATCAACCTGCAAATCACTATTAGTGTCACAAAACCTTTCAAAGTGTTAGAATGGTCAAGAAAACAAGTTTTTAGACTTTAAGACACATTAAAAAATGACTATTTACCTAATAATGTAAAACCATAAATTTTCTATAACTCAAAATCCTAATTTTATGATTCCATTGTGTATTTCTCTTCAATACCTTTCCAACGCAACAAAAATGAAGTCGTTTCAAGCTTGGGTGCAAAAGTTATGGCCTCTCGAAAGATTGGTGGTGAATGCAATTCGACACGAGACACGCCTTGGTACTAACATGTGCGTGCCTATTTCAATGCAAACACGCCCAGAATGACACCTATGTGCACCCCCTGTAAAACCTACAAAAATCATGGAATTTAAAAATTTTAAAAAGCAAACAAGTTAAAGGTTAGCCAAAGAAACCTATTTTTAACTCAACCCACAAAATATACATGATTAATGATGATTTAGCCTACTTAAAAACTGAAATCATGTAAATAAAAAGCTATTTATCCTAAAAAGTATGAAAGTGGTTAGAAAACTGAAAATAAATAGCTTGAAAAGACTCCATTAATGGAGGATGGACTTCATGTCCCACCAGGCGTGCCAAATGTATGCAATGGAAAGTTGCAAAAGCTATGGAATGAGGCTAAAGAACCTCAAAGCTTTGTTAAGTCAACTATGCACCATGAGATAAGAGCTAAACAAGAGTTAACTAACATGAAAGCATTATAACTTTGACAAAAACATCAAAAACTAACATGTATACTACTCTCTACTCCATGAAAGCTTAATGAAAGTGAACCTAGTTAGATTCTAAGCAATCAAATTATGTGTTGTTTACTCCCAAACATAGTGAAGAGATCTCTCCAAGTTGGCTACATGGCCAAGATTTAGATCTTCCCTTACTAACTATATTTGGAATGGATGGATGCAAGATGGAGGAGCTCTCAACAATGGAGTATGGCCAAGATCCAAATGTTCTATAGCTTAAAGCTATCACAAATGATTTCTAATGCCTTTCCAAAGTGCTTGAGAGAGAAGGACCATTTGAAAGGAAAGCCTTAGGCTTGTATTTATAATTTTTGGTTTGGAAGAGTTTGGAATTTAGGTGCATGTGGGACTAAAGCTCCTTTAGATTAGATTAGGATAAATATGCTTTAAGCTTAGTTAAGCTTTGTTTAGGCTACTTAAACTTTATTAGAAAGTTATTAGAGACTCATTGAGAGTTGGGAGGGGTGCGGATAACCAATTGTGGTGATAGATAGCCTATGAAACCAATAGAAGTGGTCTAGAGAGAACTAGGGAGGTTACGAATGGTCTAAAGGAGGAATGTTTAGCTAATAATAGAGCTATTAGTCAAATAAGTTGATTATAGGAGGAATACAAGCGAGAAGGTGTCGTGAATGGGCATCCAAGAATAAAGCAAAGAATAGGGAATTAACAAAGTGTCACTAGTCGGTTGAATTAGAGAAAATACTAGGTGTAAGCATATTTTAGGTGTCTACAGCACCGATGTGTACTAGAGCATGAGCGTACAACAATTATGGAGGAGGATCTTATTGGTATTGCAGGTGGACACTATGCATGAGATGTCACCATGCGCAAGATCCTACCAATTGGTTTTGGTGGGAGACCTTGTATAAAGATTGCAAAGAATATTGTAAGGTTTGTGATCATTGTCGGTGCCTTGGAAAACACAGGCGAGAGAGATGAAATGCCCTTGAGGCCTATTTATAGTGTAGAACCTTTTGAGAAATGGGAAATTGACTTTGGGGTCCTATTTTCCCACCACGTGCGAGAAATGGATCACGTTACATCATCACTGTACAAATTATCTTACAAGGTGGGCAAAAGTGGTACCCACAAAGGATTGTACATCGCCTACGAAACAAGGTTCTTATGGGAAAATATTCTTACCAGGTATGGATGTCCTTTAAGTTTGACAAGTGATAGGGGCACTCATTTCCTTAATGAGACTATCAGGCTATTATTGGATGAATTTATGGTTGCACACCACAAGACAACACCCTATCACCCCCAAGAAAATGGGAATGTTGAAGCTTTCAACAAAATATTGAGCTAAACATTGACCAAAATTTGTGATGTTGGAAGGAAATATTGGGATGATAAAGTTTATATTGTGCTTTGGGCATATAGAACAACCTATAAACGGTTGAATAAGGAAACACCCTTTTAGTTGGTGTTTGGCGTAGAAGTAATTCTTCCTATGGAATTCATGTTACCCTCTTTGCGTATTATGCACACCGAGGTCCAGGTGATGCTGTGAGACATTGGAAGAAATAATTGACAAGCCGATACTGACTAGATGAGAGACGCACCATACCATACGGTCGAGTCGAAGCAACAAAAAGCCAAGAAGAAGGCATGGCATGATAGGCACATCAAGGATAAGAAGCTTTAGATTGGGCAGATGGTACTTCTTTATGATTCAAATTTTTTGTGCCGCCCAGGCAAGCTTAAGGTGCATTGGTTGGGATTGTATGTTATCACTCATATACTTAACTCAGGCGCATGCCACTGAGGCATTTGATGGAACATAGTTTCCCGGTTACTTCAATGGTAGTAGGTTGAAGCCCTACTATAAATAAGCCTTCTTGGTGTTTGTAATAAGGAAGTATTGCCAACTAGATTAGATTTCCCTTAGTGCATTCCCTTTATATGTGTTTCATTCATTTTTTTTATGCTCTTTCAATTTAGTTTAGTGTTTTGTATTAAGCGTGTTTGCATGTCGGAAGCTAATTACAAACTTAAGTGTTTTCATACATAGAGGACTACACATACCCTAAGTGCGGGGTGAATAAAGAAGTCACAGAAAATAAATAAACTCACGAGTGACCATAAAAGAATCAAGCTTTCGAACTTAATGAAAACTTTAGGAGAATTGCTCAAAATTAAGACTACACATAAGGCATTGGGCACTCAGTATAAATTAAGGAGGCTGCAGCATTGGAGACTAAGTATGTTGGGTCATATTTGATAAACTACTATGGCATAGGAAGCATGAGTCGAGGAGATATGTGATGAGATAAGTGGTGGCACGTTAGAAAATTATGACCGAGGTGAAAAATTTAGAGGCACGAGAGATTGTCGTGAGGGATAAGGAGGTGCAAAACACGCTTAATAGGAATTAAAGTGGTATACGGTGGTAGGTGGAGAAATTGATGAAGGGGATTTTTGAAACTTGGTATAAAGCAGGCATTTGCAACATCATTTGTTACCTTGCAAATTCGAAAAAAATTGAGAAGTGCGAACAAAAGTGAAGATGACGAGCCCTTTGCGCAGAGCGAGTAAATCAATTGCATTTCAAAGCACATTGTTGAGCATCCGGGCATGGAAGTAGGATTCAAGTGGTTGTGCATATGTGCGCAATAGGAGGGTGACTTGGGTTTCATTTGCACAACAACTAGGGTTTCATTCGCACTCATAGGATCGAAAGGAATGATGACACCACGGAGGGCTCCAGTTGTGGAGAAGGAGGTAGATGACCCAACAGAGGAATGACTGGTGGAGATGTTATATCCGAAAGGACTTATCGAGGGGTGGCCATGATAAACAAAGATTACACAGTGTAGGGTTTCAGAAATCAATCACCGCACCGAAAATTTCCTTAAGGACATCACGGAAGAAGCCTACATGAGGACTAACCAACGGTTGGTGGACAACACTAGGGTTTTGAACGCCTCCATAAAAATGCTAGAAAGCGTGGGGTTCATGCAAATCCTAGAGTTTCCCTATTTTGGGAAGCCTGAGTAGTTGTATCAGTGGCTCGTGTCGCGCATCCATGAAGATTTTTTCTACTTCGCGGGAAGGAGAATGAGGCTCGAAGATCATTGGAGATCTATTAGATGATGAGGGCATTGATGCAACAACTACCCTACATCAATATAAGAAGGGGGTCGAGCCTTCAAAGTAACCAACATTGCAAACATAGCCACTAGAGTTGTCACGTGCTTAGAAGGGAGCAAGTTGGGTGCCACTGAGTGATGGAACGAGGTAAATATGCATTGGTTGCATATAGCGCATAAAATGGAAAATAAGACATATTACAACATTTTTAGGTACATTGCAAAAATCTTGGTGAATGAGGCGCGTCCAAGCAAATAAAGGTGAGAAGATTACTTGGGGCACAATCATGTTATTTATTATATTTAGTGAAATTGGAGTACTCGATGGACCTAGGGAGAACATCTGGGAATTTCCATTGGAGAATAAGTCCCCAGAAAAGAAATATGCCAAGTATACTCTATGTGGGACTGTTTCTAATACATACAAGGAGCGTGTAGACAAGTCGTTCGGGGAGATTGTGTAGGGAATTTAAGGGAGAGTGGATGGAGAGGCTAAATTTGTAGTTTACCATCATTTCAACATGAGGGTGCTTCCGTATGAAGTCTAGAGAAAAGAGCCCATGGTGGAAGTTTCCATTTTCATTTACTGTAAGATAGTTTAGATATTTTGTAAACAAATTCCATGACGTGTGTCAACTCCAGTTTGACGTGGACAAGGTAGACTCATATATTCACATTCTGAGCAAAACATATGTATGGTCAAGTAAATAGGCCTATGTTGAAACTATAGAGTCTAATAACGTACACATCACGTCGGAGAGTTTGGTCGTGGGGTAGATTGAACCGATAAAGAAGCGTGTATATATACCAAAGGCCGAGGTTCAAGGATGGCAAGGTGGTGAAGGGCACAAATATAGCACTACGAGACCTCCGAAGAAGGGGCGAAAGTTAGGACTTCAAGGCATGTTGCATCTATGCCCCTACTCGGGAAGATCCGGTGCCCACCAAGCTAGAGAACGTCCTAGAGCGGGAGGAACCAGAGGACAACATCGGTCTTGTACATGCAAGGAGAGTTTTGTGAAAAAGATGCACATCCAGAGACATTGGCACGGGGACTTCACGGTCAAGTAAGAAGATCATCACACATGACTCCTGTGAAAAATGAGGAAGAAGAAAGGAGAAATCGCGGGAGATATGTACCTTTGAAGGATAGTGAGGAGTCCCCACAACCAAGTGTACGAGATGAGGAGTCCACTCTAAGAAAGGAAGGGCATACATAAAATGCCACCCCTAGTTTGGAAATGCAAGAGGATGAGGATATTGGAGAGCGTGTGGTATATGAGACTATAGACTCAAGCGTAAGTGTTCATAAACAATGCTCGTGTGAAGGAGAGAGAAACATCGGTGGAGACACGGAAGTATTAGTACACCCTACGTTAAAGGAAGGAGATGATGAAGAAGAAGTAAACTAGGATGTTGGAATTACTTGTGCAATAGGATGCGAGGCATGGTGGTAGAGCAAGAAGAGGGTGTGTCTATTCGTGAGGATGTTGGGGAACACACTAGTGTGCATGAAGATGAAGGGGAAGTAGGCCCTTAGAACTTGGGCTATATAGATGAACCACCAAAAATTATTTCGCTTTGCTTCTCGAGTACTCTACCCAACAAACAATTATATGGTTAGGATTGGATGGACCTAGAAATGGCAAACACATGCACTCGCAAGTAACTATCCTAGAGCATGTAGACTCAAATAGATGAGCCGATTTTTATGTCTCCTAAGAGGCATGTATTTTGAATAAGATGAAGAAGACACCGCATACACACCACATGACCATCAAGCCCACGCAGTTTTCGGATGAACAGGTGAGCAACACATTGGTTAAAGAGTCCACATAAGTAGTGCGTCAAAATATCAATAAGGCGACAACAATACAAGCGCTAGTAGAAGACAAAAAGGCTAAAGACACGAGATGTCAAGCGACTCACTCAGGAGTGCGATAATGTAGTGGTTGAGGCCCAAAATATTAAGAAAATGGCCAAGCAGATAGTCAGATGAAATCTTGTAGAGAAGGCCAAATTTTTAGGAAAAGGTGCCCACATAATTCAAGTCAGAACTACATTATTTGCATACAACGACTCATTTGTTTTTAGAGGACAAACCAGTGCACCTCCCTAAGCCAAAGGATGTTGTAGAAGAAGCATCAAGGGTCAAGGCTTCCATTGCAAGGAAGATATCTAGCTATGAGGTTGTTTTGCAAGCCTTAAAGGATGAAATGCAGAAGGTAGATATAATGTTGGCTATGTGTACATCACACGATAACTTAATACAGGTGAGGACCAAGGCGAGAGGAGAATGAAGTTCTGTAGGCAACAAAAGATGAAACACTTGGGCATAGAGAACGAGTGACCTTGGTAGAAACAAATCATGACACGTTAGATGTTGTGAGGAAGTAGCACATGGATCAAATCAAGAGCATTGGGAAGCCCATTGCCACGAAGATGGATGTCATTGAAGGGATGGTCTCAGGTATGGTCCACATCCTTAGAGTTTTGAAAAGTAAGGGAAAAGGCATGACTCTATGTGAGTTAGATGGCGTTGTTGTGGACATCCCTAACAAGACAAATGTTGTGCTTAAGGACTAGTATGAATTTGAGGGAGAAATTCAAAGTGAATATCCAGAATTCATTCTGACAGAAAAAGAAAAGGGTACACAATAAGATGACTCACCATATTCTTTATTCTTTATTCTTTCATACATTTATCTTATATTCTTTAGAGTGACAAGGTGATTACCCATTGTCGGGGTGGCAATCTATTTTAGTGTGGGGTAATGTTGAACAGACAAAAATGGCCTAAGTGTTGGGTGCACGGCGTAGGGTGCGGGAAGATCCTGCGGTCCTACAAAAAGGATTGAAGTGCCTAGGATCGAGAACTTAACCGATTTTTCTACAAAGGTTATTTTTGGAGATAGTGTGCGGAGCACACAAAGACAAGAAGACTTACAACTCACGCAATGTTATTTTGGGAACAAGCATCGGTTGAGCGTCATGCATAGTTTAGGCTAATAATAGGATTTCTACTCAGAGTTAACTATAGGAAGTCTATTGTTAGAGCACTTTCATGTTGTGCATCCTTTTGTAAAGGTGCATGGTTATTATTAGCATGTAACCTATTTTGAGAAGTGCATGGGCGGTGAAGGGCAAGTCCCCACCCTTATAAATATGTATTGATTTACACAGTTTGGAGAGAGGTGGACTATTGTAGAGTTATGTTGAACGCATGACTCATAAAGATACTTATGTAATGTAAGAAGCTTTTGTGTTTACGGTATTTAATGCAATGGAATATATTATCCAGATAATGGTATTGAACATGGTGAATCTAATTCTTTTATGCTAAATCTTATTATATTCATTGATTAGTTCATCTTTTATATTCTAAGATCTATATCTAGTTTGTGCATTGGAGATTGTTTATAATTAATCATGAAGATGAATATATACATATGAATTGTCATGCTAACATTATGACCAAACAACTCTAAATAGGGACGTGGTGAATTTGTGCGCTTGGTGAGCACTCACCAAGGTTGAGTGATGTGTTAGTGCCCAGGTCATTAACATGTAATTATAGGTTGCATCGGTGTATAGCACTAAACAATGTAAGTGAATGTGATGATGTAGTCAATCATGAGATAACACTAGAAGAAGTGAATTTATAGCCTAAAGCATATATCACTAATTCTAGGAATGTCACATGAGAAAAATAATATTAAATGATGAATGTGTGAGTGTGATGAGGTCCATTTGTGAGGTATACCCTCAACGGCTCGGGATGGACCACGAGACTAAAGTGTGTCATCGGGTAGTGAGTACGGTGTGTACAAGTAAATGTGTGTAGTATATATGGTGATGAGAGACAACCATGTGATGTACAAAATGTGTAGTATGTATGGTGATGATAATGTTAGAATTTAAGGATGCTAATAAATACGGATTTAATCAACTTACATATTACATAATGTTACAATAAATATTTAAATAAAAATTACATCATAACATAAGTAAATAAATAAATACTTACAAGAAATAAATAACATATGTGACACAATATTTATAGTAGAAAACCCCAATAGAGTAAAAACCACTTTAAAAATAACATTTTACTTCAGAGAACTTATTTTACACCCAGTGAAATCACCTCCTCCTTTGAAACCCTATTTACCAAGGGTAAAACTAAATCACTTGATTTACACACCTTTGATATATTTCCCGAATATAACAAATGATGACCTAAAGTCTTTTTATATAAGGTGATCGGGTATGTCTCTTGACCCACATTTTCAACCTAAAACGGTTGACACATACACCTAGGTTTATAATATTTAATATTAGAAATATAATCATTTCATGATATTAAATATTTAACCTAAAAATATATACTAGGTTAGCATATTTAATAATAGAAATATAAATATTTCATATTATTAAAATATTAACATATATATTAGTGATGGACTCATATACATTAAGGGTTGGCTGGACCACTTAATCATTATGTTCCAACACTCCCCTTAATGTTAAGTGGGATAACATAACATGTGCCGATAAATTACCTACCCTTGGTACACTACATGATTTATAATCTTTAAACCATAAAGGTTTTAGGCTAGCATATCGGTTGAAGGAATTATAACACCATCATACTCAATTTACCTTTTGGTAAAAAAATTGGGATCCCAAAGATCATCCCATGATCAGTGGCTAAGTATGATTTGTGAGTTTTACATGTTCTCACAGGTTCTCATAAAAGGTTATTAAACCCAAGCATATATGAGTCTTTTACAACCAAGGACCTCCTTAACAATATGTTTGTACTTTGGATGTTTACCAATAAACTCAATAACACTAAAGATTTTATTGAAGACCGCCTTTAAGATATTTCTACACTTCTTTCTAAAAAAGAAGTCGAGGAGGTATACATGCCCAAAGGTCTTTTTACACTTGCTCGAAGGTCTTTTTACACTTGCGAAAGTCTTTTACAAATTCCCAAAGGTATTTTTACAAAAACCAAGTTCCATTAGGAGGTGACATTGTCATGCACACTCCCCCTCAATGGAAACTCCGACAATCCAAGATTTTCATGAAAGTGACAAAACTTTACAGCACTCAGGGACTTTGTGAAGATGTCAACAACTTGCTCTTTAGTCAACATGAACTTGAGATTTATCTCATCACTTTGCACCTTCTCACGGGTGAAGCGTATATGTATCTCAATATTTTTGTCCTCTGATGTTAAACTAGATTCTTAATCAAGAGTAATACAACTCTACCCGCCACATAGAAGAAAAATACTTCATTTAGCTTCCATATGTATCTCTACTAATAGTCGTTTGCAACCACATGGCTTTTTTACTTCTTCCATTATACTTATCTTCCTTAGTAGAAGAAATGAAGACCGTTGATTGTATTTGTTGTTCTAAGTAATGGTTCATACACCAAAAAAATTGAACACATCAATATATTTTATAACACATCAATATGGTTAAAATCACAAAATCCATATAAGATAACATTTTCATTCTTATTAAAATGCAACCCATAATTGATTGTTCCTTTCAAATATCTAAAAAAATTGCAAGATTCCAATGATCTCTAAAAAGGTTCTTCAAAAACCTTGAAATAATTCCTATTGTAAAATAAATATCGATATAGTTATAGTTTAGATAAATCAAACTATCAACTAACGGCGTATATAAAATAGGATCAACTTTTTCATATGTAAATTTAGGATCAATATTTATTCCAACTTCCATTGAAGTAGAAAATGGTTTACAATCAATCATAAGAAACTTTTTCAATACAATGGTTGCATATTGTGTTTTGAAAAATAACAATAGAATGAAATACAATCATACAAATAACATGATGTGAGAGACCTAACTCATTCATTTTAAAGTATTGCTTCGATTTCTCTTTAATCCTATGAATTAAATCAGAATTGTCACCAGACATAAACAAATCATCAACATATATACATATAATGATAATATGCGAGCCTTATTGCTTAATGAATATATCATTATTAGAAGAACAATTAATAAAACCTAATAGTTTAAAGAAGGAAACAATTAACAAAACCTAACAGTTTAAAGAAGGAAACAATTGTCGCATACAAAGCTCTAAGAGCTTGTTTTAATCCATACATGGATTTCTCAACTTACAAACATAGTTTTCTTTACCAGTTTCTTCAAATCCTTTAGATTGAAACATGTAAAGTTCTTCTTTTAAATCGTAATTCAAAAAAATAATTTTCTTATCCATTTGGTGGATTTCCCACCCAAATTGAGCGGTAATTTCAAATAAGGCCCTAAAAGTACTAATTTATCTACAGGAAATGTCTCGACATAATCAATACCGAGTTTATGAGTGAAATATCTAGCAATAAGTCTAGTTTTATGTTTGTTAATATTACTATCGCATTATATTTTACTTTGTATATCCACCTATACCCTATAATACTTCACGTCTCGAGTTCATATAATATAATTAATGCATGGTACATATGATGACTTTTGGTCATTTTCATAAGGTTAATAGGATTTGAAATTTCAAACATAGATTGAGCCCAATTTAATTTCTTATCTAAGAAGACAAGAGTTTCGAAACCTCTATAAAGCATCAAAACATCATCATGATCATTTACTAAATCGAATCAAAACCATCATTTAGAAGTATTTAATGAAGTAACTTCAAGAGAAGAAGACAACACATGTAAACCTTTCACTAAATTATATCTATACATTTCATATAAACTTCGATAATTAACATGTCCTAACCTTTCATGCCATAGTTTTGAATTATTCAAATTCTGAGATATAAAACAAGATACAGAAGAGAAATCATCAAAAATATGCATACCATTATTTTGAATTCTTTCAAGTATTATACTCTCATTACTATCCTTGATATACTAAGTAGCTTTTATGCATGAATTTTAGTCGTGTCCATACCTCTTTCGGATGTTTGATATTACCAATGTGTAGAAGGTACTCATCGTTCACATTACATAAAATCATAGAAAGAACCTCTTACATTCATTGCAAGAATGCATTCATGTTATCTACAGTTGTTTGACGACCGGTGGGAGAAACCTCAGATTAACAAATAATTATTTAAAGTTTCATCTCCATAAATTTTGTTTTGACCTAAATGTTGTAGTTGGTTTCATTTAGGATCTGGGTTTTGTCAAGACAGAAATAGTTGGACGTCATTGTTTTCCTAAACTTGTAAAACACACCCCATTATAATATACAATGTACCACAGAGTTAGATACATATTTATCGATGATAAAAACAACACTTTTAATAGAATCATATCTAAATTTAATAGATCGAAAGAAAAATATTTGATCATAACTAATTATGTTATTACAATGCATACTAATTAACCTCTCATGATCAAAATAATAACCCGTAATATAAAGGGCTCTGCATTATACCCCAAATTTATATAAAAATATTTCCTACCATATAGAAGTGAAGAATAAACACCTAAGAATACATAACAACTTCAAATTTAGGAAAAAAAATAATGTAGACAAAAATCCGACGAGTTTAAATTTGATGTCTAAATGAACGTCATAATAGTTTATTTTTTTGTCTATCGTGACGGTCATTTGACCATCAATTTTAACACGGTGAAAGTTTCTTGGAACCTACGAGCTTAAATTTGACATCTAAATGACCATCATATTGTCTTATGTTCTACCGTGATGGTCATTTGACTATTAAATTTAATGAAGCCAAAACTTGTTGTGTATTTCCAAAATGTGAAATTCTAAAATTTCTTCTTTTGTATAATATTAGGGAGGTTGTATTTTAATACATTATAGTAACCTATTATAATTTATATTATAAAAATATATACACTTTTTTAACAATGTATATAGTTTATAGAATGTAAAAAACATATAGTTCATAAAAATTATAAATTATAGTATATTGTTTTTATATAAAAACACATAACCCTTATTAAAGGGGTTTAAAGGATATAGACCAAGTTAAAAGAATTTTACCAGATGCAAGTAGATTTATAAGAGTATAGATTAATCTACATATTTTACGAGAGGGGACAAGTAATTTTACTTGACTAATGAAATAAATTAAAATCCCTATTTTCATGAACCTTGTCTCCTCCCTTCATTTACTCTTAATTTTACCCCGCACACATTTAAAACTAAATTTTAAAACTTTTATGTGGAAATAACTACTAATATTTTAATAAATATTTACCACACTTCACGTGGGCCACCAATACACTAGATGTTTTTAAAAAAATATTCATTTATACGAGAATTCCACATTTATACATATTTAAAGTAAACATTTAAATAGATTTGTTTATATAGTTTATATAAACTATAAGATATAAATGAATGGGGTCGCCCCCTTACATGGATAATATAAATGGTTAGGGACACATGTTAGGTTTTACTTAATAATTTTTAAGAAATTTAAAAATAATCATTTCATGGCCAAGTAATAAACATGGCCCCCTTTAAAAAAAAGTAAGCACTTAGGGTTTTTTAAAACATATACAAACCAAATCTAATAAAATTTATATTTTAAGCGAGTTTAAACTAACCATATTTTTAAAATATGATTCAAACTTAGGTTTGTTTCTTTTTTAAATTATATATGCCTAGATTTATAAGTTAACTTTAAATATGATTTAAACTTAGGCTTAGAATATGGTGCGTGACTCTTCCTTCATTCCCATGTAATTTTAATATGGTTTAAGGCTTTTAATATATAGTTTTTTTTTCTAAAACTATATAAATAATTATATGAACTTTATTCTATATTATATATATTTTTATTTAAAAATAATAATATAGTTTTCAAATTATATATGATATAGTTATAAATTAGCGTAAACTATAGTTTTTCAAATCGAATCCTTTTAGAGAGGACCAAAGAACACCGGTATGAATTTACTTTCCGAAATATTTAACCTACAAACATTTGAAATTATAGAAAACATGAAAATTATTTCATATAGTAATAAATATTTTCTTTTTACGTATATGATTTTCACGCAGTAAATATTTGAAGCCCCTTTCACTGTGCACACATCAATCTCAAACAAACATTAATTCCATATAATTTACAAAATATAAATATAAATAAGAATCATATCATATTACATCTCCCCCAAAAATTAGGGATTTAAAATTGAAAAACCCTAACAAATTAAATAAATAAAATATAAAACATTTGATCTTGATTTATTTAATTAACCTCGCTCGATACCATGTTAGAATTTGAGGATTCTAATAAATACGGATTTAATCAACTTACATATTACATAATGTTATAATAAATATTTAAATAAAGATTACATCATAACATAAGTAAATAAAGAAATACTTATAGGAAATAAATAATACAAGTGAGTCTGCAAAACCCCGATAGAAAAAAAAACCACTTTAAAAATAACCTTTTACTTGAGAGAACTTATTTTACATCCGGTGAAATCACCTCCTCCTTTGAAACCCTATTTACCAAGGGTAAAACCAAATCACTTGATTTTCACACATTTGATATACTTCTCGAATATAACAAATGATGACCTAAAGTCCTTTTTATATAAGGTGATCGGGTATGTCTCGACCCACATTTTCAACCTAAAATGGTTGACACATACACCTAGGTTTATAATATTTAATATTAAAAATATAATCATTTCATAATATTAAATATTTAACCTAAAGTATATATACTTGGTTAGCATATTTAATAATATTAATATAAATATTTCATATTATTAAAATTTTAACATATATATTAGTGATGGACCCATATACATTAAGGGTTGACCTGAGACCACTTAATCATTATGTTCCAATAGATAAGATGTAGTGCGAGGTGTGTAAAGTCTACTCAGTAGTGTGTGGGGTTCATTTATATAGAATTCCCTCAATAATCAAGTGTGAACTGAAGCACAAGAGTGTGTCATCGGAAAATTGCCTATGATAATGTGTATATGGTGATGCATATGTTAAGAGTTTGTTGTGTTGATCTTTAGGATGGTGGGGGTGTGTGATTGTTTTGCCCCCAAGTGTGTAAGATGTAAAATTCAATCATGTAATATCATCTAGGAGGTCATCGGTATCAGGGTCAAAGTCAAAGGGGTAAGCATTAGTTACTTGGTAAGTAATAATGTCTAGTTAGTCATGCAATGAGCCATTGAGGCATAAATTATACATACCCATGGCATATTCCTCGTCAGTGAAGGGTGGTAATGGACATCCATGTGCATACCAATGAGTAAGATTCTATGTATAGCCAAGAAAAGAACTATTATAAATGAATATACGACCAAAGGGCATGGGAAATGATATATCAATATGATCAGGGTCAAGTGTGCCCCCAATGTAATCAAGCCAAGATTGTCCTAAAGTAAGTGGTGAAGAATGAGGTCCTCATGCAAGAAATATTGTGAGATGAAAGACATGTAGGCCATAAGTGGCAGTGATGTGAACAAACCCATAATAGAGATGAGAAGCATGCGGTGGAGGGTAAATATCCTCAAAATCAAAACCTAGATGAGTCAAGCCCTCATGTGTACATATAATATCATTGGAAGTGGGATCAAATAGAATATGCTCCCAATAAAAATTATATATGTGAATGGTGGGCGTGCTAATGGAGGAGGCACATGTGAAGGTGCAGGAGATATATTGACGTCCATATGTTGGGCAAGCCCCAATCAAGAATCTTAGTAGTAATAGTAGCGAAGTGGAGACGATGGGATGGAAGATACGCATCTATCGCACAAGTGGCACCTTCAAGCAATAGAAAATGAGGTAGTTCATCTATTGGTTGAGGATCATCTGTAGTATCAATATGTGGAATAGGAAGAGTAGTATTAGGATCTCGGTCACAATATTTGTATGCATCATGGTTGCGAAGTATAGTATATTCAACACCTTCATGTATGAATTTGACACAATGATGTACGATAAAAGCAATGGATTACATGGCATGGAGCCATGGTCTACCAAGAAAATAATTATAGGAGACTGGAAAATCGATGACAAAGAACACAATGTTAATAGTTTTTGGCCCTACGGTGATAGGTAATGTAATGTGACCAACACATGGACAAACAAAACCATCATATGCACGGAGTGAAAGACAAGATGGGTTAATATCACAAGTGAAAAGACCTAGCCTCTCAATGAATGACATGGGACATAAGTTGAGTTCAGATCCATTATCAATTAAAGTGCATTTGATACCCACATTGTAAATGTGAATCATGATATGCAAGGGTGGGTCATTGTCAAAAGTGTTAAGATAAACGAGAAGATTAGATTTGAATGTTGTGTTGAGAAAATGCATTTACGAAAGCATGATATATTGAGTCAGGATGCATATCAGCACGAATGTGAGTAGTAGCAAGAAGATGTTGGACTCAATGCCATAAATCGGGATGTACAAGAAAATAATCATTGATTGAGATACTCATGATGACTATACTCTAGGATGATAAGCAAAGAATGAGGACCCTAGAAGCATGAAGATCAAGGTTGGGTTCACCAAAATGATTAACTAAAATAGAAATATTCTAGTGTAATCTAATGTTATAAGAGCAATAAAATGATTGAATAAATGAAGTAATAAAATACCAAAATACACCCAAGCAAACTAAGCTAGAAAATATGAAACCCTAGTGTGCAAGAAGGGTTAAGAAAAGCCTTAGTTGATTCACGAGATATCACTAGACTATGTTCTGCAATGTAGACTATGTGAACATGAGTAAGATACAACTACACAAAATCCTAAGAAAGAACATATCTCGAGCTATATATGTGAACGAGAATGCCCTAGTCTCATGGAAATAACTAGGAAACCTCCTCTAGGGTGTCGTTGGATGTTTTCTTGTGTTTGCTTCATGTTGCAATAATGTCGTTGAACTATGTCAAATGTCACTTTGATAGGAGATGGAAAAATCACCTGTAAAACCCCAGATAAAGCATCAAAACCCTAAAAAAAAGATGCATGTGAAGGGTTTGTACTATTCTCATTGTTGTAGACACAAAATTATGCACTTTAGACATTATTTAGCCTGGTCTTATACTACTATTTAGAAGGTTCTCAAGTGAATAAAGTACTAATTAATCCCACCTTTTGGCCATATTTATTTTATATTTTATTTCATCATTCCCGCATATTTTCTTGCACTTATCCGTCCATTTTCGCAACTGCCCGTCATTCTAGCTCAAAATAAGGGAGCCTCGGCCTATCTTGGGGCGGCCCGAGGTGCCCTAGTCCCACCTTGGGCACCCCGATCTATGCACATCCTTTCCCACTTCTTTTTGGGGCCTTTCTAGCTATTTTTCATCCTTATCCTTTTCCCAGTCGGCCTTGTTAGGATTAATTACGAAATTAAGCTTGAGATCCCTATAAATATAAAGTTATAAGACCATAATAAGGGTCTTAGTGTCACATGCTGCTATCACTCCATCTATAGTTAATCCCTTGCATCACTTGCATCCACATAGTGTCATGCATCAAGGCTAGGAGATCTACATCACACACACTGCATAGGGGAGGAATTTTATTCTATTCCATGCACACATGCTATTTACATTTTCTATAGTTATTATTGCTCGCTACTTCACAAAGTGTGACTAACACAAGAGCACCTAGGGCACGACATGCACACACTCACCAGAACTACATCTAGGTCTGAAATGTAGTGCAATGCTCAGTGATAAGACCACTAGTTTGGCGATTGAGGTCAGTCCAACCCATTCATTTTACATTTTTATTTTTCTTAGGGTTTGATACTTACATTCCTCTTATAGTTCGTCATTTGATTATTCACCACATTTAATTCAACTCAGTGAATCCAACACGATAAACAACGAATATTTGTGACACTCTTTCGACCTAGAAAATTCGAGATCCTAAAAATCTACGAGGACTACAAAGCCCGAAACATTACCGGAGTGGCGGAGGCACTCCACTCCCTTCCCAAGCGCTCCAGTCCCTTTAGATCCTCTAGATCCGGCCTCTACGGGAACTTTGTGCGGTCATTCCGCTTCTAAGAATGCATTGTCGGATCTATGATATTCTCGGCAGGTTTGTTGTTATTGGCTAAGTCATTTCTCCTTCTTTACTTGTATGCTTAGGGTTTTATTTCACTTACAATAATTATTTTCTATTAATCAATATTATTTTATTTTCACTTATACAACGTTTTTAGTCCTCCTAATTAGATTAACATTAATACCCTATACTCATTAGTCATAGAAGTAGTTCCCTATTTTAGTTAATCATTTTGGTGAACCCGACCACTTTCACGCTTAGGATTCTTCTTCTTCTTCTATCATGGGTCAAGCTTCTTTATCTGATTTACTTAAAAGACATCCCACTTGTCAGGCTATTTTCCAAAATCCCTAGACACCAAGTATTTTGATGACAATACGCC
Organism: Taxus wallichiana var. yunnanensis; assembly: GCA_018340775.1. Classification (NCBI taxonomy): domain Eukaryota; kingdom Viridiplantae; phylum Streptophyta; class Pinopsida; order Cupressales; family Taxaceae; genus Taxus; species Taxus wallichiana. Next base: position 706,923,981 of record CM031235.1, read on the forward strand.
ACCACATGAATTAAGTTTTATGCTTCATTGTTTCTTTGTCGACCCTAACCTTGATGACCCTCCATCTAACCAACCCATCTTAGACTCGATTTAGGCCTTACATGCAAATTATTTTGTCATGGAATCCACAATCACATCTCTTAGATCTGAAGGTCAATAGTCTAGGGATGCCTCTCAATTGTATACTTCCTCTATGCAATCTATGGAATCAATGATCACATCTCTTAGATCTGAAATCCAACAACTTAAGGATGCTTCTCAATCACATATATCCTCTATGCAATCTATGGAATCCACGATCACCTCTCTTAGGTCTAAAATTCAACAACTTAGGGATGCTTCACAATCACATGTTTGTTCTCCTTTTCCATCTCCTATTCAATCTATGTCTATTACATGTCATATAGTTGAACCTCAAGTCATGCCATCTCTAGAACCTCTCATACTTGATCACAACATTAAACCACATGACATTCTCACTGAGCTTCTTGGTCGTCAATTGATCACTCTACCACCTATTGATTACTATCCTCCTTATCGAAAAACATAGTATGAAGATCATCCATTTTTCCATTATCATCGAATCAATGGACATGATGACAAAGATTGTTATACTTTACAACGTAGAGTCAAACATCTTGAGCGTTAGGGATTTATCTCATTCACTGCAAAACATCCTATTACATGCCCACCTATAACTTCTACATCTAAATGGGCTCTAAAAACTACTCCTTCTACATCTAAGGAGCATCACCCTACCATTTCTCATGCACCTTCTTCGGTTAGTCAAGAGCCACCTAAGCAACAACCTCTCCAAATTAGTTCACCATCTCCTCCTACTCTGTCCTCTACAACATTATCAAATCAAAACAACTCATCACTCCTTAAGTTTTTCTCTAAGTCATGTCCTCTTGCTTAGTAAATCTCATTGTATCACCAATCCAAACCGAGAAACCGCCACAACACCAAGTCCTACGTAGCAATCAACGCTTAAAGTAAAGCTTGTCAATCTAGCATCTACTATAGATCATATATATATTGACGATTGGGACTCAAATGACATTTACTATGATGAAGAAACATGTGCTGGTCATACTTCTCTTTCACATCCCATCACTTTTGTTAAGGCAAGTAATCCATATCTTGATCCACTTAGTGTCTCTTGATTAGACCTTCATCCCATATACACTGGGGGGCATAGAAATCACACATTCCCCCTCTTCTTTTGGCATAGTCATATAGTCTTACATCACACATGTTGTAGCTATCACTTATTGTCATCTCCTATAGGCATACCATATCACTTCACGTGTTTTCACACCATCATTACCTGATGACACACTCTTGTGCTTTAGTTCACACTTGACTGTTGAGGGATTACCATTACACTGAACCCCACACACTGCACTCTAAGTTCTACACATTTCTTCTATCACATATACCACACTTCCTACATCATCTTTTCCATTCTTAGTCTACATCCTACATTATCCTATACATCCCTCATCTCATAGTTATTTATACATCATCTATATTATACATACTACACTAGTCGTCATATGACTTGCGTCTAGTTTTACATTTATTTCATTCATTCTACACTACACTAGATTCCATTATATATGGGTCTAGTTCTATCTATCATCCTTACATATTCTATTTCTATATACACCTATTAGTGCATTTCCTACATTCAACACACTACACATCCTACATTGCATTTCTTACACTACGCATTTACATCACATATTCATCACTTGGTCATTTATACTATGTTGTCTTCTACACGTTGCACTCACCACCCTATGACACACTTTAGTTCCTCAGTCCATACTCGACTACCGAGGGTTTACCAATTGTATTCATTTTTGTTAACCTTAATACTTCTAACCCCAAGCGTATCGACCTATCACCCGGTGGGCATTGGGAGCTAACCTAAGGCACGTAAGGGTGCAAGCCCCTCTTTATGTGATCTTTGTGATAAGGCTTTGCTATGCACAAAGGGTCAATTGCGAATATATATATATATATATATATATATATATTATAAGAGTACAAGTTGAACTAGTAGATCTTTATACCCATACATCTAAAAGAAGGGAAATAAGCATAGTATGAAACACAAGGAACCAAATCTGAGTCATGACATGCGGAAATAACATGAGGGTTTGCACCCATAAACAAGTCGTATAAAACAAAACCACATATATATTGATTTAAGAAGTTTTAATAGCCACATTACATTCAAAGGTATCATAACAAACCAAATACAGTGAATGACAAAGATTCAACCCATACATCATGTTTGATCAGAGATCCTAGCTATGTTCTCCCATTATAACCCATTATAGACCCAACCATCTATGTTGATGTTTGATAACATTATTTACAACCTTCTTAATGAGAACCCTAAACCTTAGAACTTTCTAACATTCTTTGTAGCACTCCATTCATCTATTTTCTCTTATTTCGTTTCTCTCTATCTTTTTCGGCCCAAGCATTCCTTTAAATAGGATCAACTCCCACCACCATGACCTCTCTAAGGGTAGATGCATGCCAAGTGTCCACATGGTCCTCCATAGGTGAGTGTTTATCTCCTTTGTAAACCTTTCCACTAATTGTAATGATACCTCGGGAATATTCCCTACATGGAATATACTTTTCTTGGCCTCCAAGGTTCTAGGCTTGCACCTTATCCACTCATCACGCCTAGTCGGGTCCTCACATTTTCCTCAAGTGCCTTTAAAATGCCAAATATGGCTAAGTCCTTTAAACCCTTATTCTACCTCCCGCGCACACCCTAGTTTTACCAAACCCTTCTTAAACCCTTTGTCATGTGTGCTTTCCTCCGAGTGCCCTTCTATTTCACCGATCATGTGTGTGCGCCTCTTGGTACTTAGCCAATGTTTTAGGGCCTAACATCACCCCACACTATGTGTGTTCTCTTTCCTCGGAAACATTTTGCTTAAAGAATAATTAATAAAGAAATAGAGGAATTGAAACAATTGAAAGATTAGAAGATTATAAGAATATGCTATTGTTGTAGGAGGAGTGGGAATTCCTTCCTTATGGTTGCCTTGATCTTTTCCCAGGCATCCACCTCACCCGCGTCTACTAAAGTAGGTCACCCACTAATGTGATTACTTCATCAAAACTTAATTCATCTCCCTTAGCGTTCAACGTATCTATAATGCCTTCAAGTTGTTTGCTAAGGTTGCCTAGTGCGTCCATTGTGCGGGTGACCTGGGGATATAGTTCCTTTAGCCGACTCTTAATCGAACCCCACAAGGTCTCGATTGCTTCCAACTTTTTCTCAACTTTGGCCAGGATCCTATCCCGCTCCATCCTGTTACCTTTGTTCTTCTCTTGGAATTATTTTAGATCCACCTCATGTGTAGCAACCAATATGCTTACTACCCTATCCCTATCGGTGTAATTTTCATATACAACCTCAACCATTTGCATGGTGGTATTTACTGATGCAAGGAGCTAAGAGTATCGAGTAATTATCTCCCTAGTCTTCAAATTTTCCTCCTCCTTCTAGTGTGCCATCGCCTCTTCCACCGATTCTAATTTGAGTGGACCACCCTCTCCATGGTGAGGATGCGAGTCAAATCCTCCAAGCAGTGCAAGGTTGACTCATACTTTAATCGGGAGGGGTTAGGTATTGGTGCCTTAGAATAATGACACTTGTAATGTCCTCTATCTTTTTGTAGACCCCCCTCACCTTAGACTTTTCATCCCTTAATTCGCGCCTTAACTACGCAGAGATCAGCTCCTGTTGTTTTATCTCCTTGCCTCTTTCAATAATCTCCTCATTTTTCTTTTTATTCTCCTCTTCCAGAGCTCTTATCTAATCGTTCTACCAAAGAGCCTTGCTTCTACCTCTATGGATACCTTGTTGAGCGCATTACAAACCTGCTCATCTGATAGTTGTTGGGCATCCACAAGAGGGTTGATCCCCTTGGTAGTCGGTGCCTCCATCAATGCATCCTTATTTACTTCGAACTCAGGATCATCAACGTGGTTTTCAAATTCCCAGGATATCATCTTTCTTGTGCATATAGGAACTTTCTTCGTCAAAGGAGGACCAATAAAGGAGTTGTTCCTTGGGCACCGAGCTCCAAAAATGTGCACATAACACCTTCTGGGGATCATCTACATAAGTCATTACATGTCCTGTGTCACTACTATGCCCTTTCCTCTCGTGCATGCTACTTTGGGGACACTAAATGCTAGTCAGAACCTCCATCCATGTTTCCATATTGCTTCCCAATGCTCGTGTTCTCCTCTGTCTCCTTTAGTAGCTCATCGACATTACGTTCCACCTTGGTCCACTAAGTTCTTTATGGTATCTTCACCTCCTTCTCCATGGAATTCTCTATCTACTCCTTGGTTGAGGCTAGATTCTTTTGATCTTTCATGTTTACCTCTTTGCTCCCACCCTTATTATGAGTGCCTTCCTCATCCTCATTCCTTTCTTCATTTCCTTCCTCCTCGACTCATGTACATCATACACAAGATGATCATGAGCCTTATCGTGCTCTTCATTGTCTTCATTGCTCTTGTTAGCCTCCATGCTCTTTGTTTCTTTTGAATCTACCTCTTTTCCACCCTTTTCCTCTTCCTTATTAGTGACTCAATCATAGGAGACTTCTCTTTTTCTTCTCTCCGGGGTAGCTCCACTCTTTCCAGACGATTCTTCTCTTAGGGGACTTCTTTTCTCTCGACGCCTCTACCTCAGGTGTCTTCTCCTTTTCCTCTACGGTGGAATTCTTCCTCCGTGTATAGGTGCGTGGTCTTGTGCCGATTCTGTGCACCTGCAGATTGCATTGTATGTGTGTTTGGTGCCTTATTTTTAGGAGTCTCTTCCCTTTCTCTTTTTCTTGGCACATCCTTATTACTTACGGTGGGATCTTCTAGGATAGAGACATCATTCTCAATATAAGCGCCTTTCTCATACTTAGGCCTTATGCACAAGTATACCCTTGTTACGGTTCTCCTAGCGATCAACAAATGTCATTGGTTTCAACATATGTACTTCATGGGAGACATACTTCTCCACATAGCGTGCTTCTTTAGATATATCAACTTCTGCGCAACTCGTGGTAATCTTGGTCCACCATACGAGATCAAACCTTAGCCTCTTTGCCTCTTTAAATCGATTGACCCTCGACTTAGAAGTATTGTGTTGTGAAGGAGAACGGTAATTTTCACCAGGGACCCTTGGTGTCATCAGTTAGAGTAAATCTACCAATATAAAAATGTTGGTATATGGTGAATTTAGCCTTTCCTTGTACTAAAAGAAAGTAACTACTCGGGTATTCACCATTCAACGTCGAATGTATCACGCATCCACTTATACCATTTCTCCAGGCGCGCCTTGTGGGTGGCCTTCATGGAGTCACAAGAGTATTGCTCAAACCTTTTTGCAGGGGAAGGGTTCTCCTTTGGGTACTCCCAAACAAATTTATTTGGCCCATCAGGCACTCTAATCTCTAAAAAGACAATGGTAAGGAGGAAATTACCAAACATGATCTTCTCTCCATCGCGTGTGGTGTTAATACTTTCTTCTGCAATAAAATCAATAAGTTATAGATGGTCCCCTCCGAGATCTTATGACAAACGTTCAACTAAGTTTTGTTGATATGTGTCCATCTCTCCTGCCCATTCAGCTTGGAGACCAAACATGTAGCCATCCTCATTACAGGGTCAGAAATCAAAGAAATGTCGAAGTAGCGTGAACCCTTCTTGTAGTCATAAGATTCAATGGTCTTCATAATGACCTCCTCATTGTCCAAGTCATCATCTAGTGACTCTCCTTCACAGATAAGACCAATAAACTTGGAAATCAGCTAGGGGTTATGTGCATCCTTTGTCCTGCGAAGTAGAAGTGGTCTTCATGCACACGTGACATTAACCACTGGTATAGTCACTCCGGCTTGCCAAAATAGGGAAACTCATAGAGTTGCAATAACCAAACCTTTTCCATCTTCACCTTTACTTTGTCATCATAGATAGGCATTCCCTCTGGTGTCCTCTTGTTCATAGGGTGAACTAGTTATAATGCCATCTCTTTTTTTGTGGTGCTCATTTGATGGTTATAATCACTTACGACCATCTTTCTAATATGCGACACCCATTCCTTACTAAGTAACACACCATCTGGATATTGCATTTATGTGTACCATTCTTCATTAAAACTGGTAGAGATGGATGGTTTACCCTTTCCCTTTCCCTTCTTTGGTGAAATGGTTGATACTTTCTTTACTATCATTCCTTCATCGGGTCTTAAAAGTTCTTCCCTTCCTCTAGTCTTAGCTCTTCTTGACTTCGCAGCTTCACTCCTTTGTGACAATCCCTTCAAATCCTAGTGCCTAGTTATGGAACCCTAACCTAGAAAACCCTTCTCAAGATGGCATAACACCCGTGGGATTCTTCCACACACCCTTCTTTGCTCATGCTCGTGTACCCTTTTCCACTCTGGTTCCTTTGATCAACCTAGTTATACACGTAAATTTTCACAACTTCTCTTTCACACAACTCTTCTTCTCAAGGATGCCCTAGTTGTGAGAGCTCTTTGATAACACAAATGCAAGGTAAGGATAATGTACCCCCGACCTTCTATTTATGAACTTTGCCTTTCTCATAATAAATGCCATGTCACCTACCAACATACTTTTACATTAAAGGTGACTTTTCTCAATGCCAACCTTCAGCACTTTTCCCCTCTCTGTGCCCAATCCCACACGAAAATTTTTACAACCTTCAGGCGCATAAAAACCCTTAATATTCAAAGATCCTTACGTGCTCACTTGCAACACTTGAAAGCACTTCTTTTGTCCTCCTGGTTTTTGACATTGCCTACCTCATGTTGTTCCTACGCTTTTTACTCTTGAACATGGTTTTTGTACAACTTTTCTAGCACCCAAACTTCCCTCATATTCACCTTTTCTACAGGAACTCTTCCAATTCACACGCTTTTTATTCTTTATCTGGGCCATCGATAAACATAGCTTCCAATACATCACTTTATCACCACCCAAAAATAGTTGTGCGGTCCTCTGCATAGATAATTTTTGAAATAATAAGTGGTTACCCGTGCATAACACGGTCACAAAAAAAAGAAAGAGAACAAAATAATGAGAAGGGAAACACAAGGAAAGGAAGAAAAATAATTGCAGTAAGGGAAAATCCTAGGCTAATTGGAAATACTACCTTATTTGTAAACAAAGAAGATTTATTTATAGTAGGGCTTCAGCCTACTCCCATTGAAATATCCTAGCAACCTTGTCCCATCTAGTGCTTATAACGACATGCACTTGAATCACAGATCAAGTGTATGAGATGATGTATGGTCCTAACCAATGGACATTCAATTTAATGAGATGGTGTATAAATTTAGAGTCATAATGCAAGACCATCTACCCAACCTCGAATTACTTATTTTTATATGATGATCATGCATGCTTTTTGTCACGTGTTCTCGGCCTTTTGACTCCACCTGAGCAAGTGATTGCCTTTCGTCTAATTGTATTGAAATTTCATGCGCTCTTGTAAGTGCTTTTCATCGCCTAAACCTCCTATGCGTGCAATACACGTAGAGACATGATGTAGCATGAATTTGTAAAATAGCTTGTGCGCCAAACACCAATTGAAACGGTGTGTCCTTGTTCAATCTCTTATAGGTTGTCATATACGCCCATAGTATGGCTGAGACTTTGTCATCCCAATCTTGTCTCCCAACATCACAAATTTTGGTTAGTGTGTGACTTAATATCTTGTTAAATGCCTCAACGGTTCCATTAGCTTGAGGGTGATAAGGGGTAGTCTTGTGATGGGCCACCATGAACTCTGCCAAAAAATCCTATACTGTCTCATTCAAAAATGTGTACCTCTGTCACTAGTCAAGCTCAAAGGACACCCATACATGTTGATTATGTTTTCCCACAGGAATCTTGTTATTATGGTTGCTATGCAATCCTTTGTAGGCATTGCCTCTTCCCACCTTGTTAAGTAATCAGTGCAAGTAATGATATAGTGCGAACTAGTTCTTTCGTGGGCAAGTGAAATTGGTCCTACAAAATCAATCACCCATTTCTCAAATGGTTATTCGCTAGCTATTGGTCTCAAGGGAATTTCATTTCTTCTTCCTAGTTTGCTAAGGCATTGGAAATGGTCACAGGCCTTGCAAAACTCAATACAATCATGGTAGATGGTTTCCCATTAAAGCCTGCAAGAAGGATCTTGCGTGCGATTGCACTTCCTACATAGTGTCCTCTTGTAATGCCACCATGAGCCTCCTCCATAATTGCAAGGTGCTCATGTTCTAGTACACACCGATGCAAGACCTCATCATGAACTAGCTTGTATAAATCTCCACGAATTAACATGTAGGGCATGAAAGGTATAGTGATTAATGTTCTTTCCAAAGTATTCATTTCCTCTGGTGTCATACTTGTTTTGAGAAACATAGAAATATCCTCTAATTTAGAGGGCGTGTGTCATAGCATAAATAGTTGTGCATCTGGAATCGTATCCTCAATACTCTGCGCATCCTCCCCTAAGTCAATCCTTGATAAATGGTCAAGTCCCAAATTACTCTTACTTGGTTTTACAACAACTGTAAACTCAAATTCTTGAAATAATAGGACCCATCGGAATATGTGTCCTTGTAAAACGATCTTTTTACCAAGTACTTCAATGCCATGTGGTCCGTGTAGAATATAAAGGGTGTTGCCATCAGCTATTTCTGAATTTATGCAGCGTGTAGATCATTGATAATTCCTCACGCTCGGTAGTAGTATAGTTATGCTCTGTTGGTGTCAACTTCCTACTTGCAAAACAAAGAGGGTGATCAATAGTCCCCTCACTAGGTTGTGCTAACATTGCTCTAATGGCCATCCCTAATGCATCAACATGCACATGGAAAGGCTTATCCCAGGAAGGAAAACATAATATGGGCACAGTGATAAGCCTGTTCTTTAATGTATCAAATGTCGTCTATTGTGCCTCTCCCCGATGAAATGTACATCCATGCTTTAACAATCCCTCTAATGGCGCGGAAATTTTGGCATAACCCCTAATAAACTTTTGGTAGTACCCCATATGCCCAAGGAATCCACACATTGTGCTCTAGCTGATGGGTTATCCTAATCCTATAATGATGGCAACCTTGGCAGGATCCACCAACAAGCCTTCCTTACATATAATATGTCCCAATAGGGTTCCAAATGGGGTGGCGAAAAGACATTTCTTGATGTTGAGGGATATGTGCAACTGTCGGCATCTCTCGAACATCAACCACACATTGTCGTAATGGTCCTTCACTAGCCCATAAATTGTCCAGTCATCAAGGTAAACTTGAAGGAACTTATGGATGAAGTCTTGAAATGCTTGCACTATAATGTGCGAAAAACTTAGCAGGCGTGTTCTTCAGTCCAAAAGGCATGACCATGTAGGAAAAACTTCCCCATTCAGTGGCGAAAGTCATATTTTCTTAGTCCTCCTTTACAATCCTAACCTTATGATATCATGAGAATCCATCCATGAATGAATAGACCTCGCGCCCAGCTATGCCTTCCAGGATATCCTTGGTAAAAGGGGTTGGGAAGGGATCAATTACAAATACTGTATTCAAATATCTGTAATCAACACAAATCCTTATCCTCCCATCCTCTTTAATGCTTATGACCATTGGGCTTATCCATATGATTCCTTAACTTGACCTCGATGGCGACTGATGCGATAATCTTGTTTATCTCTTCCTTGACCTAGACACGTAGATTTTCATTTATTTGGTAAGGTCTCTTTCAAATCGGGCATGCTCCTCCTTAAGTTTGATCCGCATCTCCCTAAAGAGTGGTGAACTCGTTTAAGCTCATGATACCCACACAAAAATAAATCCTAAAACTCGTGCGATATATCAATGATCTTTGAAACCTCTTTTCGACTAGTAATCCCAGTAATAGCCTCCTTAGGTTCTGTATCTAATCTAATGTTAACCTTCTTCATCTTGAGAGGTTCATGGTAAGCGTGCACTTTCTCATCACCACTATCCATTACCTCGCGTACCCATAGTGTGGTTAACATCTAAGTTCTCCACTTCCTTGTCATCACTATCACATAGACTAGCTTGCCCTTCTCTTTCTCCATGCAAACACGTTTAAGCTTTACTTCTTCTAGCTCCTCTACATTAAAACGTGCCTCCACATTAGGTTCTCCCAATAAGTCCAAAATTCTATCCTTAGCCATGACACTATCTCCCATAGTTAGGCACTTAACAACCTGTAATGCCTCGTTCACCAATGGCTTAGTACTTTGATACTCAAAGGTTTAAATAAAATCATCTGTTAACTCCATGAGTTCCCAATCTGATGGCATAATTCTGAATGAACGTACCATGCACGCACACAACCCTGCAGTGTGGAATAAAACTTGTGCACATAGAGGGAAGGGGGTAAGGCTTTCGTGCCTCCCATTCATGTTCTCTCACATTCTTGAACATGTTCTAAGGTGGATCCCCTTCCATCATAGCCACAACTTTTAGTAGGCGTGTTACACTAGAAGAATCTAATAGAGAGTGTTATCCTCACCTCATGCCATTATAAAATATTGTCCTAATGTGCCACCCACCAATGTGTTGTGGTCTCCTGCAAAGTGTAGATAGACATGCTCCTTATTTTGATCTCACATCTCCATTGAGCTTCCATGGCCTGCATGAAGACATCAAGGTTCCCTTCCCCAGTGTAGCTTGACAACTGCTTCCCTCTCGGGCACCTAAGTGGGCACGCCTTTGTCACCCTTGTCACAGAGCCTCTCAATTACCACCCAATTAACTCATAAGTCCCATGCGCCCAATTGTCACATACTACACTAGTGGTATCACTCATAGATTGAGCATCCTCCCACTGAATAACTCCTTATGTAGGGTGTATTACCTCAGGGTCTCATGATAGTGCGTACATAGATTTTGTCGAGGACTTCTTCTCTCAAGGCCTCAGTATAGGGCGTTGACTTCCCATTGGTCAAAGGGATGATAACCCATTCTTCCTTGTTCTCAAAAATTATGTATCCCTTATTGAACCGTAGGTCAACATTGTTCTTATAACACTAGGGGCACCCAAGTAACGTTGGAAAGTTGTCGCCTTAGCTAGCACCAAGACTTCAAAGTCTCCAGTGAATTTTTCCCCTTGGATAGTGATAGTAGTGTCCTTCAAGACACCAATGGGCATCGCCTTTGTCTTGTTAGCCATATATAACACATTTGAGGATGGATTGTAATGGGGCCTTCCCATTTGATTCCATGCGTCTAGAGTGAGAACATTAACCTCCACACCCGTGTCTATCAGGACATTGCTCAAAAGCCATACATCGACTACTGAATTCAAGGTAATCTCCTTATCATAATAAATGGTATGAGGGGGAAGGTTAACATGCAAGACCTTTCACTTGCGCTCTCCTCCAGTGTAAGGTACTTTCCTTGTAACCATTCTCCTATCGGAGGATGATATTCTCTTGCCTCAACATTTTGCATACTTCCTTGACTTCATCTAGATCCTTATGTGGAGCCTCAGTGCTCTTCCTTTGTTCTAGCTATCGCGACTACTCCTTGAGGCATTGGATCTCTCCTTATAGGCTTCAAATCACATCCATGGTCTTATGATAAACTTCTTTTTGATGAGTAGGGTCTAGATACTTTTTGTGTACCACCTCTTCTCTAGTAAACCGATGACCTTTGCTTGGTGTGTCTCCCTTACATGTGAAGCCTCAACTCATGTTATCATCAATATAGGTTCCAAATTCGACTCACGCACCACCCTTGGCATCCACTTTGGGAATTTGCTTTCTTCACACTCACCATCCGACACCTTTATCCTTTTTTGTTGTTGGCTCATGTGTTCAAATAATTATGGGCATTCCTCATACTTGTGCTTCTTCCCACACGAGAAGAACATGTAAGATCAAGGAATTCATGCTTATAGTGCTCTGTAGACCCTGATTGTAACAAGTTCCATTTGGGAACTCACTTCTTCCGCCTCCGTGCTTTATGACCTCTAAATCTTGTAGGAAAGCCTCTTCCGAAAAAGCCTCTTCCACGCCCACCTCCATCTCACGCCCTTCATAATGGTGACCATCATCCTTGGAATTATTTCCAATACTAGTCTGACGCACACCAATATCAATGAAATCATGTATTTGGTCAATCAATCTGCAGTCCTTGGTGTCATGAGTGGTGGAAGTGCAGATTATCTAAGAAATAGCAAGACACGTTCTTATGGATCAAACGATGATGTAGTAGGGAACCTACTTGCATCATGGTCTCTGTGGAAAATTTCACAGATCTACCAACATGGTGCGAACCGATCTCGCAGATAACTATCCTTCGTATGCCCCTCTATTTCACACGGTCATGCACCATAGCCCCTTTGTGAGCCTCATGTGCTAAGTTTGCATATATATTTTCTCTAAGCGCTTTGCCATGACAGGTTATTTGGGCTTCAAGAAATGGACTAAATTTGGTGTCCATGCTTCTTACGACCTCGACACGTAAGGCAACTTTGAAGGCCTCGCGTGGTGTAAAGGCCTTATGTGAAAGCGCCTTCACGAAGGGGATGATTAACCCTCCAATGAACCACCGATCATGTTGAGACGGATGAATGTCAAAAGATAATTTTGATAAGAGAGTCTTAAAACGTGCATCATACTTCCGCACACTCTTTGTCATCCCTTGCTGAATTTCTTTCAATATGTTGATGCTCTTCTATTCGAACTCGGGGATGTGGACTCTACAAGAATGCATCACATAACGTGATGAAATCCACGATCATCTGGTGTGGGTCATATTTTTGGTACCGGTATGTGTGCGCCCTTGTAAGGTGGTTGCGAACTGACTTACTTTCCTTTATGGGGTAAATGATTCCCTTCACGCGCCATAATAGCTCACACTTATGCACATTTTCTATAACATTCTCAACACCATTGTAATCTGGTAAATGTAACGACATTTCAAAGAATACTTCTTTGAGGTGGTTAAGGCTCTTGTGTCTGCTATTACAGAACCTTGATTCCCTCACGGTGTTGCCTCCACCACCGGATCCACTAGGTCCACCAACACTTGTTCCTCTTGACCCACGGATCCTCGAGATCCACCAGTCCACTAGTTCCTACTCTTCCGACCCACCGGATCCTCCTCCTGCAATTGGTAAGGGTCTAAAGAGATTGCACCTTGTGTCCCCACGGTCGCTCTAAACTATACGCTAGTAGTACGTGATATTGCACCACTCCTTGATGTGTGTCCCGTGCCATTCCCGGACATGATACCCAAACTTTGTGTACCGATACCTTGTCCAAATATCGTGTGCCGGACAATATACCCCCAAAAACAGGAAACAACTATCTGACCATATATGTACCAAACAAAAATTATACCTCATAGGCACCGACCGATCACTAACAAAAACACCAATTGGGTTAATAATGTTTACCACGGGAACATAAATACTAAGCGCAAGAAGTCAGGTCACTATGTGGATTAAGATGTGTACCACGACTCTCCTCCTTTCTTCACATGACGAGTTCTCGTCGAGAATCCGAAGGGGTTTCTCTCTGCGCTTGCTAAATTGGGGTAGCACTGGCTGCTCGCTCAGTCCCACGCTCTCCCCACGGACCTCAAATCCTTCCCTGCAACATCTATCTCCATATATACATCGCTCCTGCAAATTCCCGTTGTCTATCTATCTCCCTTTCACGAGTTTCATTATACTCGAGCTACCTTTCTCTCTTTCTCTTTCAACTGTAATGTCCGCCATCTTCCTCCACCTTAGCTTCCTCGCCCAACGCCTAGCAAAGTTTTAGCCAACCATAGGGAATGCTTCTAAACTTAGTGTAATAATCAAGATATTTATAGCTAGAGGGATATCACGCAAGAACGATTCTCTTAGCTCCTTCAAGAATTCAAACTCAGTAACTTCTAGACAAGAGTACGTAGAGATCATGTATTCCAACGTGTAGCTAGTCGGACACCCTACTCCACCGATGATCAATAGCACGGGTCCAAGTCAAATCAACATCATGCAGCTTATGATATTCATCTTGGGTCCATACACGAGGTTTATACTACCGAACTTGACTTGGATGCATAAGCGAAAGAGCCATTCATATAGCTCCATTGGAAAACAACAAAATAAGGTCTCATATAGCTCATGATACAAGTGTTCTTCTACCCATTTATGTGCATCAAACTCAGATCCAGTATTAAATCTCTAAGCAAACTCATCCTCTGTGCTCTTAAACCATGCTTCGACATTGTCCAAGGTCAAGTGATCTGTCATCACACATCATTCTCACAACAACTTCAAAAAGAGGTCCCGACAATGAAACCAATATGTAGTCATTTTTGTTAACCTTAATACTTCTAACCCCAAGCACGCGACGACCTATCACCCAGAGGCGTTGGGCGCTCACCCGAGGCACACATGGGCGCAGAGCCCCTCTTTTATGTGAGATTTGTGAGAAGGATTTGCTATGCACGGAGGATTGTTTGCATATATACATGCATCATCTTTAAGAGTACAAGATGAACTAGTAGATCTTTATACCCATACATCTAAAAGAAGGAAATACACATAATATGAAACACAAGGAAGCTGGATCTAAGTCACGACATGCAAAAATAACATGAGGGAACTTGTACCCATAAACAAGTTATATAGAACATAACCACGTATATATTGATTTAAGAAGTTTTAATAGCCTCATTACATTCAAAAGTGTCATAACAAACCAAATACGAGTGAATGAAAGAGATTGACCCATACATCATGTTACGATAAGAGATCCTAGCTATGTTCTCCCGTTATAACCCATTACAGACCCAACCATCTATGTTGATGCTTTATAACATTCTTTACAACCTTTTTAATGATAACCCTAAACCCTAGGACTTTTTAACATTCTTTCATGACACTTCGTTCATCTGTTTTCTCTTATTTCGTCCTCTCTATCTTTTTACGGCCCAAGCATTCCTTTAAATAGGACCAACTCCCATCGCCATGACCTCTTGAGGGCGAGATCACGTGCAAGTGTCCATGTGGTCCTCCATAGGTGAGTGCTTATCTCCTTTGTAAACCTTTCCACTAAGCGTAATGATGCCTCGGGAATATTCCTGTATGGAATATCCTTTTCTTGGCCTCCAAGGTTCCAGGCTGGCACCTTATCCACTCATCATGCCTAGTTGGGTCCTCACATTTTTCCTCAAGTGCCTTTAAAACGCCAAATATGGCTAAGTCCTTTAAACCCTTGTTACGCCTCCCGCACATGCCCTGGTTTTACCAAACCCTTCTTAAACCCTTTATCTTGCACACTTTCCTCGAGCGTCCTTCTATTTTCACTAATCCTATGCGCGCGAGCCCTCTTGGTGCTTGCCAATGTTTTAGGGTCCAACACCAATCAAATCGACATCACTTTCATCACGCGACATCTTTCTCGTCCAAAATTTCCAACTTTAGTGACATACACCTTAGGTTAAATTGTCACCCAATCTATCATCTTGTCGTGGTATATGCTTTAGGCTAAATCTCAAGGAAGTTTTAGGAAACTATACAACTTGGTGTGTTGCTTTTGATACTATACACTATTGAGGGGATTGATACATATCAAGGAAGTTATGATCTTCTCTAGTTTACCACAAACACTTAAACAAATATTTTCCTAACTCATACTGGAGACTTAGTTCCAACTAAGAACAAAGAGGAAGATGACCAATTTGTTATAGATCAACGACAAATTTCAGAAATGCACATGAGGTCTTTGGAGCCTTAGGCATAGCGAACATAGTTGACAAATACAATTTTTTCTTTACGACATTCAATGGAACCATATCATTTTAATCAGAAAAGAGTATAGTTTAAATCAGAAGAGTATCTTAATGTTTTTGTGGAAGTCCTCCATTTGACATGAGTTTTTGGGTTCTCTATATCTAAACTTAATCCTAATTTTGCTATCTACTCACACTTATTTTCGAATTTACATAAAATTATAGTCTTCATAAACTCATCTTCTTACGATAAAAATAATTTATGCCACCAAATTTGATATATATATATATATATATATATAAAATATGAGAATGTTTATGAGTAGACCGTAGATATACCCCATTATTGATGTAGAACTACTTTCCCATAAAATACAAATAAAAGGTTCCCTACTTTGCGTAAGTGGGAGTAAAAAACGGAGGGGAAAAAAATGTCTCGCCTATCATTGGAGGGTATTTAAAAGCCGAATAAAAAAAAGTGTTTTTCAAGTGCGCCAAGGAAAAGGAAACAAGCGGCATTAAATCGAACCATAATTGTCATTCGGTAAGAAACGAAAGGCGTCGATGCATTCCGAAATACTTGGAGAGCATCTTCACCGCAGGAAAACAAATAAAATTATTGGACGAGTTCTCCTTGTAAAATACGGAGAGGAATAAATGTAATGCAATACGTGTTTGGCGCCAACGGGCTGTGAACCACTTAACCGTAACCTAGCGGCGCACCGAGGCCCCTCCCACCGTCCGATCAAGATATTTCGCTATCAACGCGGAGTCGTTGGATCAGACGGAACGATCTGAGCCGTCCGCTGGGGTCGTCCGAGGGAAATATAAACCCTTCTCGGTTGAGTTTAGGTTTAGGTTTAGGTTTCGGCAAGGAGGAGTGCGCTGCATCAAGGGGCGCCGGGTCTGGTTTTGTTTTGTTCTTCTGATAGTTGTTTGCTGTCTGGAGGGTTTGGAACCATGGCGCAGGGTGGGAAGAAAAGCGGCAAGGTGAAATGGTTCGACTCGCAGAAGGGTTATGGTTTCATCACTCCCGACGATGGCACCGAAGATCTGTTCGTTCACCAGACGTCGATTCACTCTGACGGGTTTAGATCCCTGGCGGAGGGGAATCTGTCGAGTTTTCTGTTGAGCACGAGCAGGGCGGAAGGACTAAAGCCCTTGATGTGACAGGGCCCAACGGGGCCTTTGTGCAGGGGGTAGCAGTGGTGGCGGCGGCGGAGGTGGTGGTTATGGCGGTGGCGGCGGTCGTGGTGGACGTGGTGGTGGTGGCGGATATAACAGCGGTGGGGGTTACGGCGGCGGCGGTGGTTACGGAGGTGGCGGCGGCGGTTATGGTGGAGGTGGTTATGGTGGTGGTGGTGGCCGAGGTGGCCGTGGCGGTGGCGGTAGAGGAGGCGGCGGCGGCGGCGGGGAGGCAGCTGCTACAATTGTGGCGACTCTGGCCATTTCGCACGCGACTGCCCTAACGGCGGCGGCGGAAGATAGTTAGATCTAGAAGCTTTACTTTCTATAAGAATCAGGGTTTTGTTTTTGCAGTTAGTTGAGGGCAGTCCAGTTCTCTATCGAGTTTCGTTGGTTGGTTGGTAATATTTGTGATCGTCGTCGCATTTGAATATGTCATGTAATGGGTTTTTGTTAAAGGGGAGGAAACACAGGGTCGGGTGTGTTTTCCTCGTTGTTTAGGGTGGATTATAACATATTTTGCACTGGTGGCATGAATATCTGTGCTGCTTTGTATGATTTGGCCCGCCGTGTCTTTAAAGAAATTTATAAGATCATTTGCAATGTCTTTACAGAACAATGTTAATTGTCAATCATTCTCTTGTAATTATGTCTGTTCTTTCATTTATGTAAAAGGTTATTTTACAAGTTAATGCATCTGTCATATACTGAAAACTGTATCTGACCTGTCCAGGGTGTATTAAAATTAAGTTTATTGTGACGGGTATGTAAATAACTTCCATCTTTAGAGTCTACAAAGGTTGCAGACGATGGAAGTATAACCATTTCATTCATTTTTTTGTAGGGATGAGTTAAAACTGATTTCTACGGAGTCAATGATTTTATTTTAATAAGGTCTGGGGAAGATTACGTAGCACAATTATAGTTGTCATTAGCAGATTTTTATCACACAGCTTTGTGACGTTGATTTTGTTGTGTACTAAGGTTTTAGTAGTGGGTTTTATTAATGTTAAATGGTTGTTGATTTGGTGTAATTAGGTTTTACCAGCGGGTTTTGGTGTTTGTTCTTAATGTGTACGAGTTGACATGTATGATATGGATATCGTCATGCAAATGGTTTTAGCATTGGTTAAATATCTATGATTGTTTTCCACATGCTACCATGTTGGAGATATTTAAACTAATAGATTATAATGAGATAGCAGTTGGAGATATTTAAACTAATAGATTATAATGAGATGGCAGTAGGGGAAGTGAAGAATAAGTGAATAGAGTTGTTAGTTAATGTGGTAGATACTTATTAGGTACTCGTATGTATGAAACAAGAATATGTGAATTGGATAATTGGTGTTGATGTTTTGTTGTAATTTAAATTATGAATTATGTTATAATTTGGGCTATGTTTTGATTTTAAGAATTGTTGGTAATTTAGCATTGGTATGGCTTTTGAATCAAGCCAAAGGCTAGGGAGTTAAATTGCGAGTGGAGAAATTGCTACCATGGCTTTGGTATCAAGCTAAAAAGGCTAGGAAAGCCAAAAGCTAGGGAGTTACAATAGTGGAAGTACGATGATAAGGAGGTGTTGGAGAAGAGAATCATGGTTGTCTTATGAGGTTAAGAAAGTATGGTAGGAAGAAGGAAGGTGTTGGAGAAGAGAACTATGGTTATACTCTGTGGCTATGAAAGCATGGTAGGAAGAAAGGAAGGTGGAAGGAAGGAAAGCATACCAAACTATGATGTTATGAAAATATGGGAGGAAACAAGAAAGGTGGAAGATGAAAATATGGAAGGAAACAAGAAAGGTGGAAGGGAAGGGGGCATGCAATAGAGAAAATTGTTGACTGGTTAGATGCCTTGGGTGAAAGGTAAGAAGCTAATTGTTTGAAAATTGTCAAGTCAATATATAGATAGTTCATGAGCTCTATACCCATTCCTACCCCTCATTTCCCATCCATCTAGACAGGGGAGAGGGGAGGGAAACTTCCTTCACCTATTTATATAGAGCTATAGATGGCCATTCGATCAAAAGCTCTCATGGGAAAGGGGATAATGGAAAATG
This sequence comes from Taxus wallichiana var. yunnanensis, assembly GCA_018340775.1. Lineage (NCBI taxonomy): Eukaryota > Viridiplantae > Streptophyta > Pinopsida > Cupressales > Taxaceae > Taxus > Taxus wallichiana. Next base: position 706,943,042 of record CM031235.1, read on the forward strand.
TAATGCAATTGATGAGGAATAAAGTAATGCAATCAATGAGGAATAAAGATGGTGATCTCATTACAAATCTTTTGAAGCTTTTCAAATGTTGAAAAACATTACAATAGAGAGCATGGGAGGAAGTAAGGAAGCTCCTAGTTGAAAATAGGCACAAAAAGTTGTGGAATTGGATGAAAGCCCTCGTGGGAAAGAGCGATAATGGAAAGTGGAATGCCAAATCAACAGGAAGAAAGTCCTTTGGAACTTTTCAAATGTTGGAAGATGTATTATGCTACACTTTTTGTGACTCCTTGAATAAAATTGTGTTTTTAGGTTGGCATCATTATCTCTTAATGTCTATTAATGGGCTTATTTTGTGGATAGAGATAAGGTTGTGGGCAAAGATAGTTTACTCTTAAATTGTCTAAAGGAGTGCTAAGGTAGAAGAAGTGTGGTTGTTGGGAGAGAGTGTAATGGTAAGGTTGCTCAAGTCTTTTGGTGAGATGTCAAGATTTTAATGTTGCTTTGACTTAGTTTCCATCCTTAAGAAGGGAGAAATGATACATCAGGACAACAATTGGGGAATTTTTCTTATAAATGTTGTGTTTAAAATCCTCACCAATGTGATCATCAAGAGAGTGGAGAAAACAGGAGGAAAAGTTCTTCTCAAAAAGTAATGCAAGGTTTTGTTGGACCACGATTAACGTTAGACCAAACCTGCGCAAAGTGTTAATCTCCGTTACAATTGCGAGTTAGGAATGCATGGAAGTCAATTAGTCCATGTCACAAAACCTAGGGGGATTGTTGGATGCACATGCCAATAATCCCTTCCCCCGAGTATTACTCGGGTGAGTTTTGAACTTGAGACTTGTTGCTCTGATACCATTTGTTGGACCACGATTGCCATTAGACCAAAACCCACAGGGGTTAATCTACTGCTTCTGATTGCCAGAGTTAGAATCCATGAGAGGCGGTTAATCCATGCCATGAAACTCATGGGGAGTGTTGGATGCACATGCCAACAAGTTTAGGAAGGACGAGGATTGTATTGGGGGTTGCGACACTTTATGAAATCACCATGAGGTGTTATGGCTGAACTTGAGAATACTACACGAGGTGTTCATAGACTTCAAGAAAGCTTATGGTTTGATCCCACACAAGGCTCTTGTTAGGAGTGAAGGTGAAGGCCTTCCACTTTATACAAGAACTATTCAACTGTGCTTCAATGCGAGTTAGGTATCAAAACTTGTCTCCCATCCCCATGAACAAAGGAGTAAGGTAGGGGTTCTTAACATCCCAAAGGGATGAGTATGGCAGTCATTGGTCTTACTGAGGTAATTATTGGGTTACGTTTGTTGGTGACATTGTAGCTATGACAGAATTAGTAGTGGGCCTATAGGTGATGCTACGAAACAACGTTTGAAGTGATAAGTGGGGTATGGAATGTGGCATTGACTAGTTTGAGGGTCATGATTTTTTCATGATCAAGGGGAATTAGATCAACATGAGTGGATTAGGGAATTTTTTTTTTTTGGGATGTATAACAACAAAAATGTTGGGATAGAATTGACCCGTAATTGTCTATTGAAAGAGTTATCAACGAGAGCAACAACATGCGCTAGGATTTCTCATGGAGTTCGACAGTTTCTAGCTTCTTGAAAGATCCCCACTTGGTAAAAATCTTGGCCTTTAAAGCATTAGTCTTCCTTGTGCTCACATTTGGTGCAGAGGTGATTGGAATGTTTGATGTGGCCAAGTAGAATAACCTTCAAAGAGTGGTAGTGGAGGGCATGAAATGGATCTTTGGAAAGTCTTCTACTTCCAACTTGATAGGGTAGACAATTATGCATTGGGAACTTAACATCTGTCATGCCCTTGTCTTCAATGCGACCGGAGGGTTTGGGCCACTGGAGAAACATGGAGGTCTCAAAGCGTTCATTGCGATCTAGTCGCAACAATCCACCGATAGGGTGGGGGAAGTATGGACTGGATCCATAGAACTACCAAGTGGTTAAAGAGAAATGTCCTTAAGGCGGAATTGTGCGTGTAGAGGCTTGAGATATTTTGATAATAACTTTAGACTACAAGATTCCTTGAATTTCTTCAAACAATTCAAGTTGGTAGAGACTCGATGTCAAGTGGGCTTAGAGATACAAGAATGTTTCCGTGAAGGTTCTTTATTAGGAAGCGACGACTACACTCTACAAAATGCATCAACCTCCATCCAAATTACATTCAAACAAATGTATGCCCATCCAAAAGCCATCAAAATCCGATAGTTAGAAAAGAATTCTGACATGGGCTTGATAGTCACTGGGGCAATTAGGTGGTTGACTTTAACTGAAATTTGACTTCTTTTATTCGACAACTCTACTCCCCAACGCATTACAATGCATATTGATATGACAATTAACTCGCCAATTCCCTCAATTGTAACATCCAAAACAAGGAAAATGGTTTCATGAGTGAAAAATGAATTGAAGAAAATAAAGAATTCTATTTTTTCCTCATCAAAACATTTATTAAAGAAAGCGTGAATAGAAAGCACAAAATATAAAATGTAGTGTTATTTGGAAAATACACCTCTCCCAATTTCCTCGATCGATCCAGGAGATAAATGCAATGTTATTTGGAAAATTTAGTGTTTTATAAGTTGAAAGATGAGCACTAGGAACGTGAAAAGGATATTGAAAACCATAGTAAGTTTGAAACAAAACATTTACTGAGGAGAAAACTTGGATAGAAAACATAGTTGTATTCCCTGTAATTACATATCTAACAACTGTCTTGATCAAAACTTATACTTTTTTTTTTAAACAACATAAAATTTATTGAAGAAACTCTAGATAGAAAGCACATGTGTATTTCGTTCAATTACATTAGTGGCAACTTTCTTGATTGATCTAGGAGATTAATCACAACGCTATTTGAAAAATGCTAAGTATTTTTGAAGTTGAGCAAATGACCACTAGGAAAGTGAAGAGGAAATTGAAAAACACAATGAGTTTGAAAACATACCTTATAAGTAACGTGAGCTGCAATGTTTTAGATTTGATTATGCTTGTTCCATCATTTTCTAGTCATTAATTCAATTAAAGAATCCAACTATGCTTTACAATTTTAGTTTGTTTACATTGCTCATATACAATAGACTTATGTTATGTTGTGATTTACCACTATTTTCCCATACAAATAATTGCATTGGTTAGAGTAATATGGGCATGTTTAAAACAATATTTATGTACAAATTTTGTTATGCAATGTTAATGAGTGGAACCACATGCATTCATATGAGTGAGTAGTTGCATTTTCCATCTTGTCGGTAAGATATTTTGAACAAAGATGGAACTTGTACAACTATTACAACATGTATATGTTGGTTTTTCAACGTGTATGTGTTCTCAAGTTCCATGTTCAATAACGTCAATTGGAAAAATACAATGTTTTTCATCTTGTTTGCATTATATATTACAACCCATTATTCGTTATGCATTTTCAAATGTATGAAACGTCATGCATTTATGACGATAAATAGTTTTAGTTTACGCTTCGTAGAATGAAAAATTTGAACACAAGCTGGAACATGCATGGGATGACATGTAGAGATTGAAAACACAATGTTTTTCAATCTTTATGCATCTTCAAATTTGTGCATGCGAAAATGCATTATGTCACCGAATTAAATGAAAATGTTTTAATTTTATAGTTAAAACCCTTTACTATCATCAATTCATTTGAAAAACACACCGTATTATGTTACCAAATTTAATGAAAAGGTTTTAATTCTATAGTTAAAACCCTTTACTATCATTAACTCATTTGATGATAGTAATTCAATGATGAATACAACTACTCATTATGGATATAATTTCTTTGCCTTAATAAAACACAATACAATTATTTAAAGGTGTAAAACAACATTTTTTTCATAGACATAAGTTGGTGGGACGATTAATAAGGGTTTCTTCTTAATGATATTTAGCGTGTATCTCATTATGTAATGTCAATGACTAGAACAACATGCATTTATGATGATAAGTAGTTGCATTTGTTGCTCGACAAAAATGAAAGTTTCTGAAATATCCCCGATGGAATACCACTTAAAAATGCACAAAAATATTGAAAATGTGTAACCACATAAAGTACTGATTATACCAGATTTTTACAGTTAGAACAACAAACTAAATAAACTTAATATTCCCCAAAATGACCACCCAAATTTACTTGGAAATACAAAGAGGGCTTGATATTATTATAAATGACAAAGGGAAATTGTTTTGGAATATTACAGAGTACAATGCTGCCAGGAAATCACAGCGAACCTAGACAACTGGAAAACCCTCTCCATACTGAGTAAGTCGCCACGCTTGGGACAGGGGTCGGAAAATGATGGAGGCACCTTCAGCGTGCTGCCACACCCAACCCAAAAGGTTGTCATGAATCTGGTCTGGAGCCCCTCTGATTGTCTTCCCCAAATGCCCCCAAAACCCTGCAAAAACCTTCACGAGATGCCTTCAACGAGTGGCCACGCTCTGCCCAAATGGTGCTTGTGGATCGATGCTGCTTCCATGATTCGATCGGAAGCCCCGCGATTATCCTCTCCAAATGCCGTCAAGAATCTTCAAAACCCTTCCTCTGTACCTTCTGAAATATCTACGTAACCACGCCCTTGAGCGGCTCCAAAATGACATACTAGGCTAGATCTCTCACTACCGAAGAATGCCCTGCTAGATAGGGACAGGTCTTTCACCACCGAAGCTAGGGTCCCTGTGGGATTTGACTCCACAAGCTGTAGATGCAAACAACACAGCTGCACATGAAGGGGTCAATAAAATGTATGCAAAAAGTGTCTTTCCTTACTCCCCCAACTCCTTATATACTTCCCCGAGGCAAAAGAGCCCCAACAGACCCAATACACATTTCTTTCTATGGAGGGGCCAATAAAATAAAGTGACTTAAGTTACTTTTCCCCTTTTAGTCGCCATGGTCCAAAAGTGACCCCCAAATGCCAAACATGAATATTAGTACCATGCGGCCCCTTCTCAAAAGCCCCCAACATCCACAGCCCCTTGGGTATGACCACGGCTTGGACTCGATTTGACCCTTAGGCCTTTGGCGTAGAAAAGGGGACATTACACCTCCCCATAGCTCCCAACGTCCACAGCTCCTTGGGTCTGACCACGGCTTGGACTCGACTTGGCCCTTAGGCCTTTGGCGCAGGAAAAGGGGACATTACGAGTTTCAAACATTCTTTGGAGCATGGACAATTTGTACATGTAAACATTGAAAATCACACTATGTTTTTCAACATGTATGCATTTTCAAATGGTTACATGTTTCACTTGTGTTCGTTAAATTTTTACATCATCCACGATGCTCACATCATGTTATTTTTATTAGGTTGGGAAGAAAGAAAATGAGAGACCACGTGTAGTCTCCCCGTCAAGAAATAGGTGATAGACAAATTCCTTTCAATAGCGAATAAATGGAATGGAGCCTAATTGTGAAAGAAATGTGATGGAACTTTGTGCAACGATTCTTGTTGGCAAATTTAAAGCCTTTGTAAAAGGTAAACATGTTCTTGAAAGCACATAGACAAAATTCAACCACACTAATCACATGAGCAATGAAACATTGAATTACATAGGGCATATAACTAAATTGTATTCTGGTATGTGCACGAAATACCATAATCTATTTAATTAAATTTTTTTGACATCGATATGAACATCATGAGTGTCATTTAAATAACATATTTTATGTGTTGGTGCAACTATTAGTGTGCATTTGGTCCCAACGATAATAGGTACAAACCTTTGTCAAGATAGAGTGCAAAGGTTTAAAAAAGGTGTTTGTCGGTGCCGTTTCATCTTTAAGGTGACGCATGGATGACAAAAGGTAACAATTATGATATATAATGATTGGTTTCTTTGTGACTCAATGGTGATATTTTCCATGACATGAATGAAACAAGTAATGAGCCATGAGCTTCATTTTCTCTAAACTTGTCAAATGAATGAAAAAATTATAATGAGTGTTTTTTGTTGATGGGTATTTTGGTGGACATAAACTACAATAAACATTTCATAGACCCTATATTGGTGGAAATTCTTAACAAGAGGGATGAATGTCTAATGAGAAAAGATGTGGTAAATGCTTGGAAAAGAGTCCGTTCAAAGAGGTATTAGAAACGTGTGGATGATACAATGAGTGTGAACTTTCATGAAAACATACTAGTTTGCTGTGAAACACATAATATATTATTCACATTATAATAATCAACGTACAATAGATTGGTTGTTATATAGCCATAAAGGTAGGCAAAGCGACTTCCTAGGAAATAGGAAGTGAGAATAACAATTAACCCGATAATAACGACGGGTGTAACAACTAACCACAAAATTAATAATACAAGTTGTTTTAACAACTCATATAACAATATTTATCTATATTATATTATTATTAATGAGTTATCAAACTCATATAATAATATAATGAATTAATAATGTTTACAACAATTAATTCCTAACATTCACCCCTTGGTGTGAACATTATTAATTCCCAATATTCACCCCCTTAATGTGAACACGACGAAGAACCATATTCGAAGAAGATGAACCACCTCCTGAAAGCACTACTTAGACCAGGTACAGACTCCATAGATTATCTCTTTACCCTCGTAAAGGTGTAGTGTTGAGCTAAATTATGTAGGAATGCTCCCTTCCTCTTTGGGTTCTGTGGGACTTTCCCTTCCTCCTTGGGCACCCTGAATTAGAATCTCCAAGATCCACAAGCTTCACACTAGTTGGATAACCATCCCTTGAGTTTACCTCGAAATCTTCTCTTGCTCCCCAAAAGCAAGTATTCGAAAACACAAGTCTTCACCAAAATTTTGGAAAGGGGTTTATTTAGCACAACATCACACTACAAGCAAGAACACGAAAATAGAAACCACACAACACACATGCCACCGGATCGGTGTGCGGCCCTGTCATTGGTGATTGTGACGAAAGGACGCCGCTTAACCTCCATCCTCATGTGCCTCCATCCTCTAGTTAATAATGTTGCTTACTCAACAAATATGATCATGTCGCTCAATTGTTTCCACATTGTGATTATTCTTTTCTTCCCTCCCGTAATGTGAAACACTTTATTTTCCGGACGTCGGGTAACACGAAAATGCGTCTGTAAATCAATTTTTATTTATTTTGAGACTTTTTACAAAGAGTCAATCTTTTGACTCGACTCTTGACAATACAACTTTTGACGATACTAGACAACACAAAAAGATACTTTAACAACATAATGGGTGACAATTGACTCTCAAGTTTTCTGACTAAACTATTTGACTACCTTTGATGGGACTTTTGAAAATATGAAAACATATTTAACACAAAAATTAACGACTTTGACACTTGACTAACACGAACTAATAAAACATTTACACATTTTATTTTTGACTACTTATTTTAAATATGATCTTTGGACCATACTCTTAAAAGACAACCAAACTAAATACGCCAAACATAAAACTAAAGGTAAGAACCTAACATACTAAATGAACTTGAAGCTTTAAAGGACTTTTGATAGCTATTTGATTGAAGTGATCATAATATACTCAACCGAACAACTCACTAATAGCCAATAGATAGACACAACTATATCTTAAAAATAAAAGACCTAATACCTTTATACGACACTCTGCATGGAATGAAAAACAACACGTATGATGGGTGAAAAACTATTGGTGCCAAAAGTGGATCCATCGTCGATTTCAATGGAGGATGAATAATTCTTGCAGCTCGAGGAAGGGTTGAATAAACTTCATTTTCTGACGAACACAACCATGAGAGAGAAAATATGACTATATTCTAGAAATGAATTATATACCAATACTTAAATTGATTTGCAAAACTGATACATCTCCACACAAATGACAGCTGTCAGGCAGATGTCAATGCACTGTATGTGGGAAGATTGATCTGGAGGTAGATATGCATGTGGAGGCAATGAATTTGTAGTCAAGCCGACAACTATGAAGGGCCAAACTGCAAATCGTTGTGAACTCAGCCAAGTCTATATGTTCAATCCAATGTAAATCCTTGGGAGAATCTCACAGTTATCTCCAATGCCAATGTCAATGCCAATGAAAATGGTGGCGCCAGATTCAAAAAATAGATATAGGTCTGTGACCATGCAAGTCTAAACACGTTCCTTTTCAAAGTTGTCGGAGTCTTCCAAACCCCTGTCGTTGCCAATGCAAAATGGAACCTTGGACAAATTCTCTAATAGAATCTTGGACGGATCAATATACATGAACGACTATTAAATGAAGTGGATGAGATAACATGATATAGACAATGTTTCTAAACTCGAATTAACTCAAATCTCAACGCCATGACTGATCTGCAATGCAGATTGACTTACAAATAAATCAAATGATGCACAAATGATAGATCTTATTGATGCACACACAGGTTAGAAGTGAAATTGCACGAGTCTCAACAAGCTCAGTCATTGTGAATGGTGATCAGTTAGCCATTGCATTAACATGGGTCTGAAAGAAATGAAAATTTATAGACTTTGAGTGCCCACAAGGAATGGCCATTGCCCAATCAACACACCAAACTTGATAGCATCTTTTTGATTGACGAGACTCTAAGCTCACTGGTTCAAGAAATCATGGCAGCGTTACCAACAGAAATCAATCACGTAGATTGTATATTGCACACCATATTACACTCTGATACCAAATCATGAAAACATACTAGTTTGCACAGCAGAAACACATAATATATTATTCACATTATAATAATCAACGTACAATAGATTGGCTGTTATATAGCCATAAAGGTAGGCAAACGACTTCCTAGGAAATAGGAAGTGAGAATAACAACTAACCCGGTAATAGCTACGGGTATAACAACTAACCACAAACTTAATAATACGAGTTATTTTAACAACTCGTATAACAATATTTATGTATATTATATTATTATTAATGAGTTATCAAACTCAAATAATAATATAATGAATTAATAATGTTTACAAAAATAATTCCTAACATTCACCCCCTTGATGTGAACATTATTAATTCCCAATATTCACCCCCTTAATGTGAACACGACGAAGAACCATATTCGAAGAAGATGAACCACCTCTTGAAAGCACTACTTAGACCAGGTACAGACTCCATAGATTATCTCTTTACCCTCGTAAAGGCGTAGTGTTGAGCCAAATTATGCAGGAATGCTCCCTTCCTCTTTGGGTTCCTGTGGGACTTTCCCTTCCTCCTTGGGCGCCCGAATTCTAAATCTCCAAGATCCACAAGCTTCACACTAGTTGGATAACCATCCCTTGAGTCTACCTCGAAATCTTCTCTTGCTCCCCAAAAGCAAGTATTCTGAAAACACAAGTCTTCACCAAAATTTTGGAAAGGGGTTTATTTAGCACAACATCACACTACAAGCAAGAACACTGAAAATAGAAACCACACAACACACATGCCACCAGATCAGTGTGCGGCCCTGTCATTGGTGACTGACGAAAGGACGTTGCTTATCCTCCATCCTCATGTGCCTCCATCATCTAGTTAATGATGTTGCTTACTCAACAAATATGATCATGTCGCTCAATTGTTTCCACATTGTGTTTATTTTCTTCCCTCCCGCAATGTGAAACACTTTATTTTCCAGACGTCGGGTAACACCGAAAATGTGTCTGTAAAGCAAGTTTTTATATATTTTACAGACTTTTTACAAAGAGTCAATCTTTTGACTCTAACTCTTGACAATACAACTTTTGACGATACTAGACAACACAAAAAGATACTTTAACAACATAATGGGTGACAATTGACTCTCAAGTTTTACAGTCTAAACTATTTGACTACCTTTGATGGGACTTTTGAAAATTATGAAAACATATTTGACACAAAAATTAACGACTTTGACACTTGACTAACACGAACTAATAAAACATTTACACATTTTATTTTTGACCACTTATTTTAAATATGATCTTTGGACCATACTCTTAAAAGACAACCAAACTAAATACGCCAAACATAAAACTAAATCTAAGGACCTAACATACTAAATGAACTTGAAGCTTTAAAGGACTTTTGATAGCTATTTGATTTAAGTGATCATAATATACTCAACCGAACAACTCACTAATAGCCAATAGATAGACACAACTATATCTTAAAAATAAAAGACCTAATACCTTTATACGACACTCTACATGGAATGAAAAACAACACGTATGATGGGTGAAAAACTATTGATGCCAGAAGTGGATCCATCGTCGATTCCAATGGAGGATGAATAATTCTTACAGCTCGAGGAAGGGTCGAATAAACTTCATTTTCTGACGAACACAACCATGAGAGAGAAAATATGACTATATTCTGGAAATGAATTATATACCAATACTTTAATTGATTTGCAAAACTGATACATCTCCACACAAATGACAGCTGTCAGGCAGATGTCAATGCACTATACGTGGGAAGATCGATCTGGAGGTAGATATGCATGTGGAGGCAATGAATTTATAGTCAAGCTGACAACTATTAATGGCCAAACTGCAAATCGTTGTGAACTCAACCAAGTTTATATGTTCAATCCAATATAAATTCTTGGGAGAATCTCGCAGTTATCTCCAATGGCAATGTCAATGCCAATGAAAATGGTGGCGCCAAATTCAAAAAATAGATATAGGTATGTGACCATGTAAGTCTAAACACGTTCCTTTTCAAATTTGTCGGAGTTTTCCAAACCCCTGTCGTTGCCAATGCAAAATGGAACCTTGGACAAATTCTCTAATAGAATCTTGGACAGATCAATATACATGAACGACTATTAAATGAAGTGGATGAGATGAAGTGGATGAGATATCATGATATCGACAATGCTTCTAAACTCGAATTAACTCAAATCTCAACGCCATGACTGATCTGCAATGCAGATTGACTTACAAATAAATCAAATGATGCACAAATGATATATCTTATTGATGCACACACATGTTAGAAGTGAAATTGCACGAGTCTCAACAAGCTCAGTCATTGTGAATGGTGATCAGTTAGCCATTGCATTAATATGGGTCTGAAAGAAATGAAAATTTATAGACTTTTGAGTGCCCACAAGGAATGGCCATTGCCCAATCAACACACCAAACTTGATAGCATCTTTTTGATTGACGAGACTCTGAGCTCACTGGTTCAAGAAATCATGGCAGCATTACCAAAAGAAATCAATCACATAGATTGTATATTGCACACCATATTACACTCTGATACCAAATCATGAAAACATACTAGTTTGCACAACAGAAACACATAATATATTATTCACATTATAATAATCAACGTACAATAGATTGGCTGTTATATAGCCATAAAGGTAGGCAAACGACTTCCTAGGAAATAGGAAGTGAGAATAACAACTAACCCGGTAATAGCTACGGGTATAACAACTAACCACAAACTTAATAATACGAGTTATTTTAACAACTCGTATAACAATATTTATGTATATTATATTATTATTAATGAGTTATCAAACTCATATAACAATATAATGAATTAATAACGTTTACAACAATTAATTCGTAACAAACTTGTGGCATGCAAAAGATAATAGATCATTTTTCTTCTATCGGAGGCATAACATAAGTAATATCCCATTCATCATGGAGTTAAAAATCTATGGATGTGTGAGATGATGATATGACATTCACATAATTCCATTATTTCTATGGATTCAACATTCGCCACAAACAAATATGACACAAGTGATCGGAATAAAGAATTTGTAATACTTGTTTTATGAGATAATGAACATGAATTCACATTAATAAATTCTAATGTTCATTATTTTTGTAGTACCAACTATACTCTTTGTTAGTATTTGATGAAGAAGAGGCGGGGTGCCCATTATATGGGTAGTTTCATTCCACAATAATATTGAAGACATATATGATTGGTTGACGGAGGTGCAAAAATAAAGGAAAAAACTATGTGCCGATTGGAAAGTCAATGCAGTCATAATAAATGATGTGACAATCAAAATAAAAGCTATTAGATATGCCAAATTATTTCAAATGTTTATGTAATTTTGAACTACAAAACGTTTCAACTTAATCGTATAATATAATATTTAAAAAATCCGAGCTATTTTGAGATCTTGCTTCACCTTTGACACATCCACATGGCATGATTAAACGTATACAAGCAATTATCTCAATTAAATACTTTGCAATATATATGTTTGCACGAATGACTTGTGTGATAACAATATTTGAACAAGGCCATGATATGGCAAATCCTGCCGAAGATGAAGTTTTGTGGTGTGGAGGAGGACTTTGTTATGAAGCTAAGAATGGACAAGCTAAGAGAAGTTGGTTTGTTTGTATATTTGTTGTGTGGGATTCAACATTGTAATGGTCATTGTGTTGTTGAAACGATTAATGAAACATGTTTGTAACATGTAGTTTGAAAGTGCATGAGTGAAGGGCATGCAGGGCACAAGTCCATATTTTGTAGTGGATTGAACAAAAGGTGTAGAAGTCCATTGGCATTGCAAAAGAAGCCAACCAAGTAACTCTGTATTTACAACATTTACAAAACCTAATGAACTACGTCCTGTTTATTTGTGCCCCTAGATAACCCACCTAGGCATTCCAACTCCCTGACTTGGTACGCTTCCTTCACAACCATGCCTGATCTCTCCACGGCACCCTCATCCTTACCTGGAACATGACAAGAGGTTTCCTCCCTTAGCCCTTGACATTTCTTCTAAGCACAACCAGCCTCAGCAGCCTGAAGACATTGTTGTTGTGAGATTAGGATGGGATCATGCACCAGACCTAGTAGAGAGTAACGATCACAGGGGAATTGAAATAACGACCAATATTCTACACCGGATTTGAAGGTTGCAGCAGGATTTGCATGTGACCAAGGCTCTCCATTTTCTTGGCAGACTTTGACAGCACTCTAGATATATCTTGATTCTCGTTATTGTTGACAAAAAGAGAATATTATATCCCAGGTTACACATTCTTATTATAATAGCATTACATCCAAACTTGAAACAACATGAAATTTGATTAAAAATCAAATCATCAGATGCCATGTCACATGAAATAGGATATTCCTCTCTCTTTTTTTATCTACAAAATTTTCAACAAATATAGATCAGACTTAATATTATGATATGCTAATTGTTTCGGGTTTGCACAATTGACAAGAGTAACCAAGCTACATAAGTAGCGAAGATTTAATATGATGACAAGCTCTAGTAAGGAATGCATTACATATGTTGCTCAGGAATAGAAAGGTTGGCTTTAAAACAATGTTCCTTTCAAATTCGAGTTGGAAACCATCAATGAATATTAACCCACAGTATTTCACTAAATTTCAAAACTACTTTTGGAATTGGTGAAATTACAATTGAGAAACGTTAAATCAAAGCATCCTTGAAAAATGGTTGTTATTAACATTTGCATTCTTGACAGTCCCAAAACAGACTTTACAAGTGCAATTCCCTAATACGGTAACATCAACTTGAAAATCCTAACCCACTCCATTCAAACAGTGGCCATATATAGATATACAACGGCACTAAGTTAAAAAGTTGTATGATATGGCCCCTTTGGCAGGGGCAGGGCATCTATATTTCTAGTTGTGGAGGAGCGGGGAAACCAACTAAAGGTCATACCACCTGCATTCCCTGCATCCTTCCTAGGCCCAGTAGCTAGGATCTCACAAAATACAATGAGGTACTCAAGTCATGAGGTGCTTATGACCATTGTGGTAGTACTTTCAGAGCAATAGATACAAAAGAACAATCTTAGAGCTTTCAGAGCAATAGACACAAAAGAACAATCTTAGAACCTACTTACCTTCTATCGGTCCCAAATGATATCCATATTTCTTAATATTTTGATCACATTAGATAAATAATGAGAAATAAAATGCAAGAGCGTGTAGAGAGTTACTGAAAAGAAAATGAGTAATTAAAGAAAATATAAAAAAATGACCGGATCTACGATAAATTATATTTGCATAGATGCCCAAATATTTAAGTAATCTTACTTTGCCATGGCAAAACCTCTGAAATTTCATACAACAATAGATTTTTGGCATTATAATACGGGACTGAATTCTCTCACCCAAAGTAGATAAACAATCATCGCACCAAGTGATTGAGATAGTGCAAAACTTCCATTTTGGGAAAACTATAAAAGAGTTTTACCCAAAATTTAAATATAACCAATTTTCTTCGAGTATGAACAAAAGTGATTGACAACTGCACTCATGTCTGATGAAGCCAACCGTGAAACAATTGTTTCTAAATGTAGCAAGAGAAAATACAAATGAGAAGCGAAAACATAGATATGATATTAGTTTCATAAATTATAAAGATTGACATTAAAAAAACTTCGTCATGGATTTGTTTGTTTTACTATAAAAATGATATCAATGGGGACAGAGTTGGTTTAACCGGTTCAAATGAAGCTACAGGAAAGGGTAGTCTGTGTAGCCAACAACAGGATCCGAAAGGCAGAAAGTTTCCCTGTTGTATTTGTAGAGAGGAGTGTTTAGCTCAAACCTTTTGGGGAAATCTGGATTCGCTAAGAAAATTTGACCATAAAATACGAGATGAGCTTTACCAGTTGCAATTGTTGCATTGCCAACTTCTCTATCATAGCCTCCTGCAACTAAGAATGATCCCTTGAATGCCTTCCTAAATGGAAGAAGACTCTTTTCTGTGGCCACAGACTCTCCTACCGACACCATTCTCGGCTCTACATAGTGGGAATACAAGATGTTGTATTTATTTAAGGCCTCTGCCATGCACAATCCAAGGGCCTTAGGATTTGAGTCGCCAGTTTCTAAATAAGCTACAAATGCAGATAGTCGGATCCCAAATCAGTCTGCTCCAATTTCATTTGCCACGGTCAGCTTAGAAAATGAGGAAATGGAGTGACGCGAAGCTTGTCATCAATCAAGCTAGAACCTTGAGCCCCACAACCACACCTTTGCCTTACACACAGTGATTTTCATTGAAGAAGGCAGGACAAATTTGTTTTTTCCATCCACAGTGACAAATAAAGGGACATACCAATAGAATGAAAGATAACAGATATTTATAAATTGTAAAAAGTTGTTATTTTTCCCAAAACTATAGTTTCTTAGTGAAATATTCCACATATCAAAAGTTGATTGGAAAAAAGAAAAAAAGTTAATAGGTGTGTTGAAAGCAATATCCTTGCCTTCGGCAGGATAATAATATGCATACAAGTAAAGAAATAAGGATGAATATTTTTGAGAGGTTGGGTGTTATCATGTATACTATGGATGTGAGAGAAGATATCACCTTTACTTGGATTAAACACAGTTCATGGACTACTTCAAGAAGACACGGTGTGACAACAATGTATGTGTCCATGAATCGAAATGCTCAATCTCAATTTCTAATAACATATATTTGCTATTATGAGATAATTTAATGTCATTGATTTCACATTTTTCATTATTTGTAGCTATGTGGGCAAAGAATTTTAGAAATTTCATACATGCAAATCAAGAAACCAATACAACCATAAAGTCGTACCATTCATTATTAAGCTTTGATATTTATGTGACCATGAGATAAAATGTACTCGAATAATAGATCATTTGTATTATACTCTTACGTATAGGCTTGTTAGTGAAATAATTTGTCACAAAGACAAATTAATTGATTTTCACCAATGCTTCGGGACTATGTCCATCTTGCTTGTGAAAGGGGAGGCTCCCTTCATTGTATGCAAATAAAACAAATACTTGTGGTGGCTAATAGGGCCATAGGCCATGGATGACACAAACATACTCCATTAAACCTACAACAAATGCTTACACATGATGCAAGGGAAGAATTTTCTAGAGAGGTGAGATAGTGGGAGTGAGAATTTTGGGAGAGAGGGTTAATCTTGTAAATAGGTACTAACAATTTTTACAAGTTTTAACTAGAATTTATCCACACACAATTAGAAGAAAACAACTTAATTTAAAATGGCAAGAAAAAATGAATCATGAACACAAAATTACAATCATCTATTCATCAAAGGCTCTAACACCTTTCTTAGTTATACAAGATTATCACCTTCACAAAGATGCAAAAAGAGAAATAGAGGAAAACATAGATAAAAGAGAGTAAAGAATGCCATCTTTTTGCTTGCTTCTTTCTAGTGAACTAGCTATATACTCAGAGACCAACAAATTGACAACCCTTTGAAATGAGGGACTCATACAATTATATAGACTTCAAAATGACTCTTTTCCTACCTCATGACTTTTCACTAACCTTTATAACTTGTGACCTTTCATATTCCTAGGAAAGAAATTGAGTTCCTTTTTTATTAATTGAAGGAAACTCATTACAAAGTTCAACAATAGGTCACATTTTAATGAATAAGACAAAAGTGAAAAGTAAACACCCCTAACGAATAAATAGAACATGAGAGAAGAGAGGAAGGGGAGTGGGAAAGAGAAAAGAGAGGAGATAACTACTTTGAAGAAGATGATGCACTTGTTAATGAAGATCCGTTTCTTTGAAGGAATTTTGGGTAGTGCTTTTGGAAAGATCTCAATTCCCTTGAACTCCTTGCTAAAATGAGATGCCGTGGGCGTAACCTTTTACGCCCGGGAATGTGTACAAAACTTAGAGCTTTGAGCCAATTCTTGGATGTGTTGTTGACATACGCATTTTGTGAACCATGTTTGATAGTATGATGTAGGGGCATCACTACTAGGCCTAATGTAGGATGTGTGTCATCAAATTTTGGTTTCTAGGTCCCTTAGGTTGTCTTAAGAGTCATTAAATGGTCCATGTAGGCTATAGAGGTCTAGAATTTGAATAAGGAGGTTTCCCTCCATTTTTGCTTAGTTTAAAATTTTGAATGTTGGTGAAGCCACTTGTAGGCTTGCTAACATGTGTAGGTGATTTAGGAGGCTAGATAAGGTTTTTAGGAGTTATAAAATCTTAATTATTGTGTAGAGATCTCCATCATGGTTTATGGAGGAATATTGTAACTCCCTTGTTCTTTTGTAACTCCCTCCTTGCATGCAAACTACACCTAAGACCTCATCATGAGGTGGGGATCGATTACCAAGCAAGAACTCGGGATGAGAGAGGATAAGAAACCATTTTTGTAACTTTGATAGCCATTGATCAATCAAGGGGAACGAGATTTGGAGCTCCAAAGGAAAGTTGAAAGGTTTTTGTTGTTATGTGTGTATGCATGTTACAAAAATTCAAGGAAACTGTGTGGGTGTGTGAATGTAAGTGTGTGTCTAATCACAAGAATAAACTGTATTGTCCAATTGCAAGTGAATACAAGGGATATCTTTGTGTTTCTAGTGTTATCGATCTCCCACTCCATGTATTAGCTGGGTAGGAACAATGCTAGTTCGTGTACAGTGAATGTCCAAGTAAAAGTATAACATAAATCATAGAAGAATTCAATTGTAGACGTTTTTAGGAATTGTTCAAAGCATTCTAGAGGTTGAGGAAGGATCTAATAATCAAGAGCATCGTTCTAGAATGGTTAGCTTCAAAAAAGAAGAAAAAACGAGTGAAGAATTTGTCAAAATTTGCCTCTCGGGTCATTACAGTCAGGTTTCCCTTGGAACTAGGGTTTCAAAGTGAAAAATTCATCAAACTCATGTTTTGACCAACAAAAAAATTCTAAAAAATTGGGAACTTATCTCTGTTTAGGGTCGCAAATCAGTTGAAAAATGAATCAGACCAAATCATTTCGAAACGGAAGAGAATTTCATGACAATTTTCTAGGACAGTCGTGTCAGGGCACAAGAGGAGGAAAATTCGAATTCTCAATATTTAACCAATGGAAAATGCTGAGATTTGGAAGAGATGACTGCGAGGAGGTCATGAAAGAAATGCAAAAGGAATTAGTTCAATTCATCTTGAATTGAGGGAGAATTTCGTGACAATTTGGGATCACAGTCGTGCCAGGTAGAGGAGATAGAGTTTTAGCAAGAAAGGATAAATTTTAAAGTCTACCGAGCCCTTCAAACCACTACATAGTTCCAAGATTTCAAGAGAGGAGCGAGGACCCTTTGTCATAGTTGTGAAGGTGTTTGGAGTTCATCAAAACCATGACAGTCCACCATTGCAGGTTAAATTGAGCTAGCTTGGGAGTGTTAGTCAACAGTATAGGTTTGTAAGGTGAGTTCATGAACCTAGCTCCCTCTTATGCTTGGTAATACATCACTAGGAATTATTAAGATGTTCTAAAAACTAGTATAGTGTCTCAAGAAGAGTTTCAGAGCTCATTTAATCCCTGGACTTGCATTTGGGAACCTTGGGAACATAGTTAAGTTGTAAGCTTGGGCTAAGGGTGAGTGAGCTAACCTATCCTTAGGTTTTCATTGACCTAGATTGTTGCCATGAGTTGGGTAAGGGATAACAACCATGAATGAAGCATCCGAAAGAACTGTTCTAAGCTCTTAAGGCATATTTGCATGACCTTCTTGCTCCCTAGCATTGAGAGATAAAAATTACATCTTGCGGGATATAGGTTGAATTGAAGTAGGTTATCTAACCCATCTTGTTGAGAGTGTCTGTGAAATTCCTAGATGCTCTGCATTATGGTATTTTACGAGTTTGGGAGATAACACGTCGATCTTTGAGAGAGATTCTAGGGTGTCTTCATTGAAGAAGAATGTGTCTCTGCCTCTTTCTTAACCGAGATCTTCAAATGGCTTCAAGAGATCATATCTTTGAAGTGTTATCATTTACTATAGGTACTCCAAGTTCAAGGCAGTCCTCTACACTCTCATCCTCCTTACGTTGTATCATGAAGATTTCTTCCCTTTAGTCTCTAACCCTATAATAATCTTGGTATTTATCCAAGAAGATTGTTTCCATCTCTTCCCAAGTATGGATAGAGTTGGGGTTTAGGTCTATAAACCACCTCATGGTTGTATCTTTTAAGGTTGAGGGAAATAACGTTAGCTTCGAGTGTTCGAGGTATAGTCATAGGTCTGGCACAACACTTTGAATTCAAACAAAAATTGGTCAGGATCTTATGAGACTAATCCCCTAAAGGTTGGTAAGATTGAGGGGGATATGTTCTTCATAGGGCCTTAGTCATTAGGATCTAGTTATATGCAATAATTGAATGTCCTTCCCGGTGGGGGTTTCCATTGTTTACATCATTAGCATTTTTGACTCCATCAACCATCCTTCCTTGTTGATCAAGTTGTTCCATAGGTTGATTTTGAGGGGGGTTTTCCAAGTTTACTCTCACAAATCTACCTTTATGATCTCTAGGTCTAAACATAAAATCCTATCATGCTTAATAAAAATCTCCTAACTATAAGTCTTAATTGATTACCATGTTCCACATAATCGCAAAAGCACGAGAAAAAATTCTTGTTGTTATTGCAAGACCTTTTATTTTTAAAAGAAAGAGCATGGAAAAGAGATTCTAAATGGAAACTTACCGAGGTTATCGAAATTACTCAAGTTAGTACCGTGATCATTGATAACACCTTATAAATTCTCTAGTAGCGTAGCCAAAAAGCGATGAGCATTGTTGATACTCGTACTTTAATTATTCAATGATTGTCAATACCATGGCGGTGTCTAGGTTGTTTGCAACAAAACACGATTGAAACTGTATTTGAGCATGTATTAACTAAAATATTTAACCAACTACTCCTAAAAACTTGTTCTATTTGAGCAATGCTTGATGAAATAAAACAAAGACTCCTAAATATATGAATTAAAAGAGTTAAGAATACTAAAACATAATGACAATCTTAAATACTAAAAATACTATAATTCATGCAAGTAATCAAATGTTAAATAAATAGAAAATTAAACAAACATTCAATACTTCCCTTCATGTTGGGGAGGAGTGGCCCTTTCTCCTTCCCTCTGATCCAGTTTCAGACTTGAAATTACACCAGTAAGATTGAACTCAGAACCATGCGCTTTATTAATCAATAATGTAATACAATACTTTCCTTCCTTTCAATTTTTTAATAATCCTAATACAAATGCCTTTTATAACTAGGCAAAGTTCAATTCCTCTACAAGAGGACTTGTTATTTGCAACAATTATCTAATAGTTAACTAACAAGATTGCATGAGAAAAAATATGTGACCATGAGTTATAAGTTTGAAGTAACAATTTCATGTAGCATCTTGATCAAATTTATCTTGTTAACTACGAGTGGAGTCCTTATTACAACACCTAGCTAAAACATTGGAGATTGGTAAATTTGAAACATGCATGCACTCAAGTTCCTCGCATAGTGGTGACTTCTAGTTTACTCTCCTCGGAGGAGATAATATGTCTTCACAAAGATAATTGTCATCCACATAATCCAACATTATGTCAAGGCTTATCATATGTCTGTTTACTCTCCTTGGGTTTTGGAATGGGAATTGTCAAGGCTTATTATAAGCAACATTACCCATCGGGATAAATGACATTATAAATGTGTACGTGAAAGAAAATACTAAAATGGGTCCACTTTAGTAATAACACGAATTTCTACGTTTATCATGTAGTGACGTAGCAATGTGTGACTAACATAGTAGACAACATGTTCTCAATGAGCATCATCATCTTTGAGCAAGTAAGGCACCTAATGCATGGAAGGTTACAAAAATGTCTAAAAGTAACAGTTTCTCAGGGGTGGAGGTTCCAAGATTGGTGGCTTGAGAAAATAATCTTTAATGACATCAAAGGATTGTTGACATGTCTCATCCCATACAAACTTAGTATATTTTTGTTGGAAGCACAATGGACTGAGAGGGGGGGAGGTGAATCAGTCCAAAAATGATTCTTACTTCAATTACCAAACCACTCATTCATAAAATTATATTGTCCATTAAATATCCATGACCACGTGTGCTTATTAATATACACAACATCAATCATAAGAGCAACAAACAAAAAACACAACACAAGAACACCATATGTAAGTGAGAAAACCTCATGGGAAGAAAAACCATTGAAACTATGATTATATTGCACAAAGAAAATAAGTTTAGTGAAGTAAAAAATTCACAAGGAGCACCTGACCCCCGATTTACTAAGGCACCAGACCCCCAAGAAGCACTGACCCCTAATTTAGTAGAGCACCAACTCTACACAGAGCACCAACCCCTAGTTTAATGAAGAGCCCACTCCACAAGGAGGCTCAACCCCTAGGATGACCAAGCACTAACTCATCCACATGTATAAGTT
This sequence comes from Taxus wallichiana var. yunnanensis, assembly GCA_018340775.1. NCBI lineage: Eukaryota > Viridiplantae > Streptophyta > Pinopsida > Cupressales > Taxaceae > Taxus > Taxus wallichiana. The sequence goes on from CM031235.1 coordinate 706,964,297, forward strand.
TTATCTCCGATTTTATCTTGCCACAATGATGGAGATCACATATTCAACTCACAAACCCTAGTTCAAACCCTAGGGCATCAAACTTGTTTTATCTTCTTCTTCCTCAACTTCTCTTGGATATAAAATCTTGCTCTCATGTCTTCAATCAGTCCTCAACCTTTCATTATCTTCCTCAGCCTTCAAACCATGCACACATACCGTAAAACACTTGTCCTCTAGGTCACCTTTCTTCCCTCAAAGAGCACTAGTTCAAAAATGAACCCAAAACATCAATTTTATACCTTTTTCTTTCTTCTAACCCAAAGGAGGTTGGTCATACACCTTTGGTTCGACCAATGCATCAATAAAAACATGCCATAAAATTTTCACAACAATTACAAGTGACCCATATGGGTCGGCCTATAAAAAACACACTTTCCATGCACCAAAAATAACCAAAACACATGCATTGGGATGCCAAAAATTTCCTCATTCCAAACAATGGTATTCAAGCTCCCATATTCATAAAACATGAGTAATATATCATTTAAACATTAACCAAGGTCCCAATTTATCTCAACCAATCAAATTATTTTGTTTAATGGGCCTAATACTCTTTGTATTTATCAAAACTGATGTTTCCTACACCCTTCATCACCATGGAAAATTTATTATGCCACAAATTAACTTAAACATAGCCAAAACATGCCATGTAACCAATTTATGGAAATTACATAACCTTTAGAACACTTATAATCAAGTTATAATCCTTGAATCAACCACTGCTCAAACCACAGTCACTTTTGTCTTCACCAAATCAACTTTGCCCAAAAAGCTATTTCCAAAGATTAGCTCATAAAAACATTTATATGAACATTAAATACCTATAAATAGATTCATTGGATTCCAAATTTATCCCTCTTCACATTCCATATGATATAAAGCATCACATAATCCATATAATGCTTCAAAAAACTCAAAACTTTTAGAAATTACAGTTTTGTCTTGCTTTGGAAAAAATATTCTTGCACAAAAATTTACCTAGAAACCATATCAAAACACCTCATCATGAGAAAAAATCATATCAATGGAAATATATCTTAATCCTCTTTCTAACACAACTTGAATCATCTTAAAACTCCACTTGTAGCTCTCTATTATGCTCATTTTATCAAGACTACTTTTTATGGACTCAAAACTACCCTTTGACCAATCAACCTATATGGAGCTCATCTGACCATGAAATTGCATCAAAATGTCCTGAAACCTCTTTTGAAATCAGTAAAAACTCACATACATATATAACAACAATTTAGTTCATACCTCATTTGGAAACTTTCTCCTCAAATTGGAACTCTTGAAGCTGGAATTTTCGAGGTGGGGCCCACATACTTTTACATACGCTAACATACCTTTATGGAAATGTGGAAGATTCCTCTACAACATCCAATCATCAATTTTTCAATATCAATCAAAACTGGGTTGATACAAGCACTTTTATGCAAGCTGCTCCTTGTTAGGGTTTCAAACTAGTTTATCTTCTTAACAATAGTTGATAAAAACGACGATAAAACCACTTAATTATTATTTTTGAAATATTCATAGCTAACCTTAAAATATATGTCTAAGATATCAGGTCACCATGCAAAGCATAAAATTCACAACGATCATCAAAAGGTCAACTTTTGTCACAAAAACACACTGTTTCTTACCCGGTTTTACCAAAACTTACATATCTTCAAAAATATTCAACAAAATGACATGAAATTTGGCATGAAGCACCATGAAAACATACTATAACTTTTAAAAGTCACCGCATAGCACAAATATTCCTAAAAATCTCTAGCCATTAAGGCTTACCTATGCAAACCTATCCGTTTCCCACCGCTTGCTTCCCAAAGACCTCAAATATACATCTAACCTCTAATTTATGTCCTAAAAATCACCATACACCTCAAGTAAATTATTACCATGATTCAACCATGCTTATATAAAAATGATTAGGTCCAAATCTCACATATCCATCTCATTTTGCATGCTCAGGGCTAGAAACAAGTCTAGAACAATCGGCTCAACATTGTAACCACATGACCTGACCATAATGACCTTGTGCAGACTCATACACACATGTATCACACCTCATGGACTATGAATGAAATCATGACACACTCCAACCAACTCATGATGACTCAAAACATGATTCTTCCTAGCAAACCAAACACCAAGACAACATTGTACTTCACCAAACCACATGAACAACATGCTTGACACATGAAAAACATCATAGGGAGACTCATACAACACCATGACACAATTTTCCAGCAATGGCAGCTGACATCAATGACAATACTAACCCAAAATGGCCAACAATCTCCCCCTTTGTCATTGATGACAACCATCATGATAAACACCTACATGACCCGCAATACCTTGTTTATGATGTCTCTCTCCCCTACAAAGGCTAAAGTGACTCTACTTCATGAAAAGTAATAGATCAAAATGACAACAATGGAGAACATGACTTACTTGACTTAAAAACTCCCCTTGGGACTGAATTCTCTCTCCCCTGACTCCAACAACAAAATATGAAGATCTTATAGTCTGGTAAGAGCCAAAATAAACCCCCTCGAGATGATACTCCTTCTATTTTTCCTTCATCCATTGTTTATATCACTTTATAGGTTTGTTTTAAGCATATAAGAAGCATTTTTTTGCTTTAAACCAACCAAAAACTTATTTAGGACCAATTGTCCTTGAGTGACAACTTTAGTGCAAAATGGAAAACTTCTCATGCCCCTAGGATATTCCCAATCTCATCACAAACTAGCAAGAGGCTCCCCACAGGCTTGTACCACCCTACTATCACTTTGGAAATGCAAGAAATCTGGTCCTTACCTTGTTTGCATGCCTTTGAGATGACACAATTAGTTTCTACTGTCCTTGAAGCTTTCTACAACGTTCTCAACCTCCTTTGCACACTATTTCATTCTTCATAGCCATCTTATACAACTATCCTACTTTTACAAGACAATGAAGCAGTGAATACCATCTATACTTTCTCATATGACTTATAAGGATTTTACTCACCTCTTAAGAACTCAACTAAGCTCCCCCTGCCTTAGTGGACATTCTCAGTCTTGTTCATACTTATCAATCTTGGTGAGTAGATCTTGGACCTTAAGGTCTTAACGAGACTCACATTTTCTTTTATATGCATTCGGCAGGACTTGTGGACTGTGAATCACACCTAGAAGAGGGCTCCCCTTGTCCTGAAGATTCATCATATGCCTCTACTTGTCCTTTTATCCCATATGCACCTTCATAAACTTGCTCTCTTTTCACAATCAACACTTCAACGTTTCAAAGAAACTCTCACTTTCCCGAACTAGATTGTATTCTATCTTGACATTATATTCAATATATAGATGTAAAATGTCTATTTACCAACAATAGAGACTATTAGACATCTTCATAGCTCATCTTTGTCTTTCAAAAACTTCACCTTATCATATTGTGATACCACTCATTTTTAGACACATGTTCGGGCATTGACAAGAACATATTTGCACATTCTAGCCTCTGTTGCCTTTTCTTTATGATAATAAAACTCAGAAAATAGTACCATCATTCATTAATATTTGACATTGCCTCACCAATCCTTTTAGTTACGTAGCCTACCTAGGACCAATTCAACACAAACTCATACCTTTGATCTTCAATCTACATCCCGAGAGAAATCAACTTCACCTTTTTGGAATATCTAAGTTTAGATTCTCGAAGACTCTATTTTTCAAAATTTAAGCTCATCCTTTCAAGATAGTACATAGAGACACAAACACCTCGGTACCCTTATATGAAGTCTTTCAACACAATTTTGATGTAAATCATACACACCACTACTACTCGATGACTTGTATGACGCATTTTCACATATTTTTCCTTCACTAGATGAACATGACCATTCCAAGGCCCTTTGTACTAGTCCAAGTCCCTTGAGCATTATTGTAGCACCAATTTCTACCTTTGTTGAGTTATTCTAATCTTATTTCATACCTACGTGACACAATGTGCTGATCACACTTGCTTGCACAATATTTTGACACCTTAGATCCTAATAGATTCCTATAGAAGTCTCTAATCACCCCTTTTACCAGCTCAACACCCTCAAGTAGTCTACTTTCACGAGAATTTCATCACATTCTAATCCTAAAAACATGACATTTAGGTCTAAACATGGCCTCTATACCTCCTAAGATTTCACACATCTCTGACCTTAGGGGAAACTCCAACCACTCAACAAGAGACAACATACTTTTTGAAACTCTTGACATATGACTCGAGTATTAAGCGTGACCAACTTTAATCCATAAGGCCATCTCAGATTCATCAACTAATCATACGACCAAGAACATAGTTTTTACATATTACATCATTTCCTTGCCAATAACTTGACACATATCACATCATTCTTTAACACAGACTCAGGATTTCCTTTACGGTCTCAAGCACTAATTTCTAGTAAGAATACCAACAATAATATCTTCTTGAGTCCTACTTTGTAGACCATCAAAATTAAAACATATTTTGATAGATTTCATAGGGATCATTCATATTTATTGTCATATTATACACTAATGGACATTTCAGTAGACCTTCAAAATTATAATTTACTCTTCATTGACTTGGTTCTAACCCCTGCAACCGGTTCCAGACCATTTCAAGACCATTTTTCAATCTTGCAATCTCCTATTGTCCTTCTAATACAATACCCTGGCATATAGAATTTAGAGCTAACCATGTGGACTAAAGCCCTTTGTGGAGACACATATTTTCATTCAGAACATATGATGATCTTGATAAGATCCTACAATAAGTACTCATTCAAAGAAATGATATTTCTCACATTTTGGAATTCAATTAAAGAGATACAACTCCATATGCCACCTATGCACACAAATATTGATGGATCCATTTGCATCTTGATGAATTTAAAGCCTTCACGAGATCTATGATGAGAAAAACTTGATCATGAAAGTCTCAGAGATCAACACCATTATTTACACACTTTCTCTACGAAGCAAAGATGCATCCATTTGATTGTGATATAGTAAATAACACCGAGAGAAATCTTTATAACAATGATTTTCTTCCACTTCTCTTATAGAACATTATCCACAACTCAGACTTGTAACCTTTGAAGTTTTTACGAAAGGAGCCATTCATTTGGATGAGAAACGCATAGCTAACTTATTTCAAGCAACTTTTTGGAGACACAAATTCGACTTCCTTTTAATGAACAATCTTAGATATCTCTATCATACTAATTTATGTTTATCTTGGAGCTCTCTTGACTCGAGCCACTAACATTAGAACTTTCATAATATCTAGATACACCTTGAAGAATCAAGAAAATTCCTAATGAGCAATAATTGACCCAACATATGCCTGCGAACAAGACACCTTGATGAGAGAACACTTACACACAACATATATATTTTATTTTTGAATGGATGTACTCATTTACATACCATTTTTCATTTACAACTCTTGTGACTCAAGCATTCCCATTAGCATACCTAAAAGAGACATCCTAGTATTGAACCCTTTCAAGGTTTGTAGCTTGAGGCACCTACACCTCTTTAGAGCTCTGTAATGTGGTTAAAGCTTGTTTGGGAAACACTTGTCCTTGAAAAATTCCTTTAACACGAAACCATCTCCTTTGAAGTCTTCCTTTTAGGCCTTGACACCTTCATTACAACCTCACTGGCTTCTTGACTTGATATATCTTGTCAACCAACTTTCACAGGACACCTTACAGATTGACCTTCGATTATTCAACTCACTATGAGACCTTGATTCTTGAGTGTATACCTAGATCCCTCATATCTTGCATATACTTTTGACCTTTGAGAATCTTAATCTTTGACATAGATACCTTGTCACAAACCTAAGAAAACTCTTATTTAGATGATCTTGACCGAGACACTACAAAGCACCATTTTGACCAACACAAAGATATCATTCTTGATATGGTTGAATTTGACAACCCTAAAAATCTATAGATGAGAGACCACATAATTTTGATACTTACGAAGCTTGACATATGATCATTTTAAGTACTTACTATACAATGAATGATTTTTTCCAAACCAACAAAACCTTTACTTGATGCAGATAGAGCTTAAACTGAGATATTTTAATTTTACTAATAAACATGATGTTCGGATCAAGAAACATATATGCATACATTGATTTCAACCTTCAAACCCATAACACCATGACATAGGACTTCTTTGACATGACCATATATGTAAAGAGACCTTTGATAATGTTCACTCGACCCAACACATGGATAAAGTAGGCTTTGATACAAATATGTTTCACACATGCCATTTTGCAACATTTACACTCAGAATTTTGACTCATTATGACACAAAATTACAAGATTACATTGGAGGAAAATATGGTTAATGACAACAACACTTTTAGACACCTATAGATGAAAAGAAATCAAATACATATGAGTGAGTTACTTCACATACCTTATGACACTTGCAGTGTTCCACACACCAAGTGACTTCAACTTATCATGAACTAGAGAGTGAATAACAGTCAAGTACATATGTTCCTCTTCACTTTTGAGCCCTTCAAATATGGAAAACATGCTCCCTTGACCTAATTTAAACTTGTTGACCATGTTTCAGCTTTGATCCCATTAGGATCCTTCTTGACAAACTTCATAATTTGCAAAGTGGACTAAGAATCAATTCTCTTGATGAGTCTTAGCTTGATCAACCATATTTCTTCCCTTAGAATATGACTTAACATCCTTCTTAACCATAAGATCAGCCCTTACAATGAATCTCTTATTATTTTGGCAAAATCTTGTGATATGATATAATTGTTGATTTGTTGAAACAAACAACACTTCTCTTTCTTCTAGGCTAAAACACACTAAGATTCCATCTACAATATTTATCTCTATGCCCATACTCACAAAATTAAAAGCACTCACCTTTGAAGACACTTACACCATTCTCAAAAGGCCTTCTCTTGCAATTTCTAGCTCTATGACCAAAATCATGACAAACAAAGCAATAACCATTGAAAGAAGTACCATACCTCATAGCATTAGGTTTTCTAACTGAGTTAGACCTTCTTGGATTAGCCTTATCAACTGATTTAGTGCTTGGACCAGCTTCATGATCATGCTTTCCATGAAACCCTAACCCTGTTTTACCATATGAGTCTCTTTGACCTTCTAAACACTCATCAATAGATTTGAATATCTTCTCAATTATCTCATACATCTTCAACCTACTAGATGCACTCTCCAAATATGATTTAAGATATTTTAATTTTTCTTCATACTGGAACAAGCTTCCTCTTTCTCCTTTAGGGATTTTGACATATTTTCCACTTGAGATCTCAAATCCTTGATAGCTAGATCATGATATTTCTCCATTTCATCCATTTCATCTTGCAATCAAAAGACCAAAGAATCAACAATCTCATACTTTCTCCTCCAAAGATCAGCTGACTTACCCATTTGTGCTTCTAGGATCTCATTTAAGTTGCTTAAACATGCTACATAAGGACCTAATCTGATACCAAATTTTGGAAGCACAATGGACTGGGGGGGTGAATCAGTCCAATAATAATTATTACTTCAATTACCAAACCATTCATTCATAAAACTAGATTGTCAATTTAATATCCATAACCATGCGTGCTTATTAAGATAAAGAACATTAATCATAAGAGTAAGAAACAAAGTACACAACATAATAACACCCTATGTAAGTAGGAAACCCTCACAGGAAGGAAAACCATTAAAACTATACTTATATTATATAAATCAAAGAAGTTTAGTGAAGTAAAAACTTTACAAGGAGCACCAACCCCTAGTTTAGTAGAGCACCAACCCTACAAGGAGCACCAACCCATAGTTTAATGAAGAACCCACTCCAAAAGGAGGATAAAAACCCCTAGGACAACCAAACACCAAATAAGACACCTATATAATTTTTATCTCTATTTTTTTTCTACTGCCACAACTAATGGAGATCAAATATTTAGCTCACAAACCCTAGCTCAAACCATAGGGCATCAAACTTGCTCTATCTTCTTCTTTCTCAAATTCTCTTGGCTCTAAACTCTTGATCTCATGTCTTCAATCAGTCATAAACCTGTAATTATCTTCCTTAGAATTCAAACCATGCAAACATACTTGTAAAACACTCTCCTCTAGGTTGCACTTCTTACCTCCAAGAGCACTAGTTCAAAAATGAACCCAAAACATCACTTTTATACCTTTTTATTTCTTCTTACCCAAAGGAGGCCAGTCATACACCTTTGGTTTTACCAATGAATCAATAAAAACATCCCATAAATTTTTCACAACTGCTACAAGTGACCCATATGGGCTGGCCAGAAAAAAACACACTTTCATGCACCAAAAATCACCAAAACACATGCATCGGAATGCCAAAATTCTTCTCATTCCAAAAACATGGTTATTAAAGCTCCCATATTCATAAAAAATGAGTAATATATCATTTAAACATTAACCATGGCCACAATTTATCTCAACTAATCAAATTATTTCATTTAATGGGCCCAGTATTATTTGTATTTCTCAAAACTACTGTTTCCTACACCCTTCAACACCCTGTAAACTTCATTATGCCACCAAATGAATTAAACATAAAAATACATTCCATGTATCCAATTGATGGAAATTATATAACATGTATAACACTTATAAGTAAGTTATAAGTCTTGAATCAACCACCTGCTCAAACCACAACCACGTTTGTCTTCACCAAATCAACCTACCCAAAAAGTTGTTTCCAAAGATTAGCTCATAAAAATATTTATATGAAAATTAAATACCTATAAATGGATCAATTGGATTCAAACTTAATCCATAATCACATTCCATAAGATAGAAAACATCACCTAATCCATATATTTTTCAACGAACTCAAAACTTTCAACAATTACGGTTTAATCCCGCACCTGGAAAAAATATTCCTGCTTACAAATTTACCTAGAAACTACATCAAAAAACATCATCATGAGAAAAAACTAATATCAATCGAAATATATCTGAATCATCTTTCCAACACAACTTGAATCATATTCAAACTCCACTTGTAGCTCATGTAATGATCATTTTAATGAAGACTACTTTTTATGTACTCAAAACTGCCCTTTGACCAATCAACCTGAATGGAGCTCATCGACAATTAAATTGCATCAAAATTTCTTGAAATCTATTTGGAAATCAATAAAATCCCACATAAATCATATAAAAACAATTTAGTTCATACCTCATTTGGCAACTTTCTCCTCAAACTGGAACTCTTTAGAAACTATATTTTTAGGTGGGGCCCACATATGGTCACATGATCTAACATACCTTTATGGAAATATGGAATATTCCTCTATAAAATAAAATCATAAAATTTTCAATATTAATAAAAATTGCGCTGATACAAATTATTTTCTACAAATTGCTCCTAGCTAGGGTTTAACTAGGGTTTCAAACCACTTTATCTTCTTAATGATCATTCATAAAAATGTGATGATAAAACCACCTAATTATTTTTGTGAAATATTTATAACTGACCTTAGAATATATTCATAGTATCTCAAGTTCCCATGAAAAGCATACAATTCACAACAAGCATCGGAAGGTCAACTTTTGTCACAAAAACATACTGTTTCTTACCTGGTTTTGGCCAAAACTTGCATATCTTCAAAAATATTGAGCATAATGACCTGAAATTTTGCATGAAGCACCATAAAAAAATCCTATAAATTATTAAATTAACCACATAGCCCAAATATTCCTAAAATTCTCCAACTATTAAGACTTACCTATGTAAACTTGCATGTTTCCCACTGCTTGCTTCCCAAAGACCTCATATATGCATCTAACCCTCGATATATGACCTGAAACTTACCATAAACCTTAGGTACACTACCACCATTCTGAAATAATTCTTTAATAAAAATTATTGGGTTCAAATCTCACATCTCCATCTCATTTTGCATGCTCCAGGGCTAGAAACAATCCTGGAATGACCTAACTCAACACATTGTAACCACATGACCTGACCATAATGACCTTGTGTAGAATCATAAAAACTTTTAATGCACCTCATGGACTATGAATGACATCATGAAACTCTCCAACCAACTCATGATGACTCAAAACATGATTCTGCCTAGCAAACCAAGCACTAGGACAACATTGTACTCCACCAAACCACATGAACAACATGCTTGACACTTGAACAACATCATAGGAGACTCATACAACACCATGACACCCTTTTCCATCAATGGGGTTTGACATCAATGAAAAAATAACCCACAATGGCCAACACTTTTTTCATCAATCATGTAAATGGTTGGCTTTTATCAACAAGTTACATGATGAATTAGTGAATAACCTAAATTTGTCCTTGTAATAAACACAACTAGTGAAGGTTATGTGGTGGAGGAATATCAGTAAGTAGGGTTGATCTGTAGTAAATGTATGGCTTTTTTGGAATAATTTCAGATGTATTTATGTCTATATTAGTAGGGTCACTTTCACCAAAGTTAGTGGTGTTGTGCAATGAGTGGGGAAACCATTTTTATGGAAGTGGGGAGGAGATTCTTGTAATCCCCTATGTATTTGAGGATGGCATCATCATTAATAAACTAATCCAAAATAGGTAAGTTGAGAGAGATAGTATGTCAATAAGGTGTGTCTTTGACCAACTAAATCTTAGGATGACATGGAATATAGCCAATTAATTAAGTTGTGTGAGAAGGGACACATGCTTGGGGATTCCCTGACCATCTCTTCTAAGACCATTCCTAGAAAAAATATGTTGTAACAAAAATTTATAACATATATCATATGTATTGTAATCAACTGTATGATTTTTGTGCATGAAAATGGGGGTATGTGGATTCTCATGCTGAAAAGTATTACCAAAAGGGTGATGGATCGGTTAGAATATCATATACTACTCCATGGTACAAATACTTAACCCATGCATGTAGAGTAGAGGGTACAACATGCATGGCATGTAACCAAGGTCGACCTAGAATAATATTATAATTGATATTATTAGGCATGACCTAGCATGGAATATCAAGAGTACAAGGACCTACTATAATTGGCAAAGTGATCTCCCCAATACTCACTTAGGCATATTGTCAAACCCATGAATACATAGGGAAGAGGGAGTTAGGTCATTAGTAGAAATTCCTATTTGATGTAAAAAATAAATGTTACATATGTTAAGGCTAGAGCCATTATCAACAAGAGCACATTTTACCAATACATTACAAATTTTGACTTGGATATACAATGGAACATTATCAATGATATTTTGAGAGGAAATATCAGCTGGTATGAAAGTAATGTGTTTGAAATGCATTGCAAGACCACTCATGATATAAGATTATATATATATATATATATATATATATATATTGCATAAGTATTTGAACATATGTGAGTATATTTGAGAGTGGTTGTGAGAGTTTGCATGCATACAGGGTAGGTCTCAAGATAAGTTAACAAATAGGTATCCATTATTTACTTTGAAAACACAAACTAAGAATATCCTATGCATGTAAATGTACGAGAATAATAAAATTTATATTACAAACAATTTGGGAATCTATGGTAACTAGGGTTAAGCCAATATTAGTTTCACTAAATGATTAAACTAAAATGGTTAAATTTATGGGTGTTGGCAACCGATGGTAGATTATCCTAATCAATTATTTTCCAAAGATAATTATAGTAATATAAATAATACTCATTTAACAAAGATAAATAACTATATATTATGCAACAAAGTACTAACAATGATAAGGAGAAGAAGACTTAGTTGATATTTCGACTTCACGTGCTAATTTGGGTGACATGTTGACTAGTGAAGGTTGGAAATGATTTGGAAAAGCTTTGTTACTAAAAATATCCTAAAAGATTCCTATACCAAGGTGTATGGTACATCCCAAATCACACCCCCACTATGGAACTTTCTATATGCCCTTTCCTTCTATACTTTCAGCTCCCGAAACTTCTTAAGACTCGTGCACTACTTCCTCATCTACTCTCGAAACTTTGTGCTTCAACATTGAGCGATGCTCATTGTGTAGCTAATCGAATCTTAAAATAATTATAAATGGTGTAGGAGTCCTACAAAACAAACATTAGTTGTGTTGTGGTCACCGCTATGTACCTTTGACTTCGCCACTACTCCAAAGAGGGCTCAAATCGTATGTCATTCTTACCTAACATGTGATATATAGAATGTATGCAACCAAATTGATAACCATGACCTTGCAACAATGTAATTTTACTTGAACCTTTTCCTTGGATTGACTTGAATTTGATAACCAAAATGGTTAAATTTACGTGGGTTGGTAACCGATGGTAGATTATCCTAATTAATTAATTTTCAAAGCCAATTGCAACAATATTAGGAATAATCATTGAACAAATATAAATAGTGATAGATAACGTAATAAAGAACTAACATCAAGATAATGAGAAGAAGACTTAGTTGATATTTTGACTTCTTTGATAATATGGGATGACCTAATGACTTGAGAAGGGTGTAAATGATGCGGTAGAGCTTTGCTACAGAAAATTGTCTGAAAAGTTGTATGGACCAAAGTTTATGGTATGGACCAAAGTTTACCCCCACTATAGACATTTCTATATGCCCTTGCCCTCTTTAAATTTAGCTCCTAAAACTTCACATGTATTTGCATTGCTTCCTTATATGTTCCTATATGCAACTTGCACCTTCGACATTATGCAATTCTCACCATGTCGCCGATTGACTGACTCTTCACAATCCCTATACGGTGAAGGAGTCCTACTAAACAAGAAGTAGTTGTATTTTGGCTACCCTTGTGCACCACTGATGTCACCACTAGTCCTAAGAGGTTTCAAACGCACGCCATTCTCATCTAGCATGTGATATCTAGAATGTATGTAACCAAATTGATAACTATGACCTTGCAATAATGTAATTGTACTTGAACCTTTTCCCTAACTTGACTTAACTTTGATAATGTCCACTTTGTATTTACAGATATGAGTGAATGACTACCCTATAATGAATATGCATAGTATGTATAGCTCAAGGGAGTCTTGGAGTATCTTTGCTTGTGATTTCTCTTAGTATTTTCTCATTGGAATGTTAGGTTTCAAGTAGATAGAATGCCCTCCTTAATGAGAGATGAATAACTTGCTTATATATGTGTTTTGGATATGGAAAACTTGGATAAGACCAACTAGAAGTGTACCAAAAAATTTCAAATTAGAAAAATTACCATTAGAGGGAGAGGGATTAAAAAATCCACATCGGCCCATAGCGTATGGGTGTTATGGCCCTTTCTAGACGCTATGGTCCTAGATACATGGGTGAGTAATTTAAAAGTTGGAATTGTAATATGTGAGGGTATAACCTGATTTGATGGATTAATATGACTATTATGTGAACAAATAGGTTGTGTGTGCAAACAAGAATGAGTGAGATATAACTAGGGATAACATAATAGGTAAATTTAGCAAGTATGGGATAGTGTTGTATAATTTTTGTTGTTGTAAGACATGAATTATCAAAATGAGTGTCTACACTATCACCAAATTACTAAAATGACCATATATGAAAATAATCAAAGAATGTAATGAAACAAAAAATGTATTTTTGAATCGATTATGTGCGATAAAAGCATCCAAGTAATTTAATCAAACATATATATTTTGTTGGTTATGCTTTGATTACTAAAAATTTAAATTTTGAATTGCCAAAAATTGTGCTAATAATTAGGGTCAACAAAAAAGGTTTTTGTTAAGTACATAAAAATAAAGAAAGATATCAAAGAATTTTTAAAATATTCCCATTATGAGTAAAATATTTGATGAAAGGTGATTAGCAATTAGGAATCCCTAGAAAGAGACCCAAAGGGTAGGATAAAACACGAACCCTAGGAAAAAATGAGAAAACTAGATTTAGGGTACATGAAAGGTGAGAATCAGGTTTGGATCTAAATATACACTGTAGAAATGCAACCCTAAGGAAACTAGAGTTGGAAGGAAGTTACAAATTTTATTTCGAGTCAGGTTCACCAAATGTTTAAACTCTTTTTAACCTTAACAATTTGAATGTTATGGACATAAAAAGCACTAAAAAGGAATGTAATGTTTGAAACTAGGAGCTATCATGGTTAATTAACTTCTAACATTAACATACAATATCAAAATAAAGTATTGGTTCTTGCAATTAATGATTACAATATGCTAAAGCTTGAAAAAACAAAAGGGAATATATACTTAGCTACACAATATTATACAAAAGGGATCTAGATGCATAGACTAGAGGATATGGGAGTGTAGAAGCTGAAAATGCTTTGTTTATGATACTATGACTTGAAAACCTCTTGGTGCAAGACTGCATACAAATTGATGTGATGTAGAATCTAGTTTTGCCCCTATGGTACAATCTTGGAAACTTTTAGAATGAGACTCTATAACTTTATGGGTCCTTTATTGGTATGGAAATGTGTTTTGATGTCAAATCCTAGTTGTCTCACAAGCCTAAAACAACATACAATCGGTTGGATCATGCCAAAACCCTAACCATGGGTGGAAGACCCTATAAGAAGGTTACTATTTGGGTTGAAGTATAATCCATGCACCTCCCCGTCAATACTACTCCAAAACAAAACAATGGATTATCCTCCAATTTACATGTATATAGTAGTTTTGCTGCAATTTTTTCTACATTAATATTTGTATCAAGTGCATGCCAAAATTTGATTTGAAAGCTGCGTAGACAAAGCTATAAGAAATTGACCAATAAAACCTCTTGGTTGAATGAGACCATTATTAAATTGAACCACATAAAGTTCTCCACCTAGCATGTAACATCTATATGAATGTAGGTTGTTAGCAACCTGAACCACTTTAAACATTCTTGAGAGGACAAGGAACTTGGTATGCTTGGATATGAGGGAAGATATACTCCTTGACATGGTTGAGTGCTTCAGACAGTAATAATGGCTTCCCTAATGAATATGCATATAATTTGGGAATATTCGGGAGCCTTGATTTCTTGTTACATGTATTTGTAATGAGGGTGCCAATAAAGTGTTAGGTTCATGAACAAGGTGATGTTAACTTGCTTATATAAGACTCCAAAGGTAAATTATCATAACGAGGATGTCCTAGGAAGATAAAAAGACCCACCAAATTTTATTACATTAAACTTAGAGTTGGAAAATATGTCGGTGCGGGACTATATAGATTGGCTAGAACTAGATTATACAACTTCACCAATCAGTAAGGCTTTGAACAGGGATGTAGTGAATAAATATGAAATTTACACAATGAAAAGTAGAGTTTAAGCACTAGTATTATGTATTAATATTCATAATTTGTCAACATATCAGTGTGTGGGAATAAGAAAGTTAGGAAAGAGAAAAATGATGGATTAAACGAGGATATGATATGGGTTTTTTTATTATCAAAGAAGCACAATCATAATTAGCATTACGAAAAAGTTAGATTACTAAATTTGAGTGTCTACAATAAGTACCACATCTACACTTCTAAGGTTATGGCTATACCAATGAAGGAGTGTTATGGTTACGATCAATATGCCTTGTTTCACCTAATTTTTGGGTTTGTTGTGCTTTGTTGTCTTGACATGTTCTCCACTATCATTTTTGAAAACTACATCCATATTTTTGAATAATTATGTATCATTATAAAACCTTGATTATTTATCCCTTTTCAAGCATTTCAATTATTTCTATTTTCACCCAAATTGTTCACATTTTTGTAATTAGGCCAAATTTATAGAGTTATATGTGCATTAAACGTCATGTATGCATATATAAATGTAAAGCCACAAGCGTATACCGATTCTACACTCTAATCCATATAGCCTTGACATCCTCCCATAATATGGTTCCCCCTCTCCCTTATATATTAGATTACAAATATTTGTGAAGTCGGCCAAAAAAATAAGTTACCCCTTCACCCATTAGTGTAATAAGTGAAAGGTCCTATATATCTATGGGGGCTATCAAGGGCCTCCATCCCGTATTTAAATAAGGGACCCCATAACTATATAGGACCCAACTCTTAAGTCTCAATAACTTAATATGATTGGACAATCAACCCAATATAGAGATATGGCACTAGATAAATATATCTACATGTAGGTCCACTTTAAATTAATTATCTATTAACTCCCAACCATTGGCGGTTGGTCACATGCGATCTATAAACCAAATTTGAATCCATTAATTATCTATAAATAAATAAGCATTTTTATTATTTGATCATCTACCACCAATCGATACATCTAGAACATATTAAATACATGCTTGGTTTCTTTTGTTATTTTTCATATTGATTAGTCAACAATTATTTATTCAATTTGTAGTATTTGAAAAAACATAAAGGCTATGTTAGAGTAAAATGATTATTTCATTTTACCTAAGTGTTAGGAAATTATATTGTTAGTGCTCCATTAGTAAATTATAATTACGTGAAGTAATTATAATGTTATTATATGTTGGTAAATATGTTAGTAATTTGTTATATAGTTGTTAAATAAAACAACTTATAACAAATATGAGTGTGTGAGTTTGGACAACTCACGTAGATTGATTGGAGAGTTGTTATAGCTACTTCCTATTATTTAGGAAGTCTATTTCCTATATATATGTAAATGTATCTGAATGTAATATATGATGTGAATAATATATTTGGTGTTTCTGCTGTGCAAACTTGTGCATTCTTCAAGATTTGGTATCAGAGCGATCTGATCCAGTATGTTAATGGAGTAACGATTGCAAAGGGGGCAGTGGTATTTTGCTTTGTCCCGGTAATGAGAGAATTAAGTGAAAAATTCATGTAGATTAGTTTTCTAGAAGCAAACTATTATAGATTGTAGGATATTTTTATACGCAGCAGTTTCTTTGTAGCATGGATCTGTGGGAATACCTCTATGAAATGCACTCCTGATGGCATCGACATAGATCTCTCAGGCCTGTCAAATCTAGGAGGATTTTTCTAGACTATCAACCGTGGTTTGAAGTTTGAGCGTCCATGAATGATTCCATGGAATGTTTTCTAATGTCCACGTCATTATTGTCGTCTGACTGTTTTCTTTCATAGATCACTCACTCCTTCAATGCATTTGTGATCTGAAACAAGAGATCATTAGGAATGTATATTGCTTAGATCAGTTTCAACGGATCGACCTCTAAATGCAGCATCAAATGTTGATGAATAGACTTGGTTCAACAAAAAGTTAAAACGCGGCATGCAGTATCAGACATCCTGTATGGTTCGACCACTTTCCAAGTTAATCAGTCAACTCCCACGGTGCATTCATCCTGACGGTTTCTGTTCCAAATTCTCTCCTGTACACGGATTTCGTGGAGCACCTCTAAAACTGCACTCCCAACAGCTGTCAATAGATGATCATTTTTGTCTCAGTTTTGCTGAACCGCCTCAAAACCAAAGCCCACAGCTCAAAATACCATCGATCCAGGTGACATCTACCAGTGTTTTCATTTCAGTCTCTGCTCCACGTTTGGTGTTGGGGAGATTTGAGGTTGGAATCTCCTCCATTTGGGAATACAAATTGACATGCAAAAATAGCCATGATCGATCTGTTGTTTCATACTTTCGCTTCTTGCTAAGTCCAGAGAGAGAATCTTCAAAGAGGGAAAAACCGGTGCGAGCCCGTCTGAAATGGAGGAAGAGCAGGAGGTGGAAGCGTCTTGCATGGTTCGTGATTTAAGGATTGTCCATTAAATGACATCTTTTTTAGTTATTATCAATCAATAGTAAGTCATTACGGCAGTCTTATTTTAGATAGTCTTTGAATTTGATTGTTCGTTTAATGTGTTGTGGTCGGTTTAGATTTAAAGTAGTGTTATTTGAAAAGTAATAAATTGATTGCTTTTTAAATGTTTTGTTTACCTCTTGGTAAGTATTGTTATAGTTTGTCAAATTGTATTATTAGAGTCATTGTGTATCACATTCATAATCGTATATTTGTTTAAGTCAATGTTTGTAATTGTCAATATATTAGTGACAAATATTATTGTCTAGGTCAAATGAGTCATTTTTTTATATCATTGTTGTTGTCAAAAGAAAAGTATTTGTGTTAAAATTGACATCTAGAGTCTCGTCAAAAGTTGTGTCAAAAATATATTTGTGTCATTTTGTTATCGTCATTTAGGTGATTATTAGGAAAATTGTCAAAATAAAAAAAAAATTTCCCGCATTTCAACTGGACGCACTATCGGTGGAATCCGACGTCCTCTGATATGCATTTGAGCTCCATGATCAAATCCAGCTGAGCTAGCAGCATGAAACCGGAGGCAGGAGGCATCGGAGGTTGGAGGTCATTCAGCGACCTCTCGTCAGTTGCCAACGACGGGGCCGCATATCAGCTTTGGTGACATGTGTGTGTGTGCAGTTTGATTTCAGTGCTTCCAGTGTGGTGTGCCTCAGTTTGCAATGATCTTGTTTTCAATAAGTGGAAATTTCACATTGAGGGGGGAACATCATTCCAATGTTCCATTTCCAGTATGTCAGCTTTTTCTATGTATGTATGAGCAACAGATTTCAGCAGAATTTCCTATGTTATTCCCTGCAGTGAGATGTGACGAGGGCTGAGAATAGTACTTTGCATATCATGATGTGGTTGTAGGTAAACCACTTGAAAACCTTCATTTGTGGTTTGTGGTAAACCAATAGCAAAACCACCATTCTTGGTTGTTGGTAATCCATTTGCAAAACCATCACTTTGTGGTTTGTGGTAAACCAATTGCAAAACCACCATTCTCGGTTTGTGGTCAACCGTTTGCAAAACCATCCCTGAGGTTTGTGATCATCCTGTGAAAATCACCAGATCATGAGCAGGTGCAAGTACAAAGGCAAGTTTTCCCCATGTTCGCACTAAGGGGGGGAATGTTAGGAAATTATATTGTTAGTGCTCCATTAGTAAATTATAATTACGTGAAGTAATTATAATGTTATTATATGTTGGTAAATATGTTAGTAATTTGTTATATAGTTGTTAAATAAAACAACTTATAACAAATATGAGTGTGTGAGTTTGGAGAACTCACGTAGATTGGTTGGAGAGTTGTTATAGCTACTTCCTATTATTTAGGAAGTCTATTTCCTATATATATATGTAAATGTATTTGAATGTAATATATGATGTGAATAATATATTTGGTGTTTCTGCTGTGCAAACTTGTGCATTCTTCAAGACTAAGGAAATATTAACTTAGGGTGGACTATATTCAAGTTAATTGGCTCGGGTTTATCTTATGCCTATTTTTACATGTGCAAGTTTACATGTGGTATATTTTTAATATATAAATTATGTAATCAAGCCAACGTTATATAAAAATAAGAGATCTCTTTCACATTTAAACTTGAGGGATACATGTCATTATGTTGAAGGTATTGTATAAGTTGGAGTGAACCTTTCCCCCTCTGACATCCGCACATAGTTGACATAATAATATTTTAATCGTTGTGAAGGCACAAATTTCTACGCATCTAAAAATACCATGAATTCGCTGACGCAACCCCCTGTCTTCCGCAATGCCTGTCTTCCACAATCCCTATAACATGTCACGTGGCTCATGTCTTCCAAAATTCCTATACATCCATGTGCCAATCTTCAATCTTCTTCTTCTTCTGCATACAACAAAGAAAACAACGGCAGGCAGTAGTTTCCTCTCAGAGACAATTGAACCCGCTACAGATACAAATACAAATACAAATCAATCAATTTCTATGGCTAAGGCGAGGCGGTAACTTACACTTGCACCTAAGTAAAGGCCCCAATGTTTTTTAAAAAGAAAGGAAGGAGTGAATCGAGGTGAATGGGGATTCGGTGATCAAAATTAAACCCTTCCCACCACGAAAGAATAAATAAGTAAAATAAAAATAAATTGACTTCCTCTATTTTTTTACGGAATTAAAATAAACTTTATAAAATTTCAAAAGTAGAATTGTGAAGTATGCAAGAGATCAGGCGAATGAAGTGAGACACGAATGACTTCAGTTGGCTTCAAACAATAGTGAAGATGCATGGGTGAAATCAGACTAGACGACTGCATACATCATGATGGAGGAATGGGACTTTCTGAGAGAGATATGTCATCCACCGTCCAGTTGGAACAGTTACGGGAGGATGATAGCTGGCCATTGAGCCTTGTCACAAAATGGTGTGTTTCAATCTGTCTGCTCATGTCATGAGAATATATTGCCCAAGTGCACACATGCTACCACCCAAAAAAACAAATGGGATTTCCACAATAAGCAGCCTACAAAAGAATATATATACCATGAAAACAGATAAATTTATACCTGTTGAAACTACTTGAGAGGCGACATGGTCTGCAGTATCTTGGCACCCTTATCAATGAGATTGGACCCCATGGTGAGAGGCTTCCCTGGAACATCTTCTGTTGTTGATGGCATGAGACCATGAGGAGGTCTATCACTTGATGTCATTCTTTATTTTTTCTTAAATCACTGTACATATTTTTCTATCCAAATCACTGCATATAAATCACTCATCTAACTGAAAATTCAATAGATTGAGAACTCAATCAAAATGAATTCAAATATACATATCCATCTTCATTATGTGTGGTTTGAGTGTTCCTCTAGATGTGTTTATCAAGGGGCTTTGGGGAATGGCCAAATGGAAAACTAATAGCATGCATTGTACACCAAGTGCTGGAAGCTGACACACGTGTATCTCAACATTCAAATGAAATGTCTCCAGATGTAATGAATTTTAATTATAGAAAGCATGAATTTCTGGCCAAACACAAATTTTAGGTAGATGAGAGAGCTTCTTAGCTGCTGATTTTGTTTACAATTTCAATATAATCACAATTGAAGCTCCCACTAGACCAATACAAGATTTATAACCCAAGATTAGTGGGTTAAATGTGGGACATGCAATTATTTAATTTATGTAATTATTTTCTCTAACTTTTCATTTATGACTTCATCAATAACACAATGACAAACAAAACAAAATATTAGCAACATTTTCTCCATATTTTATTTCTTTTTGTAGGGTTCAAAGCCAACCATTAGTTTCCTACAATCGATGGATAATTTCATTGCATTGACTAAGTGAACCCTCCATATGGCTTAACATAGATGCAAAACAATGTTATTCTTAAGCTCGCTACTATTTTTGATATAGTCGTCTTCTATTACTCAATTCTTATTTCATCATGTCCCACACTTGTTCCATAGATCAATAGGAATGTTGATGATGGGAAACCCTATTACTATCTTATTAGCTAAAAAGAAACCCTACATCAAAGCATAAATGATAGATGGATTTTGTTGGATGTTTTTGTTGCAAATGCTTTGGTAGACATGTTTGTACAATTTTGAACCTTACACACGACACATGAACAATTTTTTCGATCGCTAACATCTTGGACTGTTTATTTGATCATTGACATGTTGCGCTTAAAAACAATTCCAAAGGATTGACATTGGAGAAATAAATAAACAAGGGATTCCATATTGGTTTGTTCTAGACATGATCCTAAATCTCTGCAGATTTACTTTTTTCCTTTTCCTTATTTATTATGATAACATTCTTAGCCACAAACTGAGAAAATACAGTGCATGAACGTATTGCTTAAAACTTGCTTCACAAAAGGGATAGGAAGTCATTTAATAGTTGTTTCTATTAGGATTTTACTATATGGACATTACTTTATAATTAAGTGTTGGTTTTTTCCGTGTGACATCTGCCCACATTTCATGACTTTAAAGTGGCATTTTAAAAATGCTTTAGACAACACCATTGTAATTGTCAGTCAAACTTCCCATTTGGAAGCATGGATGGCTTTTGGAATATCTTGATTTTCACACTATAGTTTTATATATTAAAACTATTTGGGCATTATTTGTGTTTGTTTTTCCACATTGTTCGTAACATATCAAAGTCTCATATAACCATGCTATTAGATTCATGCGCCTAAAATAAAAGCTTGTAACTTTCACTTGTATCAACCATGCTAACAAAAGCGGGCATCAACGAATATAACCAGGATCCATTCGATCATTGTTGCATCATTCCCACAAACACTCATATGACCAACTGATGGAGGGGCTCAATTGTCACTTGCTTACTTCCAATTAATTGAGTTTAAAACTAAAAAGTGTGGGTGCAAAGTGTGACAAGAAGTTGACATTGCGGTAGATTTTCCATATGTTTTTGGTCTTTTTAGGGTGATTTACATTCACGTAAATAATGTAAGTGATATTGAGATGATAAATTACAACACAATATGCATACATTGTTTGGGTGGGAACAATATGAACCATGGAATAGATGTGGGACATGCAAGTATTTATTTCCCGCATTTTTTATCTCCAACTTTTCATTCATGTATTTGTCTTATGTAACAATTTAAATGCCATAAATTCTAAAAATTGACAGGATAAGAAACAAAACAAAAAATATCAAGGCCCATTTTCCCCATATATTTTCAAAATATTTTTGTAGTGTTTGTGCGAGTTTTTAGTTCCCTACAACTGACGTACAAGTTTATTGCACTAATTGAGTGAGAGTCAATATGGCTTAACATAAACACAATACAATGTTATTCTTAAGCTCCCTATTTTTGATATAGTCTACTCATGTGACTCAATACATATTTCATCACACCCCACACTTGTTCCATACATCAATACGAATGTTGATGAGGGGAAACCTTAATCACTAACTTATTATCCGAAAAGAAAACCTTAACGAAAATGTGCATGAAATTGATGACATAAGAAACCCAAAATTGATGTAGGGGCATCATTACTGAACATCAAAAATGACAAATTACTCTTCTTGAGTTATGGAGGATGATATAGGTGTTTTGGGGTATGATAAAGGTCCGAGAAGGAGATTTAAGTGGCTAAGTTGTTCGAATTTCAAACTTGTCATTTTCCCTCCAAAAGGACATTCAAATTTCAAAAGCATGTAAATATGCCTATAAGGGCTTGCTAAGGTGTAAACAGGATAATTTAAGTTATGAAATGGTGAATTAGGTCTTAGGAGGTGAGTGATGAGTCTACATATGTTTTAAAATGATGAATTATGCCTATTTTGATAATGTATGGGCTTATAAGGAGGTAGTTAGGGTTAAGAGCAGGTGGAATGAGCTTAAAAAGGTAGATGTATTCAAGTTATAGAGTTAGTTGGTGGAAAGGAAGGGAGAACCTTCTTAGGAGGATGATGGATGAATGAAGGAAAGCCTCCTCATGGTTGAGAGGAGCAATTTTGTAAACAATTATAGCAAAATCAGTACATAGCTCAACTTTGTTGTGATGCAAATCTTGTGTTGATGGTGAATGATTTCAAGTTTGATATGAATGCAAGTTGATATTTATTCTCTCTGTAATCTTCAAGGAAGGTAAAAGATTTAATTTGATCTTTTCATTATTAGTGACTTTGTGAAGAGATATTTTGTGTTTGCATTTAGTATGGAAGGTAATCCCTTGTCTTAATAAGAAAACTCTCATGTAAGACTGTAAGATTGTATGTGGAAAAGTTTTGAGACTAAGTCTCTTGTAAGACTTCTGGTTTAGTTATATTTTGATAGTCCTCGGGAATAGAAATTAGTAGTGCAATACTAGAGATTGAGGATTTGTTACCACATTTGGAAATTTGTGAAAAGATAAGGGGTCAGACTGTTTTAATCTGTTACAGTTGAGAGGGAGTTATTTGTTTCCTTTGTAATTTATTGGTGTGGTAGGCTTTATTAGTACCTATGGAAGAGTTTTAGGATGTATCGGTGCAGATAAAGAACGAATAAAAGAAGCTTGGTAAGTGAATAGTGAAGATTGAGGGTTTGAGAAAACTAAACCCCGCCCTACAAGCTAGAACAATGAAGGAATGGTTCATATCCATGGATAGAGGCTTAGTAGAAGCCCAATGATGACTCGAGATATGTTAGCCAAGTGCATGCGGACATTAAGTAAAAGTTAGAGACTTTAAAAATAAAGGGAATGAAAGATATAAGAAATTAAAGCTTCTTGGGCATGTCACAAGTGCTAGTTAGGGTTTAAAATAAAAAATCATGATAAAAACCTCACCAAGTGAAATTTTTCTTTGTAATTTGAAAAAACGTTCTATACCTTATCTAATATCATATTCAAGAAGATTTTTGGTTTTCATTGGTGGATTTTTAATATTTTCATAATCTCAGGAGGGGAAACGGTGAAGTCGGGGAAGACCTAATTATTAAGACACATTAACAAACGAAGTCATTTTTTTCCTTGGTGTTAAGACTCACAATTTACATGCCTCTAGAAATCAATAACGGGTCCTCGAGAATGCTTGAGTTCATGTTTGAGAAGTGCTTGCATGGAAAGTTAGAGGAGTTGAAAGGCGCCACGACCTAGTTAGTCCTTCTAAAGCTAAATTGCAAAGGTGAAACAAGGAGAGTTGAGTAAAGAGTTAAGCCCTAAAGTTTTACAAGCATACCAATGGTAGTGAAAGGCCCCTAGTGAATATTATAGTCTAGTGGAGGTGGCTCTAGAAACCCATTTGCATGGGTGGAGCAAATAACCTTGTCTTAAGGGAAAATAGGCGGTTTTTGTATAAGGGAGAGTGTCATTTTACTTGGGATTGTGTGAATTCATTTTGGTGGGAATAAAATAGTGATTTGGAGTGTGCATGATCAGGGAAAGTGATAAGAAAAATGAATTAGGCTTCAAGAGGGAAAACTGCTTGATTTGGAGGTTAAGACCGGTAAGGCTAGTGGTGAAGGTAAATGACGGTTTGGTATACAATAAGAATTGATTGTTTATTTCATCAAGTATCATGATGGTAGTAAAAATAACAAAGTATGGGTTTTTTTGAATAGATTATGGAGTCCTTTCAAGCTAATTTGACCCAAATATGCAAGATGTTAGTTATTTTAGCTTCTTAAAGAGCTTTAATTTGTAAATATTGGGAGTAAGTGGTTGAATTGATTTTCCTAACATAGTTGGATGAATGCAAATGTGTGGAACCTTCTACATCAAAATGCATTTATTTTAACCTTGAAACCTGTTAGATTTTCCTCT
This sequence comes from Taxus wallichiana var. yunnanensis, assembly GCA_018340775.1. Classification (NCBI taxonomy): domain Eukaryota; kingdom Viridiplantae; phylum Streptophyta; class Pinopsida; order Cupressales; family Taxaceae; genus Taxus; species Taxus wallichiana. The sequence goes on from CM031235.1 coordinate 706,989,459, forward strand.
TCTATATTTTTTCCCCTTTATGCGAAAATTGCATTCACCTAAATAATATAACCATGATTGACATGATACATTGGAACACATATAAAAATATTATTTGGATGGAAACAATCAAAGTTGTGGAATAGGTGTGGGACACGCAACAATTTAATTCATAATTTAATGACACTGACTGAGTGACCCATCAATATGGCTTGAAATTAACGCAATACACCACTATTCATAAGTTTGATAATGTTTTCTATTTTGTTGACTCCAGATACTCAAAAATTATTTCATCATACTTCGTGGCTCTATAGGAATGTTTATGAGGGGATTCTTAATTGAAATATTAATAGCTAAAGATAAACCATAATCATAAATGAGCATGAAATCAGAAACATAATGAACCCCCATTGCAAAATTGTAGTTTTTAACATATGTTGACTTTGGAATTGAACCAAAAAGAAAGTTTTCCTTTGAAATATTCATTAACAACACCTTGCTTTCTAAAATGTCTCCATACTATATTACCCCGATCCTCTTGTACATCGTATCCCATTTCTCTTTTAAACAATTGACACGTTATATAAAATACACATATATATATATATATATATATATATATATATATATATCCTATTGTAAGAAAGATGGCTTCCACATAATGGTTCCACCCAATATTATCCTCTCCCAATTGCTTCTCCTCCCTCTAACCACCTCTTCTACACCCCTCTTCCTCCTTTTATGTTTTTCTCCCTCAAAATCAACCTCCTATTGGACTTCCTTTGGAGTTCACATCGCACATTTCTCGTGTGATTGCTAGTATTATAACAAGTAATTGAGATATTTATTATTATATTGTCAAATAGATATGGTGTTGCCTAGTTTCTAAATTCTTAGTGATCATGTGGCTATTAAGGAATGTGTTTCTCATATTGAAAATTTTAACATTTATATATCTATAATGGTTTAGTCTTTCCAAATATGGTGTATTTTAAGGGAGCATTTTCAAAATTAAAGGCAATTTAATTTTTTTAGCGGTGAAAACATGCTTTAGGGGATTAAGATGTTTTTTTTTGAATATTTGTATTTTTTTAAATTAAAAATCCTTAGAAAATATTCAAGGGTATTTTAATTTTATTTTGGAAGCTTCCTTTTAATTATAGAAAATCTCATTTAAAAAAATTAAATAGTTTTTTTGGTGAGGAGTATTTTTAAATTGTTAAAAGTTTTACATTGAGCCTTTAAAGTCTTTCGTGATTTGATGGTGTCACCCAAAATGGCTTGGGTATTTCTATAATATCCTTGTTCTCCATTTCTATTACTACTTGGCCAATAATCAATATTATTCTTGTTGATATTTCATAGTTAAGCTACCCCTCCTAACCCTAGTATTTTCGACCACTTATCATTTTGTTGCCTCTATGTCATCACTAATTATTTGGATGCTACACATCCTTCATTTTTTTTTCTCTACTATTCCTATATACCCTCTCACTTAAAGTATCACGAGCTACCCACACTACCATTATTATCCACATGGACTCACCTCTTTGTTCGATCACTTCAATGTGATGTGAGTGGTGGAAGGTTGACATACTCAATTTATTGCAATTTAAGCTAGATTTATTATAACTTGAGTTTATTTTTGATTAATCTTGAGGTGGATGATTTGAAATTGAGTGAAATTCACACACTATGTTATGGTTTCTAATACTTAGAATAGTGAAGGGACAGTTCATAATTTGGGGGTAATTTTGATGCCCTCGTGATATGTGAAGGAGGAAAGGAGTTCGTCTCGACTTAGGTAACCAAATCTAACCCTGATCTTAATTTTCCTCCATATGGTCTCTACATCTTCACAACACCTCTTCTGTTATCTCTTTTTTGTGGATTAATTTCACCAACACTTATCCCTCCACATGACCTCCTCCTTATGATAGTTGATGCATATGTGTCACCTCTAAGATGGACTAACCTCAAGTTTCCGTTCCTCATGAAACTCAACTACCTTGTAGAGACCAACATCATCACTGACCCATTCTGTATCCCTTGTCAAACCTTTTTTTTTTCAATTTTAATAAAACTTAGTGAGGGTTTTTATTAAGTGGGATTAATCTCATTTTAAAGGGGATATTTCAAGTGTAAATTTTCATTTAAATGGATCATGTTTATTTTAGTGGGGAATTTTCACGGGAAATTTGTTTTTTTTTCGGGGTATCTTTTTGTAAGGGGAAATTTTAATTACCATTGGTTTTTATGGAGTACAAATTTATTGTGTCATACTCTACATTTTTCAAGGAAAATGGATTGCATCATAGACATTTCAAACTATGTTTGACATCGAGGGCACTATATATTGATCATCTCACTTAAGTTATTTTTAAAAAAATAAAAATATTCATGGGAGAGCATCTTATTTTCAAGACCAAATTTGTTTATGCACCATTGTTTTTTACTAGGAGCCTTATTTGTGTCCTCCATTTTGGGGGAAATTTTACAATTTTGGTGTCATTTTGGACTCAGGGGACATTTTGGAGCACTTGGTATAATGATGTATTTCATCTATCGACATTTTGAAGACTATAAGATGGGGCTTAGTATGATAGGAAACCACACCCACCATAATAATGTTTGTTGTAGTATTTTAAAATCTTGCAATGGATATTCGAGCATTATATCTCCTTTTTCCCAACTCTATTTTAGGTGAACATTTTTATTGAAACCACATATTTTTGCATTCTAAACTACTATGTAGTTGTTATTTTATGAAAATATATGTATTATCCTCACTTTTTCAACTAACATAGCATAGTTTTGGGGATCATATTGAGGATTTTTAATCTCTTATTATTTACATAACACTCTTTTGTAAAACTCTTTCTACACCTTTTTAGATGTTTTCCAGTAGTAGAGTTCAACCAAATGTGTAGACATTTTATGAATTTATTCATATTCTTAAACAACTGTTAGTCAATTTCATCTACTAGTTCTACCATTCCTATTGGAGACATCTATCAAGGCCTCATTCTATACACCTTTATGCTTTTCCAACCAATAATAATTTATGAGGATCCTATTTTTATATAAAATAAGCACTTTGATGTGTAACTTTGATATCTATTTTTTCACAACTCTCGCGATTTTCTTATTCTTTTGCATATTAGTATCTTATCAATCACATTATTTCCTAGATCCCAAAATGTGGATTGTTGCATCTTTCATATTTAGATGTGTAATGGAATTAATTCAATATAAATGTAAAACAATAGAAATTTAAATATATAATGAGGCCACTTTGAGGGGAAACCTCCAAAATATTACAATGAGATAAACATTCACAATATGATGATCATTAAAGATATTTATTCTTACGTATATATAGGCATAACTAGGTAGGAACACACTCCTTAATCCTAAATAAGTTGGCATTAAGTAATCACTAATTGATGAATGATAATATAAATGGTAAGTGTGATAGAGGTTGGAGCACACATATCTCTAAAGCGATATAAGCTAAGGGATTAACATATCCCTCCCAATAAAATGAATGGTTTCCTCAATGTTGACTATCTCACGATGTTGCTTTAGGAATTATTTATCCTCGTAATTTGGTTCAACATTAGGCAGACTCCTCAAATTAACAACATACTCTTTAATATCCCTCAATTGTAGCCTCTTTGTGCATGTCTAAAGTATTATCTTAGGTTCTAAAATGATGATAGTATCTTTATTAGGCTATATAACAAGTCTATATAGGCTGAAAATATTTTTCCAATGACATTCCTCAAGCATGAAATATGGAAGAATAGATGTATTATTATTGAGTGAGGTAGCTCAAGTTTGTAGGCAACACCTTTGTTAATCTTCTACTAGACTCAATAAGGACCGTAATACTTAGGTGAAAGTTTTTAACCCACGTTTTCACCCTTTTTAGATTTGATTAATATTTACACAACCAAAAAGGAATGAAATAAAAGATAAAGGGGTTATTCTAATTAATTAAATTCCAAAATTAACCATTCAATTTAAGAAAATTACATTAATACATAAAAGAAATGTACACAATACAATACAGCTCATAAATGCATGGGGTTTAATGCACTTAGTTAATTATAAATTATTTTGGAAAATTTTGGGTGATATAAGTGATGGAACAAGGAGATTTGGACTTGAGAATGCCTTGAAAATGGAACCGTGACCGAAGATGCTCTGGGTGAGAAGGTACAATAGGAAGGAACATCCATATGGTATTGACCTATTTGTATGGTCTTGACCCCGCTTAGAAGTATGATCTGCATCTTTATGAGTTTTTCACTCATATAAATATCTACTTTTCTCTCTTTCAATCACTATCAATCACATTGTGGGAATCTCATAATGCTTTTCTCAACCTTTAAACCCTAACCATGGATATATATTCTTACAAAAAAACATTAGTTAGATTATGGGTACACTCTTGTATCGTTGATATTGGTACTACTCCAAAGAGGCATAAAAACACATGTTATTCTCCACTTAGCATGTGATATATAGGCGTAATATAATTAGATTTGACATTATTTCCTTGAAAAATATTGACTTGAGTTTATCTCTTGAAAATATACTTGAGTGGGTGACTTTGGATGCTTGCAAATGTGGGAAGCAGTACCTAGACCTAGTGGGAAACTTTAGATTTGTAGATAATGCTTCCCTAATGAATGTGTAGAGGTATTTGTGAAGTGTAGGGAGCTTTGGGTGCCTTTTGTGATAGCTTTTGCAATATGAGTCCATAAGAGTGCTAGGTTATAAATGAGGTGAGTTTCACTTGCTTATATATACTTCTGAAGGTGATTTAAGTTACAAAGGTTGATTGAGGAGGAGTAAATGAATTAAAGAATAATATGCAGCCAAAACATTGGGATCAAAGTGAGCAAGGGAAAAACCATACAATAGAGTTAGGACCATATGGAACAACCTGACCCTACTTGTACATTTTTGACCATAGAGGATTAATATGAAATATGGGGTTTGAAAATTTATAAGTGGAATTTCTAAATGGATTCCATGAATTCTATTCTCAAAATGTGTCAACATATGAGTGTGTATGACCAAACAAGCTAGAAAAGATACCTAGAGATGTATCACAAGAGAATGGGTAAAGGGCACTTGTTTGATAAAACGAGCAAAGTAAAAAAAAAAATAGTGTCTAATATTAGAATTACAAAATTTGAGTGTCTACATTTCCCCTTTTAAGCATGAAATAAAATTACATGCTTAAAGGAAAAGATACTTGAGTGTGTAGACATACTTTGTCTTTGCTTGATGGTTTTTTTCAAGAACCCATTATATTGGTATTGGTACACTCCATAATGAAACTTGTACTATAGAGTTTAGTAAATGTCCATCATAAAGAATTGAAATTTAAATTAAATGAAAATATGTAATGTAAATGAAACCTAAAACTATAAATAGTGAAATAAATAGATGCGAAGTGTGGAAAGAATATACCTTGTTTGTTTTGTAGAGGGAAGAGTTTATCATTGTTTGCTTACACTTGGAGATTTGGATTGGTGAAGTTTTATGAGTGATAAATCCCCAATTATTCTAAGGATATGCTAGATTATTGGTGATGCAGAGAAATACTATGTTCAAGCATGCAATCAGCTAATAACAATGACTCTAAACCAATAATCTCACTTACTCTGTAATGCAAATCTCTTACAAGGCCTACGATGGCTTAAACTAGATAACATTAGAAAATATCACTTAGAAGGGTGTTTATCATCCTCCTACCCTGCCCCACCTTCATCTTAGTGATAATTCAATCATCCAAGTCATCTAAATCTATGTGCTATTCTTGGATCTTTAGTTTTCAACATTTTTGCCAAATACTAGCTCACTCTAGTTTTCTTACTTATTGATGTAATATCGACCTTTTTGAATCCTTGTTTCTTCTAAGGTTTTTCCTCTGTTCCCTTACTCAATATATACCTTAGACAACCATCATCATGATCTAAATAGCTTAAAACTTCCTCCTTCGAAAACTTTCTCAATCTTACAATATACACCTTTTAGATAGGCTTATCTGAACATCTAAGTTGAGAGACAACCCTAACAACCTACAATAATCCCTCAACTGATTCCTAGTTCAGTATCACATTCATGATGCACCATAAATATTATCCCTTGATCCTTTATGCTCCTTTTGCAAACCTACTATCCTTCCCGGTGGTTCACTAACTCATAATTAGGTTTGGGGCGGTGGATTTTCATGCACACTTTCATTTCTATAGGGTTACATGACAGAAAATTAGGTTTTTGATCACCCATTAATGCATTTATACTCTACCCAAAGTTTCAAGGTTTAAATCCATAGGTAAAGAGTACTTCCTTTGTAAACATACCTATCAATCTAGGCTTCTTCTGTGCTTGCATGTAGCTCGAGGACCTATCAAGTTTTCCTTAGAAACCACCGGTGAAATTTAATTTTATTTTTGGATCACTTTGATAACCCCTTGAACATGATTTATTCCAATATTCATGCTAAGATTATTCAGTTTGGTACTTCAAATCTCTTACCCTAGCAGCATGAACTATACTCTGTGTGAAACCCGTGGTTAAAGAAATCCTTATGACTTTCTTATCATTCAACTGCAAGCTCCAAAACATGATCTCCATGTCTATTTTGACTTTATTATTACTTATAGCTTACCATTAGTAGGGTTTTATTGAGTTAGATGTTTCCATGTCCTAGATCCTAACTATTCATACACGTCGTGGGGTATGAATGAAACCCTTCAATATTGTCCTAATAAGATTATACTTTCTTGAAGGGATATTTGGTACTAGTTGATGAAACTAACCTCAAGGGATATTTTTGGGGATATCATGTAATATGAGAACCATTAAACTCACAAATTCACTAACTCGAGAAAGTGCGATTACAATTTCTTGTCTTCTTGAGGGGTATTTCTTGCATGTACTAAGAGACAAAAAATCATTTAATCCATGAGTTCTGGGAAGTGTAAATCATTAAATTATCTTATTTTCGAATCACCTTCATGTTATGGTTCCTACCTTATGATTCCAAATATGTAAAAACAGGATCTTCACGGTCTTGCATTCATCCATTTTTTGTACAGTCCTATATAATCACCTTAAAACAAAGCATCCATTCATACACCCATAAGATGAAGCTAAATGAACTCTCCATACATACATGCAAATTCATTAACTCACACAAAAGAGACTACATCTATAATGACAATTAATTAATCGAACACAATCATGATACAATCTCACAGAGTCAAATTTTAGATTTTCCTATCTAGGAACAAGGTGATCACTTCAAACTCCCATAAGAGATTTAATAATATTTAAACATGTTCCAAACTAATGCACATATTCTCCACTACGTGGATCTTTACTATTTACCTTTGAACAAAATTTTCACATTCTCGTAATAGCTATCTTGCTTCTACAAGTTATTTTCATGCCCGCATACGGGAGGGTGACATATTTAACAACGTTCTAGAAGTTTGGGAAGATAATGTTACATTTATTATATTTTCATGATCATTGTTGTAGGCTTAGTTGGAAAGATCACACATCAAAACTATAACCAAATTTTTTTAACATCCATTCACTCTCCTATTCAACTAAGGCATAGTCTTAAGCAATAAAGGCCGATGACTTGGTACATGTATGTTAGTCTACACTATCTTCCTTAGGCGGATTTTAGTAAGTTCAACATGCATTTATACTAAGAAACCCGTGATCATCAAGATCTATCATAAAACTTAGAGTTGTGACCTTATATGCAAAACTTAGAAATCAAAACAAAGCATGTCACACTTATATTGTTGTAATTCAAAATTTGAGTTACATTTCCTCTTCTCCATGAGGGATTCTCTTTCCTCTTTTCATCCTCTCACTTGAGGAATAATGTCTTACCTTCCTTCCTCAAATCCTTTCCTGCATGCCACCCCTCTTTCTTCATAACTATCACTTTTTATTGCGACTCTTCAACTTCTCCTGCAAACATAATGGTTTATCCTTTTGAATGTAACTACCATATGTGGCCTAAACATAGATGACTAACATCATTTCTCACTTTTATAACTCTCACCCTATCCTTAAGTTTGTAACTTATTCTCACCCTACATTCCTTAAGCGATCGATAATGACTCACTATGTGCCTCCATTTGCCAAAATAGACACTTTTCAACATTTGCATACAATTTAAGGACTCTTGCACCCCATACTAACCTATGACATCCATACAGACTTGCAAAACAACCTTACAACATCCTTTAAGTCATAATACCTCATTTACATCCTTAAGACATTTGAACAAAAATGGAGGGAAAGGTATGAATTTGAAAATTCAAATTTTGAGACTCAACCTAGACCTCCTAACTCATTCACCTTGATCTCATAACAAAAGAGATTGTAATTTTTAGTCTTCCAATGATAACCTTGCATCATACTCTCAAGGTGGAGAAAAAAGTGTTCCCACACTTTTTGCTTGCGAGATGTCTTCATCTTTTATGCTTGTCTTTTGTTTTATCTCATTGTTTCCAATGTCATTTTCTTTTTCATATCCACGGGTCCCATGTAGTTAATTTTTCCCTCTCATTTTCCTGTATTCTTCTCCATTTTTATTGATATTTACTCTCACTTTCCTCATATTCATGCCTTTGTTCACTATACTTTATTTTCCTTGCCATTTTTCTTGCTTATCCATGGCTTCCATTATACTCGAGATGCTTGATGGTTGTATCTAATCATTCTTGGTCCTCATTTTGATGAATCTTTTCTGAAAAAATATTTCTCCATTAGTCATTACTTCATCCTTCCTTTATTTTTCCATTTCATCCACTAAATCTTTTGATAGCTCATCTAGATCATCTATGCAAAGCTAACTATCAGACATCTCATATTCACTATACTTAGCCATCCTTCTAAATTTTCTTGTAATATGCTTCTCAAATGCATTAGTAGGGTAATTTGGTAAAATTTCAAGGAGTTCACCCACAAAATCAACATCATCAAACACCTCATCCTCAAAAGAACTCACCTTATCTTCAACCCTTTCTTGTAGACTCTTTGGAGAGTTAAAGAGTTACTCAATTATGTACATTTCTACTCTCAACATGAGAGTGTATTCTTTATCCATGGCCTCATCAAACTTGGGACTGTCATGTTTATCCTCTTTGGCACAATCTTCACTTTCCCTACATATTTTTTCTTCATCTTTGTAGGATAATTCACTAACTTCCCATGTAGATACTTTATTCATCTCTCTGAAAGCTATGCATTTCTCTTTCCTTGCTTGAAATCTTTCTTGGTGTTATTGATGAGTTGGTTCATTCTATAGTAAGATGTTTGGCTGCCATGTTTGGGCTGTTTATTTCATCTTATGTTGTTCTCTTGGACTAGTATTCACTTCATTTTTCATGCATTCTTGTAGTATGATTGCCTCATTATTGGTCTTGGCTACCCTTTTCTTGTTTGACATATGCTTGGGCTGAGTTGCCATCTTCATATCAGCTGCCTACTTGCATTTGTAGTTTGAACCTTGTCCTAAATCAGATCTCTCTTCTTCTTTGGCTTGTAAAATTTACTCAAAACCTTTGCAAACCTACTCTTTACTTGCATTCTCCTTAGGATTCATTGTTTTTACATTTCCCTTAAGCCATATAGGCACAATATATCCATGATTTATGATCTCCTTTGGATGATAAACTTGGTGTTTTCTCTTAGTATATTCCTTCTTCTCTTGGCTTCATTAGGAGTGAATTTCAAACCTCTTTCTTCTTCTCTTCCAACCTACACAATCTTATTTTTCTTCCATATTTCATAGTTTTTAGCTTCACTTTGCCCACTAGCACTTTGTTCTTCTTCCAAGTAGCTTTCCCATGCCTCATAGAATGGCATTTGGTCTTCATAGTCTTCATGATCAGGTTTAGGATCTTCCATTTTGTCTTCTTTTCCTTGTATCATTTGTACTTGCACTATTTTAGCTTCATCTTCTTCCACATGTGCTTCATTTGACTTTATTTCCATCCATTTTGAAGTTCTTTCTTTCACTTTCATCATTGTTATCTTCATACCTGCAAATACCCATTCAAACATATAGTTAGATAACAAAAATAGAGCCCATAAGGCCCACATGAGATTTTTATTCATCTTCACTTCTTTGTTCTTTTTTTTCTCATTCTCTTCTTCACATAACATCACATTTTCCTTCACTCTTTCATGAGTATCTTTCACTATTTCTCTCTCTAAAGAAATTATCCTTTGTTTCTCCTTAATAAGTACCTTGATAGGCCACTTCAACTTCTTCTTCAACCTGCACTCAAGTCTTTGGTATTATAATTCTAGCATGGTTTTGATCATTGTTTCCAAATTCTCAAACTTTTCGCTTGCTTCCTTTTCTTCTTTCTCTGAGAGTAACTCTTTCACTTTTGTGCTTTCCTTCACTTTACCTTGGATTTTTCCTTCTTATAGGCTCTTGAATTTGTTGTACGTATCTCTTCTCATTCTCTCCATAAGGTATTCAACCAAGTATTTTCACCTTGGTCTATTGATCTCTTTAGATCCGCACCTAGGTCTTTTGCACCCTAGTCTTTTGGCCTTGTCTAATAACTTCAATTTATTTTATACTTTTCTACCTCTTCTTAGATAATTCACCGAGATTATCAAAACTTAGCCTTTCATCCTTTAGACAACTTGCTTACTTAGCTTCTCAACCTATCACCAATCAACACTCCACCACTTGTTATGTACATATATGCCTCAAAGCTTCATAAAAATTGCTTAATCAGCAATGTTCTATAAAGATTCAAGCATCCAAGAACTCAAAATATCAAGAAAGTTTCAAACATCAAGGTCCATCCTTCAAAACTTAGAATTCTTGATTGAAAGCTCAAGAAAGATGCACTCTTCAAGGTTCACCACCATGATTTATTCTTCAACAAGATTTGGTCACCTGTAACTGCATATATTTGATACAAGGATAAATGCCAAAAAGCATTTACAACCACCTTAAACAATTTCTTCTTCACCTCTTCCTTATACAAACTTGTTTCCTTCAAAATCTAAAACTTAACCATTTCATCATTAGTGCAAAATATGAATTAAAAAGCCTCAATTTCCTTCTTTGATACCAAATGATGTAGAGTAAGAATATGTTCAAGCATGCAATCAACCAATAAAAATGACTCCAAACCAATAATCTCACTTACTCTACAATGAGGATCTTTTGCAAGATCTACAAAGTGGCTTAAACTAGCTAAAATTAGCAAATATCACTTAAAAGGGTGTTTATAATCCTCCTACCCTACCACACCTTCATCTTAGTGCTAATTCAATCATCCAAGTCATCTAAATCTATGTGCTATTCTTGGCTCTTTAGCTTTCAACATTCTTTGCCAAATACTAGCTCACTCTAGTTCTCTTGCTTATTGTGGCAATCTCTGGCCTTTTGACTCCTTGTTCCTTCTAAGGTTTCTTCCTCTATTCCCTTACTCACTATATACCTTAGAAAAGCATCACCATGATCTAAATAACTCAAAACTTCCTCCCTTTGAAAAATTTCTCAATCTTACAATATGCACCTTTTAGATAGGCTTATCTAAACATCTAAGTTGAGATACATCCATAACAACCTACAATAATCCCTCAAATGCTTCCTAGTATTAATATAACATTCATGATGCACCATATATATCATCCATTGATCCTTTATGTTCCTTTTGAAAACCTACTATCCTTCTTGGTGGTTCACTAGCTCACAATTAGGAGTGGGAAGTGGCTTTCATACATAATTTTATTTATTAAGGGTTTCATGACACAAACTTATGGTTTTGAGCACTTATTAATGCATTTATACTCTCCCCAATGTTTCAAGGTTTAAATCCATAGTTAAAGATTACTTCCTTTGTAAACATGCCTATCAAACTAGGCTTCTTCATGTGCTTACATGTAGCTCGGAGGACTGTCAAGTTTTCCTTGGAAACCACCCGGTGAAAAGTTAAAATTATTTTGGATCACTTTGATAACCCCTTGAACATGATTTATTCTAACCTTCATGCTAAGATTATTCGGTTTGGTACTTTGAATCTCTTGCCACGGCCGAGAATGAACTATACTCTGTGTGAAATCCGTGGTTAAAGAAATCCTTATAAATTTATTCTTATTCAAATGAAATATCCCAAACTTGATCTCTAGGTATATTTTGACCCTCTCCTTACTTATAAATTATCAGTAGTAGGGTTTGATGGAGTTAGATGTTTTCATAACCTATATCCTAGCTGTTCATGCACGTAGTTAGGGTATGAATGAAACCCTCCAATATTGTCTGATAAGATTATACTTGCTTGAAGGGATATTTGGTACTATTTGATGAAACTAAAATCAAGGGATATTTTGGGGATATCATGCTATATAAGAAGCATCAACCTCGCAAGTACACTACCTCAAGAATTGTAGTTACAATTTCTTGTCTTTTAGAGGGTCTTTCTTGCATGTACTAAGAGACAATAAACCCTTTAATCCATAAGTTCTCGGGGAAGTGTAAATCATTAACTCCTTACCATTCAAAATAAGCAAAAAGAGGATCTTCACAATCTTGTATTCATGCATTTTTCACAGTCTATATAGTCACCTTAAAACAAAGAATCTTCATTCCAATAATTCCTACACCCATAAGATGAAACTAAATGAACTCTCCATACATACATGTAAATTATTTAACTCACACACAAGAGACTACATCTATAATGACAATTCATTAATTGAACATAGTCATGATACAAGCTCACACAATCAAATTTTAGATTTTCCTATCTAGGAACAAGGTGATGAATTCAAACTCTATAGGAGATTCAATAAGATTTAAACATGTTCCAAACCAATACACATAATCTCCACTACGTGGATCTTTCCTATATACCTTTGCACATAATTTTCACAGTCTCGATCACAGTTATCTTATTTCTATAAGTTATTTTCATGCCTGCACAAAAGGGTGACATATTTAACAACCTTCTAAGTTTGGGAAGAGAATGTTACATTTATTATCTTTTCATGATCATTGTTGTATGGTTAGTTGGAAAGATCACACATCAAAACTATAACCAATTTTTTTAACATCCATTCACTCTCCTATTCAACTAAGGCATATTCTTAAGCAATAAAGGCCAATGACTTGGTACATGTATGTTAGTCTACACTATCTTCCTCAAGTGGATTTTAGTAAGTTCAACATGCATTTATAATAAGAAACCGGTGATAATCAAGATGTGTCATAAAAATGAGAGTTGTGACCTTATATGCAAAACTTAGAAATCAAAACAAAGCATATCACACTTATATTGACTGTAATTCAAAATTTGAGTTACATTTCCTCTTCTCCATGAGGGATTATCTTTCCTCTTTTCATCCTCTCACTTGAGGAATAATGTCTTACCTTCCTTCCTTGAATCCTTTCCTACATGCCACCCCTCTTTCTTCATAACTCTGTCACTTTTTTATAGCAACTCTTCTACCTCCCCTACAAACATAATGCTTTATCCTTTTGAATGTAAGCTGCCATATGTGGCCTAAACATAAATGGATAACAACATTTATCACTTTTGTAACTCTCAATCTATCCTTAAGTTTGTAACTTCTTTTCACCCTACATTCCTTAGCTAACCCATAATGACTCACTATGTGCCTCCATTTTCCAAAATAGGCACTTTTCAACATTTGCATATAATTTAAGGACTCTTTCACCCCATACTAACCTACGAAATCCATACACACCTAAAAAACAACCTTACAACATCATTTAAGTTAGAATACCTCATTTACATCCTTCAATCATTTGAACACAAAATGGATGGAGAGGTATACATTTAAAAATTCAAATTTAGAGACTCAACCTAGGCCTCCTAACTCATTCACCTTGATCTTACAACATAATAGATTGTAATTTTGTAGTCTTACAATGATACGCCTCTGCATTAATCAGTGTATGGAACCCAACACTCAAATGATGAAGAGAGAGAAGAAGATTGAGGAGATGAAACACCCCATAAAGGAAGAATATAATGTATCAAAGTCATTCAAAAGTTATAATATCACCCCCTTTAATTTTAAGAGGTGAGAAAGGACTACCTACGAAGAACTTGGCCACTTTGAAACCTTACGTGACCCCCACAGACCACACTACACCGTTGAAGATGGATCTAGGCCTGATTTTGTAATTAAGACACATTGTATAAAAGATAATAAAATTCCCCCATACTCTCCCCATGTACTACATAATTGAGTAGAAATTTAATATAGGTGAAATGTCGATAGAAAAATGAGACCCATGCCTCCAATATCCTTGAAATTGAAACTTAAAATGAGCATTATAGAGAATAAGGAATGAAATACTTCACGCCCCATAAAATTGATCTAAATCGAGTCATATGAGCATAAAACTATGCCAAAAATATGTTCTTATAGGTGAAATTCTAAAACTACGAGAAAGTTTTTGTAACACTGGAGGAAAACCATAGAAATGGGTTAGAAATGTCTATACATTCTGACCATATTGTACATTTTTATCCTTATGCTTTCTTTTCTGAATTTCTATATGTGATGTTATTTCTGAGTAATTTTTGCATTTTCCTACCTATATCTGACCCTAGATTTTTTTATATGCCATTATGGGTGTCGAATATACCCATATGAATGCCCCCTCTTTTGAGGCATGTGTGATAAATATTTTGAGCGCGCAACTTAAAAGAATAGATGTGTATCCATGTCTAGTAAGTTTGATAATTTGCGTAGAAAACACATGAAGGGTTGATGTGGTGGCCACCAATAATAACATGTTCCTACAAAGAGAATACACATGCTAGAGATCATGGTGCATGAAAAGAGAAACAATAGTAACAAAAATAATAGTGGCATCAATGTCAATAAGAGAACTATAAGTAACAACAATAATAATGCATATGTAAGTAGAAACAAGTGCAAAGATACCAGTGAATGAATTTAACATAAAAGGCTTAATGTCTACAAATATAAGAAACCAGGGTGTTGTAAGGTGTTTAAGAAAATCAAGGACCTAAGGCCATAATCGAGTAGAAAAAAGTAACTACAAACCCACTAGCAATCATGTATAGAAAACAAGAGTATCATAATGTCATGAAATGACATATCAAGTGATATATAGAAGTGTGTGAAATAAAAACTATAAAATAGTTCACAAGATACATGTGTTACTATTGTTAGCTCAAACGATAGTAAATACACTATGTGCATAATTAAGCATAATAATGAAATGAAAAAGATACTATAATGAAATAATAGCACCTAAATTGTATGGAGGGATGCCCCCTGAAAAAGGTATGTAAGGAACCATGATAGCTCCCATAATCATGTATTGATTTTCATGTCTTGCATCATACTCAATATACCCCATGAAAATGTGTATGAAGAAGAAAAATTCCATCTATAAAACCATAAGGATTAAAAACATACATATAATATAAAGTGCTAACAATGTATGTTAGAGAAACATGTTATGATCTGTACAATTTTGAAAATATTTGAATGTTTTAATTTTTGTATAATATTGATGTTTGTGTATTTTCTAGTGCATAACTATGTACAAGAAAAGTGATATCAGAAAAGCTACCCAATGAGAGCCTCTTAAGGAGGTGAATCAACCGCTACTGAGATGATGGAGGCACATGCCTCAAATGCGACAAAGAATATGACTTAACTACCAATGAAATAGTGGTAGTAATATGTGCCAAAGAGGGCCTAATAGAAGATAATTTTATAACAATAAAACATAAATTATGTAATGTATGAGATATGTATGTTGTAATAGAATAACGAGTATCCCTCAAAGATTGATGAGCATATGTAGAGTGACATTACATACAAAAGTATCAGTGGGATATCCTATGAGAATGTAAGACACTAGAGGCAATATGTGTGGAGAAAAGGCTAGATAGAGGTCAAGGAAGAAAAATATATGAAAATAAACTTGTGCAACGAAAGGCCTAGAAGGAGGACTAGAGCTATGTCAATCAACATCTGCAACCAAAGTCCTAACATACAAATTAATGTTTGAATCCAAAGACTTATATGTAGGTGTAATAGGATTAGAGATAGGTTTTGGGATAATGACTAGGTATGATAGGAGGAGGATCCTCAAAAGGGATACCTCGAATAGTAACAACCTAATAATTATGAATGAGCTTGATACTGGTGAATAATTGATGGGATAGACTTAAGAGCATGTAACCAAGTAAGAATGAGACATAAGGCACTAGAGCTAAGAGAACTAGCAACCAATAATGAAATGGGTGTGATAATAAGACCAATAGTAATATGAAGTGTGATATAAAAATAGAAAGGATCAAAATCACATGTAATCTTCCATATAGGGACACCGAGAGATTGAAGTATTGACAAAAAACAAACATTATATTTATTGTGTAGATCAACCAATACACCATGTATAGGTACTTGATGAATAGAGAAAAGAATAAATAATGTACATGAAATGCATGTTTCATCTATATCATAGTCATTGAAATTAATGCATGGTGTAGAAGAAAGCATGTGAGTAATAGTGCCAATCATAACATCTAAGGGATTATCATAAGAGGGCAGTGGTGACACTGCGCGATGAGCATTATGTACTTCATAAGTAGATGTACCACTTGTATTATTAGGGGGTGGATCATTGAATATATTTTACTTAGAATTGATGTATGATGTCTTAGAATATTATAATATTTAGTGGGATCATCCCATTCAATAACATTAGAGGCAATAAGGTGCAAAATAACATGAAAATGCTTTATTCATCTATCCATAGAATGACCTATACATCGGTGATAATCAAAATTTTGCATCAATTTTACTTAAAGGATTTCTTGCATCAACCTCAAATGGTGGAGGGAGAGACAAAAGATTTCACTCAAGTAATTATTTTAATAAAATATGAGGAGCATAAGATAAACGTGTAAACGGTCATCGTGTGGGTTATACCTATAGCTTAGTAGGTTGAGTAATATAATTTGCAACGTCTTTAGAAGTAACCTTAACATCATTAGTATTTGCTATGAAATTCTGCATTAGATGTATTGGGAGTGATATAAATATACATGAGTTTACTCATATATAACAACTTAGCTTCGCATTCTTATAGTGTATGGAAAAGATAGTCAAATGATCTAAATTTTTCAAACACGATTGATTCTTACAGAGGAGGAAGTAAGATTTATGTAAAAAAGGTCTTGTAATTCACTATCATCCAGGATATTATTCATCTCTATAATCATGGTTCAATAATGCAAGACATAATCATTGATATGTTCATCATATCCTTGGCATAGCTTGGACATTTGTGCATAAGAAACCTTATCCCCAATGTTGATAGAAAAGTGTGTCAGAAATTGATTTTCCAATGTAGTGAAAGAATACATAGAATGTGTGGGGAGATCATAGAACCATTGTAGTGCAAATTTTTGACACTCCTACGAAATAAATTAGTGATCAAGATGTCATAAGATGCATAATTGATGCAATCCACATGAAACGATCTAAGATGCTCTGTGAGATCACCTTTTTCATCATAGATAGGAATTTAAGGTGCAATAAAACCAAGATCAAAATGATCAGAGGACACCTTAGAAGCCATTGGATTATGTAGTAATTGAGTGGAATCCATAACATGAGGAGAATTAGATACACCTTATTGAAATTGTAATATTTGATAGTTAATTGTGTGGACAAGGGTTTTAAGAGATTGTGTGTTAAATGAGGAAACATGAAAACCATTAGATGTGGGAGGTTTAGTTACTGATAGAAACTACATGAATATGTATAGATATATTTTCCATCATAATGCTAGGTACCCCTAAGAATGTGGAGACGATAGATGTAGGAATATTAGATGTATCTAAGTTAGATGATGAAGCATGCTTAAGCTGATCTTGTGCAATGTATATTAAGGTTTTTATTGTAAAAACTATGTAAATTATTGGGAATCATCATCAGTAATGTCCTAAGTATGATTTTCAAAGTGAGTATTGGAACCATCACCTTATGCATGATCAACATTGATAGTCAAAATAGTATTAGAAAATATATCATCATGGACTTAGACACAAGAGTGAAAGTGAATGGCATGGGAATTAGAGGATGTAGGAAAGATACATAGATATTGATAATGATCCCTTATAGTTGTCATGATAAAGCACAATATATAAACATAATAAAACAAAATAGAAACCCTATGGCCACTAGGAGTTTGAGACATGAATCTTGATTCAAGAGTAGGGTTCACAAAATGTTTTCACCCTTTATAGATTTTATTAACATTTATAATAAGAATGAAATATAAGTTACATGGTGCTATCCTGATTAATTAAATTCCAACATTAACCATTCAATATCAAAATAATGCATTAATACTTGCAAAAATGTCCATGATACAATAAAAGATCTTAAATACATGGGGTTGAGTACATTTAGTTGATTACAGATGATTTTGGGAAATTCTAGGTGATCTGAATAATGGAATAAGGAGATCTAGACCTAAGAATGCCTTGAAACTAGAAGTGACCTAAATATTCTCCTAAGAAAGGTTGCCAATAGGGACATGAAATTTTTATGGTATTGACCTATTTGTATGCTCTTGACCCTACTCAAATTTATGATCTCGTAACTTTTTGGGTTTTTCACTTGTCTAAATATCTTTGTCACTTTCTATCATCATTATTTCTCACACTACAAGAACCTCATAATGCTCTGCTCAACCTTTCAAACCCTAAACATGGATAAAGAGTCCTAAAAAATAAACATTAGTTGGGTTATGGACACCCTTGTGCTTTGTTGATGTTGTAACCACTCTAAAGAGGCATTAAACCACACATTGTTCTCCACCTAGCATGTGATATCTAGCTATAGTGCAATCAAATTTGACATTCTTTCCTAGAAAAAGCTTGAGTTTTGTCTTGAAAATCTACTTGAGTAAGTGACTTTGGATTATAATTAAAATACAAACTACCAATTTACTATACATAGAGTTATATGTGCTTCCTAAATCAATTAGCATTGTTACTCTTTGTTTATTTCAAAAATCCCACTACATTAAGGGTTTGTGAAGTCTTAATTCCTAAAAATTCATGGAAAAAAATAGTTATTTAGGGATATTTTGATTCTTCCCAACTCTCTTCCTTAACATTTCCCCCTAATTCCTCATCATATTCTTCTTCCTTAACACCTTCATTGTAGACTAATTTGTTCTCGGTACATTTATGTCCATAGTTGTACTTGTTATCATAGTTAAAATAGAACACTTTTTGTTTTAAATTAATTTTTGAGGATTAAACCTGGTAGACTAAGGTAATAATAGTGTAGGAATATTATGCTCTTTACCAGTAGTGAATGTTTGTCATTTGAAAAAATATCTTTTCTTTACTCTAAGATCAAAGACAATGGACTTTAACATTGGACTAGGATTAAACATGTGAACCTCAAGTTGGATACTATCCTTGAGCCCACCCAAAAACATTAATTTAGGATATCCTTTGTCTTGTTTCTCTACCCGTAAGAACATGTTCTAGAATTACTAAATATAATATTTAGTAGGCTCTATTTTTCATAATGTTTTTAGTTGGTTGTAGTAGTTCTCTATCACACTATTTTGATAGTTCATCCCTAGATCATTAGTAAACATTGACCAAGTAAAAATAAATCATTTTTTCTTCTTTTGAGCACATGGTCGTATATTCCAAATGAATTATTTGAGTTATGTATATAGAGATGTCATTACTACCTTGTGTGTATAAGGGATTTGATGTATACCAAAACTTTATCCATTTGATTGATCTATGCAATTGGGTCCTACCAATCAAACTTTTATGGTATCATTTTTGACCCCCATATTAGAAAAACATAAACGTTATTGTTGTGATAAATTAGAACTACAATTACCTAGAGGTCCCTTATGACATGGATGGGAATTGGTAGAACATGGTTGTGGTTGCAAACTAGAAAGGGTTTCCACGAGTTCTAGCTTCATTTTTTCAAGATGTCACTAAATTTGATGTTGAATTCATCCACAACATTTTTTTATCACAATTATTAATTACATGTTGCACAAAGTATACTCAACACGATTTGGAACTATGATCTATTGAGGAAAACCCTAGGAATGATGCTTGATAAGTCTGTTGGAATCCATATCATGAGTATTCTTTCCTAGGATGATGTTACCCTTTACATTGCCTCTAGTTTGTGGAATTGTCATGATAATATGATTAAGGGTTCAAGCATGGGTTTAGTTGTGAGTGAATCAAAATATCACCTTTGACCATACATTAACTCAATAGTTTTGGGGTAATGTTAAGCATACAAATAAAAACATAAAGAATATAACCTTTTCTAATTCTTAGGAAGATTTCTAAAAATGTAAACAAATCCAAAAAACTCCAAAATTTATGGCATGTAGAGAATTTATGAAAAATAATAAAATGAAAATAGCTATCACAAAAATTAATCAGAAAGAGCTTAAATTTGAAGGGTAGATTTTTGAATTAATTTCCCATTTTTTTGTAAAAACTTTGCGAAAAAAATTCACTCATGTGTTTAAGATATAGGTGATTCTTAAAAACTAGTATTTCACCCACATTGCTACCAAATCAAATCTTTGATACTTGATTTAAAAAAATTAAATCTTAATTAGAGGACTAGAGTAAATCAAATATATAAAACAACATGCAATATATCAATATACAATGATGAGTACGTATAAATAATGAGAAAACAAGAGTGACATAAGCGATACCTAGTTTGTTTGGATTGGATGCTGGGTTGGACTAACGATGGAACATGATCGAGTCTAAAATGTGTATGCTTCATCTAGAAAATAGTGATATAAGAGATATGACAAACAATACCACCCATAAGTGGATATTATTTCTGGCGCTAGTGTCTAGTTTTGGGAGCGAGTCTCTTTGTGGTGGATGCAGATTTGATTCCTTTAGTTTCTAACAATATTGAAGTTCTTTGGACTAGATTTATATGAGAACAATAGCAATTTACTCTTAAATTCATAATAAAAACCTTACAAATATACACGAGATATATTTCCTAAAATATAGGAGGTAACTATAACTTGATGCGGCCTAGAATTTACGGATAACACCCTAGATGTGCTGACACATCACTCAGCCTAGACTGAGCACTTACGAAGTGCGCAAAGGTACCAAGTCCCTCTTTAGGGTTGCTGTAGCAGGATGTTAGCATGATGAAGGAAGAAACATATAGATCCATAACTAATCCATCATTCTACAATGCATGCCATATTTAGATCTATGAAAGAACAAACTTAAACAATAATCATGATTGAATCAATAACATGCACTACTCAATTACACACAAGAATGACACTTAGATTCAGCCAATAACTTCCATCTATTAATAAACATAGAAGCTCCTTACAATAATGGCATTCTATATTGATGCGCGCATGGATCTAATACAATAATCCATTCATATGCACATATCTCTTTATGCTTACCTCTTACGCTTTGGATATAGCTATATACCTCTCATCTCTCTCTCTCTCTCTGGTAATTCACTACACATATATAGGGTGGAGACTTTTCCTTAACTGCTTATCTATTCCAAAAATAGGCTGTATGCTATTAATATCCACGCGCCGTTTACAGGCATAGCCACACATGCAAGTGTGCTATCTATAGACCTCTTACAGTTAATTGAAGTGAAAATCCTATTCTTAGCTCGTCTCCATGCAAAACACTTCGATCCGATCCTCCAAAGATAGACAATGCATGGTGCGCACGTCTCTGCATTGTTGGTGTGTTCTACATGCCCTCTTCTAAAAATAGGTCTTCATGCTCAAAATTAGCTAAGTCCTAAATGTTGAACTTCTGCTCCACACGTGTGTTCTTCCTATCCATTCACACCCTTAAACCTGGCCTATTTTCCCGTGCGGACTTCTTGTGTGAGTTCTATCAAGTGTTATCGATCAACATAACCTCTCCTCCCTATCTACGCAAGTTGTTAAAACTTTCTCAACCACATATTTGTTATAGTCATTTTTAATATAATAACTTATAACAAGTTAATTACCACAATAATTACCAATGTAATTATTAGTTACACACACACACATGTGAAGCACTAACACATAGTTTCCCTAACATCCCCCCCTTAGTGTGAACATGGGGAAAACCTTCCTTTTTACTTGCACCTACTCATGATTTGGTGATTTTCACAGAATGATCACAAACCTCAAGGATAGTTTTGTAAATGGTTGACCAAAACTGAGAATGGTGGTTTTGGATTTGGAGTAACACAAACCACAAGGTGATGGTTTTGTGAATGGTTTACCAACAACCAAGAATGGCTATATAATGGGACTCATATAACTTATATGTTAAGACATGACATTAATAAAATTAATTTGTGTAAGAGAAACTATCTTCGGTACCAAATATCTTATAAAAATTAAAGTGAATAAACTCTTATTACCTATCCTAAACTAAAGGCCAAAAGAATAAAATAATTTAGTGTAATCATAAATATAAAATAAAATGACTTTAATCCATCAACAAAATCTATTACTAAAACCATTTATAAATACCACATCCTAAATAAGAAAAATTTTAAACCTAAAATACCTATTCTTAATAAAAAACAGTGAGATTTGACGTGTATGTATTTGTTATTGCCAATTGGGTCGAAGCTAATGCAAGACTTGTGGATGTCAAGCGATATTGAAGGAGCATATATATGCATTGAAGTATGTAAATCTGTAATCTTGCAATCCCCTGTTGATCTTTGTGGATGTGGGTTTCATATGATTCTTTGAAGCTTGATTTACTCCACAAATTCATGATGTAAGGAAGTTTTTGTATAAATGGATTTACATGCACCAATCATTGCGTAAAATGACACATAAGAGTTCATCATGCATTAAGCCGTATAAGCATAGAAATGTGGACTACAAATAATTGATCAATGAAGAGCACATGGAATGGACATGTGAATGCATGCAATTCAAGAGTATACACTCTAATATCCACGATCCATGCTCTAATGTTGGATTTAGAAAGACACAAACAAAGTGGAGAGTTATTAACAACTCAGGAATACGTGTTGAGAGTGCACTCCAACATTTGGTGGGTGTGTATGACTTATGTTCTAAAGATATATTCTTTGTGATTGAGATATATCAACATAGACATTGTATATGCACTCTATTAATCAGTTAAGGTAATGCTTACATGCATACATGAATGGTATATGGTGCAAGTCAAATCTATGAATATGTAAAACTCATAAATTGTCAAAAATGTGCCTAGAATTATTAGATCGAGATCAGATCATCATACTACAATAATACTATAGTAGGAATATAGAGATGCACGTAAGTTGAGATTTTGCTTCAAAGATAGTGCTTTCACATTTGATCTTATATCTTTTAAAAGTCTTCACAAATTATTATCTTTCAACCATAGGGTAAAGTGTAATACAACTCATTTGCCTATGCAAATATGAATTACTCTTCCATCGAGAGATATTCTCACAATCAACCTTGCTATGATACCAAATGAAGTTATTGGACTAGATTTGTATAAGAACAATAATAATTCACTCTGAAATTCATAATACAAACCTTAAAAATATATAGGAGATATATTTCCTAAATTATAGGAGGCAATTGTAACCTCTCCTCCCTATCTACGTGAGTTGTTAAAACTCACTCAACCACATATTTGTTATAGTTTTTTTAATATAAAAACTTATAACAAATTACTTACCACAATAATTACCAATGTAATTATTAGTTACACGCACATGTGAAGCACTAACACATACCTAATAAATATCTCTTTCACTTTACTCTTTGTTGTATCAAATTTACTATAGGGTTCTCTGTCACACATGTTCTGCAAAAAAACCTAGTTGTTTGCACAAGACTTAAGCATACATTATAGTAGATAAAATATGCATATGCTTGAGTCATATTAACCTCAATGGTCACCCCAATGTGATTTTCACCAAGCACTACACTACATTTCAAACTCAATGTAGTTATGGTGTGTGTGTGATAGAAATCGTGTCCCTTAAAGCTAGGTTTCCCTTGTGCAAGTTGCACCAAGATAGTGGGCTAAAAATATTTGATCCCCTAGATAATGTGTATTATGGAATTCAGAATTTACCCCTTCCTATGCAGTAAACAATACAATCCAAATGCAGTCCCTTGCTCAAGAATGGTTTCCTTAGTTACTAGATAGGTCCTTATTAGTAACTTTTTTAGTTCCCTCTTGCTTGTCCTTTATGTATAAGTAGGTGATGTATATATATGATTCCTTTTCTTGAATTTTGACATTAACAACCCTAAAATATGACCCAAAGTAATCAATACAAGTTTATAAAATATAACAAGTGGTATTTCATTTTAAAATATAAAAACACGAGTGAAGGGACATGAGCACCCACGTGGGGATGACAACGTCAATCACTTTTATCCCTTCATGGGAATTCTATCGAAAGGCTGCAAATATAAATTTGGAAGTGCTTAGCTAAGTAACACATTGTGTGATGTCCAAAAGTAAAGGGATAATTCTAGAAAAGTAGAGGAAGAAATCATGGAAAGATAAAATAATGTCAATGTAAAGAAAAATAAGTGTTATTAATGTTTAGTTTTATTTCTTAGGAATCATGCATATAATATCATACTTTGGGACATAATGTAATAGAACTACATGTATATTTTTGTGTCTAAATTTTCCCCACTTTATGCTGGTGAATGAATATTTGGTAGCATAAAGTAGATAAGAAGAGTGTACCTTGTGGAGAGCCGAAGGATATTATTGTCAATAACGCCAAATAGAAATTGCGGGATGCTTTGTTAGTAAATTTAAGGGATGAATAATGTTACAAATTATAAATCCACAATATAAATTATCGAAGATTATAGTTTATGAAGTGTAGTAATTAAAAAATAGATTAATATGTTTATAATGTAGATTACATAATGTAAACACGATGAACAAACAATAAATGAAAACAATGACATAAGACATAAGTGGGAAAACCTTGGAAGGTTAAAAACCATTGAAAATCACTTATTTTTATTGAGAATAAAATTTCACCCAACACTCCCACTATTTCTCTATTAACTCACTCACATATCTCACATAAAATGTTACCATTAGTTTAACTAATCTCTAATGAGATCACCTTGTTATATATAAGGTGATCGGTCATGATCCACTCTTAAAGATGACCTGTTTTATGGTCTATCATGATTATATTTTAAATATAAGCTATAAGCCAAAAACATATAGTATTTGGAAGGTTTCTAAAGAAGCATTTTCCCGCTTGATATTATAAACCCAACACTTTTTATGTGGGCCAAAATGTGTCTAAACAACATGCACTCTTACTCATCCATTCAACTAGGGTATTCGAGGCAATGCGTAAGAAATGTGCAAGTACCAACATATAAGGGGATAGACTTAAAAGAGATATAGTGAGTGAAATGGTTGCATATCCAAAGGGTAATGATCCCTACACTAGGTCAATCTAGGGTTTCCAAGTCCCAAAACGAAATAGAAGAAGGTACCCTATTGAGATATCGGTGGTTGGATATGGAGGGTGTGGATCAACAATAAACATACATGAAATAACTGAAATGAAAGCTAAGGAGTTGGTATTTGCTAAGAGTACTAAGCTAGCTAGCATCAACCATGTACAATACTAAACTAACATAGTATAATGAAGAAGGAAGCGAACTAATCTATGCAAAAAGACAAAGAAGGGTTAGAGCACTCACTTGTACTGTAGGGTGGTTTCTTGATGCATCTATCTCCCCTAAGAAGTAGCACGCAAAGAGATAATCACTATTAGGTGGAGTAGGAAAGACCATTCCTATCCTTGACTCACTATATGTTGACCTAACGGATGCAAACAATCATCCAAGAGAAGAGTGTCCAAATCAATCGAAGTAAGATGTAAGATGAACTAAGAGAAAAGTGAGGAGAAGAAAAAGTGGCACAAAAGAGTACAATTTGGATGTCCTTAGTTTCTTCTTTCTTCCTTTATTATGAGTGGTAAATGAACTTGAGGTATATATAGGACATCATTTCCTGCAAACAATGGCATCATCCATGAGAAAATATGACACCAATACTGATCTCCCACCAAATGAATGTGTTGGCAGGGGATGCAAAAATAAAGTGAAGTGTCATAAAAGGAAAAATAAATGTGTCGTGGGTCATAAAAGATGACTGGAAAGGCATAAAATGATGGAATGCAAGAAAGAAGTCATGAATATGATATTCATGAGACCTAGGAGGATAAGGATACCTAGATGCAAGGAAAACAAAGGTCAAGACTAAATAGTGAAAATATCTTTGTGTACTGTATCTAGACCATAATGGTTACATGAATAACCATTCCCCAATCCTATCAGGCCCCTTAAGGCATCTGCTTATGAAATAGATGCATTAGTGACCCTTATATGCACAAAGGAAATTATTAGTAATAAGTATGAAAGATGAAAGGTGAAACATTAAGTGTATACATATGCCCGAACCACTGATCACTACATGTCCCAATAACGAAACGTGGGGTAGTCAATACAATGAAAGAATATGTAACAGTTGATATTGAAAGAAGTTTTGAAAGGAATAGATAAAATGAAATATACCCACCAATGCATACTTGATAGTGTCACTCGTCTACCACGTGTGGGTGAAATCTATGTTCTGCAAAACCCTAGAGAAGCAAAACTAAATGGAAAAACTAGAGCAACATCAATAAAATAAGACATAAATCACCTAGCTAGGGGCCCATGGGAAAAATTTCATGATATCATGATATTAAGATGTTGTGATGGTATAGTGTCATAAATATCATAGTGTCATAGCCAAGTGATGGGTAAAAACACCGAAATGTGAAAAAAGCGTAAGGTAGAAGCTACAAAGAGAAACTATCATAAACCTAAAGGTGTACATAAAGAGAAGATGGATGATTATCCTAAAGGGAGGATTAAAATGTTGAAAAGTGAAAAAACCATGAGGTAGATGCTATAAGAATAAGGTTGTTAGATAGAAACATAAATCTAGACAAGGTCATGAGCACGAGCGAGGGTATGCATAATACCATGGTGATTAAATGGGAAAGACCAGGGTGTACAAATCAAAAATGTTGATAATGTTGTCAGTTTTAAAAGAGAAGGTTGATGAAGTAGTCAATTTGAAAAGAAATGATGAGAGATGATAGCTGAGTACGAAACTCCTAAGTTCCTTCATGTGAAACATTTTGAGAAATTGAGCATTCATTGGTTCTTTAAAGATGTGTCCTTCTTTGGTTTGAAGACGATATGTGTTAGGACCTATGATATATTTTATAAGGTAAGGACCCCACCATTTCTAAGCGTATTTTCCCTCCTTGTCATGTGTGTAATCAAGCTTTAGGACAAAGTCAAAAATTTGAAAGTGCGTAGACAAACAAACCTATTGTGATGTTTGAAATGATTTTTCTTTTGTTTCTAATTTCAAGTGTAAGCTTTATCATGTAATTCAAATAGTAATTCAAGGTCATGTAGGCGTGATTCATGGAGCTTCTCATCAAGAATGATCTGCGAAGGAAGATGTGGAGCAAAGGGAGTTCCACCTTGAGTGAAAGGACTACCTCAGATCCATAGGTAAGTGAAAATGGGGTTTCCCTAGTGTGTGTATAGAAAATGGTGTGGTATGCTCATAATGTAGGATATAGATTTGTGTGCCAATCTATGCATGATTCATGGACCATCTTTTGTAAGATCTTGTTGAGAATTTTATTTGTAGATTCGGATTATCCACTTGTGTTTCTTATGATACAATGTTGATAATTGGTGTTTTATTTAGAATTAGTACAAAGTTGCTTCATTTATTTACATTTTAAGCTCTCACCATTGTCAGATATGATGGTATGGGGAATTCCAAAGTGGTAAATGATTTGATTGAGGACGAATTTGGATGTAGTAAGGCCAGACATATTGGTGAGAGGCATGGCTTCAACCCACTTAGTGAAGTATTCTATGGTTGTGATGATGAAGACATGACCATCTTGGGATCGAGGTAGTTTCCCAATGTAATCCAATCCCCATATACATAAGGTCCAAGGAGCAGTGATAGATTGCAGCTCAGCTGGAGGGGAATGAATCAAATCATTTAGCAATGTCGACTTTTTTTAGTAAAGGAATAAACATCAAATTCTAGTGTAGGCTAATAGTAACCCATACATAGGCACTCATAGATAGTAGCGTGACCACTATAATCACCACTACAAGTACCCCCATGTGATTCTTCGAAGAAAAGGGGAACCTCATATTTGTTAACGCATCGGAGTAGGGTACCTTCGAAGTTGCGATAGTATAAGATGTCATCTTTGAGTATGTATTTAAGATCTCTTTTACATATTCGTAATCGTGTTTGTGAATCAATAACATTTGGGTTGGTATGAAATTGTATGAACTAGTGGATGTTAGCATACCAAGGGTTCGCAAGGCCATATGACTTGATTTGACGTACATATTAAGTGTTTGGAAGAGTTGAGGTGGCTGTATTTTGATGAATTTATATAAGAGTATCATCAAAAGAATCAAAATGTGACTGGGGCTGGGTGATAGGCGTTGTCATAGAATCAACCAAGGCATTCTATTCATGTGGGATTGACTCAATGGTAAATGAAGTGAATTGTGGTGTTAATTCTTGAACTAGGTTTTAATGGGATTTAAGGTTTTCACTAGAACATTAGTATGCACCACTAACTGTCGACACACCACCTGATAATACAAAATGGCATAAAGATAGGAGACACCCTTAGCTAAGGAAGCTTGTATACCTAAGATAAGAGATTTATATTCCACCATGTTGTTGGTGAATTTGAACTACAGTTGATAGGAAAGAGGGAAAACGACCCGAGGATCGGTAAGTACACAACCTTCCCTAACTCCTTGGAGGCACTTTTCCCTGTTTAAGTGTAACATTCATGTATCCTCATGGAGATCGATGGTGACCTCATCCTCAATGATTTTGGCCGTTGGTTTGGTTTTTGGTGAGGAAGGCACTTCAAAATTGGCATTAGAGAACTATGCCTTGAGACCGGTCGTGAATACATAGTAATAATGTTTTATTGAGATAACATTGTTTATGCCCTGAATGAGGAGGATGTCCTCTTCGGGTAATGCATCATAGATAGGTTGAGGAGTGGAGATGGGGGTGGCGGCTAATTTAGTTTCTCCGACTTGGCCTTTTACTACCTATTGTGTGATGATATGAAGGTCAAATTCCATAAGGAGAGCCATCCACTTCCCAATGGGATCCATGGGAAGGATGGGTTGTGAGAGTAAGTGATGCAAATGAGTCGTATAGATGATGGTGTAGGTGGTTTGGTATATCATATAATGAAATAAATTCATAGCGATATAATATATGGATAAAAATCCCATTCAATGTATGTATATCATGTTTCATAACCTAATAAGGCTCTACTAATGTAGTAAATGAAATAATCCTTGCATTTTTCATCTTCGTGCCAACATTTCCCAAATAGACGCTTGAGTAGAGGAGTTATATAGTAACAAAGGTTTATTCGGTGAAGGAGGTTATAAAGTTGGTAGAGAGGAAAAATAATATTTCATGTTTTCAAATGCTTCTTTGATAGTCTTTGGTCCATTATATTTTAGTAGAATTTCAATGTAGGCTATTTATGGTATGAGTATAATTAAAAAATTAGGGAAAAATTGTTAGATTGCTCGTAGTTTCCCAAGAAAATTACGTATGTATACTATGGAGGATGGTCATGGTATGTCAAAAATATATTTAATTTTTTTGAGTCGACATCAATACCACACTTAGATATTAAGAATCCAAGGAGATTTCATCATGTCACCCCAAAAATGCATTTTACGTGATTGGGCGAACCTTGTATTTGCATAGACGTCCTAGGGAAATGTCAAGTCATGAGCGTGATCATCGGTGCGCCAAGATTGTATGAGTATATTGTCAACATAGAATTTGATGAATTTATGTATGAGAATATGGAATATGTGACTCATGGCATGCTGATATGTTGCTCCAAAAATTTTGAGTCGAAGGACATCTTCACATAGAAGTAAGTGCCCCATTCTGTAGTGAAGGTGGTCTTGTGCTAATCTTCAGGAGAAATATGGATTTGATTATACCTTGAGAACCCATCCATAAGAGATAGAATGTTGTATAATGTCATGGAATCAACGATGGTTTCAATGGAGGGTAAGGGAAAATTATCTTTAGGATAAACAAGGTTGAGGTTTCTAAAGTCAATGAAAATCCACATGGCCAAGGTAGCCTTCTTCTAAACTAGGATGATATTGGACACCCATTCAGAATAGTCTACCGTATGAATGGATTTTTGTCTAGGAACTTGATAATTTCTTTGTGACCTAGACCATTAATCTTAGGAGTGAATTTTTGTATCTATTTCCAAATATGTACAGTATCAAGATAAGTGATGATATTATAGGAGACTATTTTAGGATCAATATTAGGCATATCGACATATCCCCATGCAAATATCTCATTGTTTTTTCATAAAATTCCTATATGAAACTCACGTAGGTGAGGAAAAAAATCACCAAGCATGAATACATGCGTAAGATCATCATCAAGTTGCACACTAATGGTAAATTCATCCAACATAACATTGCAATCTTAAAAGTGATATGGGGCCTTGGGTAATTTGACCGCCTTCGTCATGACTAGGATCAATAGTAGCAAAGCAGTCATAAAAACCCATAGGTTTATTGGAGAATTTCCCAAATTATTATGATGTCAAGGAGTTTATATCCTAAGAAATATAGGAGTTCTAGAATAGCCTCATTATTATCTAAGGCGAGGTAGAGGCCCATTGTATTTTACATCAATCTCTAGGCCTACATATTGCTTACCATTTCTAAATTTCCTAGAGCTGGTATGTCGGATATATAATACCCTAGCATCTTAGGTAACCTCTTTAGGTGCATGATCAATAGTGGCCATGCAGTAACACGAGAATCGATGTTTATTACGAGAGGATGGATTATATGTGAGTGTGGGTAGTGGAGTTATGGTGCGAGTGTGATGCGAAGCATAGTCAGAGATTTACTCGATGACCTAAAGAGTATCGAGGAGTGGTATATTAACGGGAGGAATGTAGGGAATCATTTCTTTCTCATCCTCATTGTTTCCAGTATCATAAATAGGGGTCATAAGGTGCATTGATGGTATTAAATTTGATTCAAGATGATCACATTCGGGACATGGAACATTGGTAGTGCAATACCTCTAGCGCCTATAATCATATTGAAAAACAATATAATCTTCATTGAAGGAAATTCCTTTCCCTTTAAGGTTAAGAACCTCCTCCTTGGCTGAAACACCAATCTTGCTAAAATATTTGGGCAAACGGTGAGGGTGATCGAAAAGAGTCACACAATTTATAGTTTATTACATCCTAAGTGATTGGAGACAGAGGCATTTCTTGTTGGATCCCCGTATCAGTTTGGGGTAGAAATTGATTGTGAGGTAGAAGGACCAAGGGTAAAAATGCACAATGGCATCGGAAAATTATTTTTATTAACTATGTTTTGGAGATCCTTAGGCTCGTCGTCATCTAAATCCACTAGTGTAATTTATATTTTGGACCTAAGATCGAAGAATTTTGGGAAGGGAATGCTTTGGATTTTAGGAGTAGTTGGCATTGGGAAAGGTTCATTAGGGAATGTTATTGGAATATCCCAGAGCTCCCCTACTTATTTCTCAATGAGCCTCTTGAACCATTGTCATTGCTATATTTAGGAGTGGGAGGAACATCCGAGAACCATCGAGAGAGGCTATTTGGGAAACGAAGGAATATAGACATGGGTGCTTAGGCTATAGCCTTATCTTCTACTTGTACTATAACAACATTTCCAAATAATGATAATATATAGGGCTTTCCACTAGCTATTGTTCTATATATATATGGCCCAACTAGATCTTTAGAGGGTACAGAGCCCTCTAACTGGTCTACATTATATTTCCTATTCACCCCTACCCTATCTATAGATGGGCCTCTCATATATATGATCTATATAAAGAGTCATCATGCCTAAAGAATTGATTTTTATGGATGAATTTAATACATTAGTACCAGACGATCATTTGTGTGCATGCGATACGTTCATGGTTGAACCCATAAGAGGTTGTATGAAAGAGGATGATCTATATCCATAAGATTGGTGTGGATCATTTCAGGTCCAATTGATGGGTAACTAGACTTATCCTATGGGTTTTTGTTTGGTATTATCGAAACCTCGACAAGTCAAATGAGTAGACTTGAGGTCATTGATAAAATAGTTGAGGTTACGAATGAGGGAAAAGTCAGTTGAGTTAATTCCATATCCTTCATCTAAAAGGACCCTATGTACTTGTGCATCATGAATGATAACAACAATGAGAAAGGGCGGGTTGTCCACATGAAATAATATCTCATCGGTGATAATATCATTCTCCACAAAATCCATGGCTAGGAATCCCAAACGTGAGTGTTGTAAGGATGGTCCTAAAGTTTTATGTGGTGGATCTCTAGATTTGGGGATGTGATAGGAATTTTAGGAGGCACATGAGAAGGATCCTCGAGATATTTACAAATGTTGGAGGAGAAACATTCGATGCAAGGCGAAGTATGCATGATATCCATGAAAGGTATTTTGCATGTAAGGGAATTTAGCTCATCTAAGAAGTTCCAACTAGGCTTGGAATAGCTTCTATAGTGATACCATGGTTACAACACAATGAAATACGTACCCATATGTGATGATACCTTAGTTGAAGCTGATTTATCGAAGAAGGTGGGATAGGATCCTTACTTGGTACTTCTTGTGACACCATAGGTGGAGGCTCAACCGTAGGAGTAGAATTTGTTGTTAGGGGTCCTAAGAAGTATCAAGCAATGGTGGGTTATTAGAAGATTTTTTTCCTTGATAACATGATCCTTATGGGCATGTTTATATATATAGTTTATCTTATCCACATTAAAAAATAGGGAATCTAGGAGATTTTGATTGTATGAGGTTTATATGGTGCCCATGACATTGTTCATGGGTCTTTTATGGTGTTTATTCGATGGTTGGAATGGGAATATTCTAGAGATTAATACTTCCCATAATTATCTTATAAGAAAAAGTAGTAATCGAAGGAGGATCCAAGGAAGAATTTATGGGCTGCCTTCCTAAGGTCCTTATAATCACTATGTAAGAATGTCCTATAGTGGCATGCCACTGAAAAAATAGATCACCCCTAAAATTAGGGAGGGATTGTTTTGAAGGAGGAACTATCCACGGAGTGGGAAAAATGAAGAGAAGCTTGACACAATATAAAGGAGTATGGAGGGAGGTTCAAGGAGAATCCTTATGTGCCTCTAATCCTTTCTCTCTAGAAGGATTCAAAGGGTTGATTACATGTGTTGTGATTTTGAGTTTAGGCGATGAATTGGAAGTGCATCCAAACTCACACATGAGATGATCTTGTCATTTGGCTTGCTCAAGAGCTTCCTCCAATGTATTGGGAGAGAAGGACCTAAATTTATATTGAGGTGATGGTGTAAGGGCCTTAAGAAATATTTGACATAGGCTCTGATTATCAAGATTATGGATATCCTATATATAAAACATCTTCCATTTCTTAATAAAGATTTGGGTAGATTCATGGGTTCCTTGCTCAAGGCTTATGAAACTTTGAAAAGTTTCTTTAGGAAGGTCGCTAATAAAATTTAAAGATGAGGGCTTTCACACTGGCCTTCTAGATCAGCTATAGAATTGGGAGGAAGTTGGTTATACCATTTTAATGCTTCTCCTACGAAAGTCTTGGCTAGAAGCTTAACTATTGCATATGTATTTGTTTCCATTATTTTTAAATATTTCCAAAGGTCTTGAGGTAAAGGGCTAGATCTATGGAGCCATCATAGGAGCTGGTGAGGATAGTCACTCCCAAGTCCATGAAAATAATGTAAGGTGTTAAGGGTTCATTTTGAATAACTTATAACATCTTTTTTGAATCAATGGAGGAGGAATACCATTCCCACGTGCATACACCAATGGAGGGGGTATAAGAGGGAAAGCTAGGTGCCACATTTTGAGATGCTAGCTGTAACATTTGATTTTGTATTTGGAGCATGCTAGCTATGGTGGTATCTTGGGATAAGGCCATATGATCTAGGAGTTTAACTATTACCATGTTAGGATCCATAGAAGAAGAAGAAAAACTTTATTTATGGGTGCTTGTTCATGATTATGTTCATGTTCATTAGTGGGAGTTTTAGGAGATTCATTATGATCAACCCTACAGAGGATTCTGATCTTGGTATGGAAATCCCTGGTTAATGGGGCATGGTCATTTCCATGGCATCGGTAGATATCTTTCAAAAACCTCTGTCTTTGTCAGGGGTAAAGTATTCATTGTTATTGAGATTCTTGATGATGGATCTAGGATCTATATTCTTGATCTTAAGAACACTACACTTTGCTTTGAGTGATACTAATCGACTAGTCATAGGGACACAGTTGGGACAACAAAGCTTTATGGGAGAGATCAAGATGACTAGTAAGATCAATGATTTTAGGACGAGAGCTAGAAAACTTAGGAGCATGAAGATGAGATGTAGGCACAAAGGAGTACCCCATAGATAATTTTAGGGGTTCAATTGTGCCAAAAATATCCTTAGAGGTGAAATCATTATAAATTAAAAGCTGGAATCAAGACTCGGAAATTTGGGTCTCGAAAAAATCAGCCTTGTAGAATATTTACATAGGGGATGATGATGTAAAGAAATAGATTCAAAGAAGTAACATACATAATCAAACCTTCCAGAAAGATTGAACAAGGGATGATGGTGTTTGGGAAATGAAAGAACATAAATAAACATGATCGATTGTGCAACAAGGTCTACACAGGGGCCAAAGGTGTCTTAAAAAAAAGGCAACAAAAATAAAAAGAATCACCCTTGAGTGATGGTGTTTGTGTAAACAAGTTGTTAGGGTTTTGGGATTTTTGGATACTTAAGTGAAGTTAATAAATGAAGAGGGGTGATTTTAACAATTTGTGTTCATTCAAGAATTCTATAGGACTCACATAAGATTCACCAAAGAATGTATATGGGCCAAAACATGTCTCAACAACATGCACTCATTCTCATCCATTCAACTAGGGTATTCAAGGCAATGAGTAGGAGACATACAAGTTCCAACATAAAAGGGGATAGACCTTAAGGGGATATAATGAGCGCAATGGTCACATATCCAAATGGTAGTGATAACTACGTAGGTCAATCTAGGGTTTCCAAATCCCAAAACTGAAATAGAAGAAGGTACCCTATAGATATATCGATAGTTGGATATGGAGGGTGTGGATAAAAAATAAACACACATGAAATAATTGAAATGAAAGGTAATGAGCTGATGTTTGCTAAGCTTACTAAGCTATATAACATCAACCATGTACAATATTAAAATAACATAGTACAATGAAGAAGGAAGTGAACTAATCTATACAAAAAGATAAAGAATGGTTAGAAAACTCACCTATACCTCTAGGGTGGTTGGTGATGTATCTATCTCCCCTAAGAAGCAACATATAGAGAGAGAATAACTATTAGGTGGAGTAGGTGAAGACCATTCTGTCCTTGACTCACTATATGTTGACCTAATAGTGCAAGCAATCATCTAAGATAAGAGTTTCCAAATCAATCCAGAAAGATGCAAGATGAACCAAGAGCAAAGTGAGCAAAGGAAAAATGATGCAAAAGAGAAGGAAAAATAGTAGTTCAAATGTCTTAATTTCCTCTTTCTTCCTTTCTTATGAGTTTTAAATGAATTTGAGGTATATGTAGGATGCCATCACCCATGGGCGATGGCATCAGCCATAAGAAAATATGACACTAATAGAATTTCCCATGGGCGATTGTATCAACCATGGATGTAAAAATAAAGTGAAGTGTCATGAAAAGCAAAAGAAATGTGTCATGGGTCATGAAAGATGATCGAAAAGGTGTAAAATGATGAAATGCAAGCAAGAAGTCATGAATATGATATGCATGGGACATAGGAGGAAAAGGATACCTAGATGCAATAAAAACTAAAGCCAATCCCAAATATCAAAACTATCTCTGTGTACCATCTCTAGTCAATAATGGTTACATGAATAACCATTCCCCGATCTTGATAGGCCCCTTAAGGCACCCAATCAGAAATAGATGTATCGTTGAACCTTATCTACAACCCCTTAATGTTATGTAGGAAACATGAAAATTTTCTTTTACATGTCAAATATTGTTCCAAATAACACATACACTGTCACCTTTTGGTACAAAAAGAATTATAATCCTTAAATCATTAAGTGATTTAGGCTAGCATGAAAATAACAATTGTTCCATGGGTTTTATAGTTTTGCGGTGCACTAAAACAATGTTCCATGGGTTTTTCAACTTCCGAGATACACTACCAAAGTGTCCCATGGACTTATATAGGCTATGAACAACTATACATGCATTGCAGATTTTAAAGAAGTCACAATACATTATTTTTCTACGGTTCAAAGTAGTGTCCCACATATTATATAAAAGCATCAATATAAAGAAACATTACAAATTCTCAAGATAAAGTGATTAAGGATGAATTATTACATAATATTGTGGAGTTAATAAACTCTTCATATCTAATGCTTTGTCGGGGATTACAAGTAAAATTCAAATACATGATAATTTAATTAAACAACATAGAAATATTCTAGGGAGTATCCATTTTGACACAATAAAGTTGTTAAGAGATGGAATTACACAAAAAACATGCAACATGCTCATTTCTTATTTCCCCCTCAAGGGAAGTTCTAAAAGGCCAAAAATCATATGATTCAGAGGTGAAGATCAACGTCATTCACATGATCATAAAATCTAAACAACGCATGCTCATCTAATTCAGAGGTGGAGATCAATGTCATCCATATAATCATAAGAGATAATATCTAAAATGCCCAACATAGTACAAAATTTGTAGAACTTTGTAGCACCCAAAGTCTTAGTAAACATTTCTACAACCTGGTCTTCAGTGGAAAAAAACTTGAGATCTATATCACCTTTGAAAACTTTTTCTCTGGATGAAGTGCATATGGATCTCAATATGCTTGGTTCTTTGATGCTAGACTAGAGTGTTTATAAGAGCAATATAAATTTGGTTGTCACATAGAAGTAGAGTGCTTCCTTTGATGCCCATATGGATTTCTTTTGACAATTTTTGAGCCACATGGATTCTTTTGTTTCTTCCCTAACACTTCTATACTCCGATTCAAAGTAAAAGAGATAGATATTGTTAGTTGATTCTTGTTGCTCCAAGTTATTGCACTTGTAACCAACTTGAAAATAAATCCGTAAGTAGTTTTTCTATCCATAATATCACTAACATGGTCAGAATCACAATAACCAAATAGAATTACATTATCACAAGAATAATAACACAAGCCATAATTGATTGTACCTTTGATATACCTTAAAATCTTTTTTTCCATTTTTCAATGGTCCTCATAAGGATCCTACATGAATCTAGAAACAATTCCAACTGCATAGGATATATCAGGCCTAGTGATAGTTAAATAAATAAAACTACCAATAGTTGATTATATAAAGTAGGATTAAATTTATCACAAGAAGGTTTTGGATCTAATTTAACACCTAATTCGATAGGAGTAGAGACATGTTTACAATCAATCATATTAAACCTTTTAAGAAGGTTATAAGTATACTATGATTATGATACAACAATAGATTTGTGATTTTGACAAATGATCATGCCTAGAAAATGATTCAATAGTCCTAAATCATTCATTTGTAACGTTGTATTAACTTTTCTTTGATTCCAAGAATTATATTCTTATCACTACTAGTAATCAAGATATCATCAACATATAAGAAAATAATAATAACATGAATATTTTCATACTTTACAAATAAATCATTATTAGCAAAACTATTAGAGAAACCAAACTCATGAAAGAAATTATTTATCTTAGCATACCAAGCTCTAGGAACTTGTTTAAGACAATATAAAGATTTCTGAAGTTTAAACACATATAGTTACTTTCTATGTTCTTAAAAACTTTAGGTTGATCCATATAAATTTTCTTTCAAGTCACCATTTAAAAATGTATTTGTAACATCCATTTGGTGAATCTCCTAACCATGTTGAGAAACTAAAGCTAGAAGAATTCTAACAATGCTTATTTTGGTAACATAAGCAAAGGTTTAAACATAATCCAAACTAGGTTTCGAGTAAAACCTCTAGCAACTAATCTATCCTTGAATTTATCAATCTTACCAATAGAGTTATATTTGATTTTATACAACCATCTAGAGCCTACAATGCTTCTTTTAGGAGGAAGAGGGACTAATTCCCAAGTTTGATTCTTGATTAGAGTATTGTATTCAACTTACATATTTGAAATCCATCTTTCATATAGGTTGGAGACTTAAAAATATTGAGGCTCAACCTCATACACAATTGACAACGCATGATAAAAATGTTGACTACGGGTCATCTTTCTCAAAACACGAAGTTGTGGGGTTGAAACCATATTTTATGTCCAATTTAGGAATCCTAGATTGAGACAAGGATTGAGAAGACTCCTCAATGTATACATCCATCATATTAAAAGAAGGATGATTAGTCTTTTCCAAATAAATTTCCACATTTTCTAAGCAAGTATTATCATTTAGAAAACCAGTTTGAGAATTAGAAAACTCGAGAAAGAGAGAAGAGCAATAGATTTTACAAAAACATTTCTCAAGAACATGCACATTCCTATTTTATACAATCACATGCTTAACTAGATCATAAACTCTTAATCCTTTTGTTTGAATTCCATACCCAACAAAAATGCAAGAGTAATAGGTAAGATCAAGATTTTTATTTTAACTTTAGGAATAATAAGAGAAGCATGGGTGCCAAATATCTTTAAATAATAGATGTCAGGTTTTTGCTTAGTCCATACTTCATGAGATGTGGTTTTATGTAAATATTTTAAGGATATGCACAAAAATGTTCATTTCTTCAGCCCAAATAAATTTAGGCACACTAGAAGCATGAAGCATGTTCCTAGCCATTTCAATGATTGTTCTATTCTTTCTTTCAGCTATGCCATTTTTTATGAGAATAGGGAGTTGTTATCTCCCTTTGAATTCCATTAGATAAACAAAACTCATAAAACTTATTATTAACATACTCACTTGCATTATTAGTTCTCATTATTTTAATTTTTAGATTATCCAAGTTTTCAACAAGGGATTTAAACTCTTAAAACTTAGATAAGACATCATATTTTTCCTAATGTAATAAGACCAATTCATTATTGAGAAATCATCAATAACACTAATAACATATAATGCACCGCCACTAGAAGGTACTTCAAGGACCTCTAACATCACTATAAATTAATTCAAACAAGAAATATGAATGGTCTTTATGAAATGGTTCTACATGTTACTTACCATGCAAGAATCTTTCACAAGATTCGTGATCTGATTTTATCTTAGGAATACCCCCAACTAGGTTAAGGCAAGAAATCTCATACAAAATATTAAAGTTTACTTGCCCAATCCTTTCATGCCATAATTGAAAAATATTACAAGAAGAAGTAGAAATAGAAGATTCAACAACAAATCCATAAAAAAGAACAGTCCATTCTTTTCTAAACCAAAAGTAGTAATTACTTTACCAAGATCATTTTTGACATACCATTTATATTGTAATAACACAAATTTATAGTGATTTAGTTAATTATGAACAAGATAAAAGGTTATTCTTTAAGTTAGGAATGAATAACACATTTCTACTGATTCTATTTGCTAACTTAACACCGCCACACCATAAATACTTGATGAAAGAGTTATCTCATAGATAAATATTTTCATGACATTCAACTACATCATGAAGAATATCATGCATATATGTCATGTGTCTAGATGCACCACTATATATGATCCATTCACTATCATTAGAGGCTGAAAGGGAAGTATAAAGAGAAATAGATTGCTCAACATTATTGGCTTGGTTATTAGTATGAATCTGATTTTTATTGTTCTTATTCTTTTTATTATTGTTGTTCTTATTCTTAGGATTTTTATGAGACATGTTAGCATGACAATCAACTACTTTATGACCAAATTTACCACAAGTGTTACAAGTTCCATCAAACTTTCCTTTAAATTTTTATTATTCCTATTATGTTTAGGTTTAAAATTGGATATAAAGATTGATTACTAACTTGTATTACTATTATACTTGATTTGAAGAGAACTTAGGACTTTGAAATAACAATTCCTAAGAGACATTATCTTTTGTGTCAAATTTATTCATGACACTCTCTTCTTGAATAGGGAGAGAAGACAATGTGTCTAAATCAAGTAAATCATTTAATTTTGATATAAAGAATTTAGAATAGAGATGAAGATGTTAGATATGAGGGTTAAACACATTAACCATTAAATAAGATTCAATATTAATTAAATTAATATAACAAACATTATAAAAAATGCAATAAAATAAAATAACACAGACACAAAGATTTAACGTGGAAAAAACCCCAAGGGGTAAAAAACCATGAAAAGAGATAATTCCATTAATGAGAAACATAATTACAGTCTAGATCTCCTTCCTCACTTCTCTCCACCAATCCACCATTGTGAATTAAATGATCATGCCACATGATCATATTTATTTGACCCCACAGGTCACAAACCAATTAAGTGATGGGATGTGACTTTATAAAAAGGCATCCTGATTTAAATATTGATTAATAATAATCAATTAAACATAAACAAACTTAGTTTATATTAAATAATGAAGAATAAATATTCTTAATTATTTAATTATAAACTAAGGTTTATCGACACTTAATATTACGTTCTAACACTCCCCCTTAATATTAAGTGGGGAACTTATGCCAACATCACTGTTTATACAACATGATTACAAATCCACAAACCGTAGTGAAGGTTTAGGCTAACATATTATATTTGAAGGATTTATACACCTTCATCATGCTAAACTTACCTTTTGGTACAAAAGGATTTGGAATCCATAAATAAATAGTGAATGATTTAGGCTAAGCATGATTTATGAGACTACATCTCACAATTTCTCATGGAAAATATCTACCAACATCTCTAGGTACCTTTTATAACACAAATATCTCCTTTACAATAGATGCAACATTGGATTGTACACCGTAAAATTAGAGTGACAAGTTTACAAAGATCATAAGGATATTTTTACAATGCTTTATAATTGGAGAAAAAGTATAGAGGATAAGGAGATATCAACTAACCGACCAGTAGGAGGTGACATTGCCATAAAAAATCCCCTCAATGAAAACTCGAAAGGCCACACATTGCATGAAACTTGTAGTATTTTACAAAGACATAGTGACCGGTAAACATATTTTCAACTTGATCTTCGGATGAATGGTACTAGAGATATCTACCAGCTCGATTATAGATACATGTCCCATATCAGTATCACTAATTTCTATAAGCTTATATATAATGCATGACTCAATTGGATAACCCTTGTAATCATACTTCATTTTTCCTTCTTGTGGTTCTTTGATGGGCTTAGCTTTAGTCTTTTCTTTTCTTTTTTCTCTATAAGTTCCCACAAATGCAATACTAGGGTCTTCTTGAATAATAACCGCATCTCCCGATTCTAATGACCTCTCTTATGTTTCAAACATTTTTGTATCTTCTCTCAAGTAATATTATGCATGCACACTACCGAGATGTCAACTCTGCTCCCGCTTAAGATGTAGAATTTAAGTCAAACTACTGGCCTCCATAATTATTTTGAGGAAATTTCAAGTTTGTGATCATATGCATTGTATATATGATCATCAGAGTTCTCAAAATCATTTGCGAGTGATGTTTCAAGCTTTGAGTAAGCAAGAAAATAAGAAAACTTATTTTCACAATGGAATGCAAGTTCTCGAGGTGTAGCTACTTGAATTTTTAAGTAAGAAAGTAGTAAGGGTGTGATTTTGTGTAATGAATTGTGAAGTAAGGTCTTTGGAAAACCCACTTAGTATAGGTTTTAAGCATTAAGGGGTTGGATTTCCACAAAGCATGAGCAACAATAGTAGTTCGAAAACCCACCTAGTATAAGATTTGAGTAATGGGAGGTTGGATTTTCATAAAGCATGTGGAGAATATTGAGTCTTAGCTATGGATAAATCCACCAAACGCTAGGTGAGTAGTGAGAAATGAAATTCCCGAGTTGATCTAAAACACTAGTTTGCTTGCTAGGAGAAACTAGGGTTTTTCCAAAGTTTGATATTTTGCACAAAATAAATATGAATATAAATTTCCCATACAACTCACAAGTTCTCCTAAAAATTTAGACCAATTATTTACATGAATTGAATAAAAATACCATAGATTTATAGAGTAGAATATCCCTAGACGACATAACAACTCTTTGATAAAACCAACTATGAAAAATGCAAGGAAGAAATGAAATAAAAGAATGGGAAAACAATCAACATACCTATTTTTAAATGGGTTGTTGATGGATTTCTTGAAAATCATTTCAGTTAGTCGGCTCGAGGTAGCTCGGATTTTGTAGGATGGCTTACTTACTTTAGAAATTTAGAATGCTAGGTAAAAATGATGTGGAATTGTTTTTCCTTTTTCTTTTAAACCATCCACCTCATTAAATGTAGACAAGTGGGATATTGCCACATCATTGTTGCGTAGGGGCAGGTTTTGTGATTGAATTTGATTTCTTATGTTAATGGAGTAAAGCACCATCAGAAACCTGATTCGGCCTAGGCTTGAGTAGAAATGAGGGGTTTCACTTTGGATTTGTTTGATTACTTAACATTGTATAGATAGCAAAGTAATTCAAAAGGCTGACTAGGTATGGACTTGAATTGCGGGATCGAGATTCAACTTTACTTGATAGATCTCTCAAGTAGAGTAATATCAATTTCCCACAATGTATTGATAGTGGTATGAATCAGGATTTAGGAACCACTTTACTCAAGTTCTTTAGAGAAGTAAATTAGTAGCGTAAATCTACCTAGCATTATGTAGTACAAATCGGGTTTTCATTAAGGACTCACTACAACTTATAAATTAAAGTAACCCGGAAAATTTGCATAGGTCTAGGGTGAGTTCCATACTTATCTTTTGGGAATTTTGAGAAATTTTGAGCAAGTGGGTATTTTTGAAAATGTGACCAAGAAACCTCTTGCATCCTTTCGAAGGAGTCCTAAGCAAACCAAAGAGTTAAGGAAAACACTAAACAACAAAGTCTTATTCAAGAGAACACAAACAACATGACCTCTAACCTTCACAAGGAAAAAAGACCAAAATTTTAAAGGGGTATCCCAAATTTTCTAAGTAAAATTTTTAGGACACCAAAATTACATTCCCAATGAAGAAATAAAACGTTGGAGAGA
Source organism: Taxus wallichiana var. yunnanensis (assembly GCA_018340775.1). Classification (NCBI taxonomy): domain Eukaryota; kingdom Viridiplantae; phylum Streptophyta; class Pinopsida; order Cupressales; family Taxaceae; genus Taxus; species Taxus wallichiana. The sequence goes on from CM031235.1 coordinate 707,033,012, forward strand.
GGGAGGGAAGAGAGAAGTGAAAATTTTGATACGGGAAAGCTTCTATTGATGGAGAACCTACTTTCGATTGATCTTGAGTGAATGGTTCATGAATGAATTTTCCTACCCTTAACCTCCTATTGAGTTGGAACATTGTGATTGAAAACTCTTTCTTTTGTGACACATAAACACCTTCCTGGGGTATTGAATAAGTGTTCAAAAACATTGTTATGAGATCTACACTAAGATGGTAACATGGTGATCTTATTTGATCAAAAGGTAGGAATTAGGACATAGAGATCACTACCTTACTCCTCTCATCCTTGAAATTAACCTCCATGACAAAGATGTTTCCTTCCTTAATGCAATCAACTTCAAGATGATTGTAAACCTTCTTACTTATTTGCTCCTCATTGAAATAGGTCTTATCCTCCAAATAGAATAATTACTCCTTTATTTAACTCAAGGTGCATAGTGTGAAATCATGAATATGTCAAGTTACTATGATGTTCTACACCCTTTCAAACACATCCAGGTGCTCTTTCTTCAAAGCATATGAGGCTCAACATCCTTGTTTCATAACAAAATCGACACTTACTATTCTTAGTAATCCTTATTTTGATAAATCCATTTTAGTTACCAATTTCTTAATTTGGAACTTTTGATTTTCCTTGATGTTTAAAGGGCAATGGAAAATCTAATAATGAATTATTTGCAACACTTAATATTTATAGAAAGTGAGGCTTATGAAGGATTGATATTTTTAGAAGTGTGTCTTCTCGGTGTCGGAATGGAACAAAAGTACTCTCAAAAGTTTTATTATTTCACAAGGAGACTTTGCTCCAATTTTTAGAGGATTTTAATTGACATAACTTTTTAGATATGAAAAAATGATTTTTCTCGGGGAAACATTTTCTAGCCGTTAAAAATATCTACAAAACCATTAGATACGCAAGGTTGGGATCATTTGGAAGGTGTTTTTAGAAGGAGATGTTAAAATTTCATGGGGATTGGACCATGGGTTTGGGAAATATGAGAAAATTTCCATTTTTAGCAACATAACAACAAGGAGAGATCTTTTGGGAGGTAAAAATGCATCTTTGAAACATAAAAATGTCTAAGCATGGATTTTAAAAATTTCCCTTACTCCTTTCCAATTTAACTCACATCTAACCTAGAGCTTAACTCGGTTCGGGTGGAGGTTGGAGCTTGGGTTGCACCAGTGGAAGAGGGAAAAATGGGACACAAGGGACACTAAAGTGAACTTTGTACCAAGTTGTGACAAGTGTCACCTTGCGGTTTCATATGGGTGAGATGCAGGGGGCTATAAATTAGCACTCTTGAGATGAAAATAGTTTTTTGATGTGACTTGGGGATAGTTGAGAAGGGAGAGAGAATATTTTTTTCCCCCTTGTCCCATTTTTACCTTGGAGATAAGCCAAGGGGACATCAAGTTCTCAAAAATGTTCCAAGGGGATCTCCATCATGAAAAAGTGGTCCATTTTGCATTGTGCTCACCTAACCACTCAAGTCACAAGTTTTACGTGATGAAAACATAGCATCCGGAGGGGAAGCACACTTTTGTGTCCCACTTATCCCCTTTATACCTCAGGGGCAATCCAACGGGACATCAAGAGTTAAAAATCATGCTCCAATATTTTTGGAATGTTGATGTCACCCGCCAAGTGCATTTTAAGACAACGAGAGTGATGTTTCTACCCCGGGAGCATGAGAGAGTGTTTTGGGGTAAAAAATTATATGATTTTGACTCAAAATCACCTATTGAGATCATCCAAGTGTTTATTTGGAGACAATTATGCCTAAAATTTTAATTTTTCCACCATTTACCCTTTGAACACAAAGGGAGTAGTAGTGGTGACTTGAGCTATCACAAAAAAAATTGAAGGATTAAGAAAAATAAATGTTTAGATAATGTGGATAATTCTAAGAAATTTCCATTTCATATTTTATGAGCTTCCAACTCCTTCCAAAACTCCCGAGAATCTTTCGAACAAATTGACTTTCTTCATTAGAGCCTTCATTCCTCGTGCCCAAAATGACCAATTTTTTCTTAACTTATTCCCAACATCAATTATCTCCACTATTTTTTTCTAAACTTCCTTAGATCACTTAATTTCTCTCCCATACATACCTTGGATTGTTTGAATATTCCCTGTAAGCTTCCAAAGGGTGTTCATGTGTTGCAAAATGGCCAAGATGACCCTTTATAGGCTTATGAAGATATTTGTTTCTCTTTGAAAATCAGTGAATTATTCAATCACCTTAGGAATACATACATGCACACTAAAAACACTTTAAAATATTGTTATCATGTTCCTCTAATCGATAATGAGGGTGAAATTGAGGATAGGTTGGCTAGAGGAAGGGTTCATAGTACCCTGGGAGGAAATGTTCAAGTGGGGGCTTAGTTGTCATCATTTAAAATTTTAAATTTCGCATGCTAGGCATTTATCATGACAAAAATCCTAAAATAAAAGGTTTATCTTCAAGATAAGGTTCCTTTACCTAATCTAAATCCAAGGAAATCCACCATTATGAGATCCTATAAATGCCTAAAAACTTGACTTAGCACCATAATGACCATAATTGGTACTATACCAAATCAACTCATCAAATTTATTAGATTGGTAGATGTGGGTATGCAAAATAAGGTCATTGAGTTGTTAGACATGTAGGGAGTTTTGAAATTTAGGATTGAGTAGTTCCACCATGTGTTCAACCTCTTTGTCACCATAATTTATCTAGATCTCTAGCCTTAATATTTTCCACATATCTATATAAGTTAGAGTATCCTTACCAATACCAAAAAATTCCCAAAAGAACACTTCACTTCTAATACCCACCTTCTATTTGCATATTTTATAGAGCACCTTCCTCGTAACTAATATATTGTTCCAAATGTTATATATTAGGGGAAAAAATTCAGTAGATAAGAATGACTCCTTTATTTCATTGGCTAAGCACTTAGCCTATAGAATCATATCCCAATGACTATCATCTTTTAGGAATTGTTAGCCAATCATAGAAAATAAGGTTTGGTTCATGTCTCTTATCTTTTTAATCCTAAAACCCCCAAAATATTTAGGAAAGAAAAAAATTCCCTATGCCACAAGGGAATTTTTTTCTCTATCTTAGACCAAAGACATCTTCTTTAAATCTACTCAATTTTATTACTAATAAACTTGAGTATATTGAAAAGATCTTCATTATCCAAAATTTACCCCCTAGGGTAAATTTTGATAACATCATTAGAAGATTCAAATCCCAAGCAAATTGATTGATTCAGAGCAAAATCAGGTTTCTAGGGTCCCTTTAGGTATTTTTCTAACTCCCGGCTGAAGAAACAGGAGCAAGCTTTGAGAAAATGCAAAAAAAGTTGCGAGAAAGGCAAATAGGTTGATCCGGGAAAGAGTGTGAAAATTGGTGAGTCTACTCAAGGTAGCATTTGGGACAAGTGGGACAAATGGAAGCGGATCGGCCGAAAAGCCTCTAGGTGGCCCAAATTGCATTTGGGACAATCGGGCGAGAAATACGCGCGGCGGCGCGAAAAGCCGATCCGCCAAAAGAGGAAGAAAAATTGGCTAAGTGTTGCTCGGGGACGTTTGGGACAAAAGGCCGAACCAAGTTCGGCCGAAATGAGCACAAAGCGAGTCAAAAGAAAATGGGACAAATGGGACGAAAGTCATGGCGGGCGCGAAATGCCGGTTCGACCGAGAGAAAATCGACTAAGCTAGCTTTGAGAGGGACGATTCGGGACAAGCGGGCCGAAAAGGCGCGAACCGGCGGCGAAGCAAGGCGAAAGAGGTCAAAACAGTCCGAAGGCAATTGGGACATCCGGGACAAATGGACGCGAACCGGCCGGTTCGGCCGAAATCAGCACAAGGAGCACTAAGCAATTGGGACGTGCGGGAAAAAGGACGAAAGGGCACGAAAAATCCGGCGGGGCGAGAACCAATCAGAAGCCGCCACGTGTCTCGGGAAAAAAGGTCAAAAAGGTCAAAGGGCAAGTTTTAAAAGGTCAGCCCGAACCAATGAAATAGCGCCACGTGTCCAGTTAAGGGCCCCACAAGCGAATTTCAAAATGAAAGCCCGCGAAAGATGGAGGAGAGAGAATTGCTCATCCAATCAGCACGTCCCACGTGTCGTCCAGGTGGCAGAGTGCGGGAAAGGATTTCAAAACACGCTTTCGCCTGTTTTGTGCCCTAGATCTTCAGATTGCCATAACTTTTGATCCAGAGCTCGGATTTGCACGTTCTTTATATCAACGGAAAGCTGGTGAAATTCTCTACACAATTCCAGGGTCAATCTTGCGTTTTGGAGTAGTCTGAGAGGAAAAAAATTGAGAAACGGCTCTGACGCGTATTCATGGCCGGAAATGACATTCCAGCGACCAGAGTTAATGCAGAATGGGTCGCATTCTCCTGTAATCCGGTCAAAATGACAGGGTATGGGTTTGTAAGGTCCTCCATGCCATTTTAATACACCTGCAGTCAAGAAAGAATGGGCTCCCATGCCTTTGTACGTCTCCTGTTCCCTGGGTTCGACCCTTGCATTTTAAAAGCCAGTTTTGGGCTCATTTCAAAGAGAGGAACATTTTTGGGCATAGCAGACTTCTTCTTTCACCTTCTTCAAGGGATTGATGAAGTATCAGACCTCTCCAAGGATTGTGATTATCTTTACCTCTACGAGGGTGTAATGCGTATTTTGATATTAAATTGATAATGCGAAGCTCTGTGAATGGGTTTGATCCTCTGTTTGTATTATTTGCTTGATTTCGAGATGCTAAATTATACATTATCGATCTGTGTATGTTTTTATGTTGTGAACCTTGGTCTGTGTCTATTTGCATGACTAATATGTTTCACCACTCCTTTTGGTGCATCACCATCTTTAGTTAGTTTCATTTTTTTGCACTTCTACCCCTGTCTCCTTGCAAGTTAGAATAGGATTAGGATCTAGACCTCTGTAGCTTTGCAAAATATAGATCTAAATCAGAGGAGTTTGAGGAACCAGCCTCTAATCTGGAGATTCCTCTCTCGGTTCCAAGTCCCACACTTAGAGAGAGGTTTCCATGTTTGTGCAATTACACTGGATGCAAGAGTGATCAACCTAGAAATCGATCGGCGTCAGAAGTCTTTGTAATTTTGCACTAACAGTTTTGGCACGCCCGGTGGGACAAGAGGTCTCATTTTTATTGCAGCAAAGTTGATGTGCATCTGCTGCAATTTTCTTGCTTGAAAAGAGCTATTATTTGCATATCTGGCGACTCAGGGAAGAATCAAGCTGGTTTGTGATCGGGCACGAAAGCTTATGAGAAGAATCACAAGGTCAAGAGTTGGAGAGGAGGAAATCTTGTTTGAATACCTGCAATTATCTCAAGAAGAAGGAAAAGAGGAAGAAGGATTCAAAGGTCCCCATCTCCACCAAGCAGAACTCTCTCAACTCCTCCACACGAGCGGCCTTTCTTTCAATATACTGAGGGTTTTAAGACCAATCGAATGGCGACGGTGAACCCCTATGTCAACTTCACAGGCAGCGTGAGCCCACTTGCTCTCAATGCACAAAATCCAATCCCGATGCAGCATTGAAGAACATTCCATACTTCTTGGAGAAAACAGACCACTCACTGGTGATCATGTCAAAGACATTGCTAACATTTGTGTAATCCATGAGATTAATGAAATGCAAGTAGGTGTCAAAATTGGCATCCTCATTCAAGGAAAAGCATTGCAATGGTTTAGGAGCCTTGAAGTGGCTCTATCACAAGCGGAATCAGTTTGTGTATTGCACTTCACAATCAATTTGGAGAGAAGGGAGACAACTTGTCTCTTTTGGAGCAGTGACAACTATCAAGAGAGCTTCAATGAGCGGCTAAGCGACTTCAACTTCAAATTTCAAAGGTCTTGGGATAGGATTCGTGTGATCGGCCAACAGTAGAAGGTGCTTTTCTATATTACCTTAAAGCTTTAAATTCTGATATTTCTATGTTGATTCAATCTATGGGAGGCACAACTATCCCTGCTGCTTATAGTATTGCCATTAGAGCTGAAAATTGTGCGATTCAATTTGGCAAGCTAGCTCTTAGGCCTCAATGCCATTATATCCAAGTTTAGAGAGCCCAAGTACTAGTCAAGCACACTGTCTTAGCTCCTATTCCCACTCCTAGGAATCAGAGTTCAAATGAAGATTCCACTTCATCTCCAAGTGCCTCAAATGAGCTTCAAGAAGTCATGAAGCAACTGCAAAATTTAGGTAATGAGCTGGTCACACTCAAGAGACAGCAAGCTCAAGGTTTTAGACCTTCGTATCAGCCTCAAGCTCAACCTAATAGGCAGCCATATCAGCCTCAAAGGCCACCCAATCCAGCTGCAAATATGAATCAAACAAGGCCTCCCGCCGATAGACCATTCCAGCCCTATAATCCAAATGTCATATCGCCTCTAAGGCATTAGTACAAAGACACAAAACAACACGCCCGGGAGTATGATTGGTGTTTTCCATGTAATGAGCCTCATAATCAATCCATGTGCTTCAATGGTGCTTTGACTCAAGCTTTAATGGTAACAAGTCTTTGGTGTGGAGGGTGAGAGTAGTCAAGAAAACAGCCAACAACAAGAAACATTCCAACAGCAATCAGCCCCAAATGACACCACATTGGTAAATTGGCAAGCAGAGGATTTCTGTGGCATGAATCAGGTAGTTTCTCAAGGTGTTGCAGCCAACACAAGGTCAAAAAGGAGAAATTTGGGTGAACAACAGTCATTAGCTTGACCAATCCTCAACCTTCCACACTCCACAAATGATTGGCAAGCAAAACCCGATTTCAAATGCACAAGGGCGATCCAAGAACAGACCCCTAGGCCAACTCAAATGCCAGCTGTTGCTGCCCACATACAAGGAGCAAATGTGCAAACCAAGGGACAGCAGAGAGATCCTTCATCACCATTCAGTATCATTGATCAGATGAAGAAGACAAACGTCAATATATCTATGTGGGAATCCCTATCCATCCCAGGCCAAAGAAATCTGCTGCAAGCTGCCATGAAGGATTGGCCAACTTCGAATCAGCAGATCCAAATGCAGGAGAAGGTACTCACAAATGCTGCCCAGCCTGAAGGAAATCATGGAGCACAACAAGGTAGAATGTTGAAGCCTCCCCCTTTTTATGTTTCGTTAATCATTGGAAATCAGCTAGTGCATAATTGCATGATAGATTCCGGGGCAAGTAGCTCAGTAATGCCTAAACAGATAGCTGATCAGTTAGGGCTCCAGTATGAATTAACATCTAAGGGAGTAGTGCAGCTAGATGGGACAACAATAGCAATAGTTGGAGTGATTAGAAATTTGAGTCTTACCTTACATGCATGTCCAAATGTTGTTGTCTTACAAGATATATCAGTCATAGACCTTCCACCACTCTTTGCCCTCTGTTTGTCAAGGGACTTCACTGCCAAAATTGGGGGATATTTGTCCGCTGATTGGTCTCACATGTTATTCAGAACAAGGTATGGAACTAAGGCTACAATTAGGTCAGAACCTATTGCAAACTTCCACATTGAGCCCTATACTCCAAGTCAGATTAATGCCAATTGCTCAGCATTTGATCAAGAAGATCACCCTGGCACTGATGAAGCCGACACTAAGGTTGGAAGTATTCCAGATTTGACTCTTGATGAATGGGCAAACAAGGTACATGCTTTTGATCCTTATCAAGAAGTAGAAGAATCTGAGCTAGGGGTCTATTGCATACACGAAGAAAGTCAACCTATTCCTAGCATCACCAAGCCAAACCACAAGGATGACAATGAAGTATGGCAGCTGTTTTTCGATGGATCAAGGAGTAGACAAGGTGCAGGAGGTGGAGCCATGCTTGTTTCACCTCAAGGAATAAAGCATTATTCAGCTTTTAGATTTCAATTTGCATGCTCCAATAACACTGCTGAATATGAAGCCTTGGTGCAAGGGATGCATTGGGCAATCAAGAGAAAGATAAAGAACTTGCAAGTTTTTGGGGACAGTGAGCTGATTGTAAATCAGGTCAAGGGACAACATGCTGCCAAAAATGATCTACTCAGATGCTACAAGAATAGGGTGTGGGACCTCATGGAAGATTTTGAGGGCTTTGGCATCAAATCCATCCCTAGGAAAGAGAATCAAGCTGCTGACAGGCTTGCAGCAGTAGGGGCAGCCTTTGACATTATAGAAAACATTCAACAAGACAAGGTATAGCCAAACATCCACGTGATTGTGAGGCCTTCAGTGCCGGATAACGATGTCAGTTGGCAAGTATTTGAGAATGATCAGCAAATCATCCACTTCTTGCAAGAAGAAGCTGAGTTCTCAGCTAAGAATCAAGAGAAGTTGGAACAGCAATATGGTGACCGGTGATCTTTGAGGCGACAAGCTGCCCAAGGGACTTATCACCTTGGAGTCCATTTTTAACCCCAATGATCAGTTTAGAAAGGAGAAAGCAAACATTCAGGTTAAGAGAGAAGATTCGGTATCCATCTTGGTAGAAGAGAACAAGCCATTGCAAATTGGAAAGATGACAACTGAACAGGAAAGGTATGAGTTCATACAGCTATGTCAAGAATTCCCTGACGTGTTTGCTTGGAGTTATGAAGATTTGAAAGGGTTCAATCCCAACTTAGCTCAGCATACCATTGAATTGGACCCAAATACTAAGCCTATCAGGCAGAAACAGAGACCAGTCAATCCACACATGGAGCCTCTCATGAGGAAAGAATTGGACAAGCTGATTGAGTCAGCAATTATATTCCCAATCAAGCATTCTAGTTGGGTTGCCAACTTAGTTCCAGTCAGAAAGAAGAGTGGAGAGATCAGGCTATGTGTTGACTTCAGAGATTTGAATAGAGCCTCTCTCAAGGACCATTATCCACTCCCTTCCATGGAGCAAATCTTTGCAGGTCGTAGCTGGTTCAGAAAGGTTTTCACTACTTGATGGTTACTCAGGCTTCAATCAAATCATGGTAAAGGAGGAAGACCAGTTCAAGACAGCCTTCACAACCAAATGGGGCACATATGCTTACAAGAAGATGCCATTTGGGTGTCGAATGCGAGCAACATTCAGTGAGCTATGGATATGGCATTTAAAGGCTTGATCAACAAGATAGTGCTTTGATATACTTAGATGATATTCTTGTCTTCTCAAAGAATGCTTTGAGACCATCTCTTTCACCTCGGGCAAGTGTTTGAGAGGTGTAGAAAGTTCGGTGTGTCTTTGAATCCTAAGAAGTGCATCTTTCTTGCACATGAAGGGAAGCTCCTTGGCCATATTGTCTCGAGGAGGATTAGCAATTGATCCAGAGAGGGTGAAGCCATAAGAGCTCTACCATTGCCAAGCCACAAGAAGGCCCTTGAGTTTTCGGGAAGGATAAACTTTGTTTGGAGGTTTGTCCCAAATTTTGCAGCCCTTGTCAAGCCCATCACTAAAATGTTAAGAAAAAGCATGGCTTTCAAATGGGCGAGAAGGCAAGGAGAGTTTTGAAGCAATCAAAGAAGCCATCTCCCGAGGCACCCACTCTCATGAACCCAGACTTTTCCAAGGATTTCATCCTCTATGCATTTGGAGGTGATGACACTATTTACGCCATTCAGTACAGTGCAGAACAAAGATAATGATGAGCAGCCGATTGCCTTCTTGCCCGAGCCTAGGTACTGCGAAATGAGGTACTCTTTTATTGAAAAGCATGTGCTTGCAGTAATCAGAAGCTTAAAGAAATTCAAGCATTTAGTCTCAAACAACAAGATACAGTTGCTAGTCTCACATGCTGGGGTTAAGGATTTCCTCCTCAACAAGGATTTGAATGAGAAAAGGGCAGGTTGGATCACCCGTGTCATGGAGTATGACATTGAGATCAAGATCACCAAGCTGGTAAGAGCAAGGTTTGTGTGAGTAGCTCGCTTCCAAACAACCGAGACAACCCGAGAAGATGAAGAAGACGCATCCTGCTTTATTACAAGATGATAAAAACAGGAAAATGATGATGTGTCCACTCCTGTTGGACTCGGAATATGATACATTTCCCTGAGACGGGCATGTGCCCTCTAGAAATGAGCAAAGCAAAGAGGAGACATTTCAGATTGCAGGCTATTCCATATACCATCATTGATGGAGTTTTGTTCAAGAAGGACGTGAATGGAGTCTTCTTGAGATGCATTAACACGAGTCGAGATCAAGGGGTATTAAAAGAGTTTCATGATGGACCAGTGGTGGCCATTTTGCACCAAGAGTGCAGCTCACGAAAATCATGAAGGCTGGTTATTATTGGCCTAAAATCTTGATGATTGCTATGCATGGATCAAGAGGTGTAAGAATTGTGCATTCTTCACGGGGAAAAGAGAGACTCGCTGCCCTTCCATTGCATCCAATTACGGTAGATCAACCATTCATGCGGTGGGGTTTGGACTTCATTGGAGTCATCAATCCCCATTCGAGCAAGGGCACAAATGGATTTTGTGCCACAGACTACTTCACCGGATGGATGAAGCGTAGCACTCAAAGAGGTGAATGACTCTAGCATCTTGGACTTTTATGAAGGGATAACTTCCAGATTTGGTGTACTTGCTACAATAATATCTGATAATGCATTGGCATTCATCGGATCTAAAGTGGTGAGTGGGCTGTCAAAGCGGGATTTACGAGCACTTCATCAAACTATTACCCTCAAGGTAATGGCCAGGCGAGTCTACAAACAAAAACTGCTTTGAGGATCATTAGGAGGACTCTTGATGAGAATCGAGAGGGCTTGGCATACCAAACTGAAATCAGCTTTATGGGCTGATAGGATAACTCCCAAAAGATCCACGGGTAACTCTCCATTTAGGCTTGTCTACGGAAGAGAGGCAATCTTGCCCATGTCACTTGAGTTGCCAACGTTGGAACTCATGAAAGCATTTGGAGTTGCTAGAGTTTGAGCCCATGGAGGTGAGGTATGCGAGTTGATGGAGCTGCAAGAGATCGGAGATCGGGCATCCCAAGCGCAATGGAAAAGGATCAAGCTTTGATCAAAAAGACCTTTGATAGGAAGGCCAAAGACGAGATCTTTTCAAGTAGGAGATCTAGTGCTGAAATGGGATGTGGACGAGCAAAACCGGGAAGGCATTCAAAATTTGATGCCATTTGGAGTGGCCCATACATGGTCACAAAGTGCAAGAGCAACAATGCCTTCCAATTGGCCTCATTGGATGGTGAAGAAGCTGCAGATTCGAGTAAATGGAATCTATCTCAAGCGTTGCTTCTAGAGGGAGGTTCACTACACTGTAGATATTAGATTAGATTTTCTTTCTTCCAAGTGCTTGTGCACATTGTTTTTCTTTGTAGGTTAGTTTTGTTTTCCCTAAGTGCCTTGCACTTTTGACTTGCTATCCATGGAGATGTTTAGCATGTCTTTGCTTTCATCGAGTCACATCCCATCTTCCCCCTTGCACATTACGAGTCGGTTTGGATTCTAACGAGAATATTTGATGACTCCATGCCCAATGGATTGCTTCAGGCAACTGGTCTTTTCATCTAGCTAGGCAGATGATCCCGCTGAGTCACCAAATTGTTATCCAAAATTTACCCCCTAGGGTAAATTTTGATAACATGCATCAGAAGATTCAAATCCCAAGCAAATTGATTGATTGAGCAAAATCAGGTTTTAGGGTCCCTTGGGTATTTTATAACTCCCTGGCCGAAGAAACAGGGAGCAAGCTCTGAGAAAATGCAAAAAAGTTGCAGAAAGGCAAATAGGTTGATCCAGGAAAGAGTGTGAAAATTGGCTGAGTCCTGCTCAAGGTAGCATTTGGGACAAGTGGGACAAATGGAAGCGGATCGGCCGAAAAGCCTCTAGGCGGCCCAAATTGCATTTGGGACAATTGGGCCAGAAGTACGCGGTGGGCACAAAAAGCCGATCCGGCCGAAAGAGGAAGAAAAATTGGCTAAGTGTTGCTTGGGACGTTTGGGACAAAAAGGCGAAAGCGGATTCGGCCGAAATGAGCACGAAGCGGTCAAAAGAAAATGGGACAAATGGGCGAAAGTACGTGGCGGGTGTGAAATTCGGTTCGACCGAGAGAAAATCGACTAGCCGCCGAGAGGGACGATTTGGGACAAGCGGGCGAAAAGGCGCGAACCGGCGAACCAAGGCGAAAGAGGTCAAAAGCATCAAGGCAATTGGGACATCGGGACAAATGGGCCTTGAACCGGCCGGTTCGGCGAAATCAGCACAAGGAGCACTAAGCAATTGGGATGTGCAGGACAAAAGGACGTGAAGGGCGAAAAAAGTCGGCGGGGGCGAGAACCAATCAGAAGCCGCCACGTGTCTCAGGGAAAAAAGGTCAAAAAAAGGTCAAAGGGCAAGTTTTAAAAGGTCAGCCCGAACCAATGAAATAGCGCCACGTGTCCAGTTAAGGGCCCCACAAGCGAATTTCAAAATGAAAGCCGCGAAAGATGGAGGAGAGAGAATTTCTCATCCAATCAGCACGTCCCACGTGTCGTCCAGGTGGCAGAGCGTGGGAAAGGATTTCAAAACATGCTTTCGCCTGTTTTGTGCCCTAGATCTTCAAATCGCCATAACTTTTGATCCAGAGCTCGGATTTGCACGTTCTTTATATCAACGGAAAGCTGGTGAAATTCTCTACACGATTCCAAGGTCAATCTTGTGTTTTGGAGCAGTCTGGAGGGAAAAATTGAGAAACGGCTCTGACGCGTATTCATGGCCGGAAATGACATTCCAGCGACCAGAGTTAATGCAGAATGGGTCGCATTCTCCTGTAATCCGGTCAAAATGACAGGGTATGGGTTTGTAAGGTCCTCCATGCCATTTTAATACACCTGTAGTCAAGAAAGAATGGGCTCCCATGCCTTTGTACGTCTCCTGTTCCCTGGGTTCGACCCTTGCATTTTAAAAGCCAGTTTTGGGCTCATTTCAAAGAGAGGAACATTTTTGGGCATAGCAGACTTCTTCTTTCACCTTCTTGAGGATTGATGAAGTATCGAGACCTCTCAAGATTGTATGTGTTTTCTTTACCTCTCGAGGGTGTAATGCGTATTTTGATATTAAATTGATAATCTGCAAGCTGTGAATGGGTTTGATCCTTTGTTTGTATTATTTGCTTGATTTGAGATGCTAAATTATACATTATCGATCTGTGTATGTTTTTATGTTGTGAACCTTGAGTACGTGTCTATTTGCATGACTAATATGTTTCACCACTCCTTTTTGGTGCATCACCATCTTTAGTTAGTTTCATTTTTTTGCACTTCTACCCTTGTCTCCTTGCAGTTAGAATAGGATTAGGATCTAGACCTCGTAGCTTTGCAAAATATAGATCTAAATCGAGAGGAGTTTGAGGAACCAGCCTCTAACTGGAGATTCCTCTCTCGGTTTCCAAGTCCCACACTTGGAGAGAGGTTTCCATGTTGTGCAATTACACTTTGGATGCAAGAGTGATCAACCTAGAAATCGATCGGCGTGGGAAGTGCTGTAATTTTGCACTAATGGATACATGAGATATATAGGAAGGATTTGGGGGAACTTTGTCAACAATTGAATATTACTGTTTGGGAAAGAAGGTTTCCCTTCCAACATACCGATTTTCTATATAAATAATCAATGAGAGGATTTTATGTTGAGGAATGTAAAGGAAATCGGACAATAAGCATGTTAAGGTAGGAGGAGGGAATAAATTTAACCTATCATCCTAAAATCGTAGCAATCTTCCGTTATTTTAGAGGAGGGATATTTAGGAAATAAATTATACTTTTTAACATTGTTTTTGATCCACCATCCATCTCCTCATACTCTGTTAATATTTTTTCCTCTCTAGCTTCTCCCATTAAGAGAGTATAATCCACAAAATTTTGATTAGTTTCCAAACTAAGAGAATGGGTAGGTTTGAATCCTTTTAATTTTATTATTGTTAATCCATCCGAGACATTTATGCATGTAACTTCAAACAAAATGATAAAAAATAAGGAGAGATTGGATCTCCTTGACTTAGACCTCTTTTAGATGGGAAAAAAAGTGTTAGAGAGATATTAAATAGAACTAACAACATGGGAGTGGAGATACACAACTAAACCAATTCTCAAAATTTACGTGAAACCTGAATTTGTTGAGCGACTTGTCTAAAAAATATTAAGACACCCTATCATAAGCCTTGTTCATATCAAGTAAATCATCATCATGCCATCCCTTTTACTCTTTTCCATAGAATGGATCACTTCATGAACCATAAGGATCCCATAAATAAATTTTCTACCTTTAACAAATCCACCTTAAATATTTGAGATGATTTTGGGTAAAATAGGTTGCATCTTGACTTCCAAAATCTTAGAATCTATTTTATATAGGGTGTTCATAAAGGCTTATAGGTATAAAATCCTTGAATTTTACGCTCCTTTTTTGTGGAACTAAACCATGAAGGCGATGTTTATTTCCCATGATATTGTATAGCTCCAAATAACTCCTAAGTAGTTGCAATAACATCCTTCTTAATAATTTCCCAAAACTACTAAAATATTTCTGGTGGTAATCCATCTAGTAAAAGGATTTGGCTCTCACCATAGAGAAGACCATAAAGATAATTATTGTCAAAATAAGACTCCTACTTCATTTAGAGAAACCAAATAATTTCCCTTATTTTCTCACATTTTATGATCTCAATAGAATTTGATGTTTTCAAAATATTCAAAATCTTTTGGCATGAAAGAGTAAGAAATTCAGAAAATTGGATAAATTTCGAAGAAGTTAAACTATATCAAAATTTTGAGGATTCCAAACACACTTGTAATTTTCATGCAAATCACACTCCTAGTTCCATTTCTTGGCATGGTCTCATTTTAGTGCTTGGTGTACTTGTGGAGTTTTCATGTACTTTGACATGTGAAATGTGTGCATGTTTCCGATCTTGAAAGTGTGTGATATACTTTCATACATATGTTAAGTGCACAAGCAACTCAAAACCCTTCCAAGCTCTATGGAGGGTAAATTAGTTTCACAAGAAAGTAAAATTCCTATGAAGGTCTATAATAGGGAATTTACATGTGATAGAAACACAAAATTATTCATAGAATATGATAGAATTTCAAAGTGCTCATGCAAGGTCAAAACCCCTAGTATGTAAAGACTAAAAAGGTGGCGACCTTAAGGAACCTATTCTATAAAAGGAAGGTTTTGAACATGGTGGAAACCATGGAGTGAAAAAATATAAATTATACCAATAGATATAAACAATAGAGATGATAACAATAGTGGTACTAATAAATTTAGGAGAACAAAAGTGCAACAATAGTGAATTCAGATGTAAGAAGGATACAAACAATGTCACATAAAAGGTGTAGAGTGTAAAACATGTTACACCCACGACATCACAAGATAATCAAGGACCATAGGCCTACAAAAAGTGTAAATGAGATATCCATAGAGCTAAAAATATAGGATATTTATGGTGTCAAAAGAAAAGAAACGCACATAGGACACAATCAATGAAACAAGCAAGTAGTAACACACACAAGAAAATATGTATGAAAAATAAGAGTGTTAGAATATGATTAAATTATATAGTATCTAATATAGGTGAATATATGTGAAACAAGAGGTTTAAATGTTGCACAAGATGTATTTTTAGTCATGTTATCCCAAAAGATAACATGTACACAATATATGTAATCAAGCATAATGAGGAAGTAAAAAAGAGCTATAATAGAACAATAACACCTATATGTAGTGTAGAATAGATGCCCCCAAATGTATGTGAAGTATAGGTAAAGGGTTAACCAACACGTATCATCGTGTCTTCGCTTCGTTTAAGTCCTACTTGAGCTCAATATACCATGTGAATGCATATGTGTAAAGAGTAAAGAAACATGTTATCTATCAAACCAAAATGATAAACAACATGTTTAATATAAATTTTTAACAACTCAAGAAAAGTGTACAGTATTGATATCGTATTTTTGTAAATATATGAATGTTTCTATTATTTTCAAAATGTGTATCTATGTAAAAAAATGAGGGCTAGAATTGAGCTGCCCAATGAGCACCTCTGAAGAGGTAGAGAAAGCATCACGGAAGATAAAGGCTTAGGCCTCAATTTTGACTCAAATGCAAGTGGTATAGTAGTAGTAATGTTTAGAAAATAATAATTGAGAGGAGAAATAGATAGAGTAGGTCCATGAGTAATGTGTGAAGGCTAAACAGGGAGAACCCTATAGAATCTAAAAGCTCAACCATGTGATGATTAAGTAAATGGTTTTCATGATACCAGCATGCACACAATGAGAAAATAGAAGAGTAAAAATATATGCATCGTTATCAATAGTGGAAAAATCATGTGTAGAAAGTGCAAGTATAACTAACAACATGTGAAGTGAGAGATGTGAAAAATATGTAGTCTTTATGAGGCTCGCATGTATCAACCTCAAGAAATAGAGAGAGACAAAAACTAGCCATAAAAATAATGGTGAGATAAAATTATGGGAATCATTAGAACCATATGTAGAAGCCCATGGGAGTGTAGTAGAATCCAAATTCATAATAGTAGTGAAAAGAGGGGATTTTGTGCCCTTACGGATGTAGCAAGACTAGGTGTAGCCATAGTGGATGAGTCACTCATATAAGGTTGAGAAGCAAGTGAAGAAATAACATTATGAATCCTTATCAAATAAGCATATGAGGCACCCAATTGTGGTAGAGTATATATAGTAGATGATATGACATTAAAATTAGTAATCGTAATATCAGTAGAATTGTATCGAGAGGTGTTCCAAGAAACATATTTGAAATCCATGGGAATGGTATCATTATGAAGGGGGATATGAGTTTCCCCCAACACCATAGGTGTTGTAGATATAATAACAACCATAAGAGGAAAAGAACTATATATAGGTGTTGGATAGTAAAATGTGATAGTAAGCCAACATGGATATAGTTCGTGATTTTGCAATCCTTTTGTATGTATATAGTAATCTAAGATAAAAGATAGAATTCATACCTTCTATGCACATAAGTAGAAAATATAAAAAAGCCTTTGAAGATACAAGAAGGATATGAAAAATTTGGTAATTCGATAGTCATCATTTTTTTGTAAAGGTATGTAATCTGATTCAAAAGAAGGTTTCTCTTGGATCCTAATAGAAAATACTTTAGTATTATTGCTTTATCCATCTATGTTGTAATCTACTTTGGTTGCGATATGATATTTATGTGATATGTTTCTCTTCTCATGAACTCTTTGCATATAGTCTAGTGCACAATTGAATAATTTATTGATATTCTTTATTATATTCTAGACTACAACCTATTACAAGATATGATGTCGTAATCCAAGAACCTCTACTAACAATGCTTCTTTTGATGAGACCTAAAAATGATAAGATGGCTACTACTAAAAAGAGATGTAGAAAGATGGTTATAGGAGAATATGAAGAGACACTAACATACATCTCGACTAAAATAATTTGTTTAGAACATATCTATGGATATATTCATAAGACTTTCTAGTGCAAACTTCCCAAGATGTTGGCCACTGGCTATCTTGGTTAGAATTTCATTACCTTCGATATGAGCCTAAGGAGGAATATGTATGGATGGAGAAAAAGAGGAAATATTACACAATATGGATGTTCTATGGACCCGTGATGTTATCATCCTTTGGATGAAAAATATTACTAATGGATACGTAGCTAAAATTATTGTTTAAAATTGTGTATCATTTTATTGTGTTGATATACACTTTTATTTGAACTAAGAGGAAAATTTGTTAGAAAATTACCATATTTGGTCAAAATATTAGCTATAAAAAGGCCATGGTGCCGATTCCACTTGTTATGGAGTAGTTAGGTAGGTGATAAAGGTATGTAGTCATGAAAGAGGAAGATGAAGGGGAAAGGTCCAAAGCTAAAGAGTAATATGGAATTTTCCGAGAAGGGTCATAAGGAATAAAAAGGTAGATTGGAAAAGTTGTAGAGAGAAATAAAAATCACAATGTCCAGGAAGTGGAAATAATTTAATAGGGAAATAAAAAACCAATTGCGATTAGGGGTAAGGTAGGAAGAGTAGTTGCGGGAGGGGTAACTAAGCCTCCTCTAAAGACTAAAGGAATCAAGGAAGAGAAGAACCAAAGTGGCTAGAGGGTGCACGGTGAGGTATATAGCTTAAAGAGGAAATCGAAAAGAAGCAGGAACCGAAGTAGAAAGCGAAGGATAAATCGAGGAAAAGAAAAGGAAACATAGGAATACTTATTAGAATTAGTTAGGAGTAGATTTAGTAAGTAGTGGATGTTGAACCTAGAGAAACCATCATGGAAAACTTGGTATTGTGAGAATCAAACATGCATACAATATGAGGAAAGAATGCAACAAGACCCTCAAAGGACCATAGAAGATGATAATACCCTTTTCTAGGATATATGCCCCTAAAGAAAAATAGAGAAGCGATTACTTGGGATTGCAAAAATGACATCAAACAATTTAAAATCATACAAGAATTGCAAAGAATATTAGAACAAAATTTTGAAACACAGTCAGTATTAAAGTCGAGAGTAGAATAAGTTAGTGAAGTAGAAGTCACAAGATAAGTAGAGTAAGTCAAAAGAGAAGTAGATTTTTCATTACATAGTCCTTCATTTCGAGAATTACTGTTGAGGATAAATTGCAAGAAAATGAGGGAGGTAGTAATAGTAGTTCCATCAACCCAAAATACAAGTTCAATTTTCTAAATTCTATAGAATTAGAAGAAGAAGAAATTTAAATCTAGATTAAGCAATATAAGTATTGGAGTAAATAATTCACAACCTAAAATAGAATAAAATTTAAGATAGAACTTGAATTTTATAGTTGCACAAAGTCAACTAGGCTACCAGTTAGGACTAAGAAGTACAATGGCTCATTTCTCTAATCCATACACAAGCTTTCAATCATATGATAGAACTACATATATTAAACATTACTTTTTAACTTGTGACATGCGATGGGGTGCAAAAAGAATCACCGATGAAAATACCAAGAAATTTAAACTAATAGGCGCACTACAAGAAAGGGTATTGGAATTCATCTACTCAAGATAATTGAGTTTGAAGGATTTGCAGGATGTCCGCAATGCGTTAACTCAAGAATTCAAAAGAAACAAATGTATTGGGGAGATAATTCAGGATCTGAAACAAATGAAATAGAGACTAGGATAAATGGTTACCGAATATGATCTAATATTCTTAGATGTCATGAATAAAGAAAATTTCAATTTTGATGAGTTAAATAAATTTATATGGTTTTTAGAAGGATTGTGTAATAAAATCTGGTTTTGATTGCACAAACCAAATTTAAATTTAGTTTCTATACTGAGTTCAATGTTTTTCTTCACAACATTTGGAGTGCTACTTGGGCACATAGTATGTAAAAAGGAATTTTGGTTGATCAAGTAAAAATAGTTGTCATAATTAGACTCAAACCACCAATAACACC